>JANUWF010001132.1:3667500-4335019 GCA_026120185.1 Voacanga thouarsii
AATCTCATTCTCTTCTTTGTTACCTCTGTAAAAAGCCCTAAACATAGAAAAACTCTTGCAAGCGTTTTCCTATCTTTTTCCCAAAATGTCCAATAACATTGATTCTTCCTCCTGTCCAGCTACTCAACATCATTCAGAAGAAACCCTGGGAGCCTCATCTAAGCAGCACACCATGATATCCTTTTCTAAACCTACAAACTGGTGTAAGCTAGGGCCTGTCTTGCCCTCTAATGGGGACTCGATGAATTGGTCAGATTCATAAAACCTGAGGGTTTTGGCCTGTTTTTCAACAAACCCGAGTGGACTTCAAATATATGGTTGTCTAAATTCAGGAGTTGGCCATAGGGTTTTTACCTCTTTTGGGGACCAGTGGAAAGAATGGGGGCATTTTTATTCGATTCATATATCCGTCTACAATCATTGTCCTGACCTTTCTTTGTTACGGGTTGTTCTCCCCTTCTGGTCACCAGCCACCAATGGTTTTATATTTCCTTTCAGAATGATAAGCCTAACCTTTTTGGATATTACTACAACCCTTGGCCTACCTCTAATTGGAGAAGAAATAACAAACTATAGCACCAACCGTGTCCCTGTTGTAATATTGTTCACAAAAATGTGGCCATTTACAGTAAATTCGTAAAAGTAAAAGAAAAAAAAAAAAAAGAGTAGTAATAGAGTATGAATATGTCGCCTTCCTCTTGTGCTGGATCTTCAAGTTTATGGTCTGTTCTACTTCTTTTGGGGTTGTCTTTGAATTTTCTTATTATGTTTCCTTACTACTATCTGGCTGTACAACCAGTCTTGCTGCCTTGATTCTATCTTCTATCTACTGTTCACTCTATTTGCTGTATGAAAATTCGCCTAAAGAGAGAAAATATTTCCTCTCCCTGGCATAGTGTGGATCCTCCAATTGTGGTTATACAAATACCTCCCTAAATTTGGTCTGTTTAAATTAGATACTATTGCAAGAGATATTTCTATAGGTACAGTAACCGGCTATGTTCTTCGTACGGTGCCAAACTATGTGTGTATGGATGGAAAGACCGAGATGACAAGAGCCTATGAGGTCGCCAATTTCCTTTAACACAATTGATCTAGATCGGTTAACCTATTAGCACCTTATAGTTCCAAGTTGTTTGGGCCAGAGTGGGTAAGGCTGGAATCAAACAGTAGTAACTATATGACTCTAAAGGGAGCCTACGGTGCCATGTTGGTGACTCTCAAATTACTAAGTGGGACTCAGCCGGCTGCCCGCTTTAGTAATGTTTCCTCAAAGCAGTACAATCTACATTGCTTCGTTTGCCAGTTTGGCCTTGCTCAAGTCATTCTAGCCAATCCTCATCTTGATATCACACTTATAGAACGAATGTCTCTATCAGATAACCAACTGGCCAAAAGAATCAACCAAACACAAGAATACCTAGAAAATTTTTTCTTTAAAGCATTTAAATTTTGCACAGCAGTTACTGCCAAATTTCCCTCTTGGTGGGAAAGGGTAGTAAAACTCTACTTTCATCTTCCTTTGGACACCTTTCTCTCAAAGTTTGGGATTCAGTAAGTGAAAAAATGGAAGAGAAAGAGGATCCTATTAGATCAACTGAAGAAGAATCATCTTCCAAACAACAAGCAACTCATAGGCCCACTTTCACAGGTATTTTTTTGTTCTCCTAGCTGGGCTTTCATTTCTAGGCTTTCTCATGAATACTTATTTTTTGTGATAGGTAGGCCAGCTGAATTGATTCATATTGACGACATTCCAAATACCAAAATTGTACCTGGACGTTCCAAACGAAATTTGTCAAGCTCCCGTACTTTTCCGAAGGTACAGATAGAAACAACTTTTTTTATGCTTCATCCTATGTCAACTGACTAGTACTATAACCTATTTCAACTGAAGAAATCAAAACAAGGTGAGACATACAAATCTGACAAGAAAACCTTACCTAAAGAAAAAGCCTTGAAGTCCAGTACGACCAAGCATTCTCCTTCTCCTGATCCTTCTCTCCCACTGCTGTCTATAGTAGAGCAAGAAGCGTTTTTCCACTCTCAATCTAGGATGCAATCTCCCACGTAGCACCTGGAATTCCTAACTAGCAAACTATCAAGGCCATCTCTATCAGAAAGGAAGTTCAAGATCGCTTGATAGAGAATAGCAACATGCTCAGTCGAGTGAAAGACCCTATTGTTGTGCCACCTGCTCTGGTCTCTTTTCTAGCCGATTTCACAATGCAGCTGGGTACTCTGTCATTTAAGGATTCCTATTTCCAAGCCCAATTATCCCAATTGACCAGCTAGTTGGACGAGCTATCTCGTTTGGCTGCCCAAGACCAAATTTTATCTTCAAAGCACTTGGCAGCCTCCTTTGAGCTTATTTGTCTAACTGAGAATTTGAGTAAAAATTAAAGCCAAGCCAAATTCCTCCATAGTGAGATAGCTAAGCTTCAAGTTGGCTTATTCATCGTGGAAGACTCAATGAAGTAAGATCAAAAGAGGAAAAATGAGCTAGAATAGCTAATAACTCGGTTATTTATTGATGCTCAAAAACTAAGAGGATCGATGGCTAACCTAGATAGCAAGTAACAACAGCTGCTAATTGACAAAAGCATGGCTAAGCAAGAATTGAACAAGATTGCTAAGGACTGGGTACAAGTTTGTGAGCAGTTGACAGCTCTCGTCAAGCTAATTGGGTAGCCTTTGGAAAGCAAACAAATGGACATAGACAACCTACCTCGTGCTGTAGAGCAACCTTCAACAGTCGCCTAAACTATTACCTTAATTCCAGTTGTTCTGACACCTCTATCATCCTTCAAAGAAGCTATTATTCTAGCCTCTCCACAAACTTCTTCAAAACCAGAAAACTCCTTAAAAAACCTTAGAGGAGGTGAATAATGTTTTTGACAAACTAAAATTTTTTAGAAATCTGTTTTACAGAATATAAATGTTTTTCAAGTTTCTTTGACCAACTACACTGCAACAAAGAGAGCTATTTAAGGAAACTTTGGGAAATATTCAGATTCAGACTGAGATAAGAAGCATGATGCAATTAATGCTACAATGAAAAGGGATTGGTGAACACCTTTAAAGATTTCTTTAAGACACTAAGAGATTCCAAGCATGGATAGTGTAACACCCCGAAGCCTAGGCCTGCCAGGGCTGGGGATGTCGCCCCGTCCAGAGGACAAAGGGTCTTTATAATTAGGTCACACAAACAAATTGTGGAATAAAACTAATATTTAACTTTAAAAAATTTATTACAACCGAGAGAAAACTTCAAGAATAAATCCATGAATTCCAAAACAAAAACCATAAATAAAATTATCCACTCTCGCCTCCCCAAAGCAATACATAAAATCAAAAGATACATTCTCTTCCAAAGCAGATATTACTAGCCATTCAACTCCACAGCAGGATCATCCTGAAATCATGATAGAAAGGTGATGAGACAGAAATCTCAGTAAGTCCGTGTGTGCTTTGGGTGTTTAGTGAAATCAGTTCGTGGATGCAAAGTGTGAAACTTTTATAAGAGAAACATTGGCAAGCATCAAGCATTAGTCAAAAGCAAGAGTGGCGTTTTGGCTTATCTAGCCGCACATCAGTAATGAAATCAACCACTCAAAAGAAAGGGATATGGGTTACCACACGTTGGGCCCCATAACCGGTCAGAATGCCGACACTTTGTGCAGACTGACAAAAGTAGGTGATCGGCCTACTGGGCAAGATACTCCTCATTCTCTATACCCAAATAACAACCGGGTGTCCATTCCGGCAAAACACAGTCACTTGACTGAAAAAAAACTGCTAGCTCGGACCGGCACAACTCACTAGACTAACATCTTATTCGGGAAGGACTTACCCCTCAGAGGTGGCCACCTGCTGAGAGACTTACCATAACCCTTCAAAGACTAGTCCTAGTGGTCCACCCTTATTGAGTACTCAACGACGTTTCCCACTTGGGATAAAATGAACAAAGCATTGCTCTTCACGAAAATAGTAATTTGAGGGTTTCCAAAGTTTTGGGAACAATCAGTTTTAGAAAGAGTTTTAAGTTTGGAAAATCTGCTCAGTAACTTTTAAATAATTTAAGTGTTGGAAATAAGAACAAATTCAACCCTCAATTGCCTTCAAATAAACGAGTGTCCATACACTCCATATTCAGCTTGCCATAAGGAAAACATTTCACATTGATAGGTTTTATGCAGGAGCTTACCTGATTCTTGATCACAACAACAAGGTCTCGAACAGTTGACCTAACCCCACATGGGTAAATACAAATCTTAATCAGATTCAAGCTACAATCCACTTCCTCAATTTTAAATCAACTCAATTTACTACTACTATGATCCTAGTGTCCCAAGCTTTAAGGCAAAATAATAAATAAGTAGGTTTATAAGCTAAGTTTAATTTGTTATTTAAAATAATTAATGGTTTAGGAAATAAATTCTAATAAGTTGAAAGTTTAAATCTTGTTAAGGAAAATTTAGAGTTTATTTGATCAAGAGTCATAGGTGGTACTAGGTAAAATAGTGATTTAATGATAGTTTAGTTGTTAGAAAATAATTGATAGTTAAAACTAGTTGAGATTAATTTGAATAAGCCTTTCTTGGAAAATAATAAGTAAATCTTTAGGGGTTTTGATTTAGTAAATATTTTACTAAGCATAAATCTTTTTCATAAAGGCTTAAATTGATTTCTTTATTTTTAATAATATTTATTTATTTTACTTTCTAGAAAAATCATTATTTATTTGGCTAAAATATCATTTATATATATAATAATTCCAAATCTACCCTTCCTAGGGTTTTTCAAAATTTACTAGCAAAATTATTATTGAATATTTTATTCATGAACTAAAATTAGCTTAGGGACACTTAGATCATGATCAAGATTCTATGGCCAACCACAATCAATAACATACACAATCCTTCGATTCATCAAATCATCCAAATCTTGCATCTAGGCATAGACCTAAATTTATTAAGACATGATTTAACCTTTACTAGCATGGCTTCAATAATCTAATCATGCATATAACCCATATTCACCAAAGGTGACATAATCTCTAGCATGCTTTGACACAAAATACAACCTATGACATGCATCAACCCTCAAATCAACATACAATCATCCAAGATGAACCTTTCATGCATAAATCCCATCTCCTTCACAATCATACAATTGCTCATGCTTCAATCTCAACAATAAATATATATACTCAAATCCTATCACCATCCACCTACTAACAACATCATCCTATAGACATGATTCTAGAGTTTAAAAAGAAGATTGAAGGTACTTACTTGATTGATGAATGTCTTGAAGGAGTTTGGAATAGATCTCAACTCCTAGATGGCTAATCTTGTCCAAGAGAGGTGGCGAAAGTATGGTCATGGAAAAAGAGACCATTCGGCCAAGGGAGGGAATTTCGGCCATGAGAGAGAGAGAGAGAGAGAGAGAGAGAGAGAGAGAGAGATCATTAGTACGTTTATTCACATAGGTTTTCATTAGAGATCAAGTTTGAAGAAGATGAAGTTGTTAGAATAAGTTTACCTTGAAGATGTTCTTGTCCTTCACAAAATTTTCTGGTTTTTGATCCAAAGTAGCAAGATGATTTGTGGAGTTTGATGTTAAAGATGGTGTTGATGGATTCACAGCAGAGAGCAGATCAAATCTGGAGATTTTCGTGAGGGTTTGAAGTGGTTTGGAGGTGTATTAGGTGTAAGAAGGTAGTAGGTGTTCTTGGTGTAGTGTGTGTGTTCTTGGTATCTTGAGAAAATCGAGAGAGAGAGAAGAGGAAGCTACCGAATTTCTGTGGAATTGGGGCTGCCAAAATTCTGTAGGGTTTAGGGAGTGATTTCTCTGATTTGGAAGGGAAAGAAAAGGTTAGTTGTTACAATCCTTAAAGAATATTTTTAGGAAGAGAATTTGGAAAGTAAATATTCTATGATATCTTGATTTTTTTGGACAGCTTTGAAGCCTCCTATGGCCGACTAAATGAGTGATTTTTCTGAGGGATTAAAGCTGGTTCTACAAGGCTTATGATGGCCGAAACTAAGGGGTACAAAGATGAAAAAGAAGTCCGGTCAATTGAGCAAGATATCATAGAAGGTTGCTAAATAAGATGGCTGGAATTTTGGAAGGTAATCAAGCTAAATTGCAGGGATTTGTTGGAGAGATTTTCGGACAGTCATTGATGGAATTTCGTACAGAAGCTCAAAGGAAACAATGGAGCTCTGTTAATGGTGGTTTAAGGGAGGTCTTGACAGAAGTAGGTTGCTACTTTGACTGGAAGATGAACAGAAAACAAAGCTGGACATTTGACTGCCCAGTTTTTTTCGCTGCACAGAATTTTTCGGGGCAGAATTTCGTCCGCCTCTTCCAGCTGAGATGCAGAGAGTTTGAAGGGGGGTTTTAGGGGTATTCAAGGCTGGTTTCCATCCTTCTTCATGGAGGAAAAACATGGCTAAGGTGCTGCACAAAATCTGGAAGAAAACAGCTTGGTTTTGGACCTCCAAAGCTGCGATTTTGCCCAGAATTTTCACTGGTTTTGCACAGCTTTTGTGTAGTCCGAAAATGGCAGAAATAATTCATGTTTCAAGCTGATCTTAAGGCCATTTTTCTGGCAGCATTTGGAAGGAAATTTCAGCTAAGAAGTTCGACATTTTGAACGTACACAAGCTGGAAAATTTTAGCTCACTCTAAGAAGGAAGGTGAACTAGCTATAGAGTGAAATTTCAGCAAGCTTTCTAGAAGGATTTTCCTCTTGAAATCTCCCACAATTCATTCACATTTTCCAGACCATGAGAAGCCTTTTACTAGAACATTTTGATCCTAAAAGACCTCAGCACTTTACTGAATTTTCTGGAAAGGAAAAGGATAGAACACCTTGATCAAACTAAGGAGTTGAAAATTAAGGAAAACTAAAGATCAAGGGAGAATAAATTCCTTTTAGGAAGTTCGAGAAGAACAAAGGAGTGAAATGAGAATTCTCCTAACATGTCTCTCCTAGGTCATTATCACCACCTTGATCTAGGCCCTTAAGGCCGAAACCAACTCCCCCCAAGCAAAAATAAAATTTATTCTAGCTAAAGCTTCTATGATGGAATTTGAACCCAAGATCTCAAGAATTAATTCTAAGGCTCTAACCACTAAACCACAACAACTTTTGTTGCTATTTCCTCTAGAAAAATTATTTTCTACTCAATCCACAATCTATCTCCCTATTTTCACCTCGGCCAAAAATTACCATTTTGCCCCTCTCACACAATACTCACCAACAAGACTTCAAAACAATAAAGCTCAAATCCAAAGCACATAGAAATCATATGAAAATGTATTTAATCATGAAGTAAAGCATGATATGCATTCCAACCCTCTTACTCTAAGGTCGGCTTTGACTGGGGTTTCACAGATAGTTTGTAAGATTGTTTAAAAATAAATGCTGAGAGTAAATGCAGAGAAATGAGACACGAAATATATAGTGGTTCGATCTACCATGATCTACATTCACTACCTTAAGTTCACACTTGATTTTCAACCAGATTTCATTTACCCAACTTAATGGAATTAATCTGTACCATATAAAAGAGAGGATCACCATACTTGGTTTTTCAAAACCTCTCAATCAACTAACAAATCAAGGCTTACCCCAAATGGATTTTACACCACAACCTTGGTACACAAAGGAGATTGAAGATAAATGGAACTGAAATGGCTCAATTCTTTGAGTAGATGCACACCAAGAACAAGCACAATCACTTTTACTTTTAAGACACAATTTAACTTCACTTTGAAGCACTTTGATAAAGGAGATTTTTGTTTTCTATAGAGTAAGAGTGTTTATTAGAAAGGTAGGACAAAAATTTGCTTTCAAATAGAGTTTAGAAGCCTTATATAGAGATATAAAGTAAAGTACCAACGGCTATAAAATGGCTATTTTTCGCTGTCAGATTTACCAGCATTTTGGACTCATGTTTCGGATGATAGTGCATCCAAAAGGTAAGTTCAAAATGGCACTTTTTCAGACAGAAACAATTTGATACTGTTCACAGCTTTTTGGACAAAGCTTGTGGGTGCAGGGTCACCCAAAATGCTCAATCCAAAATTATAAGGATTTTAAAACTTTGAAATCTTTTATTTTAGTGCTTCTCAGTGGAATTAAACAGAATCAAAAGGTAAAAATGATATAGGAATTTACACAGAGAGATACCTTAACAAGGATTCCTAATCTAAGGTTCTTCCACAACGGATTCTTTTGATTCGCAATCTTTCAAGCTTGATCTTTCTTCTTGATTTTCTATTTTCGAATTTTATAGCTTCAAGAGTTGCTTTAGAAATCATATTTGAACGTCTTGGAAGACTTGAGGTCAACATGTCCTAGAACAAGTAAATCATACATGTTAGTCCTCATCACTATTTGTCATAAGTCAAAACATAGGAAACCACCCTTAGGGCTAACAATCTCCCTCTTTTTGAGTGATGACAAATTTGGTAGGATTGTGATATAAATAATAATAATGATATGTACAGTACGGACATGTTTAGACCAAGAGAAGTAAGAATATTTTTCAATAAAGTGTAATCTCTATTTATAGGACTCAAAGAGAGCTTATGAAACTAAGATAGAAAATCAAAGCATATACTCACAAATATGGCTCAATGAGCCTATGGCCTAACCTATCTCTATATCCTCCTTCCTTCCATCACACGACTATTCCTTAAAGGAATAGCCGTTACAATGATTTTATAAACATGTATAGAAGAGAGTATAACAAATAAGTTATGAGATGAGATGCTCCCCCTTAATATGTGCATATATAAATATTTGTAAATTATGAGAGAAAACTGGAGTCAATTGTGTACGTCCAAAATATATATCCAAAACTTGGTGAAGAGGAGTATGGAACTTTTCGAAATTTGAGCTTTGGAAGTCCAAAATAACATGTATTTTTAAAAGAACACATTTTTGGATTGGACTTTTGGATCAAGAAAATATGTGTCCAAAACTCCCCCTATCATAATGCAGGAGATAATGGATTCTTAGAATTTTGATCTGTCCTGGTTTTCTCAAAGAGTTATGATCATAAAGGAAGCTATCCAACTGTCTGAGATTTTTATCAATGAATATGTCTCAGAATCATGTTAATAAATTAAAACAAATTTATCAATAGCTGTAGTCTTAAAGATACCTTTATTCTTGAAGAGAGCACTTTTTGATGACATTCAAGATATCAAATTGGTGTCCTTTTTGGACATCAGCAAACTGAGATCATAGATTATAACTTTTCATAACAAGCAGTTTATCCAAATCTTGTCATGAATTTCATAGAGAGAATTACATGACCTTAGTTATATTCAGAGTCAACATGTTAGTGCAAAACATCAATTCAGAGCAACAAGTTTCCTTCATGTTAATTTACTACTCAAGGACTGTCAAGCAGTTATTCATTAGTGCATTATTAACAATTAGCCACAGAGAGCATAGCACAATACCACATAGGTGATCAATTGAATTTTTTTATTCTTTCCTGATCATAGAATAATCACAACACAATCAGCGGAGCTAGCACACTCACAATCATAAGTAGAACCTTAGCCCAACATTGCCTAATCACAATAGGCAGGTATAAAACATCTAAGCATGACAATCACAATCAAATGAATATTAGTCAGTTTTCTCCCCCTTTGTCATCAATCAAAATGAGGAGTAACAGAAATGAAGCAGGAAAAAGGATATATATGAATATGAAGCAGTCATAAGGTAAGCCAATAGACTTGTTAAAAGACAGAAAATAAATTTTTTAGATGCAAAAAAAAAAAAAAAAAAAAGAAAGAAAGAAATTAAGATTGTTCAAGATATCAGTGAGAATTGAGTTCAGTCTGGGCAGAGGTCAGCTAGAATGCAGTCTACTAATCTGGTCAGTCAGGAGATGTGAACTGTTACCCGACACCTTTTCGGGAGTGTTGGCCAGCAATCCTACTTGATTTCCTCTTAACCACCATATGTTTTTGTCTCTTCCTAGGTGAGACACGAGGTTCAGAGGAGGCAGGGGATGCTACAATTTTCTGAGGCGGGGATTTTTCTTTGTCGTGTGCAGTAATTGTCACTTCCTCAGAGGCTGTTCTCGTCTAGTTTCTTCCTCAGAGACTGTTGCCTCTGCTGTTTCCTTTGTTGGAGCAGGTGCTGCCGGAGCAGACACCGGTTCATCCATTTTTACCTTCTTCTCCATCACAGTTAGTCTATTTTCAAAAGTTTGAATTTCTGAGCTAAGGCCATCCAATTTAACAGCCAAAGAATTGATGACATTCAAAATACTTTCAGAAAATCCTTTGTCCTTAGCCTATTCTTTTCCTTTAGAAGAGGATGCTTTTTGAGGTTCTACCTCAAATTTTTTTTTGGCTCCAACAGAAGGGGCATTCTTTCCTTCAACTTTTACTTTCAGCAATCTTTCCTTTTCCTCACCATCTGTGTCACGGAGCAACTTCCATTCATTTCTCATCTTCATATATCCCATGCGCTCAAAAGACTCAAAGCTATATATAAATTCATTTTTGATGGCGCACAAGGGACTGAATTTAAATCAACATCAAAGCATCTAAAAACTTTTGTTAATAAATTTCCATACGGCAAGGCCTTGCTAGAGGTGTTTCTTGTTTGCAACATCAACTTGGCAGCCAAGAACTCAAAAATTATTTGCCTTCCTTCAGCTAAAACTAACATAATCACCATTTGCATTATGTTAGTGGAGGTTTTGTGACTAAAACTTGGGACCACCATGGTTGAGACCATATGGTGTAAGATCATACCTTCTCCATTTAGCCACTTGGTGTTTCTATCACTGGAATTCTTGAAACTCCTTCCACCAGCAAACATTTCTTCAAACTTCTTTAAATCAAACATGTCAGTTCCCTCTGAAAATTTATTCAGTTCAAAATACTGAATTCCTCCATCTTTTACTTCACACACTCTATTCAGCAAATGATGGTCGAACTTAATATTTTTCCCCCCAACTCTAGAAATGTACCATCTAATCACAAAACCCTCCTCCGGTTTCGTCAAGTCGTCTTTTCCTCAGGTTAGTGTAGAATTCCAAAATGAGCAGAGTAAACAAATTTTCATTGACGGACAATAAACTACCCCAATTAACAAATTCAAACATATTCAACACATTGGAGAAACTCAAGAAAGACGATGGATTTACTTGATACCCAATAATTACAGTTCTATTTCTTGAGACCCAATCATTATAATCAAACTCACTTTTTGAATTTAAAAATTGAAGTACTTGAGTCTCGGAACTCTGTTGTTCTGGTGATGATTTTGAGGAGTCATGATGGGAAGCTGAGAAATCTGGTGTAGTTTCTTTTCCTTTGTTCATGCTGAGGACTTTTTCTTCATCATTGGAGAAATTTTTTGGACCTTCTTTGGTTTCGGTGTGGTTGATTTTATTTTTGCCATTTTGTTGAGAAGATGAGGGCTTTGACACTCGGTTGTTCAAAGAGGAAGAACTCAAAGAATTCTGAAAAAGATGGAGTGAGGAATTGTCGGTTCTAGAGTTTGAAAGAGAGAAGGAAAGGAAAGTTCTTTGTGAGTACCTAGGAAGCTACGATAGAAGTACACTTAAGTACATTGAAAAAGCCACTTTACTCAGAGATTTCAAAAAGCCGTCTTGAGAAAAGTGAAAGTATTTTGAAATTCAAACATGAAAATATGGAAGTAGTTATTTTAAAAAGAAATACGAAGCATCAAAGATGATTCCGTTTTGGATTCAGGCCCGATCCGAAATATACATCCAAACGGAACTTTTTTAGGGATAAGTTTTGGAGGTGGGTTTTGGACTCAGACGCTGCATCTAAAAGCTTTGTCTTTAGTGATTCTGCAAGATAAAAAAAAAAAAAATTGTGCAAACGAGTCAGTCATGTGATTTTTGTAATTCCCAAACCTCTTATCAAATTGTTGAATCTTTCTTCGGTTAGAGGTTTTGTAAATATGTCAACAAGTTGTTCATCAGTTGAAATATATTCAATACACACATTGTCTTTAAGCACATGATCACGGATAAAATGATGTTTAACTTTTATATGCTTAGTCCTAGAATGTTGAATAGGATTCTTAGTTAGATTGATAGCACTTGTATTGTCACATATATAAGTACGAAATTAAAATTAAGACCAAAATCAAGTAATGTATTTTTCATCCATAAGATTTGTGTGCATCTGCTGCCGACTGCAATATATTATGCCTCAGTTGTGGATAAGGATACATATGCTTACTTCTTGCTGTGCTATGACACTAAAGAGTGTCCAAGAAATTGACAATGGCCACTTGTGCTTTTTCTTTCCACTTTGTAGCCTACATAATCCGCATCAGTGTATCCTGTAAGATCAAACATGTTAGTGTGAGGATACCATAAGCCATAATCATATGTGCCGATCAGATATCGAATGATGTGTTTTACTGCACATAGGTGCAATTCCTTTGGACATGATTGAAACCAGGCATAAAGATAAACTGAAAATATAATATCAAGCTGGCTAGCTGTGAGATAGAGTAAGCTTCCAATCATACCTCTATACTTATATTCATCTACCTTCTTACCCTTTTCATCTTTGTTAAGTTTTATAGAAGTACTCATAGGTGTGCAGATTTCTTTGGCTTCATTCATACCAAACCTTTTGAGTGGCTCCTTAGCATACTTAGCTTGATTTATGAAGATTCCATCCTTGGTTTCCTTAATTTGTAGTCTAAGAAAGAAGTTTAGTTCTCTCATCATACTCATTTCGAATTCTTGCTGCATTGTCTTAGCAAACATCTTGCACAAAGAATCATTAGTAGCACCGAAAATGATGTCATCAACATAAATTTGAGCAATAAGTAGATCACCAGAATTATCAGATTTGATAACCAAAGTGGTATCAATTAAACTTCTTGAAAAATCTTTTAAAAGCAAGAATCTACTAAGCCTCTCATACCAAGCTCGTGGGGCTTGTTTTAACCCATAAAGAGCCTTAGAAAGTTTAAAAACATGATTTGAAAAATGCTCATGAATAAAACCAGGAGGTTATTTTACATACACCTCCTTCTCAATAAAACCATTTAGGAATGCCCTCTTAACATCCATTTGATAGAGTATGAAATTTTTGAAGGAAGCAAAAGCAATAAGCATTCTTATAGATTCTAGTCTAGCAACGGGAGTAAATGTCTCATCATAATCAATGCCCTCTTCTTAATTGAATCCTTGGGCGACCAGTCTAGCTTTATTGCTAATAACAACTCTGTTTTCATTAAGTTTGTTTCTAAATACCCACTTGGTACCAATAACCGGACGATCAAGTGGTCTAGGGATAAGTTTCCAAATTTGATTTCTTTCAAATTAGTTTAGTTCTTCTTGCATAGCAATTATCCAAAATTCATCATGCAGTGCTACATTAATACAATTAGGTTCTATACTTGAGAGAAGGGCAAAGTTATCTATGAAATGCTGTCAAGTTTCAACTCTATAGCTTGGATCACCAATGATTTATTCATTGGGATGACCGATTATGTATTTCCAATCCTTTGGTAATTGTTGATCCGTGGACTCTTTAGTTTGTTGCCTTCCTTGTTCAACTTATTGTTCTTTAATTTCTTCTTCTTTTGCATGAATATCTAGGGATAGAGCTTTGAGTTGGTCTTTTCTTACTTCCTTTGAACCTCCTACATTATCATCATCTTTCATTGGAGCATAAATGTTAGATTCATCAAAGACAATATGTATGAATTCTTCCACACATAGAGTTCTTTTATTGTATACTCTATATGCCTTTTTATTGAAAGAGTATCCAAGAAATATAGCTTTATCGGATTTACTATCAAATTTCTCAAGATTGTCTCGGGTATTAAGGACAAAACATTTGCAATCGAACACTTTAAAATAGGAGATTGATGGAGTTTTGTTGAACATGAGTTCAAAGGGCGATTTTCTAAAAAATGGTCTTAACATTACTCGGTTTAGAATATAGCATGCTGTATTAACAGCTTTAGCCCATCAGTATTTTAGAAGGGCGTTTTAACAAATTATGGATCTAGCCATTTCTTGCAAAGTTCGATTTTTCCTCTCAATAACACCATTTTGTTGAGGTGTTTTGGCTGTTGAAAAATTGTGAAATACTCAATTTTCATCACAAAAGTGTGTAAATTCATTCTTGCAAAATTCTCTACCACTATAATTTCAAATAGAAATTAGTTTGCATCCAATAGAGTTTTGGACGCGTTTGATCAGTTTTGAAATTTCAAAAAAGACTTCATCCTTTTGTCCAAGAAATAAAGTCCAAGTAAATTTGGAGAAATCATCAACTAGCACATATGCATACTTTTTACCGCCAAGGCTAACAGTCCTCGTTGATCCAAACAAATCCATATGAATTAATTCAAAAGGTTTTAAAGAAAGTTTTGATTTATTTTCCAAATTGGCATGCATCACAAATTTTTCTTTTATTAACCTTCATTTTGGGCAATCCCCTAACAAGTTCTTTTGAGGACAATTTGTTTAGCAAATCAAAAGATACACGATCTAATCTTCTTTGCCAAAGGTAACTATCATTGTCATGTACAGAGATGCATCTAATATCATGAGCTATAAGGTCATTTAGATAGAATATATACATATTTCCAACACGGTTGGCAACAAAGATTGTTTCCTTATTTTAGCTATCCATGATAGAGTAAGAATCTTTTTCAAAAATGCCTTTGCAGTTGTTGTCACATAGTTGGCTAATGCTAAGCAAATTATATTTCAGCTCATCAATTAGTAATACTTGTTTTATAATGGTTGAGGAACCTTTACTAATATTACCTATGCTAACAATTTTTTCTTTCTTTTTGTCTCCAAAAGTAATGAATCCTTCATTTGTGGTTTGCACATCTTCTAACAAGGTTGCATTTTCAGTCATATGTCTTGAACAACTGATGTCTAAGAACCAAATGATGAAGCTCATTTTCTCCAATGAATGTGCCTATACATGAGAAAGAAGAGTGATTTTTGGTACCCACATTTTCTTGGGTCCATGAGGGTTAGTAGTGTTTCCTCTAATTTTCTAAAATGTTATTCCACCAGATTCCATTTTCTTCTTAATATGACACCTAGATGCTATGTGTCCAGATTTTCCACAATATGTGCATGTGTTGTGTGTCATTAACATAAGATAGCTTTAACAAATCGAGGTTTGTGAGTTTTATCCTTGTTCTCATGTCTATAACCTAGACCATTTCGGTTTCCAACTTAGTATTGAGCCCCAAGTCATTTTTCCAGGTTGTTTTTGCCATTTGTAAATTTTTCAATACATGTGATAAGGTTATTGACTCTATATTTCATGTCATCAAACGTGCTAACCATACTTTCAAGAGAATAAATTTTATCATATAAGCTTCTATTTTTTAGAGATACATGCTGTAAAGTAGTGATGATTACATCCTTTTCCATAATAGCATATATGTGTGACTTAAGAGACATTTTGTTCTCACTCAACAACTTTTCATTCTCATTTAACAAACAATCAATCTTCAATTTCATTTCATTATTTTTTCTAGACAATTTTTTTAGTTCATGGAACATATCAATTAGCAATTTATTTGGATCATCATGCTTTTCATGTTTAGACGTATGCGAATTAGACATAAAATCAATGGTGGTAGAGCTTACCTCGTTTTCCATGGCCATGAAGCATATGTTGGCAGTTTCATTTTCAGAATCTTCTTATTCAGACTTAAACCCATTTTGGTCCCAAGTCCCCATCAATCCTTTGCCTTTCTTTGCCTTTAGCTCCTTCTTTTTCTTATTAGGCATTCTGCCTTCCTTTTCTTTTGCAACTAGACAATCAACAATGAAATATTCAGTGCTTTTGCATTCATAACATTGAAGCTTGAATGCTAAGTTTTGTCCTTTCTTTTTTGCGAACTTCTTTCCTCTTTTAAAGTTCCATTTATTGAACATCCTTCTGAATTTCTTTGCTATCATTGCTTGTTCTTCATTATCTACTTTAGTTTCATCACTACTGCCTGATTGACTAGTTTTTGCATCCTCTTTTTTAGCTTTCAATGTTATTTCCTTCTTACTTTTATCATGATCAACGGATTCCTAAAACCTCTTGAGTTTCATTTCATATGTTAGAAGAGATCTAATAATCTCTTTGGTTAGTAAGGATTTTAAGTCCTTGGATTCTTCTACAGCAAGAGCTTTCAGTTGCTAGCACTTAGGTAATGCATCCAGAATTTTTCGATTTTGTTCCCCAAGGGAATAAACCTTTCCATAGGCTTTGAGACCATTTGTGATATTTGTAAATCTAGTGAACATATCAGTTATGTTTTCATTTGACTTCATTGTGAATAATTTATAATCATGAATTAAAATCCCCAATTTAGATTCCTTAACTTGGTTTGTCCCCTCATGGGTGACCTCAAGTCATTTCCACATGTCATGGGCTAAATCATAACCACTAACTCGATTGTATTCAATGGCATCTAGTGCACAACACAAGATATTCATAGCTTAAAAATTCAATGTCATCTTAGTATTATCTTCAACATCAAATTCGTCATTTTGTTTAGGCACTTTTACAACATCAACGACTTTTGTCGGAATAAAAGGAACCTTTTCTATCAAATTCCACAACTCAAAGTTGATTGAGTACACATAGATTTTTATTTTGTTTTTTCAGAATGTGTAGTTATTTCCATTGAACAGAGGAGGTCAATTTGTTGATGAACCTTCAACATACGGAAGAGAGGATGAGTTTGCCATAAGAATCTTTCCTACAAGGTTGTTAGACCAAGAATAAAGTAGACAAAGCTCTGGTACCAAATGAAAAACCTTACAGGGGGGTCAATAAGATTTTTAGCAAACTAAAATTTTTAAGAAATCTGTTTTACAGAATATAAATATTCTTCAAGTTTCTTTGACCAACTACACTGCAACAGAGAGAACTATTCAAGAAAACTTTGGAAAATATCCAGATTCAGACTGAGATAAGAAGCACGATGCAATTAATGCTATATTGAAAATGGGTTGGTGAACACCTCTACAGATTTCTTTAAGACACTAAGAGATTCAGAGCTAGGACAGTTTGCAAGATTGTTCGAAAATAAATGCTGAGAGTAAATGCAGAGAAATGAGACACGGAATGTATAGTGGTTCGATCTACCAAGATCAACATCCACTACCTTAAGCTCACACTTAAGGATTTTCAACTAGATTTTATTTATCTAACTTAATAGAATCAATCTGTACCATATATAAGAGAGGATCACCACACTTGATTTTCTAAAACCTCTCAATCAACTAACAAATCAAGGCTCACCCCAAATGGGTTTTACACCACAAATTTGGTACACAAAGGAGATTGAAGATAAATGGAACTGAAATGGCTTAATTCTTTGAGTAGATGCACACAAAAAACAAGCACAATCACTTTTACCTTTAAGACACAATTTGATTTCACTTTGAAACACTTTGATAAAGGAGATTTTTGTTTTTCATAGAGTAAGAGTGTTTCTTAGAAAGATATGACAAAAATTTACTTTCAAATCGAGTTTAGAAGCCTTATATAGAGATATAAAGTAAAGTACCGATGGCTATAAAACGGCTATTTTTCGCTGTCAGATTTACCAGTGTTTTGGACTCATGTTTTGGATGATGGTGCATCCAAAAGGTAAGTAAAAAATGGCACTTTTTCAGGTAGAAATGATTTGATATTGTTCACAGCTTTTTGGACGTAGCTTCTGGGTGTAAAGTCACCCAATATGCTCAATTTAAAAAGGAACCAAATGCCGATTTTTTCTCTAGCAAAGGAAAATCCAAAATCTCCAAAGCTGATCTTCAACTCCAACTTCAAATTTTGCAAAATTAGATTTAATTAGTAGTAGAAGACGGTGATGATGAAACTCAGCCAGACTTTAGCTTTTTTGATAATGGTAACATGGATAATCCATGGGCATTGTAGCAACATACGTTTGTCAAAGTCCTTAATGGCAAGACTTCATTCATAGAGAAAAAAAGAACTCAAACAAATCCAACTACATAATATGTCAAGATAACTTTCGGTGATCACTGAATTACTATGCAAAATAATTCACTACACCAACAAAAGCAGTGGACCCCTCCAATCAAGAAGAATATTTGAACAATTTCTACTTGTGACCGACAGCTTGATTCTCTTTTCATATGATTTGGACCACTCAACAATAATGCAGAATGCACTCAAAGAAAGTAATTCTACATTCATCTATTTAAAGCTCAAATTCCTGGAAGAAATACAGATCGAGTTTACTTGTCCCTCAAAAGAGAATTCTTTATATGCTAAAATCGACTACTTTTTATTTTAGATTTAAAACTTTATATTTTAAACACTTCTCTTGTATTAGTTTCAAATCAAAATATTAATAAATCAGCAAAGGTTTTGAAGAACAGAAAGGAAGCTACAAACTCTAAATTCAAGATTACATCGAGACATGATTTCTTATCACAAACTATACTTGGTCATCCTAACTGAAATAAAATTTTTTGGGGAACATGTTGATGAGACTATGTACTACTTTGTTTATCCTCAATCAATCAAGGTAGATGTTGAAGGCTTATCTGCAGGTATTCATATTATGTAGAATAACAACATTATAGTGGAATTTTTTATTCACTTAAGAGAGGAACTTATAGCCAAGGTAAGTAATTCCTCACCCTCTTTATATGCATTCTACCATTTATGCAAGTACATTATGTCCACATAAAAGATCTTCTAGGAAAACTCACCATTATTTTTTCACACTTTAATGCTCTTTAGCTTTTGTTAGAAGAATATAATGACGCAACACAGACCTAAAAAATGTTAGGATGACATCCTATAAAATGATCTAGAGCAGAAGCATCTAGAAACTATAATACATGTAATATATTTAATTTAGGTTTTTCCAGACCTAAATATACTTAGAGTAATAATATAAGTGATAGGAACTAAAATCATCATTATTTTTCTAGTTATTTGAGGTTGTTTTGAGATACTTTTGTTATAATAACTAGACACATTTCTTCCTATTTGACATTTTACTTGTAAAGAGTATTTTTGATGAATTTGTGAGTTTTAAGTTATTTATGAGCAAAATAGGGGATTTTTTAGATCACACCTGGTGCCAGGTTTGGTAACTGGATTAGGCGCCAAGTCCCTTCTGGTCCGGCCAGTGAAAACAGAGCAAAATCTAAAGGAAGAACAGATTGCATCTGGTGCCAGGTGGGTTAATTGGACCGGGCACCAGGCCCGTTCTGGAGGGTAAAAATTCTGTGCATGAATTTAGGAATTTTTCAAAGATTGCATTATTTTCTAATTCCTACTCGGTCAAGATTCTTCAAGAAATGAATTTAGTATCAAAGAAGCCTATAAAAATAAGAGAAAACACAAGAGAAAAAGAAAAGAAGGTGGATTCAAGAGCTAAAATTTCAAACACTCATTGAAGGAGGAATTCACCAATTTAAGGAGGGTTATTCGAGAGAGTCTTCAAATGAGAAGAAAGAGGCTTGTCTATGAGCGCTTTCTTTTATCTTTGTTTTCTTTTCCTTAAACAATGATATATGCAATGTTTTTACTGTAATTTAACATTATTTTAGATTCTTGATTTTGTGTTGATTTAGTTATTTGATCAATTCTTTATTATCTTTGGTATTTAATTATTTGTTATCATTGGTTATTGATGCGAGTTCTTCTAATTGACTTGAGAAAATGATGTTAGGAGTTTCATTGCATCGATTTCGTATTTGTTAAATCTTAATGGACTTGAACGACAAAGTTAAGATTATAAAACTAAGTGATCAAAGATTAGTTGATTTCACCTCAAACAAAGGCTCATTAGCTAATTTCATGTTTATGAGGAATTGTGCTTAATGCATGTTTTGGTTATGTTTACTTGATTGACAAATCTGTTAATTTAATTAAAAGATAGTAATTCTATGGATTGAAAAAAGAAGTGGAATTTACATAAATAATTTTACTTTATATTCTTTCATGATGCTAAGATGATAATTAATTGAGAGAATTGCTAGTTGGTTCATTATCATGTTTTCTAGGATAATAGTCTAAATTGCATATTTCTACATCCTTGAGTTGTATACATTTCTTTAATTTTCTTTTTATTATTTTCTCACTTTACTTGGGTCGATTAAACAATAAATGAAAAGTTATTAGTGTGTACTTGTTCCTTTGAGGATCGATACTCGTTAATTCCCTATGCTAATGCTTACGATGACTATGCTTGCTCGTATGTGTCTTTTAGGATTAATGCTTTAATTAAAACTTGACTAAGGGATGTATTTAAATTTGATGATTTTTATACACAAAAAATTTACGCATCAAATTTTTGGCGCTATTTTCGGGGACAGTATCATAAAAGCTTAGATTTTGTTGATTTAACCAAGTTTATAGGTTAATATGTTTATATGTAAATATGTGCATATGTATATATGTTCCTTTTATAATTATGTGTCGTATGTTATTTTCTTGTATACTTGTAATTTAATGTCCCTACATGTTGTAATTGCTTCTAACTATGTACCTTAACTAACTAACTTGAGTTCATATTGTGATGTGTATATATGATACTAACAAGTTATTTTGTATAGGTAAGATGACCAATTGGAGTAGGGAACAGTATCCTAACATGTCTCAAAGGATGACATCTCGACCATCTGACTCCATTGCATTAGAAGGAGTGTTAGGAAAATTTGCCACCCATGTAACTAAACGTTTTCATGAGATAGATGAAACATTGGCAAAATATAGGACATGATCAGAAATATGGAAAGGCAATTTTGGTTTTTAATGGATTTAGTGATAAAATTGCCATTATGATTGGAAACGCAACATGATTCAGCTGCTATTACATTACAAAGTGGTAAGGAGCTACTCGATCCTAGCACGGCACTGGTACTATCTAAAGAAGATAGGCCAGATCCAACCCTCTTGTTGAACCTTTTGAAAAAAAAAAAAACTAAAAAACTAAATTTTCAGCCATTGGTACCTTACCCCACTCGCATACACAAAGTAAGAAAAGATGCACTATTTGATAGGTTTTTAGAAATATTCAAACAACTGCACATAAACATTTCACTTAGCAAGGCCTTGGTGCACATGCCCAAATATGCAAAATTCCTCAAAAGCATGCTTGTTAACAAAAAGAGGTTGGAGGAATTATCCACAGTGGTTTTAAATAAAGAATGCTCAGCTATCTTGCAAGAACAATGGACTTTGCCACAAAAAGAAAGTGACCCAGTGAGTTTTTCTATTTCTTATCTTGTTGGATTCTTACATTTTGTAATGTATTGACTTAGGTGCTAGTATTAATCTTTTGCCATACAAAATTTTCAAAAAGCTAGGTCTAGGTGAATCCAAGCCCATTAGGAAGAGTATTCAACTTGCGAATCAATCTATTAAATATCTTATCTTGGGAGTATAGTGAAAGATGTATTGGTTAGCGTGGATAGATTATATTTCTTGTGAATTTTGTTATTCTTGATATGGATGAAGATTCTAAAGTTTTGTTAATCCTAGGTTGACATTTTCTAGCAAATGCTAAAGCATTAATTGATGTTTATAGAGGAAAATTGACACTTAAGGTTAAAGATGAGGAAGTCATTATCAAAATCCACAAAAGCATGAAACATCATATTTCATATGATGATTCTTGTTTAAGGGTTGATATTCTTGATGAACCTATCTTTGACTTTGTACAGGAATCATTTGTCCAATGTTATATGGAACAATCCATCACATATTTGGAGGATTTAATTGAGGGCTAGAAGTTGGACAAATTTGAGAAAATTGAAAAAATTAGTTTGGGAAAGATGGAGTCATCCATTGAGGAACTACCAGAATTGGACTTGAAAGACCTCCTAGAGCACTTGGAATATGCATTTTTGGCTAAATGTGAAAAATTGCCCATGATCATAGTAAAAGACTTGACCTATGATCAAAAGACCAAATTGGTAAATCTATTGGAAAAATATAAAGGAGTTATTGCATGAAAAATCATGGATATTAAGGGAATTAGCCATTCCTTTTGTACTCACAAAATTTGTTAGAAGAAGAAGCCAAACCTATAGTGTAACCCCAACGTAGGTTGAACCTAAATATGAGTGATGTGGTAAAAGATGAAGTAATTATACTCTTAGATTTTGACATCATTTACCCTATTTTTTATAGTATTTGGGTGAGTCCAACGCAGGTGATGCCAAAGAAGGGAGGAATGACAGCCTAAATGAAAAAATTGAGTTGATCCCAATGAGATTGGTAACCGGTTGGATGTTGTACATTGATTATAAGAAATTAAATAAAGCAACTAGGAATGACCATTTTTCTCTTCCTTTTATTGACTAAATATTAAAAAGATTGGTCGAACATGAGTTTTATTACTTTTTAAATGGCTTTTCCGGATACTTTTAAATTCCTATAGCACCAAAGGATCAAGAGAATACTATATTTACATGCTTTTTTGGTATATCTGCATATCAACGTATGCCTTTTGGTCTTTGCAATGGTCCTGAAACTTTCCAACGGTGTATGATAGCTATTTTTGAAGGGCTTGTGGGAGACACAATGGAGGTATTTATGGATAATTTTTCTATTTTTAGCTGTTCTTTTGACTTGTGTTTGGCTAATTTGGAAAAGGTACTTCAAAGGTGTGAAGAGACCAACCTCATGCTTAATTGGGAAAAATATCACTTTATGGTGCAAGAAGGTATAGTATTGGGACATAAAATTTCAAGGAAAGGTATTGAGGTTGATAGAGGAAAGATTGAAGCAATTGAGAAACTCCCTCTGCCTATTTCCGTGAAGGCTATTCGAAGCTTTCTTGGTCATGCCAGTTTCTATAGAAGGTTTATCTTGGATTTCTCAAAAATTTCTAAGCCTCTTACTTATTTATTTGAAAAAAATTATTTTGAAGAAAAATGCCTCAATACTTTCAATGTACTTAAAAAGAAATTGATTAGTTTTCCTATTTTAATTGCACGGGATTGGTCTCTTCTTTTTGAATTAATGTGTGATGCAAGTGATTATGCAGTGGGCGCAGTGCTTGGACAAAGGAGAAATAAGCATTTTCAACCAATTTACTATGTAAGTAAAACTCTTACAGCGGCATAAGAGAACTACACCACAACGGAAAAAGAGTTGCTTGTAATAGTATTTGTTTTTGATAAATTTCATTCTTACCTTATTTTGTCCAAAGTCATTATGTATATGAACCATTGTGCCCTTAAGTACCTACTAACCAAGCATGATTCTAAACCAAGATTGATAAGATGGGTTTTACTGTTGTAGGAATTTGACATGGAGATTAGGGACAAAAAGTGTAACACCCCACGACTACGTACCCTAAAAGGGCGGGGATGTCGCCCCATCCCATAGGACAAGGGGTCTTTAAAACGAGGTATAAAAATACAAAGGCAATCTCCAAGAGCTTCAACTTAGATAAATAAAGAAATGCTCTTATTACATCGGCTCAACGTGGAGCAAAACGAACTAAAACAATTAAGCGTTTAACCGCTTGAACAACAAATGTCTCCAAAGCAAAGATGACAATAATTAGAAAAACTTCAACTAGCAATGCCCCGCTGACTCAGCACAGTCTATCTCCGGAAAACATGATGTAAAATAGGATGAGAATAAATCTCAGTAAGTCCTGTGTGTGCACATGGTATTTTGAATAGTACGTGTATGCAAAGTGTAAAACATTTGTAGAAACAATTTGGCAAGTCATAAATAATTTCTCTTTCGCAAAGAGTGGGTTTTTAGATAATCATACTTTATACAAAGCAATCATCTACTCGAATAAACAGTCATGTCACCACACGTTGGGCTCCATGAGAACAAAATGGCTAAGGCACCACACTTTGTGCACCTTGTTCGGACCAGATTACCACACATTGGGAGTTCTGATCAAGATGAGTGTACAGCTCACCGAGTGAGATACTCCTCTATCTCTACACCTAACAAAACTATCCAGGTGTCCATGCTGGGAATATAAATAATACCATACTAGGTAAAAATGCTAGCTCGGACTGGCCTGACCAACCAACATTGTCGCCTTTTCAAGCAGAGCTTATCTTTTGGAGGTGGTCTCCTACCAGAAGACTTACTCTAGCCCTCCATGACTAGTATTGTTAGCCTACCCTTATTGAGTACTCAACGAACATATCCGTCAATTCCTGATTCACCCTATTTCCAAACCTTGGCTTTGTAAAACGTGATTTTCTTTAAATGAGATTTCCAAAAATTTAAGGAAAAGAATAGTTTTCTTGATAAAATCATTAGTTTGACAAAACCGTTTAAAGAATAAATATCCACGTTTACAACCCAAGCAGACATAGTTCAACAATAGCTTTACTAAGCTTCACAACATAGACATGCCATCCCAACAATTAACAAAAGAGTTTATATAAGGACTTACCATCACAACATTTAACAAAATAGTTTATGCAAGGACTTATCATCACAACATTTAACAAAAGAGTTTATGCAAGGACTTACTTGATTTGCCTCGGATAAACAAGATAAAGTCACTGCTTGCTTTGCTCAATTATCCACCTGATCTAAAACCATATAATATCATGATCAGGGTCTCAATTAATTCAAACATGCTCTAATCTTATTTATTTTCACAACACTTCGCAATCCCTTATTTAATTCCAAGTAACCTATCCAATCCCCAAAGATCATATACCATGTCCATATGTTCATCCCACTAATAGACATCATTAAACCTTACTTTCGGCATCAAGGGTGGGTATTTCCTTACCTTGCAACAACCGGGTAATGAGGTATCGATGCTCCTATGGTGATCGTCCCGAGTTCACTTGAAAAGAAGAGAAAAGTTACCTCATTTTCTCCTCTTGACCGAAAATTAAAGAAGAAGATGAAATTAGCCTCTATGGGGCGTGATTTAAGGGAAGAAGAAGGAGAAAAGAATCATTAGAGAAAACGGCATCAAGAGGTTGAAATGATTTTTGCTTACCTTAAGGTGCGTTCGATTTTTGCTAGGTATTGCTCTTAAGATTTTCGAAAATTGCTATGGAGTTCTTGCTAGAATTTTTCGTGTAGAATAGAGAGGGTAATTAGCTACTATGCTTTAGGGTTAGAGAAGATTGGTTTAGGGTTAGATGATGGTGTTTAGAAAGACTCCTAATGGCTTTAGGTTTCTTGGACAGTAAGGCCAAAAATTGCAGCTTGTGGTGTCTCTCCTTGCTGCCGAATTTAGGTGAGTTTAAGGGGAGAAATTAATCTGCAATTTACTCCCTTGTGCTGGCCGAAATATTGGTCAAGAGGAGGCTGATTGTGTTCAGAATTTTGGGCCAAACAAGGAAGAGTTTGAGAAGGCTTTGGAGGCTAAAATTCTGTGCAAGTGTTGTGCGAAAATTCTGTGCAAGAGTGACGAGTTTTGGACTGTTTTGGCTGCTGTAGTTCCACCGAAATTTCCATAGAAACAATGAGGGTTTTAGGCGTAGAAATTGGCTTGATCAGCTGGGGTTTTTTCGGTGGGTTGTGTGTGCAGAATTTCGGTTGGAATAGGAGCACAACAGCTGGCCGAAATTTCCTGCACAAAGCTGCCGAAAATCCTCTGCATAAGCTGGACAAATTTCTGTGGTTTTGTGAGAATAAAATTCTGGTTTTGTGCAGCTAAGGTAATCTGAATTGATGAGGAGTATTTAGGTGTTTTAAGCTAGGGTTTGAAGAGTTGGATTGTACTTAAAGGTGCTGGAATTTCAGACAGCTTGTGTTAACACACAGCTGCCGAAATTCTGCTAGGTTTAGGAAGAAAATCCTAGTTGAATTAGGGTTGAAATAAAAGTCTGATTTGCTAAGGGGTTTAGGATAAGATTTCCTAACTTTGGAAGAGTTTGAGTTGAGCTAAAGTTCCTCCAAGAAGTGGCGGTACTTGCTGGAAATTTTTCTAGATTTTTAGCTAACATTCTAGGGTTAAAATCAACAAGGTTTCCTATTAGAAAAATGACTCTTTAATTCCAACTATCCATGGTAACATCCATTAAGCTAAAATCAAGCTGGAATCTTATTTATTAGCTAGGGTTTTTTTTTCCTTTTTCGAAAATCCTAAGGAATAAAAGCTGAAAATTAAAACTGAACTTTATTCACATCAAGGTCCTTAAATTTAGGGAATAAATATAGAGACTTATTTCCTTGGAATAATGACACTAAAATTTCTCTAGGTTTGCTAGATCTTTTTTCGGCCAAGACATGGAAATTCTAAGGAAAGGAATTTTCAAGAAGAGAAACTGGCTTCACAAAAAGTAGGATTCGAACTCGGGTCACCAAAAGAAATCACCAATCTCCCCGCTATTCCAAAACAACTCCAATACTAATTTTTCTACAATCAATTCTCACCATTCCCCCAATACTCATCCTTCCAAATCTTCGACCAAGCCTTCCTTATCCAAATCTTTAACAACACAGCTATTTCATATCAATTAATTCAAATGCAAGAGCAACGGAAAAATTCACATGCATCCATGCAAATAAAATAATTCTAAGCTACCACATAAAATGCAAAATACTATGCAATGCATGACTTTTCCCCATAGTCAAAGGTGATTTTGGGCGGGGTATTACATCCCCTCCCCCTTAAGAGAATTTCATCCCGAAATTCAGATTTCATACCTTTCGAGCATATCCGAATACTTCCGTCTTAACCATTCATCCGTTTCCCACGTTGCATTTGGCACTCCATGATGATCCCAAAGTATCTTCACCATGGATATTTTCTTGTTTCGAAGTGTCTTAATACTCCGCTCCAAGATCTTGACGGGTCTCTCCACATAACTCAGATTGGGTTGTAGCTCCAATGGTTCCTCATTGAGTACACGACTCGGGTCGGGGTTGTACCTCTTTAATTGAGAGACATGGAATACATCATGCATCCCGGTTAGACCATCAGGTAGATCTAATCGGTAGGCAACCGGTCCAATTTTCTCCAATATCGGGAACGGTCCCAAATACCTAGGACTCAACTTCCCTCCTCTCGGATGTTTCAGGATTCCTCTACTTGGAGTCAACTTCAAGAATGCACGGTCACCTACTTGGAACTCTAGTTCCCTTCTCCTAGAGTTTGCATAACTCTTCTGTCTGCTTTGCGCTGCCCTTAGCCTTTCTCGAATTAACTTGATCTTGTCTGTCATCTCCTGAATGCATACTTCACCAGTCTTCTTAACGTTCCCTTCTTCTGTCCATCCCCAGTATATCGGTACTTGGCATTTTCGCCCATACAATGCTTCGTACGGCGCCATTCCGATCGACGCCTGATAGCTGTTGTTATATGCTAACTTCGCATGCGGTAAAGACTCAATCCACTTATCTCCAAAGTCCAAGACACATGCTCGCAGCATGTCTTCCAGTATCTGAATGACTCTTTCGGATTGACCGTCTGTCTGCGGATGGGCAGAGGTGCTTGAATTTCAGGGTCGTGCCTAAGGACTCCTGGAACTTACCCCAGAACCTTGAAGTGAATCTAGGGTCCCTATCCGACATAATGCTCGACGGTATATGTCTGAGCCAACTTTTCCATCAAGTCCCTTACGTTGACCGGTATGAAGTGCGCTATCTTGGTCAATCGGTCCACTACCACCCAGATCGCATATTTGTGTGACTTGGTCATCGAAAGGCCAGTCACAAAGTCCATGGTCACCTCTTCCCATTTCCATTCGGGAATCGGTAATGGTTGCAGTAACCCTGCAGACTTCTTATGTTCCATTTTAACCTTTTGGCATGTCAGGCAGGTTGACACATGCTAAACTACATCCCTCTTCATTCCAGCCCACCAATATTTCCTCTTCAAGTCTTGGTACATCTTTACCTCCCCAGGGTGCATGGTATATTTACTCTTGTGCGCTTCGTCCAGTATCCTCTTCCTTAAGTCTTGGATGTTCGGTACACAAATTCGGTCCCGAAAGTATAATACCCCATTCTCATTGGTCTAGAAATCGCTTCCTCCTCTTGTGATCTCTTTCTCCTTGAAAGTTTGAAATTCTGCACTGCCCTGTTGACCTGATACAATTTCCTAGTCCAAATCGGGTTTCAGGGTCAAGTTGCTCACGCAGATCTTCCTCTCTTGCACTTGCACCTCTTTCTCCAGGATATCTTGGACTGCCGACACCTCCTGTATTCTCAAGTGTGCCATTTTCACCTTCCGACTTAGAGCGTCTGCTACCACATTCGCTTTACCCGGATGATAGTTAATAGGGCACTTATATTCTTCCAGGAACTCCATCCACCTACGCTGCCGGAGATTCAAGTCCTTTTGCGTGAAGATGTACTTCAAACTCTTATGGTCAGTGAAAACCTCGTATTATGCACCATACAAGTAATGTCACCATTTCTTCAAGGCGAACACTATAGCTGCTAGCTCTAGGTCATGCGTGGGATAATTAGCTTCGTGCGGCTTTAGCTTCCTAGATGCATAAGCTATGACTTTCCTTTCCTGTATCAGCACAACTCCTAATCCTTCCTTGGATGCATCTGTATAGAGTGCATAGGGCTTATCAGCCTCAGGCAGACTCAGCACGGGTGCTGTAATCAACCTCCTCTTAAGTTCTTGGAAGCTCTTTTCACACTTCTCACTCCAAGCAAAAGCGACATCCTTCTTCAACAGTCGCGTCATTGGTGAAGCCAGAGTAGAGAAATTTTTAATGAAACGCCGATAGTACCCGGCCAACCCAAGGAAACTTCGTATCTCGGTAATGTTCTCCGGTTGTTTCCAGTTAGCTACGGCTTCCACCTTGGCAGGGTCCACTTTGATCCCTTCTTTGGATATCACGTGACCCAGGAAAGACACTGAGCTCAGCCAAAACTTACACTTACTGAACTTGGCTTAAAGCTTGAATTCTCTCAGCTTCTCTAGGACCAATCTTAAGTGCTCTACGTGGTCCTCCAGATTTTTGGAGTAGATCAAAATGTCATCGATGAATATAACCACGAACTTGTCTAGGTATGGTTGGAAAATGCGATGCATCAAATCCATGAATACTGCCGGTGCGTTGGTTACACCGAACGCATTACTACAAATTCATAGTGGCCATATCGCGTGTTGAATGCAGTCTTAGGAACGTCTTCTTCTTTGATCCTCACCTGGTAGTATCCTTGCCGTAATCCAACTTCGAAAAGCAAGCAGCGCCTTGCAGTTGATCAAACAACTCATCGATCAAGGGTAGAGGGTATTTATTCTTGATCGTTAGACTGTTTAGTCCCCGATAGTCGATACATAGCCTCAAGGTACCATCTTTCTTCTTGACAAACAATACCGGGGCTCCATACAGTGACGTACTCGGCCGAATATAGCCTTGCCTTAGCAATTCTTCCAATTGCTCCTTCAATTCCTTCAATCTGTTGGTGCTATCCGGTAGGGGGTTCTTGATACCGATTCTGCTCTGGGAATCAGATCCACGGTGAACTCAACTTCCTATTCAGGGGGTAGGGAAGTGAGCTCCGTAGGGAACAAATCCGAAAAGTCTTTCACTTCCTTCGTACTTTCCAAGGTACACTGGTCTTTCGGTTTGTTTAGGAGATACGCCAGATATCCCGTACAACCTTTCTTGAGTAACTTCCGGGCTTTAGCTCCAGCAATAAGAAATTTCAGTTCCTTCGTTCGCTTGCCGTTAAATTCAATTACATCCCGTCCAGGTCTCACAAACTGCACCGTCTTGATCTTGCAGTCCACACGAGCTCCGTGTTTCGACAACCAGTCCATGCCCAAGATCAAGTCATAATCGTCTATGGGTAGGATTATAAGGTCGGCCTCCAGAATCTCCTTCTCTACCTTAACTCCACAACTTCCCATTTTTCTGCCTGATTCCACCACCTTTCCCAAGGGGGAACTAACTACTAGGGTATAAGATAGCTCCTTTCCTTCCCAACCCAGACGTGAAGCACATACTTTACTTACATAAGAGTGTGTGGATCCTGGATCTATCAAAACATTAACAAGACAACCTTGGATAGAAAGGTTACCTTCAATCACGGTGGCGTCCGCTCCGACTTCCTCTTGGTTCAAGGCAAGAACTTTGGCCTTCACCTGAGGCTTCTGGCCTCCCGCTCCGGCTGGTCCAGCAGCGGCGCCTCTATTTCCTCCCATTGGTTGGGCCGGCGCGGTCTGCTCAATCCTTAAGGGTTTGGGGCAGACGTTTCTCAAGTGTCCCGGGTCTCCGCAATTGAAGTATCTCCTCACACCCCCATTACCCCAGCAGTTTCTTTCGGTGTGGCCTCGCTTCCCACACAGTCGAAAATTCAGGCTGCCTTGCATCGGTCCTGCTACTGGCACTCGAGGCTGCTTGCCCCGATTTCCCCAAGGCATAAAAGCCGCGGGTCGCTTGTTGCTTGAAGGCCTCATAGGTGGACGATTCGGTTGGAAGGGTCTACTTACCGGTCGATGCCGATCTTCATTTTTCGTCCGAGAAGTCGCGTCCACGGCGGCGGTGTATGATATAGGCAGTGATGGAGCCAATACCTTCCTCAACTCTGGCCTAAGCCCTTTCACGAATTGCCGGGTATGCTTCTGCTTCGTATCCACCAAGCACTTGTAGTACTTGGACAACTACATGAATCAGGCTGCATATTGGGCCACGGTCATGCCTCCCTACCTGAGGGTCTGGAATTCATCCTCCCTCTTCTCAGCCACCCATCGAGGAATGTACTCCGCCCGGAAAGCTTCCGTAAAGTCGTCCCACGTCCATTCCTGCTCCTCTCTATCCCAATCACTCCATACCCGCTGCCACCATGCTCGAGACGGTCCCCTCAGCCGAAAAGCAGCAAACTTCACCATCCTCTCTTCCGAATACTGCAAAGTAGCAAAGATGTCCTCCATCTGCTCAATCCATTGGTCGGCTTTCTCGTCCTGTTCCACCTCCCCCTGGAATGTGGGAGGCTGGAATTTCAGGAAACGCTCCAGAGCCTCATCCTCTCCCCGCGGTGGTTTCCTGGCCACCTTGTCCACCATTTCAGTCAAGTTCTGCAGGATCGAGGCCATTTTGTTGAAAGCCTGACCCATGGTCACATCCCGTGACCTCTCCGAAGCCAATTCCTGCTCGCGTGGTAGGTGCTCTTCCACGTCGGGGGTGGAACGATGCATCTGCTCAAATTTCGGGGGTGAAGGATGCACTCTCCTGCACCGTTCTGCTATGCACAACTGTTCTGCGTCTTGGTGCCATCTTAATCACATTCACTCAGGGTCAGTTAGTTACCCAGGGGAAAAGAATATGCTTAGATGCATGATCAGTTGATAGCAATGTACTTATCCAAAAGAGAATATGATGATACCGTGCAAGGGTAAATCAAGTAATAAACGAAACTCATGTTTATCATATAAACCATTCTTTGCAGAAAAGAATGGGTTATCTCATACGATACCCTTTTTATTTAAAATGATAAATAAGCCCTATGAGCAACATGCTCCCTTAAAAGAAATAAACAAACAAAGGTATGCAAATCCCAAAGAAAGAAAAGTAAAAGTTGCTGATCTTTTATGTTCGACTCTCCCTCGTTGCAACAGAAGCATCGGAGTCGTTAGAGGCCGGTTCCACAAACCACCCCACGGAGCTATTGGGTCTCCCTATGTAGTTCCTTGCAAATCCAACACTCTCACCTGGCTGCCCTGACTCACCCTCTTGGCCTCTCTTGGCTCTCATGGCCGTCTCATAGATCTCAGCTAGCGCTAATCTAACCGCACCCCTAGGCGCAGGACTCTCACTTCCCAAGTCAGATGGATAACCAACCCCTTTCTCCTTAGCATGGCATCTACGCCCAGTCCATATCAAAGTCCACACCCCTTAGGACTCTCTTCCAGCTTCCTCTTTCCCATATCTACCCCTCCTAGAACTAACTGCCTAAGGTCTCTCTCTCCCGGGGCAACCCCATCTCTCGGCGTATATCCCTCACCACTGGACCCTTTAGGGTTATGGCAAGCAGGGGTCCTATCAACTTCCCCTATCTGCGGGGTCCGGGGAACCTCCATTACCTCCTCATCCGCTTCTTATATCACAGCCATCTCTCCCTCGTTCTCATCGTCTCCCTCATTCCTCAGCTCATCTACCTCTCCCTCACTCAACTCCGTCATTTCCTCATCTCCCTCATCTTCCCCTAAGCTCTCCTCGACCTCTATCTCTGCCTCAACCATCGGGTCGTCTAGCACTGACGGCTCCTGCTCTCTCTCAGAATCGGACGCGGTGGATCAGCTACGGGTAGTGGGGCAGGTGGATTCCCGCAGCCAGCGATACAACCCTTTTGACCATCCTATAAACAAAAGATAGAAATTAGCACTAGATCAAAATACTTAAGAAAATAGAACCCCATAAGTCAAGTAATTGCCTAAACCTCTCTCTGATACCACTTGTAACACCCCACGACTACGTACCCTAAAAGGGCGGGGATGTCGCCCCGTCCCATAGGACAAGGGGTCTTTAAAACGAGGTATAAAAATACAATGGCAACCTCCAAGAGCTTCAACTTAGATAAATAAAGAAATGCTCTTATTACATCGGCTCAACGTGGAGCAAAAACGAAATAAAACAATTAAGCGTTCATCTGCTTGAACAACAAATATCTCCCAAGCAAATATGATAATAATTAGAAAAACTTCAACTAGCAATGCCCCGCTGACTCAGCACAGTTTATCTCCTGAAAACATGATGTAAAACAGTGTGAGAATAAATCTCAGTAAGTCCTGTGTGTGCACATGGTGTTTTGAATAGTACGTGTATGCAAAGTGTAAAACATTTGTAGAAATAATTTGGCAAGTCATAAATAATTTCTCTTTCGCAAAGAGTGGGGTTTTCCATAATCATACTTTACACAAAGCAATCATCCACTCGAATAAACAGTCATGTCACCACACGTTGGGCTCCATGAGAATAAAATGGCCAAGGCACCATACTTTGTGCACCTTGTCCGGACCAGATTACCACACGTTGGGCGTTCTGATCAAGGTGAGTGTACAGCTCACCGAGTGAGATACTCCTCTATCTCTACACCCAACAAAACCATCCAGGTGTCCATGCTGGGAATATAAATAATACCATACTAGGTAAAAATGCTAGCTCGGACTGGCCTGACCAACCAACACTGTCGCCTTTTCAAGCAGAGCTTATCTTCTGGAGGTGGTCTCCTGCCAGAAGACTTACTCTAGCCCTCCATGACTAGTATTGTTAGCCTACCCTTATTGAGTACTCAATGAACATATCCGTCAATTCCTAATTCACCCTATTTCCAAACCTTGGCTTTGTAAAACGTGGTTTTCTTTAAATGAGATTTCCAAAAATTTAAGGAAAAGAATAGTTTTCTTGATAAAATCATTAGTTTGACAAAACCGTTTAAAGAATAAATATCCACGTTTACAACCCAAGCAGACATAGTTCAACAATAGCTTTACTAAGCTTCACAACATAGACATGCCATCCCAACATTTAACAAAAGAGTTTATACAAGGACTTACCATCACAACATTTAACAAAATAGTTTATGCAATGACTTACCATCACAACATTTAACAAAAGAGTTTATGCAAGGACTTACTTGATCTGCCTCGGATAAACAAGATAAAGTCATTGCTTGCTTTGCTCAATTATCCTTCTGATCTAAAACCATATAATATCATGATCAGGGTCTCAATTAATTCAAACATGCTCTAATCTCATTTATTTTCACAACACTTTGCAATCCCCTATTTAATTCCAAGTAACCTATCCAATCCCCAAAGATCATATACTATGTCTATATGTTCATCCCACTAATAGACATCATTAAACCTTACTTTCGGCATCAAGGGTGGGTATTCCCTTACCTTGCAACAACCGGGTAATGAGGTATCGATGCTCCTATGGTGATCGTCCCGAGTTCGCTTGAAAAGAAGAGAAAAGCTATCTCATTTGCTCATCTTGACCGAAAATTAAAGAAGAAGATGAAATCAGCCTCTATGGGGGTGTGATTTAAGGGAAGAAGAAGGAGAAAAGAATCATTAGAGAAAACGGCATCAAGAGGTTGAAAGGATTTTTGCTTACCTTAAGGTGTGTTCGATTTTTGCTAGGTATTGCTCTTAAGATTTTCGAAAATTGCTGTGGAGTTCTTGCTGGAATTTCTCGTGTAGAATAGAGAGGGTAATCGGCTACTATGCTTTAGGGTTAGAGAAGATTGGTTTAGGGTTAGATGATGGTGTTTAGAAAAACTCCTAATGGCTTTAGGTTTCTTGGACAGCAAGGCCGAAAATTGCAGCTTGTGGTGTCTCGCCTTGCTGCCGAATTTAGGTGAGTTTAAGGGGAGAAAATAATCTGCAATTTTCTCCCTTGTGCTGGCCGAAATATTAGTCAAGAGGAGGGCTGATTGTGTTCAGAATTTTGGGCCAAACAAGGAAGAGTTTGAGAAGGCTTTGGAGGCTAAAATTCTATGTGCTGTGCGAAAATTCTGTGCAAGAGTGACGAGTTTTGGACTATTTTTCTGTTGTAGTTCCGCCGAAATTTCTAGAGAAACAATGAAGGTTTTAGGCGTAGAAATTGGCTTGATCAGCTGGGGTTTTTTCGGTGGGTTGTGTGTGCAGAATTTCGGTTGGAATAGGAGCACAATAGCTTGCCGAAATTTCCTGCATAAAGCTGCCGAAAATCCTGTGCATAAGCTGGACGAATTTATGTGGTTTTGTGAGAATAAAATTCTGGTTTTGTGCAGCTAAGGTAATCTGAATTGATGAGGAGTATTTAGGTGTTTTGAGCTAGGGTTTGAAGAGTTGGATTGTACTTTAAGGTGCTGGAATTTCGGACAGCTTGTATTAACACACAGCTGCCGAAATTCTGCTAGGTTTAGGAAGAAAATCCTAGTTGAATTAAGGTTGAAATAAAAGTCTAATTTGCTAAGGGGTTTAGGATAAGATTTCCTAACTTTGGAAGAGTTTGAGTTGAGCTAAAGTTCCTCCAAGAAGTGCCCGCACTTGCTAGAAATTTTTCCGGATTTTTAGCTAACATTCTAGGGTTAAAATCAACAAGGTTTCCTACTAGAAAAATGACTCTTTAATTCCAACTATCCATGGTAACATCCATTAAGCTAAAATCAAGCTGGAATCTTATTTATTAGCTAGGGTTTTTTTTCCTTTTTCGAAAATCCTAAGGAATAAAAGTTGAAAATTAAAACTGAACATTATTCACATCAAGGTCCTTAAATTTAGGGAATAAATATAGAGACTTATTTCCTTGGAATAATGAGACTAAAATTTCTTTAGGTTTGCTAGATCTTTTTTCGGCCAAGACATGGAAATTCTAAGGAAAGGAATTTTTAAGAAGAGAAACTGGCTTCACAAAAAGTAGGATTCGAACTCGGGTCACCAAAGGAAATCATCAATTTTCCCGCTATTCCAAAACAACTCCAATACTAATTTTTCTACAATCAGTTCTTACCATTCCCCCAATACTCATCCTTCCAAATCTTCGACCAATGCTCCCTTATCCAAATCTTTAACAACACAGCTATTTCACATCAATTAATTCAAATGCAAGAGCAACAGAAAAATTCACATGCATCCATGCAAATAAAATAATTCTAAGCTACCACATAAAATGCAAAATTCTATGCAATGAATGACTTTTCCCCATAGTCAAAGGTGGTTTTGGGCGGGGAATTACAAAAAGGGAGCAAAAAATTTAGTTGCAAATCACTTATCTTGGTTGGAAAATCCCAATTATGAGCCATTGGCTGAAGGAGACATCAATGACACCTTCCCGACGAACAACTTCTACTTGTTGATGGTGAGATTTCTCAAACACCTTGGTATGCGAATTTTGCTAATTACTTGGTTGTAGGAATTATTCCAGAAGATTTCAATGCACAATAAAAGAAGAAATTTCTCTCCAAAGTAAGGCACTACTTTTGGGAAGATCAATACTTGTTCCGGTGTTGTGCGGAGTAAATCACTCGAAGGTGTGTGGATTTCGCGAAAAGTACTAATATTTTGAAACATTATCATGAAGGACCTGCGGGAGGCCATTACCAAGCTAACAACACCGTAAGAATGGTGCTTGAGTCCATATTTTATTGGCCTACACTCTTCAAGAACTCTCATAGGTTTGTTTAAAGTTGTGATAGGTGTTAATGTACAGGTAACGTTTTTAAATCTAATAAGATACCATTACAAAATTTTCAAGCTTGTGAAATTTTCGATTGTTGGGGGATTGATTTTATAGGCCCTTGTCCTAGTTCTTTGGGTGACAAATACATCTTGGTCGTGGTTGAGTATGTATTAAAATGGGTTGAGGCACAAGCCTTGCCTACTAATGATACACAGGTTGTAGTAAAATTTCTCAAAAAACTTTTCACTCGGTTTGGAGTGCCTAAGGTACTCATTAGTGATAGGGGGAACCCACTTTTGTAATACCCAAATAGATAAGATTCTCAAACATTTAGGGGTTACTTATAAGTTTGCTACTCCCTATCATCCTCAAACTAGTGGCCAAGTAGAGGTGGTTAATAGAGAATTAAAAAGAATCTTGGAAAAAGTAGTTAATCATACAAGAAAGGGTTAGGGTTTGAAGTTAGATGATACTCTTTGGGCTTATAGGACTGCTTTTAAATCTCCCATTAATTCAACCATCTATTGATTGGTATATAGGAAATCATATCATCTACCAGTTGGAGTTGAATAGAAGGCTCATTGGGTGATTAAACTTGTCAATTTTGACCTTTATGTTGTAGGACAACAACAATTGCTTCAAGTAAATAAATTGGATGAGTGGTATAACAATGCCTACCATAATTCACGAATTTACAAAGATAAGATGAAATGTTGGCATGATAGACATATTCGTTCCCCCATGAGTTTCAAAAAAGAGACAAGGTGTTAGTATTTAATTCTAGGCTTAGACTTTTTCCAGGCAAGTTAAAGTCTCGGTGGTCGGGGCCGTATGAGATACATTAAGTTTGTCTATTTGGAGTTATTGAGGTTTCTCACCCAAATCAGGGGATAATTAAAGTGAATGGAAGTCGACTGAAACCATATTTGGGTGAAGACCTTGGCACTTTAGAGCATATCGACGTTATCCTTTATGAGCCATGATTATACATTGATCATTTTTACTTCGTTTTCTTTATCATTTCATTTATTTTATTTTCTTTCACTTTTTTTTCCTAGATTTTTATTTTTCCTTATTTTGTTTCTTTTTAAGTAGGTACTCTTGTGACCTTTCTAATGACTACTTCTTGTGGTAGATTTGAACATGGTGGTACTGTGATGTGATGGAAATATTTTCTTCACTTTATTCTTCTTCTTTGTTGTTTTTGGTCTTCTTGGATATACCTTTATTGCTATATCTTTGGCCATTGAGGAGAATGTCCAGTTTAAGTGTAGGGAGGGAGATTTTTCAAAAATATTTGTGGTTTTCATTATTTAGCAAGGTTATAATTCTTTTTCTTACCTGGATATGAGTTTTGTCATTCATTAGGTGGATTTTTATGAAATTGGTTATTGGATAGGATATTTTCAAGACTTGAGAATTTTGATTAATCTTTCTTATGCATTGGTATTTTAATGTTATTTGACTCATCTAGTTTGAATATGAAGAATATGATGAATGTGAAAAAAGTTTATTGGCTAACTATTGTATTATGTGTTTAAATTTTGCTTAGCTTGGAGTTGTGATGAGGAATGTGAGTTGATAAAATTTTCTTTGAAAGGAAAAATTGTGGAAAATTCTTGTGAGTTGACAAATTGAAAAAATGAGTTGTTGTTTCCTCTTTGAAGATGAGAAAGTATTGTTTTTACTTGATTATGGGGGCCAATACGGAAAGTGAAGAGAAATCCACTTTCTTGAGGTTATGAATTCCTAAAAGGAAAATAGAGGAAAAATTTGTTGAAAAAGGATGAGTGATGACTAAAAATGGGCTAATACAGTGTGTGAAGAGAAATTCATGCGCTTGAGGCTATCAATTCCCTAAGTTATTGAAAAAAAATTAGAGTGCTTTCCTTACATCATGACTTAAGTTGTGCGATTTTTGGATTTATAATGCTTGAGTTGATAGATAGCTTGATTTGTGTGATTCATGTTATCTATATTTTTACTTGAAGGGTAAAATAATTTTCTTAGACAAAGGTATACACATGATTAATTTGATTTCAAGAGTTTTGTGATATTTTATCAAATGTTTCAAAGTTTGAATTGTTTTCAAATGATGTGAATGATAAGAATTGTATCTAAAGTTTGAAGGGAAGATATAATCTTTGTTATGGTAAAAGAAGTTTTTGTTGGAATGAGTAAAGGCTTGTGTTTTCTTGATAATTTTTCTTTGTTTAAGTGTTTTGTTTGAGGGCAAGCGAAATTTCAAGTGTGGAGGTATGTGATATGGGCTAAAATCATCATTATTTTCTTAGTTAGAGGTTATTTTGTGATACGTTGTTATGATAACTAGGCATATTCCTTCCTATTTGACATTTTACTTGTAAAGAATGTTTTTGACAAATTTGTGTAGTTTTAAGTTATTTTTAAGTTATTTTTGAGCAAAATAGGGGATTTTCCATATCACACCTGGTGCCATCTCTAGCAATTGGACCAGACGCCAGGCCTATTCTAGTCCTGCCAGTGAAAATAGAGTAAAATCTAGAGGAAGAACAGATTGCACATAGTGCCAGGTGGGTCGACTGGACTCGACACCAGGCCCGTTCTAGAGGGTAAGATTTTGGTATTTTCTAATTCCCTCAGTCAAGATTCCTCAAGCAATAAATTTAGCATTAAAGAAGCCTATAAAAACAAGAGAAAACACCAGAGAAAACATAAGAGAAAGGGAGAATAAGGTGGATTCAAGAGCTAAAATTTCAAACACTCATTGAAGGAGGAATTCACCAATTCAAAGAGGGTTATTCAAGAGAGTCTTCAAATGAGAAAAAAGAGGCTTGTCTATGAGTGTTTTCTTTTATCTTTGTTTTCTTTTCCTTAAACAATGATATATTCATTGTTTTTATTGTAATTTAACATTATTTTGGATTCATGATTTTGTGTTAATTTAGTTATTTAATCAATTCTTTATCATCTTTGGTATTTAATTACTTGTTATCATTGGTTATTGATGCAAGTTCTTCTAATTGACTTGAGAAAACAATGTTAGGAGTTTCGTTGCATTGATTTCATATTTGTTAAATCTTAATGGACTTGAACGATGAAGTTAAGATTATAGGACTAAGTGGTCAAAGATTAGTTGATTTCACCTCGAGCGAAGGGTCATTAGTTAATTTCATGTTTATGAGGAATTGTGCTTAATGCATGTTTTGGTTATGTTGGCTTGATTGATAAATCTATTAATTTAATCAAAAGATAGTAATTTCATGGATTGAAAAAATGAGTGGAATTTACATAAGTAAGTTCATGACTTGGGAAACGATTAAAGTTTACTTTATATTCCTTCGTAATGCCAAGATGATAATTAATTGAGAGAATTGCTAGTTGGTTCATTATCATGTTTTCTAGGATAATAGTCTAAATTATATAGTCCTACATCCTTGAGCTATATATATTTCTTTATTTTCTTTTTATTATTTTCTCTCTTTACTTGGATTAGTTAAATAATGAATGAAAAGTGATTAGTGTATACTTGTTCCTTTGAAGATTGATACTCGTTAATTCGTTATACTAATGCTTGCAATAAGTATACTTGCTTGTATGTGTATTTTGGGATTAATGTTTTAGTTAAAACTTGACTAATGGATTGATTTAAATTTGATGATTTTTGAACACCCAAAATTTACGCATCAATAAGTAATAAGAAAAAAGTAATGCATGAAAGGTTAGGTTGATTTTTAGCAAATTCTAGTTGGATAGAATCATTCCCTTACTAAAAAGTTGAACATTTACTAAGAAAACACTTGTATCATTATGCATTAATCTTGTCCACTGATTGGGTTTCTCTATTAAGACACTTTTCCTTTTGAGATTATATGGCATTCTCATCTATATTTCCCTCATATTATAAGCCAAACTCGAAATGCATCATCAAGCTACTTTAATTCTTTGCATGATTTTCACAAAACTATAATTGCTTGGAATAAAGAAGTTTTTGGTGATTTTTTTTTTTATTGGTATGAATACTCAGGAAAATATAATCAATTAGAATCCATATATATGATAGCAAAAAAATGGTATACTGCAAAAAATGAAGTAAAGGAATATATAGTTCCTCCTCCTGAAGAGATTAAAATCCATGTTGAACATCATATTGTTGCTGCATCCATTTAGAATAGAAGCTTAGATCTATAAGGTGATGTAACTAATCAATATTTAAATAAAGTTATTCAGCAAAATAATTATACAAATCAATTGTTAATCACTATGGCCAATAAAATAGAACAATTAGATAACAAATCTACCATTAGAGAAATGCCTAGATTAAAGCAATATGATCCTAACCAAGCTATAGATACTAACCCAATCTTTAAACCAATTTTATATGAAAATAAAACATTAAAATTGTCAAAATGAGATTTTCAAATACTTTATTCTAAATTCGATATGTAAAATGATATAAATAATAAATTAAAACAATTAAATACTAAAGATGTTCCTGAAACTTCTAAAGGTTATATCCAAATAGTTAATGACTTTAATCTTTAAATATTAAAAAAGTCACATCCAAAACAAAAACATCATGGTTTAAACAGTTTTCCAATCTAAACACTTGGAATTACTACCCTCGACCTTCTTTCCCTAATATTCAATTCAAAGAATTCTATTTAGACACTCGAGCTATTTTTTACCGGTCAAGATATTACCGAGTGGAATCTAGATGGTATGTCTGAAAATCAAATCCTTAATGTTATTCAAGAAATGGCTATGGCGGTTACCATCATGAAATGTCATAATACTTATATTTCTGATGTCTCCATCCTTCATCTCTTAACTACTGGTTTTATAGGTGTCCTTCATGGGTGGTGACATAATTATCTAACTTAAGAACATTATCTTGAAATAATGAGTGCCACCAAAGTAACTCATAAAATCCCGTTACATAACCAAGGCCAACCTATTACAACACTAGAAGTAGTGCCAGATTGTTTGAATACTTTCATATTTACTTTAACCCAACATTTTGTCGGAAATCCTCAACAATTAGCCGATTGAAGTTTTGAAATCCTTACTAATTTAACATGCCCAAAATTACATGATTTTAGATGGTAAAAAGATATGTTTTTGCAAAAAATAATGCTTAGACCTGATTGTCATCATGATTGGGTTAGTATCTATAGCTTGTTTAGGATCACATTGCTTTAATCTAGGCGTTTCTCTAACGGTGGATTTGTTATCTTATTGTTCTACTTTATTGGCCATAGTGATTAACATTTGATTTGTACAATTGTTTTGTTAAATAAATTTATTTAAATCTTTATTAGTTACGTCACCTTGTTTATCTAAATTTTCTAACTTAAATAGAAAGGCAGTGACAACAAGACCTTCAATAGGGATTTTAATCTCTTCAGAAGGAGGCATTGTGGATTCCTTTACTTCATTTTTGGCAGTATACCATTTTTTTGCTATCATATCAAATTTAAAATTTTTGTATGTGTATCAATATATGAATATAGGAATATATATATATATATATATATATATATATATATATATTGAAGGGATTGCGAGAAAAATAAATACGCAATGGAAGACAAGAAGTTATAATTTATCTAGAGCCAAAGTCTAGGAATACTTACTTCTAGAGAGACTAACTTTAATAACTGGAGTTAGATTTGGGTTTGACGGCACTTGTTGAATATGAACATCTACTTGTTCCGCAGGGACACCAGCTAACCGTCGGCTCCTTCGCATCAAACACTTACTATGTTTGCAAGCTCTTGATCTTTCATAGTATTCTTTAACCGCTATGGACCTCTACTAGTGAAAGTAGAATTTGGGTGAATAAAATTGGAACAAAAATGGAAGCGTTAAACGTTAAGGAAAAATGAAGGAAAATAAAAACAAGAAAAATTGGTGGTTTCAATTCTTTTTTCTTAAAGAAAAAACGAAAGCTCTCTCAATTTTTCAGTCAACCAGAAATTGCACACGAGATGCCCTTTTATAATATTATTAGCTTTCCTTTTTTTCTTTTTTAGAAACAAATCCGGCCACCTCAATTTCTTTGTTTTCTTTTTCCTCTTTTTCCTTTTTCTCTTTTACATGGCTACTTCTATCAAAACCCTAATCGGTCACGCTCTCTTAATTAGTCCAATGACTAATTAAATAGCTCTCTTATTAATTAATTAATCCATTTGGGCCCAATATTAAAATTATCAAAGATAATTAATCAATAAACCAATTAATTAAATTAGCTCTTTTATTAATTAATTAAACTACTTGGGCCCACTATAAAATTACTCAAGATAATTAATTAATAAATATATAAATTAAATTAGTTCTTTTATTTATTAATTAAAATACTTGGGCCTAATATAAAATTACCTAAGATAATTAATTAATAAACTAATTAATTAAATTGGCTCAATTAATTATTCTAGACTAAATAAATAAATAATTAGACTCCTAGAATAATTCTTCCAATAATAAATTCACCAAATAAGCCCATATGGTAAGGTTATTTGAGCTATTATGGGGACCAAAAGACATATTATTCTTGACTACTAAAATGATCAAAATATCCCTACTAACAAATAATTGTATTTTAATTATTTTAAATATTCTATTTATCACTATATAAAAATATTGTCCTCGAGAATAATAATGCAAGTGCAGTGTCTCTGACTTACAGGTGTAATGATGAAAATACCCATTTACGTAACACTTGCCATTGAGATAAGAAAAATACACTAACACCTTTCTCAATGACATCTACTATCCTTTGATAACTAGTCCGATAATCCACGACTTCCAGTATGTATTCACTTATCACAGGGATCTACTCAAAAGTGTACATACTTAGTCATGTTTCTCAGAGCCCTAGATTTTTAGATTATCCCAGACAATCATAAGAGGGTAATTACTTTACGTAATGAAGCATAAAAACTCTATTGTATAAGTCGATCTTAATCAACTAGAGTCATACATCCAACGTACAAGGTTATTAACCTTGCGATAAGACCTCACCTAACATATATCAAAGTGTACAAGTCCAATTTCACCAAACTACCAACTTATACTCAAGGCATAGGGTACTCGTCCACGCAGTAGCTGTGATAAATCAATCTTTATTTATTTTAGTACTTTACTAAATATTATTATCGTGTGGTCTAATTCTACGTATCCCGAATACGCTTACACAATTAGTGCGAGTGGACTACTCACTAGTTAAAGGTAAACTATTCCCAAATTAGAAATCATAGTGTAATGATCTAAACCTTGATAAAGTGTCCAGCTTCATCAATCGATCAAGAACAATTTTTTTCACTTTTATGTTAGTTGCCCATAATCTATACACCACTATGAAAGCACAATCCAATTAAGTAGATTACTTACTAGCACACTTTGACATTTAACGTGCGAATATATGTAAATAAACAACCATTAATAAATAATTTTTTAATTTCAAAAATACATAAATACATAATACATTTTGGACATATATTTCAACAATCTCCCACTTGTAATAAATGGACTATGATAATCCATATGCATCAACCCCTATTACAGCCAAATGTCTTTTGAACACCTTCTTCGTCAAAGGCTTGGTAAAGCCAGATTATTTGCTGAGAATATTTTATCAACCACTATCTATTGTTTCTGAATAAACTCCTGGATCAAGTGATACTTCTTTTCAATGTGCTTACCTTTCATAGGGTTTCTTAGCTCCTTATATTGTGACACGCTTCAGAATTGTCATAATATATTGTTATAGACCTGTCCATATGTGGCACAACTCCAAGTTCTGTGAGAAACTTTCGGAACTAAACCGCTTCTTTAGAAGCTTCTGAAACTGCCACATACTCAGCTTTCATGGTAGAATCAGGAATGCAAGATTGCTTGACACTCCTAAGTGAAGACATAGCCACTAATGGATTTTCTTTCATCTCTATCCGCCTGAAAATTTGAGTCCGTGTAATCGGTAGGAACTAAATCATCAGCTCTGTAAACTAGCATATAATCTCTCGTTCCCTTTAAGTACTTGAGTATATTCTTTACAGCTTGTTAATGTTCTTCCCCAGAGTTTGACAAACACTTGCTAAGCATGCCTACTACAAAGCAGATATTCAGCTTAGTACAAAGAACGACATATATGAGACTTCTCGCTGCCGAAGCATTGGGAATCCTACTCATCCTCTCATTTTCTTCCAGTGCCTTAGGATACTACTTGGAAGGTAAAGTCAATCCATGCCTAAAGGATATGATTCCTTCTTTGCACTAATCCATGCTAAACCTAGCCAGTATCTTATCAATATAAGTTGATTGGGATAAGCCTAATACTTTTTGCTTCCTATCTCTAAGAAGCTTAATACCAATAATGTAGTTAGCTTCTCCTATATCCTTCATTCTAAATTAACTTGATAGCCATATTTATAGATGACAATGTCCCTACATCATTTCCAATGAGTAGAATATCATCTACATAAAGTACCATAAAGGATACATTGTTCCCATGTAACTTTCTATATACACATAGTTTATCTACATTTTGTATGAACCCATAAGACTTCACAGTCTCATCAAAATGCATATTCCATGTTTGTAATGCTTGCTTAAGTCCATAAATAGACTTCTTAAGCTTGCAGACTGATGTGCTTGGATTTGGGTATAAAAATCATATAAAAATAAGCACATTCCCAATCAAATTTAAATTAAAACGTTAATCTTAAATTGCACATATGAGCAATTGTATTCATCATTAACATAGCATAGGGTTCAAACGAGTGTTGATCCTCAAGGAACAAGTATGCATTAATTCATTTTCTTTCATTGTTTAACTGACTCAATAAAGTGAAAAATAATGAAAAGAAAAATAAAATAAAATAAAAGAATATATACACATGTCAAGAATGGAGAATTATGTAACTTAAACCATTGTTTTAACAAACATGATCATAAAGTATTCAATCATTATCATAACTAATTATTCTCTTGGCATCATAAAGGATTAAGACATATTCACTTCTTTTTCAATCCATGAAATCACTATCTTCTAAACAAATTAGTATCACATATTCCGTCTCAACTAATTCACCTAAAAGATGCACTAACCACAGTCCTTGATTAAATTTCCATATTCTGGCAAACTTAAAATATGAAATTAACCAATGAATCCATATTCTGGTAGACATCAATTAACCTTCAATTACCTTATTCTTCACAATTAACCCATTTTTCAAGCAAGTTAAAAGACAACAAATATGAAACTAATGAATTGAAACCACCAACAACCCATTTTTCAAGCAAGTTAATAGAATAAACAACCAATTAATCTCGTAATTAGCACAAGTAATTAAATATTAAGAATAACAATCGATTAATCAAAAGATCAAAGTAATTCTACGAATCATAAATACCTAAAACAATGTCAAATTACAATAAAATAATTAATACATCATTGTTCAAGAAAAAGAAAACAAAGTAAAAGAAAGCACTTATAGACAAGCCTCCTTCTTCTTCCTTTGTAGACCTTCTTGTACAACCCTCCTTGAATTGGTAGAATTCTTCCTTGATTTGAGTGATTTGATATTATGATCTGTGAATCCTCTCTTTCCCTTGTGTTTTCTATCTATTTATAGGCTTTAGAAGTGCCTAAAATCGTCCTTCTAGGGTTTTCGGTCGACTAGAAGTAGAAAAAAATACTAAAATTCTGTAAATATAAAAAATTGCACATGAAAATCGAGGAACCACCTTAACATTAGGGCACAGCCGGCGCTGCTTGTCTTGGTTAGGGCCGGCGCCAGTTGAAATCTGTTTCTCTATTTGTTGGCTGATTTTTCGTGATTTTTGTGCCATCTTTTCTAGAGTGCAGCTGACGCCGCATCTAGCCTTCCAACCGGTGCCAGTTTGGTTCTGTTCTACTCCACTGAATTTTTATTGCCTCAAAGTGTATGCTAGCAGCACGTGGTTGACGCCGGTTCTTCTGTCCTGGCCAGCGCCGCCTCTGTTCTATTTTACGACGTTTTTGTCTTATTTTATCCCTAAAATCTAAAATAATGCACAAAATACATTTCCAAGGGTAAAATCTCCAATATGAAGGAATATGACTAGTTATTGAACAAAATGTATCACAAAATAGCCTCAAATAACTAGGAAATATATGATTAATTTAGGCCCTATCACAGACTATATGTTCTTGGCCTTTCGCAACAAAGCCTTGAAGCTGAGATATATATATGTTTTTGCTAAAATAGCTATTAAGAAAAGTTGTTTTGACATCTATTTGCCATACCTTGTAGTCATAGTGACATGCGATGGCTAAGATAATGCGTATGGACTTAAGTATTACAATAGGTGAAAAGGTATCCTTATGATCAATCCATTCTTTCTAAGTATAACTTTTTACGACCGACCTTGCTTTAAAGGTTTCCACCTTTCCATTTATATCTCTCTTTCTCTTGTATACCCACTGACATCCTATGGTTTTAATTCTTTCAGGTGTAGTGACAAGATCCCAACCTTGATTGAGGTACATAGACTCAATCTCAGCATCCATTGCAGTTTGTCATTTGTCCACATCAACATCAAAAATGGCCTCATCATATGTAGCGGGATCTTATTCCTAATGGTTGGAGATAACTTCAAAGGCCTCTCCACTCCATCTCTCAGGAACTCTAGATATTCTCCCACTACGATGTCGCTTAGTCTATATGGGAACATTTGGTTGTGTCTCTTTCAGTTCCTTAATCAAGGTGCTAGAAGTTGAGGCGTTAATCAACTTCTCTTCCAATTCCACATTTCTCGAAACCTTAGTGGTTACACTTTGTTCATCTTCCAAGTACGTAGCATGAGTACTTATAAGTACCTTTTACTCTTGGGAATGATAAAAGTATCCACTCCTTGTTCCTTTTGGATACCCTACAAAATAGTACAACTCTAATCTTGGGTCTAGCTTACTTCATTTAGTTAGGAAATAAGCTAGACAACCCCATACTTTGAGATGATTCATACTAGGCTTTCATCCACTCCATATCTTATAAGGTGTCCTAAGCACTGACTTGGAAGGCATTAAGTTCAGAATATATGCTGTTGTTTCCAAAGTATATCCCCAAAAAGAAATAGGAATAGTTGCATGGCTTATCATGCTCTTGACCATTTCTACTAAAGTTCTATTTCTTCTCTTAGCTACTCTATTTTGCTGGAGAGTTCCAAGTACAATTAGCTAAGATACTATGCCGTGATATGCCAAGTAGTCCTTGAATTCACTAAGTAGATATTCTCCACCACAATCTGATCTTAGCTTTTTTATTAGTTTACCTGTTTGGCACTTCACCTCAGCCTTAAACTCCTTGAATATATTAAAGGAATCAAACTTCCGCCTTATCAAGTAAACATAACCAAAATGCGAGTGATCATCTATGAACATGATAAAGTAATTATAACCTCATCTAGTTGGTGAAGACATAGGACCACAAATATTAGTATGAACTAACTCTAATATTTTCTTAGCCCTTTTCGCCTTTTGAGTAAATGATCTTTTGGTCATTTTACCCTAAAGAAAAGATTCACACTAAGGCTATTCCTCTAATTCTAATGAGTCCAAAGACCTATTTTGGATTAATCTCTAAATCTGATTAGGATTTATATGTCCTAATGTTAAGTGCCATAAATAAGAGTTGTTTGATGTGGCATTTCTCTTCTTATTATTAGGTTCTATTTGATTATTATATATTTAACAATTAATATGATTAAAATAGAAAAGATTCTCATATATGTTTTCGGAACAAATAATATTTCCATTTCTACTAATTAGAATACCAAAATGGAAAGAAACAGAATATTCTTGATTAATTAATTTAGAAACTGAAACCAAATTCTGTTTAAAACTAGAAACATATAAAATATCTTTCAAAATTAAAATCCTATCATAATCACAATCAAATAATAGCTCTAAGTCTCCCACTACTTTAGCCCACACTTGTGCTATATTGCCCACTTTAAGTCCATGCTCTCCTCTATTGAGTTGCCTTATCTTACTGAGCCCCTGCAAGGAGTTACATATATGGTCAGTGGCTTCGGAATCAACAATCCAAGTGGATGATGATCCAACCATCAAAATAGACTCTAAGTAAAGAGTAATACCTGTGGAAGACTTGACCAAGAAGTCTGGACAATCCTTTTTGAAGTGCCCCTTCTTACCACATTTGAAATACTTGCCCTTGAGCTTATCGCTGGGCTTAGATAGACCGAGCTTATATGCCTTAGGCTGGGCCCCTACATTGTTCTGGGCCTTCTTCTTTTTGAACTTCTTAGGCTTAGGCCCAGTTCTAAAGATGAACCAGAACAAATAACCAAAAATCTTTGAATCAGGCTTCATATTTTTCTGTAGTCTGAAGTTTCTTCATCAACTCTAGCAAAGACATATTCAACTTGTTCTTATTATAATTTAACTTGAACTGAGAGTACAATTTTGGCAAAGTCTCAAGAACCATATCAATTTAGCTCTCATGATCAATTGTTGCCCCTAGGATATTGGCTTCTTCAAAGTGGGCAATCATCTTGAGTATATGCTTGTGAATCGATGCCCCCTCAACCATCCTAGTATTCATGATTGCTCTAAGAGCTTCCTGCCTTGGGAGCTGGCACTTGTCAACAAACATGGTGTGCAACGAAATATTGATGTCGTACGCAGTAGGCATGTTCTCATGTTTAGACTAGAGAACATTAGCCATGAAAGCCAACATATAGCATCCAACCATTTCATCAGCTTTCCTTAATGCCTTCACTACAAAAAAAAAAAAAAAAAAAAAGCCTTTAGTGACAAAATATTTTCCTAGCTAAAAGTCCACTTAAAAAAACTTTGTCAACCCCGTGAGGAAAAAAACATGTCATTCGTTCGTCCCTAAAGTGCTATCGCCAAAGCATTCTGGCGACCAAACATTGTGTTTCGTCGCCAAGATGAGGCTTTTAGCAAGGAAAACTATTTTCTCACTAAAGCTCCAACTTTTAGCTAGGAAAAATTTTGTCGCAAAAACCATACAATTTTTGTCACCAAAAATACCATTTTGTCTCTCATGATTATGTTTTTGCAAAAAAAAAAAAAAAAAAAAAAAATTGTTGCGAAAGATTTGTCACTAAAGGGCCAATTTTATTTCACAAATTCATAAAAATATTTTTATAAATTTTTTAGAGGAATCAATGGTGACAAAATTTTTTACCATTGGCGACGAAAGTTTGAAAACTTTCCTCACCAAAAAGCGCTTGGCAAGGAAACTTTTTTTCTCGCCAAAATCACTAAAAAAAGTATTAAGACAAAATTTAGAAGTAATCAGATATGTTTAGCTACAGAATTTAGCTAAATCTCTGTAAAAATGCTGAAAATCTAGCACATTTAGAAATCTAAGCATATCAAATTAACAATCCAATCATTCAATTTGATAAAATTACTAAAAAAAGTATTTTGATCAAATTTAAAGATAATTCGACATGTTTTACCACAGAAAATCTCAAAAAAAAATACTCAAAACCGAACACATTTAGAAATATAGGTATATCAAATTAACGATCTAATCATTAGATTTTATAAAATCACTAAAAAGCGCTTTATGATGAAATTTGAAGGTAATCAGATATGTTTTGCCATAAAATCTAGCATAATCTTTGTAAAAAATATTGAAAACCTAACACATTTAGAAATATATGCATATCAAATTAATGATCCAACTATTAGATTTGATAAAATTACTAAAAAAAAAGTATTATGAAAAAGGTTAGAGTTAATTAGATATGTTTTGCAATAGAATCTAGCATAATCTCTGTAAAAATGCTAAAAACTTAACACATTTAGAAATATGAGCATATTAAATTAACGATCTAACCGTTAGATTTGATAAAATTACTAAAAAAAAGTATTGTGACCAAACTTAAAGATAATCGGACATGTTTTATCACATAATCTAGCATAATCTTAATAAAAATGCTCGAAACCTAACACATTTAGAAAGATAGGCATATCAAATTAATGAGTCAATCGTTCAATTTTATAAAATCACTTAAAAAAGTATCATGACAAAATTTAAAGGTAATCAGATATGTTTGGCCCCAAAATCTAAGCGAAATCTCTATAAAAATATTGAAAACCTAACATATTTAGAAATATATGCATATCAAATTAAAGATCCAACCGTTAGATTTAATAAAATCACTAAAAAATGATACATTTTTTTTTTCATTTTTAAAGCATTAATATTATAAAAATATAATAATTATGTTAAATTTTCTATGAAACAACATTATTTTGTATAATAAATTATTTTGTACATTCATAAAATTTTAAAAATGTATATGACGTTAATTATATCATTATTTTTATTAAATGATAATATACGTATAGATCAATTAGAAAAAAACTCACACACACACACACACACACACACACACACACACACACACACACACACACACACACACAAATATATACATATATACACACAACAACAACAACAACAACAACAACAACAACAACAACAACAACAACAACAACAACAACAACATATATTTATACATATGACAAAATGTTCGAAATATAACCCATTTACAAAGATAGGCATATCAAATTAGTGATCCAAATATTAGATTTGATAAAATCGCTAAAAAAAGTTTTATGACCAAATTTTAAGGTAATCGAATACGTTTTGGTACAGAATCTAATACAATCTCTATAAAAATACAGAAACCTAACACATTTAGAAAGATAAGCATATCAAATTAATGATCCAACCGTTAAATTTGAGAAAATCACTAAAAATAATATTCGCACAAAATTTAAAGGTAATTGGATATGTTTTGCTACTTAATCTATTATAATCTCTATAAAAATGTTCGAAACCTAACCATTTTATAAAGATAGGCATATTAAATTAACGATCCAACTGTTAGATTTGATCAAATAGCTTAAAAAATTTATGACTAAATTTTAAGGTAATCGAATATGTTTTGACATAGAATCTAGCACAATCTCTATATAAAAAAAAAAAAACCGAAAACCTGATACATTTATAAAGGTAAGCATATCAAATTAACGATCGAACCGTTAGATTTGATAAAAATCACTAAAAAAACATACTAGGGTAAAATTTAAAGGTAATTAATTATGTTTTACCACTTAATCTAGCATAATCTCTATAAAAATGCTCAAAACATATCCCATTTACCAAGATAGACATATCAAATTAATGATCCAATCGTTAGATTTGATAAAATCGTTTAAAAAAAAGTTTTATGAACAAATTTTAAAGTAATCAAATATGTTTTGGCACATAATATAGCATAATCTCTATAAAAATACAGAAAACCTAATACATTTAGAAAGCTAGGTATACCAAATTAATGATCCAGCCATTAAATTTGATAAAATTACTAGAGAAAGTATTAGGACCAAATTTAAAGGTAATCAGATATGTTTTGCCACTTAATCTAGTATAATCTATATAAAAATACTCGAAACCTAACTCATTTACAAAAATGGACATATCAAATTAACGATCCAACCGTTAGATTTGATAAAATCACTAGAAAAGTATTAGGATCAAATATAAAGGCAATTGAATATGTTTTGGTCTAAAATCTAGTCTAATCTCTATAAAAATACAAAAAACCTAACATATTTACAAAGACATGCAAATTCAATTAACGATCCAACCGTTTGATTTAATAAAATCACTAAAGAAAGTATTATGACCAAATTTAAAGGTAATCTTATGTGTTTTGCTACTTAATCTAGTATAATCTCTATAAAAATGCTCGAAACCTAACCAATTTATAAAGATAGGCATATCAAATTAACAATCTAACCGTTAGATTTGATAAAATCACTAAAAAAAATTTTATGACCAAATTTTAAGGTAATCGATTATGTTGCAGTGTAGATCTAGTATAATCTCTATAAAAATACAGAAAACTTAACATATTTTAGAAAGATATGCATATCAAATTAATGATCCAAATGTTAGATTTAATTAAATCACCAAAAAAAGTATTAAGACCAAATTTAAAGGTAATTTTATATATTTTGCCACTTAATCTAGCACAATCTCTACAAAAATGCTCGAAACCTTACCCATGTACAAAGATAGACATATCAAATTAACGATCCGGCCGTTAAATTTTTTAAAATTACTAAAAAAATAAATTATAACCAAATTTAAAGGTAATTAGATATATTTACCTCATAATCTTGCATAATCATTATAAAAATACCCAAACCTAACGCATCTATAAGCACCAACTGTAAGGTTTATTGAATTTGCTAAAAAAAATATATTATGACTAAATTTGAATGTAATCGACATATTTTTCTACATAATCTAGCTTAATTTCTATAAATCAGCCCAAAATGTAATACATTTATAAATATTTAAAATATAAGGACTAATTTGTAAAATTTTTGGGATTATCTTTTAAATATTCTAAAATTTAATGATCAATTTGATAAATTTTTTGTTATTATTTTATAATTTACAAAATTTAATGAGTAATTTATAAAATTTAGGTTCATATTTTATATATTTAAAAATTTAGGGACTAATTTATAAAATTTTTTAGAGTCATATTATAAATATTTTAAAATTTGAGGATCAATTTACAAATTTTTGAGATAATTTTGTAATTATACAAAATTTAAAGATCAATTTACAAAATTTTTAGAAACATGTTGTAAATATTTAAAAATTTAAAGAGTGGTATTAGCTAGGAAATATAACTTTTGTTGCTAAAAGTATAGTTAACAATGATAAAAGTTAATATTTTTAGTTAGGAAATGAATTTTTATAGCTAATGATGCATTATAGCGAGGAAAATTTATCTAGAAAATGAATTTTCATCGTTGATGATGCATCATCAGCGAGGAAATTTAAAATTTTCTTACTAATACACTTATTTCCTGGCTAAAGCCATCACTTTTAGCTAGAAAATAAATTTTTTGTCATCGAAAGTCTTAATCAATAGCGACAAAAAATTTTTGTCGCTGAAGAAAAATTTTCCTAGCTAAAGGGTACTTTTAGCGACAAACTTTAGCTAGGAAAATTTTTGTCATCCGTATCATTTTCTTGTAGTGCTGCTCTGCCTTACGATCCTGGTCCATGGAATCTTCCCCAATTTCAGGACAAGGTCGGTCAAAACATACTTATACTCCTCCGCAGTGAGTATTATGTTCAAATTCCTTTTCTAGTCTACATAGTTAGATCCAATTAACTTATTCTTCTTGAGAATAATGGACAAATGATTGAAACTAGATATTTTTGTTGATTGGAAAAAAACTTCATTCAAAAAAATGTTTGTTTTGAAAAACACATATAAAAATGCACATTTAAAACATCATATTATTTCCATGATATGGTTAACATATTAAAATTATTATAAAAAATATGAATAATTTGGCTCTTAGAAAAATTGACAGAGTTTCGTTGGAAGGTTAACAATTTTCTAAGTGTATAACCATCACAAATTAAACTTTCTTAATATGTAATGATCCATGATGCATAAATTTTGGGTGTATAAAAATTATCAAATTTAAATTCATTCCTTAGTCAAGTTTTAATTAAAACATTAATCCCAAAATATACTTACGGGCAAGTATACGCGCAAGTATAGTATAGAGAATTAACGAGTATCGATCCTCAAAGGAGCAAGTACACACTAATAACTTTTCATTCATTGTTTAACCAACCCCAAATAAAGAGAATTTTTTTTTAAAAAAAAAATAAAGAAATTTATACAACCCAAGGATATAGGCATATGCAATTTAAGCAATTATCCTAGAAAACATGATAATAAACCAACTAGTAATTCTCTCAACTAATTATCATCTTGGCATCATAAATGAATATAAAGTAAAATTCAATCATTTCTCAAGTCATGAATCTACTTAGATAAATTCCACTTCGTTTTCCAATCCATAGAATTACTATCTTTTGATTAATATTAATAGATTTGCCAATCAAGCTAACATAACTAAAACAAGCATTAAACTCAATTCCTTATAAACATAAAATTAGCTAATGACCCTTTGTTTGTGGTGAAATCAACTAATATTCGATTACTTAGTCCTATAATCTTAACTTCATCGTCCAAGTCCATTAAGATTTAACAAATTCGAAATCAATGCAATGAAACTCCTAACATCGTTTTCCCAACTCAATTAAAAGAACTCACATCAATAACTAATTATATCAAGTAATCAAATACCAAAAATGATAAAGAGTTGATCAAATAACTAAATTAACACAATACATGAATCAAAATAATGTTAAATTACAATAAAAACAATCAATACACTATTGTTTAAGGAAAAGAAAACAAAGATAAAAGAAAGCACTCATAGACAAACCTCTTTTTTCAACCTTGAAGACTCTCTTGAACAATCCTCCTTGATTTAGTGAATTCTTCCTTCAATGAGTGATTGTGAATTTTGCTCTTGGATCTACCTCTCTCTATCTCTCTCTCTCTCTCTTGTTTTTTCTCTTGATTTTATAGGCCTCTTGGATACTAAATTTGTTGCTTGAGGGATCCTAGCCGAGTAGGAATTAGAAAATACCAAAATTTTTAGAAAATTTCCAAATTCGTGCACAGGATTTTCACCTCCCAGAGCGGGCCTGGCGCCGGGTACCTTTGACCCACATGGCCCCAGGTACAATTTATTCTTCTTCTGGATTTTTACTCTGTTTTCACTAGCCGAACATAATTGACCTGGTGCCTGGTCCACTTGCCAGACCTGGTGCCAGGTTTGTTCTGTTTTTTTCCCTAAAAGTTAGCTCGGTTTCCTTTGTTTGACCAGAATGGACCCTGTAATACTCCACTTTGGTCACACCTAGTTTATGAGAATTAGCATGCATTGAATATGAACATATATATTTGAACATGACATATGCTTATTTCATGAATCTACAAGGTTGTGTTGCGGTGATATGTGCATATTTTAAATTTATTTGAATATGTGTTCGGATTAAGAAAAGTATTAAGGATGGATTTTGGATCGAGACTCGATCTAAAATTATCATCCAAAAAAGTGCCGCTTTGCTTGAATCCAAAACCTTTTTCTTCATTTTCGGAGGCGATTTTTGGCCTTTCTTTAGTTTTGGAATGGAAGATATTTAGGAATAGTGGAAGGCATTATTTGATTATTGTGTCATAAAATACTTTACATGAAAAATGTTATTTTTATTTTTATTATCATCATCATTCCTAAAAAGCTATTATATCTTCCATTTTTGGTTGGTCATCTATTAATTATTTATAATAGTAGTAATAATAATTATTATACTAATTAGAACTATATTGTTATTATTTATTATCTATTGGAAACTTATTTATTGTTATAGTTGTTTTCGGTTGATGAATTATAATAATATTATATATAGTATCTTGACAATGTTATAACCAAATGATTTCCTTGCAATCAATATATATATATATATATTCCTAGTATGATATTAAATTACGCATTCATGTGGTTGATCTCATTTAGCCATCACATTTTGGCTTGAAGACTCCTATATTTTCCTACATCTCTCCATGGCCGACATCCACCACCTATCTATCAAGGATTTTGTCATCTTTGAAAAGTTAAGATTTCAGCATTTGCTCGTGTCTTTGAAGACCTTATTTCCTCCTAAAAACTCTAGCTACCTACCACTTTTAATTTTCAAATATTATACCTAGCAGACTTAGTTCAGCAATTTTGATCACAAGACTTCCTATTTGGCCGACAGCTTTGCACAAGTTCATGTGCAGAGATTTTTTATTTTTTTCTTTACCCTTGTACTTCTCGAACTTGGTCAAAGGCTGTTAGTATCTATAGGATTAACGGTTGATTAGGGGTGTGTTTGAAATTAATCAAACCCCACATTTTCCTCCTATAATCCTCCCGAAATTCAGTAAAGACCAACTGATTAATCAATCCTCCTATCAATCGGTGCATCCTCAACTACCCTAACTTCACGATTTTTCTTCCTTTACCTAAGGAAAATCTCAGCCTACCTTCACTCCTAGGAATTCTTGAAACTCTCAAGAACTTAAGCCATCATCGTGCTCTACTTCTTTGCTCCAATAGTGTACGATTTTCTCTTCAAATTGAACAACAAAATGCTGCTATAGTGAGCAAAACAGCCGACACACACATACATATTTCCTTAACCAACTTCACAGCAAACTCTTTTCAGTTCTGTTATTGTGGCCAGCACACACATCAGCTAACATCCTAGGCTGGTCTTCTTTTCTCCTAAAAGGATTTCAAGAGGTATCAAGCTTGATCCTTTTTTTATTTTGTCTTGGAAATAAAAAAAAAAAAACAGCATGTAGATGTGTTTAGAATGGGTTTGGCCGGCTTGCTGGATGCTTTAATTGTCACCTTGTGCATGAATTTTAAATGGAAAATTGCAAGGCATGCTAGTTTCTTTTATTTGTCTTCTTGTGCACGAAATTGAAATGGAAATTGCAACGCCTTCTAATTGCTTTTACTTGTATCTTTGTGCTAAATTGTAAATGGAGAATGCTTGCTACAATTCGTTCTCCTCTACTTATTTCTTTTCATGAATCGGATGCTTACCTCTATTTGTCCCTTCTATTTGTTCTCTTCTAATTGTTTCTTTTCATGGACTGAATGCATATGGAGGCTTTGGGTAGTTTCACAATATATGCTCTTATTTGTCTCTTCTATTTGTTTTATTTCAAGTGAACCAAATGCATGTTGGAAGCTGAAGTTTTGTTATTTATTTAGTAGTTGTCAATTGACCTCAAGAAACTGCAGGACAAGATTGGATTTTTGAAGAAAAGTTTTGAAACTTGTTTAATGCATAAATATCATGTTTTCATGTGGAGTATTATTCTGGAAGTTACTCTGGTTTATTGCAGAAAATTTTCAAACGAAAAAAAAAAAAAACCAAGAACAAGGGATTTTCGGAAGTCACTGTTCACTGTTTTGTAAACTGTTTTGCAAACTATTTTGTAATATTTTTTGAGCATGGTTTGCTCGGGTAAAAAGGTTGATAATGCAAGTTTTTGTGTGCTTAAGCAATTTGGAAAATTTGGGATTAAAACGGGGTCAAGGTTAGAAGTTATTAATTTTCTTTTTAGCATGGCCAAAATTGAGTCAGATTTGAGTAGTTTGGGTGCAGAATTTTCCACGACTTGTATGAGCCTGATTTTTTGAATGTGCTTAGTGTATTTCATTCATAACATTTAAGCTATGTGTAAGCAAAATTTGAGGTCAATCGGAGTGGTTCATATAGGGTTTTTACCCTTAGGATTTTAGATTATGGTTGCTCGAATCTGAAGACAGCTACGGGTTTTATGCTTAATTGCTAAGTTGAATGTAATTTTGTGAGAAATGTTAAAGGGTGGATTTTATGCTTTCTAAGGGATTGATGGAAGGTCTTAGGTGCTGAGTATATATAGAGTTCATGCTTGCTGCTCATTGGTATTCCTTGGCGAACAAAGGATAATATAGGCGGTAGTTTTTCAGCCTTTTCTTTTGTTTTTTTTCTGTACAATCTCCTTCAGGGATTTTTCATTCAGTCACCAATTAATTATTTTTTTGTTACAAAAAAATCCTAAATAAATTAAAATACAATTTGAAATGCTCATGCCTTTCAAAACGAGGCGTATATGATTTCTATAAAATCGATTAAAAAATAAATTACAGGTGCCTAAACCTCCATGTACGAGGCGTACACAAAATCTACCCATATCAAAAATCGCGAGAGATCCATACAATCGTAAGGATTATATTTTTATTAGTAAAGGAACCACCTTTTCTGATTATTATCCCTAAGCATGCTCCTAGATTTAACCATGGCACTGATACCATTTGAAGGATCGCGAGAAAAATAAATATGTAGCGGAAGACAACAAATTATAATTTTCCCATGCCAAAGTCAAGGAGTATTTACTTTTAGGGCGATTAACTTTAATAACTGTAGTCAGATTCAGGTTCGACTGCGCTTGTTGAATAGGAATGCCTACTCATTCTGCATGGACACCAGCTAACCGCTGGCTCATTCGCATCAAACACTTACCACGTTTGCAAGCTCTTAATATTCCAAAGTACTCTTCTCGTCCACAAATAACTTGCCTAATTGTAAAAACTACGCATATTAAAAAATTGTGGAATTCTAGAGTAAAAATGATTAAAATATCCATTATACCCTTTAGAGTATTTTTATTATCTTTCTCACCTCATTAATTTGAATCTCACCATTTCTTTAATTACACCACTCTAATAATTACATATGTCTTTCTTTTCTCACTTATGTCCTTTGTCTCTCTCTCTCTCTCTCTCTCTCTCTCTCTCTCTCTCTTCCTACTCTTTATTTTAAAGTCTTCTTTTCACCAATATCATCTTATTAAATTACACTTTTGACTATTTTTATAGGATAACGTGATTTTATTGTTGGTTAAAATAACTTCAGAATGGGTAATTGTAATACTAATTAATTGATAGAAAATTGTGCTAAGGGTAAAATTGGGAAAAAAATAATTAAATACAACTTATATTTAGAAAGTGAATAGTTATTTTGGACAAATCAAAAAGGAAATTAGGCCAATTATTTGTGGACAGAGGAAGTATTCTCTAACCACTATGGACCTCTAACGGTGAAAGTAGAATTAAGGTGAATAAAATTGGAACAAAAACGAAAGAGCTAAATGTTAAGGAAAAACAAAGGAAAATAAAAACAAGAAAAACCAGTGGCTTCAATTCTTTTTTCTCAAAGAAAAAACGAAAACTCTCTCAATTTTCAATTTCGGTCAACCATAAATTTCACCCGAGAAGCCCTTTTCTAATATTATTAGCTTTCCCTTTTTTCTTTTTTACAAACAAAATTAGCCACTACAATTTCTTTGTTTCCTTTTTCCTCTTTTTCCTTTTTCTATTTTACATGGCTACTTCCATCAAAACTCTGATGGGCCATGCTCTCTTAATTAGTCCAATGACTAATTAAATAGCTCTCTTATTAATTAATTAATCCACTTGGGCCCAATATTAAAATTACCAAAGATAATTAATTAATAAACTAATTAATTAAATTAGCTCTTTTATTAATTAATTAAACTACTTGGGCTCACTAAAAAATTACCCGAGATAATTAATTAAATTATCTCTTTTATTAATTAATTAAAATACTTGGACTCAATATAAAATTATTAAAGATAATTAATTAATAAAATAATTAATTAAATTGGCCCAATTAATTATTTTAGCACAAATAAATAAATAATTGGACTCCTAGAATAATTCTTCCAATAATAAATTCACCTAATAAGTCCATATAGTAAATAAATTTACTAAGGTTATTTGAGCTACTATGGGGACCAAAAGACATATTATTCTTGATTACTAAAATTATCAAAACACCCCTACTAACAAATAGTTGTATTTTAATCATTTTAAATATTTCATTTATCACCGTATAGAAATATTGTCCCTGAGAATAATATTGTAAGTGCAGTGTCTCTGACCTATAGGTGTAATGATGAAAATACTTATCTACGTAACACCTGTTATTGAGATAGGAAAATAGCACTAACACATTTCTCAATGACATCTACCATCATTTGATAACAAGTCCGATAATCCACGATTTATAGTCTGTATCTACTTATCATAGAGAGCTACCTAAAAGTGTACATACTTAGTCATGTTTCCTAGGGTTCTGGATTATTAGATTATACCAGACAATCACAAGGGAGTGATTTCTTCACTAATGAAGTATAGAAATTCTATTGTAAAGTCCATCTTAATTAACTAGAGTCGTACGCCAAACATACAAGATTATTGGCTTTGCAAGAAGACCTCACCTAACTTACATCAAAGTATACAAATCCAGCTTCACCAGACCACTAACTTATACTCAAGTCCTAGGATACTTGTCCACGCAGTTGCTGTGATAAATCAATATTTATTTATTTTAGTACTTTACTAAAGATTATTATTGCGTGGTCCAGTTATACGTAATTTGAACACACTTACACTATTGGTGCAAATGGACTACTTACTAGTTAAAGATAAACCATTTCCTATTTAGAAACCATGGTGTAATGATGTAAACCTTGATAAAGTTTCCAACATTATCAATCGATCAAGAATAAATTTTTTCCGCTTATCTGTTAGTAGCCCATAATCTACACCCTACTATGAAAGTACAACCCAATAACGTAGATTACTTACTAACACACTTAAGCCTTTAATGTGCGAATATATGTGAACAAACAACCATTAACGAATGAAACTTTTATTAATTTTGAAAATACTGAAATATATAGTACATTTTGGGCATATATTCCAACACATATATGTGTATTCTTATTTACACACACACACACACACACACACATATCTCTCTCTATATATTTTTTATATGTACATCTCTCTCTCTCTCTCTCTCTATATATATATATATATATATATATATACATACATTTCTGATTTTATGGGACTTGATTATTCAACACTTCTGTCATCTTCATAATTTATTTTAGGAATTTTGGTAGAAAAATCAACACTACTAAGCTTTCGAGTACTCTAACTTCTAAATAGAGGTTTTCGGCCAGAAGAGGAAAAAGCTAGAAAAAAAGATTTTCGACTGAATTCAAGGTCTATATTTCCAGAGGAAGATTCTATAATTCAGTGTATTTTGTTGGATTCATAATGTCATTTTAGGATTAATTATGTGCTCAAAATTCCATTTTGTATTATGAAGAACATCATTCGATTTAAAGGATTGAGGAACAAAAGTATTAGATTTTTCAAAATTAGTTTCTCTATGATTTCCTTAATGACTTTTGGATTTGGGATCTATGGTAGATTTATGGTAGTTTTCATGAATTTGTAATACACATGATAAATTAATCCAAGAGATTTAGATCCAAGTTCAAAATCTAAATTTTTAGTTTGAATATTTAGGGTAAAGGTCTTCAGAATATGTCGATCTATTAGATCTACAATGAAATTAGGATAGTAATTAAAATAAACTGGTTCATTGCTATATTTGATTCAAATACTGCTAAAAGGCTGTTATTAAAATTGAGATGTGTACTATCTTTTAATAGAAGACAGATGGGAGAATTAATTCCTAATCGGTATAAAGGTTTAACGGCTACTTGTACAAGTCCTATATGCAAATAATGGTTCTTTTGATGCAATTCTAAGGTTTCTGGATTAAACAGATGAATAGTATCATAGGGCTTGTTAGTTGAAATGGTTTTCTCAGTGGTTTTGATATTATAATTTTGAACTAGATTAAAAATTCTTTTTTCATAAATTTTATCAAACTTTTTTGTTGGTATTTTCCAATTCATTAATCTTGACTTGGTTGTATCTAATTGAGAGCTGATTTCAAGATCCTTAATGGTTTCAATATCAATATCAGATAAGTTTGAACTAGAAGCCATTGTTAAGAAGGCACTTTCTCTTTCTTATCTATACAACTAATAGTTTTAAAGGTTTCTATTCTCTTATTCTCTATGATTATTTTCTTCCTTTTCTTCCTAGGACAGACCTATTCATTATGCATGGGTTGAGAGCTATAGGATCACCTCAGCTCTAGGCAAATATGCCATTTCTAGTCTTATAGCAGCAGGACTAATGGAAGGAAATAAAGAGAGAGAGAAAAAGAAAGAAAAAAGATTAAAGGCTACATCATGCAAGAATAGAAAGAGAAATTAAAGAGCTTACTTAGATATAGTTAGATAAAGTTGACAAACCTTAGGGGTAGGGGGAGGGGGAGGGAGGAGGTGAATAAGGTTTATGGAAAACAAATGCAAATTTTAAAGATGTTTTGAAAATCTTAAAGTAAGAACCAACGAAGTGAGTAAGCAAAAATATATTATTGATAGGGGCTAAATTAGTCATGTTTTTTTTTAATTATTTGAGGTTCATTTGTAATGTATTTTATTCAATAACAAGTCATATTCTTTCATATTTGAGATTTTACCCTTGGAAAGGTATTTTGTTCATTATTTCAGATTTTTAGAGTAAAACAAAACAAAAACATCACAAAATAGAGGAGAGGCGGCGCCGGCTAGGGCCCTAGAATCGGCACCGGCCGTGCACTGTTGAAACGGAATTTGAAGCGACAGAAAAATTGTTGAAACAGAGAGAAACAAAACCAAGGCGGCGGTGGCTGTGAAGGTGGAACTGGCGCCAGCTGCATTCTGGACACATTGTACAAAATTCAGAGAAAAATCGGCGAACAAGTAGAGAAGTAGAACATAACTGGCGCCGGCTCCAAAAGCCAAGGTGGCGTCGGTTGTGCCCTGAAGCTAAGGCGGTGCTTGATTTTTTCTACGTAGTTTTTGGCAATCTGTGGAGTTTTAGTATGTTTCAACTTCTCCTCGGCCAAGAACTTTGTACTTACAAGTTTAGGTACTTCCTAAGCCAAAAAATAGATGAAAAACACAAGAGAAAAGGGGAGAATTCATTGATTATCATAGAAAATTACTCAATCAAAGGAGGAATTCTTCAATTCAAGGAGGGTTGTACAAGAAGGTCTTCAAAGGAAGAAGAATGAGGCTTGTCTATGAGTGCCGTCTTTTACTTTATTTTCTTTTTCTTGACAATGATGTATTAATTATTTTATTGTAATTTGACGTTGTTTTAGATATTCATGATTTTTAGAGTTCTTTGATCTTTTGGTTAATTGATTGTTATTCTTGGTATTAATTACTTGTGCTTATTACGAGATTGATTGGCTGGGTCTTTCCATTAACTTGCTTGGACAAAGGGGTTAATGGTGGTTTCAATTCATTAGTTTCATATTTGTTAACTTTTAACTTGCTTGGACAAAGGGGTTAAGAGTAGGGATAAAGTAACTCAAGGTTAATTGATGTATGCCAGGATATAGATTCATTAGTTAATTTCATACATATTTTACCACGAATGGGAATTAAATCAAGGATTATAGTTATTGCATCTTTTGGGTAAGACTGGTTGAGAGAGAATATGTGATACTAAGTTACCTAGAAGATAGGGATTCATGGATTGGACAAAGAAGTGAATCTATATTATCCTTTATGATGCCGAGAGAATAATTAGTCATGATAAAGATTGGGTACTTTAAGATTATGTTTGTCTAAACAATGATTTAAGTTACATAATTCTACATCCTTGACATGTATATATTTTTACTTAATTTTAATTTTAATTTTATTTATTTTTCGCTTTATCGAATTGGTTAAACAATGAAAGAAAATGGATTAATGTCTACTTATTCTTGGAGGATCGATACTCGTTTGAATCCTATGCTCGGTTAATGATAAGTACACTTACTCATATGTGTGATTTGGATTGAATGTTTTAATTTAAACTTGATTAGGAATGTGCTTAGTTTTTGTATGATTTTTATACCCAAGTCCAGACACATTAAGTTGTTGGCGCCGTTGCTGGGGAACAATAGCATAAAAGTTTGGATTTTGTTGATTTAACCATGTAAATATGTAAATATGTAGATATGTAGGATATGTATAATTGTTCTTTTCGCAAAAAGGTGCTGTCTTTTGTATTTCATGTATTCTTGTACACCCTTATAACCTAACCTAACCTACTAACTTTGACTATGTTCTTTTTACTAACTTTAAAACCTTGTAGTTTTGTTTTTAATCATTAATTATGTATCTAACTTACTTCTTGTTTTCTTAGGTGTTACCCTTGGTACATGACCCGATAATCTAAAGGCGAGATAGTCGATTTTGACCCTGAAATCGAAAGAACGTTGTCAAAAATTCGCCGGACAATTTATAGGAACTTGATCGTCGAGATGGACGATGCTCAAAACAATAATGCTGGGAATGACAGGAGGGTTATGGATGACTTTGTGAAACCCGCAATCTCGGGCACAGGCTCGAGTATCACTAGACTTAGGATAGATGCAAATAATTTTGAAATAAACCCTAACATTATCAAAATGGTGCAAAATATGGTTCAATTTGACAGGCTACCTAAAGAGGATCCCAATACTCACTTAGCTAGTTTTCTTGAGATTTGTGATATTTTCAAGATGAATGGTGTTTCTGAAGATGTCATTAAGTTAAGACTTTTTCCTTTTTCCTTGAGAGATAGAGCTAAATCTTGGTTAAAGTCCTTACCTACAAGTTCCATCACAACTTGGAATGCCCTAGCTAAAAAATTTTTGGCCAAATATTTTCCTCCAGCTAGGACAGTCAAACTTAGGAACGAAATTTTTGCCTTCCAACAATTAGATTCTGAGCCTTTATATGAAAGTTGGGAGAGATTTAAGGAGATGTTAAGAAAATGCCCACACCATGGATTTGAGCTGGGAATGCAAATGCAAATCTTCTTGAATGGCCTCACGTTCGCAACACAGCAAGTGGTGGACTCTTCTGCAGGGGATTTCATCAATCATAAGACCCCAGAACAGGTATTTGAGTTTATTGAAAATTTAGCTTCCAATAACTATTCTTGGGGAAGTGCAAGGTTAAGAGCTCGTGTGCAATGAGTGCACAAAGTGGATGCTGTGGCAGCATTAGAGGCTAAGGTAGATGCCTTAACTCAAAAGATAGAACAGTTGGTGATACCTCAAGGTCAAGTTTTAAACGTCAATTGTGATTTCTGTGGAGAAGGACACCCCAATCATGAATGCTAAAATATGGGGTCACTCCAAGAAACGTCCGAACAAGCAGCCTTCGCAGATAATGTCCGGCCAGGTAACAACCCTTATAGCTCTACCTATAATCCTGGTTGGAGAAATCACCCTAATTTCTCTTGGAGCAATGAGAATCAACCTAGGCAGGGTTCTTTTAATTTTGGAGGCAATCAAAGGAATCAAAACCCTATGAACAACACGGCAGCACCTCCAAAACCACCATTGGAAGAGTTGATTGGCCAATTGGTAAGTACCATAGAGACTAAGTTCTAAGGAGTCGATGCGACAACAAGGAACCTAGAGACTTTCATGCTCAATTTGGAGAACCAAATTGGTCAGGTAGCCAAACTTTTGGGGGATCGTCAAGCGGGGACGCTACCAGGGAATACTGAGGAAAATCCACGGGATCACAGCCGTGGGAAACCTTGAAGCATTTGTACTCTTTTCTTTACTTTCCGTTTTTATGATTAAGACAATTTTTCATGTTGTTTTGATTTGTTGTTATTCAAGTGCATTATTCAGCATTAGTGTGTTTTCTGCATTTTGATTAAAAAAAATAATAATAATGGAGAACCGGACAGAACCGAGCCGACGCCGGCTCCAAGAGCTCGGATCGGTGCCGGTTCTGTCGGGCAAAGCATAATTTAAGGGCCATTTTGGCCACTTTTCCTTCAAAATCTCCATTCTTCCTCTCAAATTCTCTCAAGCCCACGCTGGCTTCACATCCCTCATCTCCCAAAATTTGATTTTTGAACTCCTAAACACTTCCATAACATCTATTGACTTCTTTTTTTTGTTGATCCTACGGATCAAAACTCTCAAAATCTTTGATTTTTCATAACACCATCACATTTAATCCACAATCAAGGAGCTTAGATTTGTACAAAAAGCTTGCATCTTTTGCTTGCCCATGCATATAAGAGCATAATGGTATGATTTTTATTTCATTACTACAGTTAAAATGATGGAGATGATCTTTTCTAATTTTAGGGACACTTTTGGCCGAAATTTGGAATTGTGTATGCTATGATTAAATTGTGCTCCTTGAGCTGCATAAGTTGGACTAGATTAGGAGTAAATGGTTCTTTGATACTTAACTTATGCACATGATCATTCAAGACTTCATGCATATCGCTAAGGCTAGAATTGTGGCTAATGGTGATACTTGAATATATAGAATGTGCATTATTGATCACATGATACCATGATACTGCTTTCATTCACATGATCATGTTTACTAGCATGCTTTGAGGATATCAACACATTTATGCTTAACAGTGAACTTTACATGTATTATGCAGGTTGTGTTGTATTGATTGAAGGTGATTGATTGAATTGGTTGTTGGAGTGGATATATATTGAAGGAGTTTGGGTTTTGTGGATTGTGAGATTGGTTGAGGGTTGTGTGAGGTTTGAGGAATATCTGTGCAGGGGTAGCTATCCTGTTTTCAGACTTGGAGCTTACTGGTTCTCTCTTCCTATTTCCCCCATTCCTTACTTAACCATGTCTAGAGCAAGGGGTCAGTTTTCTAAAAGAGCGAGAACTTCCTCTCCCTCAGCCCTTTCATCTGTTGATCCTTTGTTCCTTCAACCCACTGAGTTTATTGATGCATCTTGTGAGGAATGGTACAGTAAGAGAGCCTCTAATAAGATTATTGTCGAGCGTACTTTCTCACCCACCTTAGACTGTGCACTCAAATTGGGAATGATGTTTAGAAGGCTAGGATAGGGATTGATAGTACAATTGAAAGGGAAGTATTGTCCCATGCTTATTAAGAAATTCCATGCTAATATGATGGATAAGGGCAATAAACATCTTCCACATATTGAAACAAGAATAAAAGGAGTTCCTATTGTCATCACTCAAAGCCAATTAGCTAACCTCCTCTAGGGATTTGACAATGATACTTGGTAAGGGATTGATGTGAATAATCAAAAGATTCTTTCTAACTCGAATTGGGATGTTAGAGGGACTAGAGCTACCCTAGGATTACATAAGCATAATGCCTTTCAAGCTAATAGTTTCTATTCCAACAATGATTTGGCAACCAACGTTAGAGCTCTAGTCTACATGTTTGGGTTCAATGTTGTACCCCGTGCTAGTGGTTTCAATGAGACTAGACTGATTGACACTTATATTTTGCAACGGATGATGAACACATTACCTATCCCTTTTGTACCCTTGATCATCCAATCTATTAGGGAAGTTGTTCATCACCATCTCTCCATAAAAGCCTTCGTTTTTTCCTTGGTTATAATGAAAATTCTAAAAGACTTTGGTGTGAGTCTTGAAGGAGAGCTCTTGGAGGCTATCACTGATCACGATATGGTCACTGAGCAAACTCTTATGAGTTGCGGGTACAAGTATAGCCAGGAGTTAAAGAAGTGGCTAACTCCATTCGAGGTCAAACATCCCGGTCAGGTAAGGCCACCCACAGTGGAGAAGGAACACCCACCACCACCAGCACTTGCATGGGCTAGCAGTTCTCAGTCCCATTCCCGGATTGACTTTGAGACTACCGTGCTGGGGCGATTATATCAGCAAATGGCAGTACTCCTATGCTTGCAAGGTACTATGGAAGGCATGGCAAGACGGCAAGCTACTATAGAGCTGCAGTTAGCCGAGTTAAGGCAGCATTCTTCTGGGCCACATGGTGGTGCAAGTACCTCTACACCAGCTGAGGATGATGAGGAGGACTGATGATTTTTTTTGAGCACTCTTGTTTTTCCTTTCTCTTTTAATGTTTTTTTAGTTAGTTTTTGGTTTTTTTTCGTATACTATTTTCTTTCTTTTATTTTTTCTTTATTTTCTTTTCTAGTTTTTATGCTTCAGTTTGTGTTTTTTTTTTGTAGTTTTCTTTTTTAGGTACTTTGCCAATGTCTCATTCTTCAAGCATTCAAATCTTGTACGACACAATGCCAAATGAATGGAAGTTTGTTTCTCTTATCTCTTCTCATTTATATTTTTGGTCCTATGGTATTGTTTGTTCTTGTTATATTTATTTGGCCATTGAGGACAATGTCCAGTTTAAGTGTGGGGGAGTGATTTGATTGACAAGTCTTCTATACATATTCTTTTGCCTTCTTGGGAGCAACTTTTTGTGCGAAATTTTTCAAATTTTTCTAATTTTCTGGAGATTTCAAGCTGTATTTTTTGTGCATGTCTTTAGGATGGATTATAGAGCATGTGTTCTAGATCATTTATGGCTTATGCATGACTTTTTGCACTCATTTAGACATAGTAGTTCTTGATTAAATGCTTTGCATTGTTCTTAAACCTGTTTTTCTACTAAAATTCATGGAGCATTCTAGAACTTACTTGAATACCTCTCGAGGCGAAATAAGAAAGACAATCATGATTTAACTTAGAGATAATGGTAATAGGCCATCTTTGGATAGTTTGAGCTTTTCAAGCCCACCAATTTTCATAACATCCTTAGTGCCTATTTTGAGCCTAAATTATTGATTTCTTTCAATAAAACTCGTCACAATATTTTGTCCATTGCCTATGCTGAAAGTGTGAATAATTTTCCAAATCTTGATGCTCTTGATGGATGAAAGTATATGTAAGAAAATGTTGCGAAAGAATTTGGGGATAAAGATCGTGACTTGTTACTTTTAGTCATGGATCAATAATGAGTTGAGCTGGAAAAGAAAAAGAAAGAAAAGAAAGAGAAGAAAAAGAAAAGAGAGATTGAGAACAAGAAAAGTAGCAGTAAGAGTGAAAGAAAGAAATTGAAAAAGAAAGCAAATAGAGGAATTGAAAAAATAAGGAAAAAAAAAGCTGCTAGAAAGAAGGGAATGAAGAAAAGAAGTGAAGAAAACAAAAAAAGCAGCAGAAAAAGAAAAGACAAATTGAAAGAAGAAGAAGAAAAATCACAAAAGGGATGGTGTTTGAATTGTACAAATTAAGTTCATCTTAAATCTTGACATTATTGCTGGAAATTTGAGTGATCTTGTGAAAATAAAGAGTTGGTGAAAAGAAGAGTTGAAAGAAAAAGAGGAAAAAAATGCAGGATTTGCTTGAGTGGAGTTGTAATTGCTATATGAGGCTATGGTTTGTTGGATTTTTGGAATAGGAGAGCAAGAAGAGTTGAAAATTATTGATTCATTTGTTTATCATTTTCTTGCTAACTCTCAGTTTCTTTGGCATTTGATTCTCCTATATCCTTCATTTAATAAGCTACATTACAAGCCTTTAACTTTACATTACAAGCTTAAAAGTCTTACTTGATCTAAGTAAAATCATGATATGTCTCAGATTAGTGGAGAGAGTGTATGAAAAGTAAGCATATGGAATGCATATTCTTTTTAAACTAAATTCTTTCCAATGGTGTGAGAATATTGTAGAGTATTGTGATGGTTCTACTAAGTCATTTATCACTTACACAAGTCTTGTATTGGTTGTGAAAGATTTAGTATCATATGTTTTATGTTCTTGAATGAAGAAAGCATTAAAGATATGGTTTTGAAATTGATTGAGTGATTTGTTAAACGTTGTGTTTTTCTACTTGTTCTTGATACTTTGATTGAGGACAAGCAAAGAGCTAAGTGTGGGGGAATATGATAGGGGCTAAATTAGTCATGTTTTTCCTAGTTATTTGAGGTTCATTTGGAATGCATTTTGTTCAATAACTAGTCATATTCTTTCATATTTGAGATTTTACCCTTGGAAAGGTATTTTGTTCATTATTTCAGATTTTTAGGGTAAACGAAACAAAAACGTCGCAAAATAGAGAAGAGGCGGCGCCAACTAGGGCTCTAGAACCGACACCGACCGTGGACTATTGAAACAAAATTCGAAGCGATAGAAAAATTGTTGAAATAGAGCGGAACAGAACCAAGGCGCCGCCAGTTGTGAAGCTAGAACCGGCGCCGGTTGGATTCTGGAGACATTATGCAAAATTCGGAGAAAAATCAGCAAACAAGTAGAGAAGCAGAACACAACTGGCGCCGGCTGTGCCCTGAAGCTAAGGCGGTGCTTAATTTTTTCTACGCAGTTTTTGTTAATCTGTGGAGTTTTAGTATCTTCCCACTTCTACTCGGCCAAGAACTTTGTACTTATAAGTTTAGGCACTTCCTAAGCTTATAAATAGATGAAAAATACAAGGGAAAAGGGGAGAATTCATTGATTATCATAGAAAATTACTCAATCAAAGGAGGAATTCTTCAATTTAATAAGGGTTGTAAAAGAAGGTCTTCAAAGGAAGAAGAAGGAGGCTTGTCTATGAGTGCTTTCTTTTACTTTGTTTTCTTTTTCTTGACAATGATGTATTAATTGTTTTATTGTAATTTGACGTTGTTTTAGATATTCATGATTTTTAGAGTTCTTTGATTTTTTGATTAATTGATTGTTATTCTTGGTGTTGATTACTTGTGCTTATTACGAGATTGATTGGTTGGGTCTTTCCATAAACTTGCTTGGACAAAAGGGTTGATGTTGGTTTCAATTCATTAGTTTTATATTTGTTAGCTTTTAATTTACTTGGACAAATGGGTTAAGAGTAAGGATGAAGTAACTTAAGGTTAATTGATGTCTGCCAGGATATGGATTCATTAGTTAATTTCATACATAATTTACCAGGAATGGGAATTAAATCAAGGACTATGGTTAATGCATCTTTTGGGTAAGACTGGTTGAGACAGGATATATGACACTAAGTTACCTAGAAGATAGGGATTCATGAATTGGACAAAGAAGTGAATCTATATTATCCTTTATAATGCCGAGAGAATAATTAGTCATGATAAAGATTGGGTACTTTAAGATCATGTTTGTCTAAACAATGGTTTAAGTTACATAATTCTACATCCTCGACATGTATATATTTTTACTTTATTTTAATTTTCTTTTTATTTATTTTCACTTTATTGAGTCGGTTAAACAATGAAAGAAAAAGGATTAATGTCTACATGTTCCTAGAGGATCAACACTCGTTTGAACCCTATGCTCGATTAATGATGAGTACGCTTGCTCATATGTGTGATTTGGGTTGAACGTTTTAATTTAAACTTGATTGGGAATGTGCTTAGTTTTTGTATGATTTTTATACCCAAGTCCGGACACATCAATTATCCGTGTAGCTTTGAATGTGCTGCTGAAGAACTTTTAAAACTCCGCTAAATGATGGAAAGAAGGTTTGCATTTAAGATAGGTAAATTAAGTAGCAAAAATAGATTCACCCAACTATATAGAGTTTTTGATTAAATCAATGAATGCAAGGTGGACTGTAATGTTTGTGTTCATAATGACAGATTTTCTTCGTAGCTGTGGAGGTGTCAATAGGAATCTTTTGAATCAACACTAAATGATGAGAAGATAGTCTTTTTTAAAGATGGGCAGTTGAAACATCAATGATAGACTTTTTATAGAAAATAAAGATCTTTAAAACTGATCAACAATTGCAGAGATTGAGATAACATTTTATGATCTAATGACCAGTAAAAATGCAGTAATAAAGTGCAGATGAAATACAGAAGAAAAGACCCAAAGATATATAGTTGTTCAATCCTCAAATGATCTACATCCACTACCTTAAGCACATACTTAAGGATTTTAACACAACCACTAAAACTTTTTTCCCAAATCAATGGTGGTAGGCGACACCAATCTTACACAAGAGAATCACCACACTTGGTTTTATATCTAATCTCTTTAATCACAACAACCAATGCTCACTTTACTTCCTTATCCTTGGTACACAATAAATTAAGGCTCACCCCAACTGGGTTTTACTTTCCAAACCTTGATACAAAACAAATCACAGAGATAATGCAAAAATAGCTCACAGATTAAGTAGATATAAACAATCTAAGCACTTGCACCTTTTTACTTTTGGAGAAATTTGATTTCATTTTAAAACACAGTGAAAAGGAAGATTTTTGTATTCTAAAGTGTAAGAGTGTTTCTGAGAAAAATAGCACAAAAATCTACTTCAAAATCAACTTTTGAAAGCTTTTATAGGAGCAAAAAGCAAGATAGCAATGTCTAGTTTTTCGCTATCAGATTTTCCAGAATTTTGGACTTAAGGATCAGAAGAATGTATATCGAAAAGGTGAGTCCAAAACAGCACTTTTTTAGGTAGAAATATTTTGAAAATTTTACGAGGTATTGGATGGAGTTTTGGATTTAGAGATCCATCCAAACTACTCAATCCAAACATCTGAAGACCTGCTTTTTGAAATCATTTTATTTGTGTGTTTTAAGGTAGAAATAAACTGAATCATAAGGTAAAGGAGACATAGGAATTTATACATTATACCTTGACAAATGATTCCTAGTCTAAAGTTCTTTTATAAGGACTTTACAATTTGCAAGCTCTTGAAGTTGTACTTGATCAATCACTTCTTTAGATTTCATTTCCTTAGGAGCTGCTTAGCAACCTCATTTGCATGCTTTGAAAGAACTGAGATCGAACATGTCCTATCACATTTAAATCACATAAGTTAGCCATCAATATTTGTCATAAGTCAAAACACAGGAGAATGCCCTTAGGGCTAACAATCCCCTTTTTTTGAGTGATGCCAAACTTGATGGGATTGTGACAAAAAAAAAAAAAATGATATGTACAGTACGGACATATTAGACCAAGAGAAATAAGAATATTTTTAACTAAAATACATTCTCTCATTATAGGACTCAAAGAGTGCTTCTGAGATTAAGATAAAAAAATTTAATTACATACTAACAAATATGGCTCAATATGCCTATGGTCCAACCTACCTCATTCCTTCCATCAAAGGACTATTCCATAAGGGAATTGCCACACTAATAATCACAAAAAAAAAAAAATTTATAGATATGTACATAAAGGAGTGTAGAAGATAAATCAAAAGATGTAATACTCCTCTTATGTGTGTGCATATATTAATAGAGGATAACGAGATGTTAGCTATGAAGTGCATTTGAAAATAAGATTGGATTGCAAGGTTTTGGATTTTCAAAATGTGCATCCAAAATAGGGTAAAATGAGGCAGAAGATGGCCTTTTAAAAAGTTTTTTTTGGACTAATACTTTGGATTAAAGAAATGCGAGTCCAAAATTCTCCCTATGTATGTGCAGGAAAAAAAAAATGCTCAAGAGTATAGATCAGTGATTTTTCCTAGAATTGATCATACTTATTTTTCTCAAGGAATATCATCATAAGGATTTTACTGAGCAACCAAAACAAATTAGTCCATATTTCATAAAAGTCTACTCAGGTATCCTCAACATCCAAATATTTAACAAAGTACATATCATTACCATAGTCAAAATAAATCATCCAAGTCATTCAAAATCAGTTAGAATGCACAATGAATTAGTACCCATACTTCAAAATTCCTTAATCCATAACAACAACAACAATGTCTCAACATAGTTTCCATCAAGTCACCAAATTCTTCACAGTCCACATTTTCAAACCATAACCATAAACAGTAATAATCACAACCCATAAATTCATAGTTCCCAGAAGTCACAACAATATATTCTTCATAACCACAATATATTCATAATTCACACAATAGTCATAACAATATATTCTCAAATCACAATTCATAGATCATCATTTACAGTTCACAATCCACCATTCTTATTCTCAGTTCACAATCCATTCTTACTCATTTTTCTCAGTTCACAAGTCACAATCCACTATTCTCATTCTCAGTTCACAATCTATAATCCACCATTCTCATTCTTAGTTCACAATCCGTTCATACTCACTTTACATTCACAGTTCACAATCCATACTTATAAGGGCAAAAACCAGTGAAAGAGATATCATGATAGAGAAAAAAAATATTTGCACAACACAATGTTTAATCAACCCAAATCTCAAAAATGTATAGCACAGTTCATAACACTATTTCTCACACACATATCAGGCACAATCCATCCATATTTATTTCTCCCCCTTTTATCATCAATAAAAAAAATAACTATAAGTAGCAGAGAAATAACGAGAGGTAAGCAGTAGTAAATTAGCAGTAATATCAGGAGAATGCCCAGAACAGGGACAACAATAAGCAATGAGCAACATTAGTAATAACAGTAATCAGAAGGAAACTAGCAGTAATATCAGTTAAAGACCAAAATAAAGATGTTCATGAAAATATAGTGTAGAGAGCATGGAATTTGGTAGAATAAAGTTGTGTAATCAGAATAAAAGTTGGCAGAAGAGGTTATCAGTCATTGGTCGTCATATGCCACATCTCATGGAGTGAGCTGCCAAATGTAGCTAGTTTATCTTGCTTGGGAACTTCCTTATCAATAGTGGGTGTAGCAGTTATAGGTTCTATAGTGGGCACCTTTCTTTCTTGTTGTCTTGCTCACTCTTTTTCTCTGGCTGACCATCAATTTCTTCCATGTTGAAGGAATAATAGGTTTAAGCTCTGGTATGGGTGGAGGAACTTGTTCAATCGAATTGCCTACAGCTTCATATTACTTTCCTTCCATATTTGTCAGTCTATTTCTCAAAATTTTCAGTTCACCTTTGACTTCTGCACTCAGACTATCTAGCTTGATGGATAGCAGATTTATAGAATCCAAAATACTTTGAGTTATTCTACTTTCCTGAGTTTTTTACTTCTTTCTACTTAATGTTTCCCATTGAGTTTTAGTCTCAGCTTTTCTTTTTGTTCATCCTGATGTAGCAGATTTTCTTTGGCCTCCATCAATTTTCCTTCCTCTTCTTCAGTGGCCTCTCTAAGTAATATCCATTGATTATCCACTTGAATGGATCCTATTTTCTCAAATGAATCTCTACTGTAGATGTTTTCCATGTAGTGCTCAGAGGCAACCATACTCAAAACAACATTGAAATGCTTGAATAGCTTTGTGAAAAGGTTTCCAAGAAGTAGTGCTTTGTTTGATGTGTTCTGAGATTGAGTCATCAATTTCACAACCAGAAATCCAAAGTTAATTTATTTTCCGTCTGACAGAGCCAACATCAACACCATTTGCAGAATACTTATAGATGTCTTGTGGCCAAAACTAGGTATCACCATGGTTAAGACTATGTGATGTAGCAATCTCCCCATTCCATTTAACCATTTTACATTTCAATTACTTGAATTTCTAAAGCTCTTGGCACCAGTAAATTTCATCTCAAATCGACTCAGTTAAAAAAAATTCAGAATTTTTCATTGTTGGAAAGTATGCCCTTAAAGACTATGTATTCTGTATGAACATTTTGCAATAAAATATTTATTCATTCAATTTAGTTTGTTTATTATTTTATTGCACATTTAAAGGTCCAAGTATGATAAGTAATGGTCTATGTGTTGGGTCATTTTTCACAGTAAGGTATAGACTATGGGTATTTGGCATATAAATAAAATTGAGTTCTGAGTCATTTGATGAAACTGGGCATTTTATCATGGTAAGACTATTATACCATGATTTCTAATGAGGAATGGTTAACCTTAAATCAGTAAGTAGTTCACTCACATTATAGGCAAAAGCGTATTTTGAATATGTAGAACTGGACCTGTAGTAGTGGTATCTCTTAAAGTACTGTAATTATAGAGACAAGACTGTTACTGCTACAGCGTGGACGGAAACCTTCATACTTGAGTATGAGTTGGTGGTTTGGTGAAGTTAGGGTTTTATACTTTAATGTATGGTTGGTGAGATTTCTTTTGTGAGATCAATATCATTGTTTGTTGGATGTATTACTCTAGTTAGTTAAGACAGACTTATGAAAAAGAGTTCTTATGCTTCATTTAGTGAGGTTTAATCACCCTATTGTGATTGTCCGAGAAAATCTAAATAATCCAGAGCCCTGGGAACATGACTCTAGAATGTGTGCTTTTGGATAGCTTCCAATGATAAGCAAGTATATTCAAGTGATTCATGGATTATCAGATAGAGATCTAAGGATTGTAGATGTCTTTGAGATGGGTGTTAGTACATTTATCCTGTCTCATTGGTAGGTGTCACATAGAGGGGTATTTCTGTCATTTCACATGTAAGTTGGAGACATTACTTTAAGCAATATTATTTTTGGGGTCAATATTTTCATATGGTGATAAATAAAAATATTTAAAATGATAAAATGCAGTTATTTAATAGTAATGGCATTTTAGTCATTTTAGTAGCCATGAATAATATATCTCTTGGTCCTTGGAGTAGCTCAAGTTACCTTGATGTTGTTTAAACACAATATGGGCTTAATGGATAATTATTTAATGGAAGAGAAATAAAATTTATTTTAAGAGTCTAATTAGAATTAATTAATTAATCTTGGGTTTTGATACGACCCGAAAAATATAATTAATTAATTAAGAGAATTAGGCTGGAATAAATTAATTTATTGGACTGAAGTATGTTGACATATATTAAGAGTCCAATTAGAATTAATTATTTAGTCTTAGGTGTTTAATGAGTCTTAGAAAATATAATTAATTAATTAAGAGGATTGTGCCAGTATTGGATTAATTTTTTGAGCACAGCACCTAGCCTATTAGGGCTTGATAAATTTCGGCCATTAGGGCTTATAGAAGCCCTAAACTGGCTGAAAATAAGAGGAGAAAAAAGGAATTTAGTTTTCTCTGAAGTGTTTCATCTTATCTCTCCCTCTCTGGTTGTCGTTTTTTTTCTCTTCCTTTTCTCTAGAAGAGTTTTCTTTTGATTATCCAAGAAGGCGCTCTCACCAAGCTAACGCCAAGAATAAGGTAGAGTCATACTCCAGAAGGCAAAGAGAAGTAGCTTGGAGACGTTTGATGTGTAGGAGTAGAAGATTGGCTGGAATTCCTGTTTAGCAATAGGTGCCTCCTCCACTTCTAACGCAAGAAGTTCCAGTGCAACTCGTCCCCACATTGGTTAATCCGTGACCAGCAAGAAAAAGTAAGTATTTTCTTCTAGATGTTGCTCAGAAAATTGAAATATTTTGCGCTGCATTTTCTTTGATGTTTTCCTTGATCCTTCATGTACTTAATTGTCTCTAACATGAAAAGAATTCTGTTTGACATACGGTGGTCAAAACTCGAAGTTCACTTTTCCAACTCTAGATATATACCATGCACATTAAACCCGTTCACTGTTTCCTCATGTCACCCCTTTCTCAAATTTGCATAGAATTCTTAAACCAGTATAGTGTGTAGTTTTTCATTCACACATAATAACGACCTCCAACCACAGATTCAAACAAATCTAGAATACATGCATAATTTAAAAATGCCTCAGTATCAACCCGATAGCCCAAAGTGATGATCCTATTTCTAGATACCAAATCTTTATACTCGAACTCACTCTTTGAGATGGGAATTTAATGTACCTGAGTGTTCGAGCTTTTCCTCTTCTGGAAGTTGTTTTGATGATACAGTTTGAGGAGTTGGTACACCAATAGCAACTCCTTCTTTTCCCTTCTTCTTCTCAGATATCGATATGGCAGCAACTGATTTCTTTTTCATTGTCTTGCATTTCTTGATCTCCTTCATTATTAGCTCGACCCCTTTGCTGGGTTTTGGCATTTTATCCATGGTGAATAGGATTGAATGGTATGATTTTTTTAGTTTTTGGCAAGAGAACGAAGGCAGAGGAAAGGTAAAAGTACTATGACAAATGACATCTTTTTTTATTTTTTTGAAATGAGAAGAAGATTAAAATAGATTTGAATTCTTTTTGGGGGTTTACGAGGTATTGAAGAGTATATGTACAATTTAGTACATTTGAGAAAAGTGATTTTTGAAAATATGTGAAGATATTCTAATAAGAAGAGAGAAAGTGTTGTGGCTAAAAAAGAGAGGGAACATTTAGAATTTAAAAGATTTGAACATTTGGACACAAAATGTCTATTCGATTTCCCTGTCCAAAAGGTTGGTCACACGTGATCAAAAGATATTATGAGTTTTTACTTAAAATAAAGTTCAAGTACTGCATCCAATATTTCCATCCAAAATCAGAAGATCCTCAGGAATTCTGCAAGAATAAATAACCAATCTCTAGCAAAATCGTTAGTTACATAATCTGGTAATTCCTAAACCTCTTCTCAGATGATCAAATCATTCTTCAGCCAGTGGTTTGTGAATATATCAATTTCTTTTGCTTTGTTCATTCCAAACCTTTTGAGAAATTCCTTGGCATACTTGGCTTAATTTAGGAAGTATCATCTATGGTTTGCTTAATTTGTAATCTGAGGAAGAAATTAAGATCTCCCATTATACTACTCTCAAACTCTCACTACATTGTCTTGATAAATTTCTTGCATCGAGAATCATTAGTAACTTCAAGGATAATATCATCAACATAGATTTGAACAGTAAGAGAGTCTTCAGAATTTTGAGATTTAAAGAACAAAGTGATATCAATCAATCCTTTTGAAAAACCTTTTGAAAGTAGAAATCTACTAAGTCTTGCATACCAAGAACGAGGAGTTTGTTTTAAACCATAAAAAGTTTTGAAAAGTTTAAATACATGGTTTGGAAAATATATTCATGAATAAAATTAGGAGATTTCTCCATATATACTTATTCTTTAATAAAACAATTTTAAAAAAAGGTACTTTTGATATCCATTTTGATAAATCACGAAACCTTTGAAGGATGTGAAAGCAAACAACATTCTAATGGATTCTAATCGAGTAATGGGAGTAAAAGTTTCATCATAATCAATGCCCTCTTCTTGATTGAATCATTAGACAACTAATCTGGCTTTATTTTTAATAGCAATGCCATGCTTGTCAAGTTTATTTCTGAAAACCTACTTGGTACCAATTACGGGATGGTCAAGTGGTCTTGGGACAAGCTTCCAAACTTGATTCCCTTCAAATTGGTTCTGCTTGTCTAGTTTTAACTCCGCAGTTAGGATCACCAATGATTTGTTCTATTTACACGGACAATTTTGTATTGCCAAACTTTTAACAGATTCTAATCAGTGTGCTCGACACTTCTTTGCTTGCTATCTTCCGCTTGTTGTTCCTCTAGTTCTTCTTCTTTGGCATGGTTGTCAAGTGATGGAGTTTCATGATGTTTAATGCCATTTTTCTTTAAGCTACCTACATAATCTTCATTTTTTTGTGCAAAAGATAATGTCCAAGTAAATCTCAAAAAATCATCTACTAATACATAAGCATACCTCTTACCATCTAGGCTAGTGGTCCTCATTGGTCCAAACAGACCCATATGTATTAGCTCAAGAGGTTTTGAGGTTGAAATCATTTTCTTGTGTTTGAAAAATGTCTCGGTTTTTTTTTTCCAAATTGGCAAGCGTCACACAATTGATTTTTGTCAAATATCATTTTAGGCAGTCCTCTAACAAACTCTTTTGAAGACAATCTATTTAGTAAATCAATGGAAAGATGGCCTAACCTTTTATGCCAAAGGTAGCTGATGAGACTCTGCTTCATCATGGAGGTCAAGATCAAGGAGGGGGAGGCGTAACCATGCAAGGACAAGTGTTAGGTATCTCTCACGCATATCGTATATGGTGCAGCGAAAAATAAAATGATATACCATCCCAGGATCCATATATGTGTGAAAAACACGATATAAAGATAACAAAGGTAATAGCTTTTTACCTTTCTTTGATAAAACACGATATAAAGATAACAAAATTTCTTCTTCAAGTTGAGGCGCGATCCAGCAATCCTCTTGATCAAACTCCACGAGAGTTGAACGTGCAACCACTATAGTCACAGTGTGTGTTTATCTCTAACAGTAATCCACATAGAGGATACACTCAGGCACGAAGTTTTCTATGATAACAGAAAATCTAAGTGGCGACTAGGGTTACTTGTTTTTCAGAAAAACAACATGATAGAGAGAGAAGAGAAGAAGTCATTTGTTGCCTAGGGTTTCCGTGAATCCAACCTCTGCTAGGGTTTCGAGTATGTCATACATATAAACTGAAAAACCCTACTAAAATTGAGAATTCTAATCCTATTAGAACTCTCTAATTGTAATTGGAAATATCAAGTTTTCACAATTACAATTTGAATCATAATTATAACTAATTATAATTTGGCCACAATAACTTCTCCTTCTCGCAATTAACCCCACTATGTTATCAAATAACATCTTGAGTATATAATCCTCTATTGTGTGTGACCTATTAGGTTTTCCCCAGTCAATTGGTAGTGAACATGAATTAATCTAAATGTTTTTGAGATTAATAATCCATAATTAATTAAAATTAATCCTATTAATTCTAATCAGGATTGGAATATTAATTCATCAATTAATAAACCCATATTCCCATATCATGAGCGGTATCTAGCAACACATCATGACCACCAAAGAGTCCAGGAAGTCAAGTGGCTTGACATGAACCCTTCAATAACAAACTACAGTGCAATTAATTCCTTTCACTATACAATATCTCATTCGGTTTGGAGTACGAAATTAGTGCCAACTCCCTCCAGAATTAATTTTGGCCTGAATACAATATTACTTGTACCAGGAATCCACTACTCTAGATGTGTATCAATTGGAACTGTTTCCAATACACATACGCTTTGGCCAAGAGTAGTAATTCCTACAAGTGGCCGTGAGATATTCGCTCCTACTATTAGGAGTGGTGAATCTTTTATTGACCCTCTCAACTACTTTCGTTTACCTTACAATGTATCTAATATCCATCCCATAGGCGGCCCTCGATCGAGCTCTAGAGATTAGAATCAAAGTACAATACTCAATAAACAAAGTACCTTGGAGATCTCAAGTCTAAGGAAACTTGTAATTTTGCTATATTGAGATTATATCACTGGCACTAAATAGTTATCCAAGTGATTAAAGCTAGGTCATCCAATGAACTTGTTCCATTAACAAGCATCCATGTGTTAACTTTGAGTATCTCAATACTCACGGATATGAGAACCACCACCTGATCAAACCAGGAAGTCTAACACATACTAGTCTTAACGCATTAATGATGTCTTGACTCATTAATACTATGACTAGAGACTATTTAAGTACTAACATTTTATAGTATAGTAGGAATCTCATATTATGATCTCTATCATGATTTCCTTAATACAGTGTTGTACTAGGGACTTTATCTAATAGTTATTTATACAAATGTAAACAAAAGAAATTTTAAGATAAATAATACCTTTATTAAAATAAAATATGTCATATACAATGTACAAGTAATTGCTTCTAGGGCATAACACTAACAACAAGGACCGATGACAAGATCTAGGTCTAAGAAGCTTCAAGATGAGTTTCAATTGCTTATAAAACCATGTTTAAGGATGGAAGAGGGTTGGAAGGTTGAGAAAGCTAGCCAAGAGCTCATTTTGATGACTATCCAAGAAGGACCCTAACAAGAACTCAAGCCGGCAACAAAGACGGACGAAACTTGACCAAAGGTGGCCTTCTAGCATACAACCGACACCGGCCCCAAGCAGCCACTCTAGCGCCAGCTTCAGCTTGCCCAACGGTAGCCCGAACACAGCACACAATCGGTGTTGGTTCAAGATCCCTAGCTGGCGCCGTCTAGGGCCTGTGCAGCCGATTGCTGCCCCGTGTTTTTGATATTTTCTCCATTTTTAAATGTTTTGTAAAGACCTATTAAGGCTCTAAATTGTATTAGAATTTCAGAGATTACTTAGCTAAGGTTAGGGTAGTATAAATACAACCTTTAGCGATTTGATAACACAATTCACACACTTTATTCAAAATTTAAGAGAGAATCTTGAGAGGCCCTAGCCTCCTTTTTCATCTTATTGAAGACCATGCTTAAGGGTTAGTCCTCCTTATAAATAATTCTATAAATCTTTTGATAATCCAATGTGATTTTTTTGAATAGGTCTTAGTTGCTTTGCTCTCCTAAGGTTTGTTTGAAAATTCATTACTTGGGTGCCTATTTTATCTATTCTATTTATTCTTATTTACCTTTGTTGCTTCAAGGATATTGGAGTGAGATTATAGTAGAACTTTCTACTATTCTTGAGGGTCTTTGAAGCTTAGTTCTTCAAGGATTTGATAGAAGGTAGGTTGTTATTTCATTTTTCTCCTTTTGTCTCAAGAAGAATCTCTGTTTTTTGTCCCATTGGTTGAGCTGAACTCCTAATCAATTAAACCACCCACAACACCAAGAAAAAGCCCACTCAAGATCATATCAAAGAGTTTAGTATCAGAGCAAGGAAAGCTTTGATTCCAATCAAAGCTTGAAAGCAAGAAAATGAGCTCTACAAAGTTGAAGAAAAAGAAAATAGAGAAATCCCGTAACTCAAAAAACATGCTCTAAAAAGGTCATGAAATCTTTGTTATACCTTGATTTTTCTTTGGAAAAATTGCTTCTTGATATTAATATAATCCTCGGGAACAAAATTTTCTTTTGTTTGTGGTAAAAATTGGCTTGAATATGGGTAAAAATGTTGGTTGTTCTTAAGTGACGGGATTGTAGCCAAGGTGTTCGATAAATGTTCCATGAGAATACTTTTGGCTATAGTTGGGAACTTTAATTCTTGATTTTTATTCATTGGGATTTTGGGACTTAGTATATCATTCTATTGTTGAATTCCATGCTCATTGAACTTAAATTTACTAGTGCACACTTGTGGTCATCTTGTCCTTCATAATTCTAGTTCTAGTTGTTCTTGTTTCTTTGTTCTTGATAACTCTTGTTTGTTTCTTGTTTAGAAGTGTTTCTTTGTGCATTAAGTGTTTGTTCTTGTGTTGATTGAGTCCACATTTCTTGAATTAAAACTTGATTGCTTGAGGTGCCCAACAAGTGTTTGTTGAAATTCCCCTAAGACCCCCTAATTGGAAAAATCCATGGATTTGTGTGATTCACTAAGTTGGACTAAATCTTTAGCTATTGGAGAGAATTGGGATTGAACAAGAAGGCTTGATTGTTGAAAAAAAGGTAAGAGGGTGAGACTATTACTAAAAGAGCCTAAGAGAGCAAACGCGAGAGCGGAGTGACCAACCTTTGAGAGCCAACACGCAAGGAAGAGAAGTGAGGATCTATTTTTCTCTCTAATCTCTTTTGTTTTGTAGGTATCAATAAGTAAATATTCCACCACTATGGCCAATGATCAAGAGATCTCTAGGCCTAACCCAAGTGGACCTAGTAGACCTCAAGAAGAACAAATTGATGCTAGGGTTTTGCGTGATGACTTACAAGCTATGATGAGGACTATGCAAAGTGAGTTTTAAAACATGACAAGGGAATTGATAAATTATCTTGGAAAATCTTCTACCGTCACACAAAGGAGAGGCCAAGAGCGATTTGAAGTACCTAGCCCTAGGATGAGGGATGATAATGCCCATACTTCTCCGTTAAATGCCCAACAAGGAGAATAGTGGGATAAGCACTCTATCGGGGGATTCTAACAAGCTTCTATGAGAGGGGGAAGATATAGCATGAGAGGAGGATGAGGTAAAGGTTAAGGAAGGAATGGTGGGAACAACCTAAGGGGGTTAGAAAGAGAGTTTGAGGGAGTTGATGAATGGTATAAGGGGGAATAAGTTGAAGCCTTTGGGAAACACAATAGAGGAGGTAGGAGAGAAGAAAATGATGAGGAGAAGGAGTCGAACAACATCAAATTGAAAATGACCACATTCTATGGCAAGAGTGACCCTGAAGCATATTTCGAGTGGGAAAGCAAGATGGAGATCTTCCTAGAAAGTCATACCTATAGTGAGAGGTCAAAAGTGAGGTTGGCTATTTTGAGATTTTCGGAGTATGCTTTGGTTTGCTGGGAGCAAGTGACAGGGCCTAAATTAGTCATATTTTTTCTAGTTATTTGAGGTTATTTTGTGAAACATTTGGATCAATAACTAGCCATATTCCTTCATATTTGAGATTTTATCATTGGAAAGGTATTTTGTGTATTATTTCAGATTTTAGGGGTAAAGCAAAGAAAAAACGTCACAAAATAGAACATAGGCAGCGCCGGCTACAGTAGAGGAACCGGCGCTAGACATGCACTGTTGGCACACACTTCGAGATGGTGGAAAAAATCAGTAAAACGCCCGAAATAGAACTGAACCGGCACCGGCTCCAGCACCAAGGTGGTGCCAGCTGTACTCTGGAAAACATTGCATTGAAATCAAGAAAAAATTGGCAAACAACTGAAGAAACAGAACACAATCACCGCCGGCTCCGTCAGTTAAGGCGGTGCTGGTTGTGCCCTGAGGATAAAGTGGAGCTTTAATTTTTGCACGCGATTTTTTGGTAATTTGCAGAATTTTAGTATCTTCCTACTTCTACTCGGCCAAGAATCCTACACCAATGAGTTTAGGTACTTCCTAAACCTATAAATAGATGGAAAACACAAGAGAAAGAAGAGAATTCGGAGATCTAAATAGAAAATCATTCAAATCAAAGGAGGAATTCTCCAAATCAATGAGGATTGTGCAATAAGGTCTTCAAAGGAAGAAGGAGAATGCTTATCTATGAGTGTTTTTTTTTACTTTGTTTTCTTTTTCTTGAACAATTATGTGTTTTGTTTTCTTTTTCTTGAACAATTATGTGTTAATTATTTTATTATAATTTGACATTGTTTTAGGTATTTATGATTTTCAGAGTTATTTGATCTTTAGATTAATTGATTATTATTCCTGGTATTTAATTACGAGATTAATTGGTTGTTTCTTTCCATTAACTTACTAGACTAAAGGGGTTGATGGTAGTCTCAATTCATTGATTTCATATTTATTGGCTATTAACTTACTAGACCAAGGGGGTTAATTGCTGAGGATTGAATAATTAAAGGTAAATTGACGTTTGTCAGACCAAGGATTCATTGATTAATTTCATGATTTAAATTTGCCAGACCAAGGAAATTTAATCAAGAATTGTGTTTATTGCATCTTTTGGATGAATAAGTTGAGACTGACCATGTGATGCTAATTTATCTAGAAGGCAGTAATTTTATGGATTGACAAAAGAAGTGAATCGACCTTAATCCTTCATGATGCCAAGAGAAGAATTAGTTATGATAATGATTGAGTACTTTAAGATCATGTTTATCAAAATAATGGTTTGAGTTATATAATTCTCCATCATTGATATGTATATATTTTATTTTATTTTGTTTTCCTTTTTATTCTTTTTAACTTTATTGAGTCAGTTAAACAATAAAAGAAAAGTGATTAATGTATACTTGTTCCTAAAGGATCGACACTCATTTGAACCCTATACTATGTTAATGATGAGTACGCTTACTCATATGTGTAATTTAGGGTTAAAGTTTTAATTTAAACTTGATTGGGAATGTGCTTATTTTTATATGATTTTTATACCCAAATAAAACGCATTAAGTTTTTGGCACCGTTGCCAGGGAACAATATCATGAAAGCTTGGATTTTGTTGATTTAACTATGTAAATATGAAAATATGTAAATATGTACTTATGTACAATTGTTCATTTCGCAAAAAAGGTGCCATCTTTTATATCCTGTGTATCTTTTGTATACCCTTGTAATCTAACTTACTAACTTTGTATTTTGTTATAATCATGAATTCTGTTAACTAACTTGCTTCTTGTTTTTTTTAGGTGTTATCCTTGGCGCATGACCCGAAAATTTCAAGGCTAGATAGTCGATTTTGATCTTGAGATCGAAAGGACACTGTCAAAGATCTGCCGAACAATCTAAAGGAACTTGATCGTAGACATGGATGGTGCTCAAAATAACAATACTGGAAATAACAGGAGGGTTATGGATGACTTTGTGAAACCTGCAATCTCGAGCACAGGCTCGAGTATCACTAGGCCTAGAGTGCATGCAAATAATTTTGAGATAAAGCCCAATATTATCCAGATGGTTCAAAACATGGTCTAATTTGATGGGCTACCTGAAGAAGACCCCAACGCCCATCTTGCTAGTTTCCTTGAGATTTGTGATACGTTTAAAATGAATGGTGTGTCTAAGGATGCTATAAAGTTAAGACTTTTTCCTTTTTCTCTGAGAGATAGAGCCAAATTATGGTTAAAGTCTTTACCTACAGGTTCCATTACTGCTTGGAATGCCCTAGTGGAAAAATTTCTTGCCAAATATTTACCTCCAGCTAGGACAGCTAAACTTAGAAACGAGATCTTTGCCTTCCAATAATTAGATTCTGAGCCATTGTATGAAAGTTGAGAGAGATTCAAGGAGATGTTGAGAAAATGCCCACACCACGGATTTGAGCTAGGAATGCAGATGCTCATCTTCTTGAATGGCCTTACGTTCGCAACATGCCAAGTGGTGGACTCTTCTACAGGGGATTCCATCAATCATAAGACCTCGGAATAGGTATTCGATCTTATTGAAAACTTGGCTTCTAATAACTATTCTTGGGGAAGTACAAGGTCTAGAGCTTATGTGCAAGGAGTGCACAAAGTGGATGCTGTGGCAGCTTTGGAAGCTAAGGTGGACGTCTTGACTCAGAAGATGGAACAAATGGTGATGCCACAAGGCCAGGTATTAAACGTAAGTTGTGATTTCTGTGGAAAGGGGCACCCAAATCATGAGTGCTAAAATATGGGTTCACTCCAGGAAACCATGAAACAAGCGGCCTTTGCAGGTAATGTTTGTCTAGGTAACAACCCTTATAGCTCTACTTACAATCCTAGTTGGCGAAATCACCCTAATTTCTCTTGGAGCAATGGAAACTAACCTAGGAAGGGTTCTTTAAATTTTGGGAAAAATCAAAGGAACTAACCTCCCATGAATAACAATGCAGCACCTTCTAAGCCACCATTGAAGGACTTGATTAGCCAATTGGTAAGTACAACGGAGACTATGTTCCAAGGGGTCGATCCTACTACAAGGAACTTAGAGGCCTTCATGTGCAACTTGGAAAACTAAATTGGTCAACTGGCCAAACTACTGGGGGATTGTCAAGTTGGAACATTGCCAGGAAACACTGAAGAAAATCTATGGGATCAAAGCCGTGGAAAACATTGAAGTCATTTTTACTTTTAGTTTTGTGATTAGGAACAATTTTTATTTTTGTTGTTTTGTTTGATTCTTTTTTCATGAATTAAAGTGCATTATTCATCATAATTATGTGTTTATCATTTTTTTTTCTTACTGAAAAAAAAAAGCTAAAGGCCTGACATAATGCAGTCGGTGCCGGTTCTAGTTGAGCAAGACACATAAAATAGGCCATTTTGGCCACTTTTTCTTTCAAACTCTCCAACTCCCTCTCAAATTCTCTCTAACTCGCGCCGGCTTCACCTTCCAAACTCCTCAAGATTTGATTTTTCATCTCCCAAATACTTTTACAATATCAATTTACCTTTCTTTTGTTGATCCTATGGATCAAAAGTCTTTAAATATTCCATTTTTCACAATAAACCAAACTTTAATCCGCATGAAAAGGGCTTAGATTTCTGAAAAAAAGATTTCATCTTTTGCTTGCCCATTCATATGAGAGCACAAATGTATAATTTTTATTGAATTCCCATGGTTAAAATGTTGTCGATGAATTTTTCAAATTTTGGGTATATTTTTTACCGAAAATTGGGAGTTTTCACGTTCTATTGCCTTGTGAAATAACTCTTGAGCTTCATGACTTTGGAATATGATGAGTTAATGATGCTTGGTTACTTGATTCATTCACATGATCATTAGGGAGTTTATGCATATGCTTAAGGGTAGGATTATGGTTATTATTGAGTAGTGATGCATATTGGCCTTGAATTGTTTTCCACTTGCTCATTATAATGCCATGATGATGCATTCATTCACTTGATCATGTATGCACATTCAAAATCCATTGGAGTTGTTCAACACATTTATGTTTTATTGTGAGCTTTATATGTATTCTTGCAGGTTGTGTTGAATTACTTGAAGGAGATTGAATTGGTTGTTGTTGAGAGTGTGATTTACATTGATGGAGTTTGGGCATTGTTATTGTGAGTTGGTTGAGAGTTGGGAGCGTATTGTGTATTGTGTTTGAAACGGGGAGTTACACCCTTTTTAATTCTTTGAGCTCATTCGTTTTATCCTCCTATTTTCACCACCACTTACTTGCCAACATGTCTAGAGCATTGGGTCAACCCTCCAAAAGGGCGAGAGCCTCCTCTTCCTTAGCTCCTTCATCTATAGATCCCTTGTTCCTTAGAACAGCTGAGTTTATAGATCCATCATGTGAGGAGTGGTATAATAGGAGAGCTTCCAACAAGATTATTGTGAAGCATACATTCGCACCGACCTTAGACCATGCTCTCAAACTTGGAATGATGTTTAGGAGGTTAGAGTGGGGACCTATTGTACAGCTGAAAGGGAATTATTGCCCAGTGCTCATTAAGGAATTTTATGCCAACATGGTTGACAAGGGCAATAAGCACTTTCCACACATAGAGACGAGGGTAAAGGGCGCCCCCATTATCATCAGCCAAAATCACTTAGCTACTCTCTTCCAGGTTTATGATGATGATACTTGGCAAGGGATATATTCCAATAATCAAAAGATCATTTCTGACCCTAATTGGCCAGTGGGACTAGAGCTATCTTAGGGTTGTACAAGCACAATACTTTCCAGGCGAACAGTTTTTATTCAAACAATGACCTTGCTACCAACTTTAGGGCTCTAGTCTACATGTTTGGGTTTAACGTTGTACCCCGTGCCAGTGGTTTCAATTTAACACGACTTATTGATACATATATCTTGCATAAGATGATGAACACCCTACCTATCCCCTTTGCTCCATTGATTATACAATCTATTAGGGATGTGGTTCATTACCGTCTTTCTACCAAAGCCTTCGTCTTTCCCTTAGTCATCATGAAAATTTTGAGAGACTTTGGTATTAGCACTGAGGGAGAATTGATGGAGGCTACCACTGAGCATGATATGGTTACGGAGTAGACACTGATGAGTTGCGGGTACAAGTATAACCAAGAGCTAAAGAAGTGGGTGGCACCCTATGAGATCAAGTATCCCGCTTAGGTTAGGCCACCACCTGTGGAGGAGGAGCACCCACCACCACCATCACGAGCCCAAACTAGTAGTTTCTAGTCCCAATCTTGGATTGACTTTGAGACGCAGTGCTGGGACAGTTGTCCCAGCAGACGGAGATGCTGCTACACATACAGGGCTCCATCGACGATATGGCCCAGAGGCAAGCTATTATGGAGCAGTAATGGGCTGAGTGGCGCCAGCATTTTCTGGGGCAACATGGTGGTGATGGCACGTCCACACCTAATGATGATGATGGGATGGATTGAGCTGCTTATTCAACACATACCCCTACTTGTCACTTTCATTTTGTTCTTTTTCCTTTATATTTTCACGTCATTTTTCTTTTGGGCTATGTACTTTTCTTTTCTTTTTGTACTATTTTTGTTCTTTCGTTTTTGTTTATTTTTCTTTTCTAGTTTTTATGCTTTGGTGTGCTCTTTGGTATTTTTCTTTTTAGGTACTTTGCCAATGCCTCATTCCTCAGGAATTCAACTCTTGTACAGAAGATTGCACAATGAATGGAAGTATTGTCTTTCTTAGCTCTTCTCCTTTATATTTTTTGGTCCCATAGCATTGTTTCTTCATTGTTCTATTTATTTGGCCATTGAGGACACTGTCCAATTTAAGTGTGGGGGAGTGGTTAGATTGATCATTCTTCTATGTATAACACCCCACAACCTAGGCCCAACAGAGCCAAGGATGTCGCCCCGTCCAAAGGACAAGGGGACTTTATAACTAGGTCACACAAAAAAATATAACAATACATTGAAATTAAAACTTATTACAACTAAAAAATTGAAGAACGAATCCAAAATAAATTGTTTACTCTCTTCTCTCAAAGTATTACATAAAAGAAATAACATAATATCTTCCAAAGTAGGCAACAACTAGCTACTTATCCCCACAGCAGGATCGACCTGAAATCATGGCAAAAAGGGTGACGAGATAAAAATCTCAGTAAGTCCGTGTGTTCTTTCAGTGTTCAGGTAAAACAATTCGTGTATGCAAGTTGTAAACATTTCATAAGAGAGTGTTGGCAAGCAAAAAATAAGGATTAAAATAAAGAGTGTCATTTTTCTCCTTTCAAACCACACAAGTGCACAATAAAACCAACTACTCAAATGGGTGGCCAAGGGTTACCACACGATGGGCCCCAAGACCGTATAACGGTTAGAATGCCACACTTTGTGTAGACTGACAAAAGGTAGGTGATCGGCCTACCGGGTAAGATACTCCTCATTCTCTACACCTAAACAAAACTGGTTGTCCACTCCAGCAACACACAGTCCACATGACTAAAACTTACTAGCTCGGACCAGCATGACTAAGTAGTACTATCGCTTCTCCAAGTTGAGTTCATCTTCTGGTGGTGGCCACCTGTCAGAAGACTCGCTCTTGCTCTTCAAAACTAGTACTATTAGCCTACCTTTATTGAGTACTCAACGTTGATTGTCCCACTTGGGAGAAAATTGATAAAATATTGCTTTACTTGGAAATGGCAATTAAGGGTTTCTAAAGTCTTGGTTTTGGAAAGAGTTTAATGTTTGAGAAAAGCTGCTTATTGATTTTCAAATAGTTTGTTTGACTAAAATAAGAAAGAAAATAGTCCTCAATTGCCTTTAGAAGAAAAAAAGAGTATCCACACACTTCGTATTTGGCTTGCTATAGTAACATTTTACAACAAACAAGTTTTATGCAGGAGCTTACCTGATCCTTTGCTTGAGGTAAATCAAAGATCCCCAAAAGCTGACCTAACCCCGCCTGGGGTAAATACAAACCATAATTAAACTCAAGCCAAAATTTCCATTCATAAATAGTCCTAGCTCAACTTTCTACAATCATAACCCTAGTGTCCCAAACTTTAAGGCTAGATGTCAAAAGAATTTTATAGAATAAATCTAGCTTGATAATAAAATAACTAGGGTTTGTGAAATGATTACTAATAAGTCGTAGGTTTAAATCTTATTATAAACAAACTAGGGTTTATTTGATGAAGGGTCCTAGGACCTAGATGATAACATTTAAAAATAATAATCTATTAATAATTAATGGTTAGAAAATAATTGGTAAATAAAATTATTAGTAAGTAAATTTTAATATGTTTTTGATTAATAAATAAATTTTATTAGTATTTATGAATATATGTCTTCCAAGATTAATATTTTACCTATCATGATTATTTATATAAAAGGCTTTATTTAATATTATTGTTATATATAATATCTATATATTTTATTTGTAATAAAGGACATCAGGCATTTGGCTAAAATATCATTATTTCATATATTAATCGAATTCCAAATCTTCCTAGGGTTTCGAAATCTTTAGAAGAAAATATATAGTATTAATTTTTATTAATGAAATAAAATTGGCTAACTTAAATAGCTTAGAAACAATAAGGTCATGATCATAATTCCTATTTCTAACCATAATCATGAACATACACTCTACACCAATCAACAAACCATCTTAATCATGAATAAAAGCATAGAATACCAACACATGATCCACACTCCACTAAACATAATCATATTCATGGCTTCAACAAGGATACAAGAACATAAAACCCTATTTACCAAAGATAACATAATATCTATCATGCTTAATCATCCACAATAACTCACGACATGAAGATCATGCAACAAACCCTAAAACATCATAAAACTCAACCAAGACAAATCATTCTCATGCATCAATCCCAACTCCATCACATAAACACATTTATCCTCATACTTCAATCCCAACTCCATCATATAAACACATGCTCAATCTCCAACCATAATCCATCCTTTTCCAACAACATCCAAAAGACATGCATCTAGAATTTAAAGAGAAGATTGAAGAGGCTTACTTGAATGATGACTACCTCGAAGAAGTCCCAAGAGGATCCTCACGCTTGGAAGGCTTGATCCGTCTAAGGAGGAAGAAGGAAAATGGCCATGGTTGGAGTAACATTTTGGCAGAGAGAGAGAGAGAGAGAGAGAGAGAGAGAGTTTATTAGTATATTCCATTAAAGGTTGAAGATGAAGGAAGTTGAACATAATTGTTCATGCTTACCTTGAAAGTGTTCTTGAGTCTTCAAGAAAATTCTAGTTTTTTTTATCTGAAAGTGGAACCTTAATTTCAGTGTTTAATGTTATAAATTGTAGAAATGGATTCTAGAGAATGAGTAGATGTGATCTGGAGTTTTTGGAGAAGATTGAAGGTGTTTAGAGAGGTGTGAAACCCCGGTCAAAACCAACTTTAGAGTAAGGGGGTTGGGATGCATATCATATTTTATTTCATGCTTAAATATATTTTCATATGATTTTTATGTGTTTTGGATTCGGGTTTTATTGTCTTGAAGTCTTGTTGGTGAGTATTGTGTGAGAGGGGCAAGATGGTAATTTTTACCCGAGGTGAAAATAGAGAGATAGCCTGTGGATTGAATAGAAAATAATTTTCTAGTGAAAATATCAACAAGAGTTGTTGTGGTGTATTGGTTAGAGCTTTGGAATTAATTCTTGAGGTCTTGGGTTCAAATTCCATCATAGAAGCTTTAGCTAGATTAAATTTAATTTGTGCTTAGTGGAGGAAATTTCGGTCTTAGGAGCTTAGAGTAAGGTAGGGATGATGTTCTAAGAGAGACATGCTAGGAATATTCTCATTCCACTCTTTTGCCCTACTCGAATTTCCTAAAGGGAATTCTTGTTCCCTTGATCTTTGGTTTTCCTTAGGTTTCAACTTCTTAGTTTGATCAAGATGTTCTATCTATTTTCTTTCCAGAAATTTCAGTAAAATGCTATGATCTTGTGGGATCAAAATGCCCTAGTAAAAGGCTTCTCATGGTCTGAAAAATGTGGAAGAATGGTGGGAAATTCCAAGGGGAAAAATCCCTTTAGTAAGCTTGCTGAAATTTCACTCTAGACTAGTTCATCTTCCTTCATGGCATGAGCTGAAATTTTCCAGCTTGTTGTACCTTCAAAATGTTGAAACTTTTAGCTAACATTCCCTCCCAAATGCTACCAGAAAAATGATCTTTAGGATCAGTTTGAAACCTGAAAATTCTTGACCGATTTCGGACTATTCAAAGCTGGAGCAAAACAGGAAAAAATTCCTGTACGAAAAACAGTTTTGAGAGTCCAAAACCAAGCTGTTTTCTTCCAGATCTTGTTCAGTACCTTAGCCATGTTTTTCCTTCATGAAGAAGGCTGGAAACCAGCCTTGAATACCCCTGAAATTCCCTTCAAAACTCGCTGCAAATTGGCTAGAAGTGGCAGCCGAAAATCTACCCAGAAAAATTCCTGTTCAGCGAAATGCTGGGTAGTCCAAATTTCCAACTTTGTTTCCTATTTTTCTTCTGGCCGAAACACCAACCGTAATCTGTCAAAACCTTCCTTAAACCTCCATTAACAGAGCTCCATTGTTTCCCTCAAGCTTTTGCACGAAATTCAGCAATGGCTGTTCGAAAATCCCTCCAACAAATCCCTGCAATTTAGCTTGATTTGTTTCCAAAATTCCAGCCATCCTTGTTTAGCAACCTTCCATAATATCTTACTCAAATGACCAGACATCTTCTTCATCATTGTGCACCTTAGTTTCGGCCACCATAAGCCACCTTGAATCAGCTTTAATTCCTCAGAAAAGCTGCTCAACCAGTCGGCCATAGGAGACCTTCAAAGCTCTCCAAATTATCAAGATATCCTAGAATATTTAGTTTCCAAATTCACTTCCTAAAAATATTCTCCAAGGATTGTGACAACTAACCCTTCATTTTCTCTTCCAAATCAAAGAAACAACTCCCTAAAACCTACAGAAATTTGGCCAGCCCTATCCCTCACAAAAATTCGGTAGTTGCACAATAACCACCTCTCGAAATCTCTCAATCTCCAAGAACACACACACACACACACACACTACACCAAGAACACCTACCTCTTCCCTACACTTAATACCCCTCCAAACCATCTCAAATCCTCTAAAAAAATTCCAGATTTGACCTACTCACTGCTGTAAGTCCATCAACACCATTATTAACATCAAATTCCTCAAATCATCTTACTACTTTGGATCAAAAGTAGAAATTTCTGTGAAGGACAAGAACATCTTCAAGGTAAATTTACTCTATAAACTTCATCTTTTCCAAACATGATCTCTAGTGAGAACCTATGTGAACATACTAATGATCTCTCTCTCTCTCTCTCTCTCTCTCTCTCTCTCTCTCTCTCACGGCCGAAACTCCTCTCCCTTGGCCGGATGACTTCTTCTCCATAATCATGGTCTCGCCATCTCCTTTGGACAAAGTTAGACACCTAGGAGTTGAGATCTACTCTAAACTCCTTTAAGGCGTTCATCAACCAAGTAAGTACCATCAATCCTTCTTTTAAACTCTAGAAGCATGTCTCTAGGGTGATAATGATAATAGGTGGATGGTGATAGGATTTGAGTATATATATATATATATATTGTTGAGATTGAAGTATGAATATATGTATGATTGTGAAGGAGATGGGATTTATGCATGGAAGGATTGTCTTGGATGATTATATGATGATTTGAGGTTGATGCATGTCATAAATAGTATATGTGATGAAGTATGTTAGAGATTATGTCACCTTTGGTGAATAGGGTTTATATTCATGATGGATTAATATTGAAGCCATGATCATATTTATGCTAGTAGGGGTTAGATCATGTGTTGATAAATTGAGATCTATGCTTGTATGCATGATTTGGATGATTTGATGAATTAAAGGATTGTGTATGTATTGATTGTGGTTAGCCATAGGAATTTGATCATGATCTAGTTGTCCCCAAACAAATTTTTACTTCATGAATAAAATATTTAATAAAATAATTTCTCTTAGTATTTTCAAACCCCCCCCCCCAGGAAGGGTAGATTTGGATTGTCATATATATAAAGGATATTTTAATCAAACAAATAATGATTTTTGCTAGAAAAATAATATATATATACATATATGTATATATTACTTAATATAATGAGATCAATTAAAGCCTTTATGAAAATAATTACAATTAGTAGAATATATATTACTAAAAATTTAACTATTATCTTCTAATCAAAACTCCTTAAGAATTTATTTAATATTGTTCAAGTGAGACTCATTAAATTTATTTTCAACTAATTTTAGCTACCAATTATTTTCTAACAACTAAATTATTAATAAATCAATATTTTATTTAATACTACCTAGAACTCTTGATCAAATAAACTCTAAATTTTCCCTAACAAGATTTAAGCTTTCAACTTATTAAATTTATTTCCCAAACCATTAATTATTTTAAATAATTGTGCTAGGCTAAACTCTTAAACATATTTACTTATTGTTTAACCTTAAAGTTTGGGACACTAGGATTATGGTAGTAGTAAGTTGAGTCAATTTAAAATTAAGGAAGTAGTTTGTGGCTTGAAATTGATTGTGATTTGTATTTACCCATGTGGGGTTAGGTCTGCCGTTGGAGACCTTGTTATTGTGAGCAAGAATCAGGTAAGCTCCTGCATAAAATCTGTTTGATGCAAAATGTTTATTATGGCAAGCCAAGTGTAGAGTGCATGGACACTCATTTATGTAAAGGTAATTGAGGGTTAAATCCTTTCTTATTTCAAACATTTGAATTATTTAAAAGCCAATGAGTAGATTTAGTCAAACTCAAACTCTTTCTAAGACTGATTTTGTTAAAGACTTTGGAAAACCCATAAATTGCCATTTTCGTGTGGAACAATGTTTTGTTCATTTTATCCCAAGTGGGAAACGTCGTTGAGTACTCAATAAGGGTGGACTATTAGGATTAGTCTTTGAAGGGTTAGGGTAAGTCTCTCAGTAGGTGGCCACCTCTGAGGGGTGAGTCCTTCCTGAATAAGATGTAGTTCAGTGAGTCGTGCCGGTCCGAGCTAGCAGTTTGTTTTTAGTCAAGTGACTATGGTTTGCCGGAATGGACACCCGGTTGTTGTTTGGGTATAGAGAAGGAGGAGTATCTTACCTAGTAGGCCGATCACCTACTTTTGTCAGTCTGCACAAAGTGTCGGCATTCTGACCAGTTATAGGGCCCAACGTGTGGTAACCCATATCCCTTTCTTTCGAGTGGTTGATTTTATTACTTATGTATGGCTGGAAAAGCCAAAACGCCACTCTTACTTTTAACTAATGTTATTGCTTGCCAGTATTTCTCTTATAAAGGTTTCACACTTTGCATCCATGAATTGTTTTCACTAAACATTTGAAGCACACGCGGACTTACTGAGATTTCTGTCTCACCACCTTTTTATCATGATTTCAGGTCCATCCTGCTGTGGGCATGAGTAGCTATATATTGTCTGCTTTGGAAGAATTTTCTGAGGATTTATTTTGTGTAATATTGGGAGAGCTGAGAGTGGATGAATTTTTATTATGGATTTGTTTTGAGTATTCTTGGATTTATTATTATTTCTTTTGGGTTGTAATAAATTTTAAGTTGAAGTATCATTTTATTTCCGCTATTATATTTGTGTGTCATAGTTATAAAGACCCCTTGTCCTTTGGACGAGGCGACATCCATGGCCCTGGCAGGTAGGTAGCGGGGTGTTACAAGAGGTCTTAGGCTTGGAGAATGGTGGTGTGTGTTCTTGGAGGGTTGGAGAGAATAGAGGAGAGCTGGACGAAATTCTGCTGAATGATGTTGGCCGAATGGCTATAGAAATTCTGGTGATTAAATTTTCAGATTTGGGAGAAGAAGGAAAGCTGGTTGTTTCAATTTCAAAAGGAGTAATTTAGGGAGTGAATTATGGTAGCAAATATGGTAAGAATACCTTGGTTAATGGAGGTCTTTGGGACCTTCAATGGCCGACTGGCTTGGCTGGGATTTTACTGAGATGAATGATGTTTGAATGGGTTATAGAATGGCCAAAATTCAGAGGATAAGTGTGGAAGATTTTTCTGGTTGTTTGAAGTTGAATCCATGAAGGTTTTCATGGAGTAATTTGCTGGAATTTTGGATTCCAATTGAAGGTTTGATTAAAGTGATTGATGGAGTAATTTAAGGGGTAACCATGGAGCTTCATTCGAGTAGACCAATAGAGGAGATGATGAAGTTCAGTTCATGGTTGACTAAGGTTGGTTTCATAGAAAATTGGAGTGATTTTCGGACAAGGTTGAAGAAAAAAACAAGGCTGGAAATTCTGTTTGTTCATTCAAGAGTTTTGTTGGAATTTTTGTGCAGATTTTTCTGCCATATTCCAACTGACTTGCAAAAAGTTTGAAGGGATATTGGAGGGTTCTTTAAGGCTAGTTTCCAGCCTTCTTTATAGAGGAAAGATAGGGTTGAATTGCTGGTTGGAAAGGTGGAAGAAACAGCTCGGTTCTTGGCCTACCAAGCTGCGAAAACTACCCAGGAATTTTCCTGGTTTGTACAGCTTTTGTGTAGTTCAGTTTTTGGCAAAAGTTTTCAATCTTCAAGCTGAGTAAATTGGCTATTTTCTGGCAGCATTTGAGAGGGAAAGATGGCTGAAGTTTTTGAAAGTTGGACTGAGTAAGAAGCTGGAAAAATTTCCAGTTTGCCACAAGAAAAAGATGATCACTCATAGGGTGGAGGTTAAGGTTCAACCATGAAGATTAATTCTCTTGGGAACCTTCCATAACTCCTTCCCCATTTTCAGTTAAAATTCCCTCCTCCAAGAGGCATTTTCGTAGCTCCAAAATTACAGAACCTTGCTGGAATTTTTTGGAAATAAAAATGGCTTGGATAAATTGAGCAACTTAATTGTTGAAGAATTAAGATAAGCTAGAGAGCAAAAAGGGTATGAATCATTTAAGAATTTTTGTAGGGCACAAGAGTGAAATTAGGACATTCCTTTCATGCCTCCCCTAGGACAATACTCCTACTCCTCCCTATGGCAAGCAAGGGCTGAAAATAGTCTACTTATCTAAAATAAAATTTAATCATGCTAAAACTCAAATGAAGGAATTTGAACAAAAGACCTCAAGGATTTATTCCAAAGCTCTAACCACTAAACCACAACAACTCTTGTTCCTATTTTCTCTCCCAAATATTTTTTCTATTTAATCTTCAAGCTATCTCCCTATTTTCACCTCAAGCAAAATTACCATTTTGCCCTTCCTACTCAACAAGCACAATTAAGCCTTCTAGACTATAAATCACAATTCCAAAACACATAAAATCATTCAAAAATATATTTATGCATGCAAGAAAATATAATATGCATCCCGACCCTTTTACTCTAGAGTTGGTTTTAGTTGGGGTTTCACACTATGCATCATTCGTTTATACTTCGTGAGCAAAAACAAAAATTTTCTTTCAGATTTCAAGCTGTATTTTTAATGCATCTTTTTATGATAGATCATAGAACTTATGTTCTATATCATTTATAGCTTATGCAAGACTTTTAGCACGCATTTAGACTAAGTAGTTCTTGATCATATGCTTTACATTGTTCTTAAACCTATTTTTACACTAAAAATCATTGAGCATTCTAGAACTTATTTGAATACCTCCCGAGGCGAAATAGGAAAACATTCATGATTTAACTTAGGGATGATGGTAATAGGCCTTCTTTGGATAGTTTGAGCTTTTCAAGCCTACCTATTTGATATTATCATTAGTGTCTATTTTGAACCTAAATTGTTAATTTCTTTCTTAGAACCCATTATCATACTTTGTCCATTTCTTCTATCTAAGAGTTTGATTTATATTCCAAATCTTTGATTGCTCTGGATGGATAAAAGTACATGTAGGAGATTGTTGAGGGAGAATACTTGTGAAAAGATCATGACTTATTCTTTCAGTCATGCATCAATAGTTGTGTTGAGCTGGGAAGAGAAACAGAAGAAAAAGAAGAGAAAGATTGAAAACAAGAAAAGAAAACAAAAAGCTGCTAAGAAAATATGGAAAAAGAAAAAAATTGTGAAACAAACAACAACAGCATTTGAAACAAAGAAAAAAAAAAGAGAAAGAAAAGAAATATCACAAGAAGAATGGTGGTTGAGCTGTAGGAATTTCTGAAAAACTTGAGTTCACATGAAGTTCTTGATACCATTGATGAAAATTTGAATGGTTTTGTGAAAAAATTAGTGATGAGTGAGAATGATTGATAAAAATGCAAGATTTACTTGACCTATGCTATAATTGTTATATAAGGTTATGGGTTCTGACTGATTTTGGAATAGGAGAGCAAGAGGAGTTTAGAATTTCTTGATACATTTTGTTTATCCTTTTCTTGCAAATTCTCAGCTTTTTTATATTTGATTCTCTTATATCCTTTGTTTGACTAGCTACATTTCAAGCCCTTTAGCCTTACATTACAAGCTTGAAAGTCCTACTTGAATTAAGTAGAATCATGATATGTCTCGAATTAGTAGAGAGAGTGTATGAAAAGTAAGCTTATGCAATGCATATTCTTTTTGAACTAAATTATTTCCAATGGTTTGAGAATGTTGTTAAGTATTAGGATAGTTCTACTAAGTCACTATTTACTTACACAAGTCTTGCATTTGTTGAGAAAGATGTAGTAGCATGTGTTTTATGTTCTTGAATGAAGAGAGCATTAGAGATATTGTTTTGGATTTGATTTGAGTGATTTTATAAAAACTTGTGTTTCTCGTACTTGTCTTCGATACTTTGCTTAAGGACAAGCAAAGAGTTAAGTGTGGGGGAATATGATAGGGTCTAAATTAGTCATATTTTTTCTAATTATTTGAGGTTATTTTGTGATACATTTAGTTCAATAACTAGCCATATTCCTTCATATTTAAGATTTTATCCTTAGAAAGGTATTTTGTGCATTATTTTAGATTTTAGGGGTAAAGCAAAGCAAAAACGTCGCAAAACAGAACATAGGCGGTGTCGGCCATGGCAGAGGAACCGGCGCTAGCCATGCACTATTGGCACACACTTCAAGACGATGGAAAAAATTAGTAAAACGCCCGGAACAGAGCCAAACCAGCGCCGGCTCCAGTAGCCAAGATGGCGCCGGTTGTACTCTGGAAAACATTGCATTGAAATCAAGAAAAAATTGGCAAACAATTGAAGAAACAGAACACAATCAGCGCCAGCTCCAGCAACCAAGGCGGCACCGGCTTTGCCCTGAGGATAAGGTGGAGCTTTGATTTTTGCACGCGATTTTTGGTAATCTATAGAATTTTAGTATCTTTCTACTTCTACTCAGCTAAGAACCCTACATCAACGAGTTTAGGTACTTCCCAAGCCTATAAATAGATGGAAACACAAGAGAAAGGAGAGAATTCGGAGATCTAAACAGAAAATCATTCAAATCAAATGAGGAATTTTCCAAATCAAGGAGGATTGTGTAAGAAGGTCTTCAAAGGAAGAAGAAGGAAGCTTATCTATGAGTGATTTCTTTTACTTTGTTTTCTTTTTCTTGAACAATGATGTATTAATTATTTTATTATAATTTGACATTGTTTTAGGTATTTATGATTTTCAGAGTTATTTGATCTTTTGATTAATTGATTATTATTCTTGGTATTTAATTACTTGTGCTAATTACGAGATTAATTGGTTGTTTCTTTCCATTAACTTACTAGACCAAGGGGGTTGATGGTAGTCTTAATTCAGTGATTTCATATTTATTGGCTATTAACTTACTAGACCAAGAGGGTTAATTGCTGAGGATTGGATAATTAAAGGTTAATTGATGTTTGCCAGACAAAGGATTCATTGATTAATTTCATGATTTAAATTTGCCAGACCAAGGAAATCTAATCAAGGATTGTGTTTAATGCATCTTTTGGATGAATTAGTTGAGACTAACCATGTGATGCTAATTTATTTGGAAGGCAGTAATTTCATGGATTGGTCAAAGAAGAGAATCGACCTTAATCCTTCATAATGCTAAGAGAAGAATTAATTATGATAATGATTGAGTACTTTAAGATCATGTTTGTCAAAATAATGGTTTGAGTTATATAATTCTCCATCCTTGACATGTATATATTTTATTTTATTTTGTTTTCCTTTTTATTCTTTTTAACTTTATCGAGTCGATTAAACAATGAAAGAAAAGTGATTAATGCATACTTATTCCTGGAGGATCGACATTTATTTGAACCCTATGCTATGTTAATGATGAGTACGCTTGCTTATATGTGTAATTTGGGGTTAATGTTTTAATTTAAACTTGATTTGGAATGTTTTTATTTTTATATGATTTTTATACCCAAATAAATACGATCAGCAAGTTAGTGCACAAGAGAGACAAATGGGAGTAGAAACCGTGGCTAGTTGGAATTTATTGAAAGATATGATGAAGGTAAGGTTTATACCACACCATTAGTACAATGATGTTTACCAAAGGCTCCAATCACTCAAGCAAGGGAACAAGAGTGTGGAAGATTACCATAAAGAGATGGAAGTAATGTTGATGAGAGCTCAAAGCAATGAGGATCCTAGAGCTACGAGGGCAAGGTTCTTAGGAATATTAAATAGGGAAGTTGCTAATTTGGTAGAATTGCATCCCTATGAACGATTGGAGGATATGGTACATGCCGCTATGAAGATTGAGAGGCAATTAAAGAGGAGGGCATTTACTAGACCACTATTTCCAAATCCCAACACTACTAGCAAGGTGCCAATTAAGAAGGATGAAGCCCTAAGCCATTCCAAAGGGACTTCAACAATCCAAGGGAGGCTTGAAAACCTTGAGAGGATTGGAAGCCTAGGGAGGATTGGAAACCTAGGGAATGTTGGAACATATATAAAGGAAAAGCCATGGAGAGGCTACAAAGGAATAGGGACATCAAGTGTTTTAAGTGCCTTGGATATGGACATACTTCCCATGAGTGTCCAAGCAAGAGAACGATGTATATTAATCCCTATGGTGAGTTTCTACTGACGAAGAAGAAGAGGGAGAAAGGTACCAAGGAGACCAAGAGGAAAATGGGGATGAGCAAAGTGATGAAAGGAAAGTTGGTCAAGAATACTCTTTAGTAGGAGTCACAAGAAGGTTATTAAATTCACAAGCCATTGAAGATCAAGATCACTAACAAAGAGAGAACATTTTCTACACTAGGTGTCTAATCAACAAGACTCCTTGTGGTGTTATTATGGATAGTGGGAGTTGAAATAATGTGATTAGTGCAAAATTAGTTGAAGAATTGGACATGAGTTGGATTCAACACTCCAAGCCCTACAAATTGTAATAGTTGAACGATAGTGGGGAAATGAGAGTAAACAAACAAGTTTGGTGTCTTTTGAGATAGGAAAGTACAAGGATGATGTGCTATGTGATGTAATGACCATGCAAGCGGGTCACTTGCTCCTAGGGAGGCCTTGGCAATATGATAGTCATGTAAAGCATGATGGGCAGAAAAATACTTATTCCCTACTCAAGGAGGGAACTAAGTTTACCCTTACTCCCATGGCCCCTAGTGAGGTGAACAAAGATCAAAGAATCATGAAGGAGAAAGAAAAGAAAAAGGAAGTGCAAGATGTCAAACAAAAATAAGAAACTGAGAGGAAAGAACAAGAGAGGAGAGAAAAAGATTTGAGAGATAAGATGGACAAACAAATACCTTTAACGATCAAGGATAGGAGTAAGTAAGGACAAGAGAGGGGAGGTAAAAGAAGAGTGAATTTCTTTGAGAAAGAAAGTGAGGTCATAGAGGCTATAGAAGCTAAGGAACAGGTTATTCTTCTTTTATGCAAAGGTTCTTATGTTTTTACTAATGATTCTATATTGTCTTTGCCTAATGAAATTGTAACCATTCTTCGAGAATTTGAAGACGTTTTTCCTAAGGAGGTGGTCAACCGAATACTTACCTAATTCTTGCGGACCATAATAAAAAAGCACTTGAAAAATTGGGAGGAATACTTGCCACACATTGAGTTTACTTACAAAAGGGCTATTCACTCTACCACTTCTTATTCTCCTTTTGAAATTGTGTATGATTGTAATCTTTTAACTCCTTTAGATTTAGTTCCTTTGCCTATAGGTGAACCGTTAAACCTCGATGGAGTTAAGAAGGCGGAAATGGTGAAGGCACTCCATGAGAAGGTGAAAGCAATCATTGCAAAACGAAATGAAGAGATCGCCTATAAGCGCAATCAAGGAAGGAAAAAGGTGTCATTTGAGCCTGGTGATTGGGTATGGATGCATCTTCGCAAGGAGAGATTTCCCATGCAACGACGAAGCAAACTAGATCCAAGGGGAGATGGTCTATTTCAAGTTCTCGCCAAAGTTGGAGATAACGCTTATAAAATAGATTTACCCGGTGAGTATCATGTTAGTGCCACTTTTAATGTTAGTAACCTCGCTTCCTTTGATATAGATGATGGCAATGATTTGGAGACGAATCTTTTTCAAGGAGGGGGAGATGATGAGATTCTGCTTCATCATGGAGGTCAAGATCAAGGAGGGGGAGGCGTGACCATGCAAGCACAAGGACCGATGACAAGATTTAGGTTCAAGAAGCTTCAAGATGATTTTCAATTGCTCATAAAACCATGCTTGAGGATGGAAAAGGGTTGGAAGGTTGATAAAGCTAGCCGAGAGCTCATTTTGATGACTATCCAAGAAGGACCCTAACAAGAACTCAAGCAGGCAACAATAACGGACGCAACTTAACTAAAGGAGGCCTTCTAATGGACAGCCGGCGCTAGCCCTAAGCAGCTAAACCGGTGCTGGCTTCAACCTGCCCAACAGCGGCCCAAACATAGCGCACAACCGGTGCCGATTCAAGATCCCCAGCCGGTGTCGGCTAAGGCCTGGGCAGCTGATCGCTGCCCTACGTTTTTTATGTTTCTTTGATTTTCTCCATTTTTAAATGTTTTGTAAAGACTTACTAAGGCTCTAAATTGTATTAGATCCTTAGGGATTACTTAGCTAAGGTTAGGATAGTATAAATACAACCTTTAGTGATTTGACAACACAATTCACATATTTTATTCAAAATTTGAGAGAGAATCTTGAGAGGCCCTAGCCTCCTTGTTCATCTTGTTCAAGACCATGCTTAAGGGTTAGTCCTCCTTATGAATGAGTCTATAAATCTTTTAGATAATCTAATGTGGTTTCTTTGAATGGGTCTTAGTTGCTTTGCTCTTCTAAGGTTTGTTTGAAAATCCATTACTTGGGTGCCTATTTTCTCTATTCTATTTGTTCTTGTTTACTTTTGTTGCTTCAAGGATATTGGGGTGAGATTGTAGTAGAACTTTCTACTATTCTTGAGGGTCTTTGAAGCTTAGTTCTTTAAGGGTTTGATAGAGGGTAGGTTGTTATTTCATTTTTTTCCTTTTGTCTTAAGAAGAATATCTGTTTTTGGTCCCATTGGTTGAGCTGAACTCCTAACCAATTAAACCACCCATAACACCAAGAAAAAGCCTACTCAGGATCATATCAATAGCCCTCATAATCATTTATAGAGAGGTACATTACATCATGAGCAATACGATCATCAAGATATAATGCATAGACATTATCAATGCAATTGGCCAAAAAAAAAAAAAATGATTTCATCATTAGAATTATCAATGATAGTGCATGAATCCTTTTAAAATTAACCTTACAACCACTTGTCACATAAATGACTACTATTAAGCAAGTTGTACTTCAATTCATCAATCAATAATACTTGCTTGATAATGATAGAGGATCCTTACCAACATTACCTATACCGAGTATTTTTTCCTTTTTTTCTTATCTCCAAATGTGACAAATCCATCATTTGCAGTTTAAATGTCATCCATTAGTGCTGCATTTTCCGTCATGTGTCTTGATCATCCACTATCTAAGAACCACTTTGTGGAGCTCAATTTTTTGCAATTGATGTAGCTATTCATGAGTGGAAGAATGGCTTTTGGTATCCACATTTTCTTAGGTCCACGAGGGTTAGTAATAGTTCCTCTAATTTTCCAAAATATTTTTGCACTGGATTCCACTTTCTTCCTAACATAACACTTAGATGCTATGTGTCCAGATTTTTTACAATATGTGCAACAAATATTAGTCATGTATGAAGTGTCAGCTAGTAAAAAGTATGATTAGTAATTTTTAGCTTTGTTTTCATGCCTATTGCCAAGACCATTTTGGTTTCCAGCTACATGATATGCATCAAGTAATTTTTCTAGATTGTTTTTGCCATTTGTGAAGTTCTCAATGCAAGTGGTGAGGTTATCAACTCTATTTTTCATATCATCAAAATTGTTGAGCATAATTTCAAGAGAAAGAACTTTGTCACATAAACATTTGTTTCCAAGTGACATACAATGCAAAGAAGTTAGGATAACATCATTTTCAATATTTGACCACATAACGGAATCAAGTAAAACTTTGTTCTCATTCAACAGCTTTACATTATCATCTAACAAGGAATCTATTTTCATTTTCATCTCCTTGTTTCTTCTAGATAGCTTTTTGAGTTCATGGAACATGTCAAATAGTAGCTTATTAGGATCATCAAGTTTCTTACAATTAGAATCATGCAATTTAGATATCTAATTAGAGGAAATAGGATTTACCTTATCTTCCATGGCCATAAAGCAAATGTTTGCTTTTTCACTATCTAATTCACAACTTTCTTCAGTCTCCAATTCAACTTGGTCCTAAGTCCCAACCAGTCCCTTTCTTTTCTTCTTGTTGTGCTTGCCTTCTCTTTCCTTAGCTATTAGGCAATCAGCAATAAAATGCTCCATACTCTTGCATTCATAGCGTTGAGGTTTGAAGAACAAAGTTGGTCCTTTCTTTTTGACAAACTTCTTCCCTTTGCTGAAGTTATCTTTTTTCAACATCTTTTTGAATTTTTCATCTACTATAGCCAATTCTTTATTATCCAGATTAGTATCATCGTTACAATCGGTTTGATCACTGTTAGATTCTTTATTAACTGCTTTTAAAGTAGTCCCCCATTTACCTTTTTCTTCATCCTCGTGCTCTTAGTTTCATTTCATGGGGTTAAGAGGGAGCCGATTAGCTCTTCAATAGGTAAGCTATTCAGATTTTTAGATTCCTTAATAGCCAAGGTTTTTCGGTATCAACTTTTTTGCCAAAGCATTAAGTAGTTTTCTATTATGCTCACCAGGAGAATAAACTTTCCCATAGGCCTTTAGACCATTCATGATATTTGTGAATCAAGTGGATATATCAGTTATGTTGTCACTTGGTTCAAATTGAATAATTCATAGTTTCGGACTAATAGTCCCAACTTTTGTCCTTTTACTTGATTAGTCCCCTCATGAGTGACCTCAAATAATCTCCACATTTCCTGAGTTGAATTACAACCACTAACTCGGTTGTATTCATTAACTTTAAGAGCATAGCACACTATGTTCATTGCCTAAGAATTCAAGGTCATTTTTGAAATGTCCTCATTATCATATTCATCACTCTGTTTAGCCACTTTTCTGCCATCAACAAATTTTGACGAGACAAATAGACCATTTTCAATCAGATTCCATAGCTCAAAATTGATTGAGCAAGCATAAATCTTCATTCTATTTTTTCAGAATGTACAATTTCTTCCATTGAACAAAAGAGGTCTATTTATGGAAGATTTTTTTTTTTTTTTTTTTTTTTTTATGTAAGGTAGACCAGATGTGTTTGCCATATGGATCTTTGTTGCAAGGATATTAAGCCAAAGATAATGTAGACCAATACTTCGATACCAATTGATATACTTTAGAGGAGGTGAATAAGGTTTATGGCAAACAATATGCAAATTTTAAAGATCTTCTGAAAGGCAAGAACCAACAAAATGAGTAAGCAAAAATATATTGTTTGTGCAGCTTTGAATGTGCTACTAAAGAAATTTCAAAACTCTACTAAATGATGAAAAGAAGGTCTATATTTAAGATAGGTAAATTAAGCAATAAAAATAGATTCACCTAACTATATAGAGTCTTTTATTAAATCAATGAATGCAAGGAGGAGTGTAATGCTTGTGTTTTTTGCCGACAGGAATCTTTTGAATCAGCACTAAATGATGAGAAAATGGTCTGTTTTAAAGATGGGCAGTTGAGATATCAATGACAGACTTTCTATAGAACACAAAGGTTTTTAAAAATGATCAATAATTGCATGGTTTGAGATAAAATTCTTTAATCTAATGACTACTAAAAGTACAGTGATAAAATGTAGAAGAAAAAACCCAAGGATATATAGTGGTTCAATTTTTAAATGATTTACATCTACTACCTTAAACACATATTTAAGGATTTCAACACAACTACTAAAATTTTTTTCCCAAATTAACGGTGGTAGGTGACACCAATCTTACACAAGAGAATCACCACACTTAGTTTTATACCCAAACTCTTTAATCACAACAATCAAAGGTCACCCTAGCTGGGTTTTACTTCCTTAACCATGATACATAATAAATCAAGGGTCACCCCAACTGGATTTTACTTTCCAAACCTTGATACAAAATGAATCATAGAGAAAAAGCAAAAATAGCTAACAGATTAAGCAGATATAAACAATCTAAGCACATGTACCATTTACCTTTAGAGAAATTTGATTTCACTTTGAAGCACAATGAAAAGGGAGATTTTTATATTCTAGAGTGTAAGAGTGTTTTTGAGAAAGATAGCACAAAAATCTACTTCAAAATTGAGTTTTGAAAGCTTTTATAGGAGAAAAGAGCAAGATAGCAACACTAGGTTTTCCAGAATTTTGGACTCAAGGATCGAAAAAATATGCTTCTAAAAGGGGAGTCCAAAATGGCATGAAACATTTTGAAAATTTTACAGGGTATTGGATGGAGTTTTGGATTCAGATGTCCATCCAAACTACTCAATCCAAACATCTGAAGACCTACTTTTTGAAATCATTTTATTTGTTTGCTTCAAGGTAGAAAGAAACTGAATTATAAGGTAAATAATGCGCATGGATTTGGGTATAAAAATCATATAAAAACTAAGCACATTCCCAATCAAGTTTACATTAAAACGTTAAACCCAAATTACACATATGAGCAAGCATACGCATCATTAACATAGCATAGGATTCAAACAAGTGTCGATCCTCAATGAACAAGTATACATTAATCACCTTTCTTTCATTGTTTAACCGACTCGATAAAGTGAAAAAGAAATAAAATAAAGCAAAAGAAAATAAAAATAAAAATATATACATGTCAAGAATGGAGAAGTATGTAACTCAAATCACTGTTTAGACAAACATGATTTTCAAGAACCCAACCATTATCATAACTAATTATTTTCTTGGCATCATGAAGGATTAAAGTAGATTCATTTCGATGGTTAATCCATGAAATCACTACCTTCTAGATAAATTAGAATCACTTGGTCTCGTCTCAACTAATTCATCCAAAAAGATGCATTAAACACAGTCCTCAATTAAATTCCCTTGGTCTCGAAAAGTTTAAAACATGAAATTAATCAATGAACCCTTGGTCTCGGAAGACATCAATTAATCTTCAATTACCAGTTCTAAGCAATCAGCCCCGTTGGTCCAGTAGTTAAAAGCCAACAGAATATGAAATTAATAAATTGAAACTACCATCGACCCCCTTGGTCTAGTAAGTTAATGGAGAGAACCAACCAACTAACCTCGTAATAAGCACAAGTAATTAAATACCAAGAATAACAATCAATTAATCAAATGATCAAACAACTCTAAAAATCATGAATATCTAAAACAATGTTTAATTACAATAAAATAATTAACATATCATTGTTCAAGAAAAAGAAAATAAAGTAAAAGAAAGTGCTCATCGGCAAGCCTCCATCTTCTCATTTGAAGACCTTATTGCACAACCCTCCTTGAATTGAAGAATTCCTCATTTGATTTGAGTGATTTTCTACAATGATCAATAAATTCTCCCATTTTCCCTTGTGTTTTCCATCTATTTATAGGCTTGGGAAGTGTCAAAACTCGTTGGTGTAATGTTTTTGGCCGAGTAGAAGTTGGAAGGTACTAAAACTCTACAGATTACCAAAAATCGCGTAGAAAAATCACAATCCCGCCATTTTCTCATAGCCCAGTCCGTGCCACCTTGGCTTTCGAAGCCGGCGCTGGTTGTGTTTTGGTTCTCCATCCGTTCGCCAATTTTTTTTCCGAAATTCACACAATGTAGTCCAGCATCCAGCCGACGCCGGTTCCACTTTGTTTCACTCTGTTTTGATAATTTTTTATCTCTTTGAAGTTCGTGTCATCAGTGCATGGCTGGCGCAGGTTCCAGTACCCTAGCCGGCACCTCAGCTTTTCTGTTTTGCGACTTTTTTGCTTCATTTTACCCCAAAAATTTGTAATAATGAACAAAATATCTTTCCAAGGATAAAATCTCAAATATGAAGGAATACGACTAGTTATTGAACAAAATGTATCAAAAAAGAGCCTCAAATAACTAGAAAAAATATGACTAATTTAGCCCTTATCAATTCCCCCACACTTAGCTCTTTGCTTGTCCTCAAGCAAAGTATCAAGAACAAGTAGGAAAACACAAGATTTAACCAACCACTCAATCAATTTCCAAACAACATTTTCAATGCTTTCTTTATTCAAGAACATAAAACACATGATATACATCTTTCACAACAAATGTAAGACTTGTGTAGGTGAATAATGACTTAGTAGAACCATCACAATACTTCAGAATATTCTCAAACCATTGGAAAGAATTTTGTTCAAAAAGAATATACATTCCATAAGCTTACTTTTCATACACTCTTTCTACTAATTCGAGACATATCATGATTCTACTTAGATCAAGTAGGACTTTTAAACTTGTAATGTAAGGCTAAAGGCTTGTAATATAACTTATCAAACGAAGTATATAGAAGAATCAAATAGCAAAGCAGCTGAGAGTTCGCAAGCAAAGGATAAACAAATGAATCAATAATTTCCAACTCTTCTTACTCTCCTATTCCAGAAATCAATCAAACCATAACCTTATTTAGTAGTTATAACTCCACTCAAGCAAATCCTGCATTTTTTCTTTTGCTTTTCTTCTTTTCATTAACTCTTCTCCATTTCTTTCACAAGATCACTCAAATTTCCAGCAATGGTGTTAAGTACTTTTATGAACTTAACTTTTACAGCTCAATCACCATCCCTTTTGTGATCTTTCGTCTCTCTTTTCCTTTAAAATTTTTTTCTTTTCTTTCTTTTCTCTCTTCTTTTCACTCTTACTGTTGCTTTTCTTTTCTTTCTCAATTTCTTTCTTTCCATCTTTTCTAGCACTATTTCTTTTTCTTCTCTTGCTTTCAATCTCTCTTTTCTTTTTCTTCTCTTTGTGCAAAGTGTTGTACAAGAGCTGAATGCTTGAAGAACAAGGCATTAGCAAAGTACCTAAAAAGAAAAATACAAAAGAGCACACCAAAGTATAAAAACTAGAAAATAAAATAAAGCCAAAAACAAAGGAAAGAAAATAGTACAAACAAAGGAAGAAAGCGAAAACTACGGAAAAGAAAAAACATTAAAAGAGAAAGGAAAAACAAGAGTGATCGAGAAAATGTAGACAATCATCATCAGTCCTCCTCCTCCTCATCATCTTCATCATCATCAGTCGGTAGGGAGATTCCCACACCACCTTGTTGCCCAGACGAATGCTGCTTCAATTCGGAAAATTGCTACTCTATAGTAGCTTACCGTCTTGCCATGTCATCCATAGTACCCTGCAAGCATAGGAGCACCTCCATTTGCTAGTCTAGTTGTCCCAGTATGATAGTCTCAAAGTTAGTCCGGGGTTGGAACTGAGAACTACTAGCTCATGCACATGCCGATGGTGGTGGGTGCTCCTCCTCTACGGTGGGTGGCCTTACCTGACTGGGATGTCTGACCTCGAAGGGAGTTAGCTACATCTTCAACTTTTGGCTGTACTTGTACTCGCAACTCATCAGAGTTTGCTTAGTCACTATGTCGTGCTTAGTGGTAGCCTCCATCAGGTCTCCCTTAAGACTAACACCAAAGTCTTTCAGAATTTTCATTATAACCAAGGGAAAAATGAAAGCTTTTGTAGAGAGACAGTGATGAACAACATCCCTAATGGATTGGAAGATTAAAGGTGCAAAAGGGATAGGCAATGTGTTCATCATCCGATGCAAAATATAAGTGTCAATAAGTTAAGTCTCATTAAAACCACTAGCACGAGGTACAATATTGACCCAAACGTATAGACTAGAGCTTTAAAGTTGGCAGCAAGATCGTTGTTTGAATAGAAACTATTGGCTTGAAAGGCATTATGCTTATACAACCCTAAGGTGGCTCTAGTCCCCCTAGCATCCCAATTCGGGACAGAAAGAAATTTTTGATTATTCACATATAGCCCTTACCAAGAATCATCGTCAAAGACCTAGAGGAGATTAGCTAATTGATTCTAGGTGATGACAATGGAAATTCCTTTCACTCTCGTTTCAATATAGGGAAGATATTTTTTGCCCTTATCAACCATATTAGAATAAAATTCCTTAATGAGCACTGGACAATACTTCCTTTTCAGTTGTACTATTGTAGCCCATCCTAGCCTTCTAAACATCATTCCCAATTTGAGTGCACGGTCTAAGGTGGGTGCGAAAGTACGCTCCACAATAATTTTATTGGATGCTCTCCTATTATACCATTCCTCATAAGATGCATCAATAAACTCAGTTGACCTAAGGAACAAAGGATCGATAGATGAAGGGGTTGAGGAAGAAGAAGCCCTCGCCCTTTTAGAAGAATGATCTATTGCTCTAGACATGTTCAAGTAAAGAGTGGGGGAAATAGGAAGAGAGAATAATTGAGCTTAACGATGTCAAACGGGATGTAACTTACAAATACACTCTTCAAATCTCACTCAACCCTTAACCAATCTCACAATCCACAAAACCCAAACTTCTTTAATACATATCACACTCTACCCAACAATCAATTCAATCCCTTCTAATCAATTCAACACAACCTGTAACAATATTTATAGAGTTCACTGTAAAGCATAAACATGTTGAATATCCTCAATGCATGCAGTAGACATGATCATGTTAATGAAGGTATCATCATGTCATTACGTGAAAAACAATGCAAGTTCCATATATAACCTATAGTCAATCATCACAAATAGCCATAATTTCACCCTTAGCTATATGCATGAAGACCCTAATGATCATATGCATGAATCAAGTATCAAAGAATCATTAACTCCTAATCTAGTCCAATTCACTAAGCTCAAGGAGTAATGCATAATTCAAGAAAGCATACACAATCCCAATTTTCGGCCAAAATTTGTTCTAAAATTAGAAAAAGTCATCTACACCATTTTAACCATAGGAATTGAATAAAAATCATGCCTTTGTACTCTTGTATGCATGGGCAAGCAGAAGACGTAAGCTTTTTGCACAAATCTAAGCTCCTTGCTTGAGGATTGAATGTGATGTTGTTGTGAAAAATGGAAGAATTTAAGGATTTTGATCTGTAGGATCAATAAAAGAGAGGTAGATAGATGTTATAGAAGTATTTAGGAGGTGAAAAATCAAATTTTGGGAAGTGAAGGATGTGAAGCCGGCGCGGGTTAGAGAGAATTTGAGAGGGATTTTGGAGATTTTGAAGAAAAAGTGGCCAAAATGGCCTATAAGTTACGCCTACCCGATAGGAACTGGCGTCGGTCTTGGCTCCTGGAGTCGGCGTCGGCTTGGTTCTGTCCGATTCTCCAATTTTTTTTTTCAAGAAAAAATGAGAAACATACAATAATGATGAGCAATGCATTGTAATTCATGAAAAATAAGCAATCAAAACGACAAAAGTAAAAATTGTCTCAATCACAAAATGGAAAGTAAAGTAAACAAAAAATGTAGCTTCAATACTTTCCACAACTTTGATCTCATGGTTTTTCCTCAGTATTTTCTGGAAATGTCCTAGCTTGATGATCTCCCAGTAGTTTGGCAAACTGACCAATTTGGTTTTCCAAGTTGTGCATGGAGGCCTCTAGGTTCCATGTTGTAATATTGACCCTTTGGAACTTAGCCTCCGTTGTACTTACCAATTGGCCAATCAACTCTTCCAATGGTGGCTTTGAAGGTGATACAGTATTGGTCATGGGGTTTTGATTCCTTTGATTACCTCCAAAATTGAAAGAACATTACTTATGTTGATTCCTATTACTCCTAGAGAAATTAGGGTGATTTTTCCAACCAGGGTTATAGATAGAGCTATAAGGGTTGTTACTTAGCCAGACATTACCTACAAAAGCCGCTTGTTCTGAAGTTTCTTGGAGTGACCCTATATTTTGGCATTCATGATTGGGGTGTTCCTCTCCACAGAAATCACAAGTTATGTTTAAAACCTAGCCTTGAGGCATCACCATCTGTTCCATCTTTTGAGTTAAGGTGTCCACCATAGCCTCTAATGCTGCCACAGCATCCACTTTGTGTACTCCTTGCACACGAGCTCTAGACCTTGCACTTCCCCAAGAATAGTTATTAGAAGCTAAATTTTTAATAAGCTCAAATACCTGTTCCAGGGTCATATGATTGATGGAACCCTCTACAGAAGAGTCCACCACTTGCAATGTTGTGAACGTGTGGCTATTAAAAAAGATACGCATTTGCATTCCTAGCTTAAATCCGTGGTGTGGGCATTTCCTTAACATCTCCATAAATCTCTCCTAACTTTCATATAAGGGCTTACAATCTGATTGTTGGAAGGCAAATATCTCGTTCTTAAGTTTGGCTATCCTAGTTGGAGGAAAATATATGGCCATAAATTTTTCAGCTAGAGTATTCTAAGTAGTGATGGAACCGGTAGGTAAAGATTTTAACCAATGTTTTGCTCTATCCCTCAAAGAAAAAGGAAAAAGTCTTAACTTTATGACATCCTCCAAAACACCATTCATCTTAAAAGTATCACAAATCTCAAGGAAACTAGCTAAATGAGCATTGGGATCCTCTTCAGCTAGCCCATTAAATTGAAGCATGTTTTGAACCATTTGGATAATGTTGGGCTTTATTTCAAAGTTATTCGTGTCCACCCTAGGCCTAGTAATACTCGAGCCTGTGCCCGAGATTGTAGGTTTCACAAAGTCATCCATAACCCTCTTATTATTCCCAACATTGTTATTTTGAGCACCATCCATGTCGACGATCAAGTTCTTTTGGATTGTCCGGCGAATCTTTGACAGTGACCTTTCGATTTCGGGATTAAAATCGACTATCTCGACTTCGGATTTTTGGGTCATGTACCACAGATAACACCTAAAAGGAAGAAACAAGAAGCACGTTAGATAACATAATTAATGATTAAAACAAAATTACAAGATTACAAAGTTAGTAGAACATAGTAAAAGTTAGTAGGTTAGATTACAAGGTTATACACAAATACACAAAATACAAAAGATAGCACCTTTTTCCAGAAACAACAATTGTACATAATTTACATATTGATGTATTTACATATTTACATATTTACATGGTTAAATCAACAAAATCTAAGCTTTCATGATATTGTTCCCCGACAAGGGCACCAAAAACTTGATGCGTATGGATTTGGGTATAAAAATCATATAAAAACTAAGCACATTCCCAATCAAGTTTACATTAAAACGTTAAACCCAAATTATACATATGAGCAAGCATATTCATCATTAACATAGCATAGGATTCAAACGAGTGTCGATCCTCAATGAACAAGTATACATTAATCACCTTTCTTTCATTGTTTAACCGATTCGATAAAGTGAAAAAGAAATAAAATAAAACAATAGAAAATAATATATATATATATATATATATACATGTCAAGGATGGAGAAGTATGCAACTCAAACCATTATTTAGACAAACATGATTTTCAAGAACCCAACCATTATCATAACTAATTATTCTCTTGGCATCAAGAAGGATTAAAGTAGATTCACTTCAATGGTTAATCCATGAAATCACTACCTTCTAGATAAATTAGAATCACTTGGTCTCGTCTCAACTAATTCATCCAAAAAGATGCATTAAACACAGTCCTCAATTAAATTCCCTTGGTCTCAGAAAATTTAAAACATGAAATTAATCAATGAACCCTTGGTCTCGGAAGACATCAATTAACTTTTAATTACCAGTTCTAAGCAATCAACCCCCTTGGTCCAGTAGTTAATAGCCAACAGAATATGAAATTAATAAATTGAAACTACCATCAACCCCCTTGGTCTAGTAAGTTAATGGAGAGAACCAACCAACTAACCTCGTAATAAGAACAAGTAATTGAATACCAAGAATAATAATCAATTAATTAAAAGATCAAACAACTCTAAAAATCATGAATATCTGAAATAATGTTGGATTACAATAAAACAATTAACGTATCATTGTTCAAGAAAAAGAAAATAAAGTAAAAGAAAGTGCTCGTCGGCAAGCCTCATTCTTCTCATTTGAAGACCTTCTTGCACAACCTTCCTTGAATTGAAGAATTTCTCATTTGATTTGGGTGATTTTCTATGATGATCAGTGAATTTTTCCCTTTTCCCTTGTGTTTTCCATCTATTTATAGGCTTGGGAAGTGTCAAAACTCGTTGGTGTAATATTTTTGGCCAAGTAGAAGTTGGAAGGTACTAAAACTTCATAGATTTTCAAAAACTGCGTAGAAAAATCACAATCTCGCCTTTTCCTCAGAGCATAGCCGACGCCGCCTTGGCTCTCAGAGTCGGTGCTGGTTGTGTTCTGGTTCTCCACTCGTTCGCAGATTTTTTTCGAATTTTGTACAATGTAGTCTAGCATGCAGCCAGCACTGCCTTGGCTCTTGGAGTCGGCGTTAGTTCCACTCTGTTTCACTCTATTTTGACAATTTTTCGTTGCCTTGAAGTTTGTGTCATCAGTGCATGGCCGGCGCCGGTTCAGTACCCTAGCTAATGCGCCTCTCCTCTGTTTTGCGACGTTTTTGCTTCATTTTACCCCAAAAATCTATAATAATGAAAAAAATTCCTTTCCAAGGGTAAAATCTCAATTATGAAGGAATACGACTAGTTATTGAACAAAATGTATCACAAAAGAGCCTCAAATAACTAAAAAAAATATGACTAATTTAGCCCCTATCAGTAAAGGAGACATAGGAATTTATACATTATACCTTGACAAATGATTCTTAGTCTTAAGTTCTTTCATGAGGACTTCACGATTTGTAAGTCTTGAAGTTATACTTGATCAATCACTTCTTTGGATTTCATTTCCTTAGGAGCTGCTTAGCAACCTCATTTGCATGCCTTGAAAGAATTGAGGTCAAACATGTCCTATCAAATATAAATCACATAAGTTAGTCTTTATCAATGTTTGTCATAAGCTAAAATATCGAAAAATGTCCTTAGGGATAATAAAAGTATGACAGAGTAAAGAATGAACATGTCTCCGATACAAAAATGTGTGCACCCAAGAGTTCTTCAAAACATTCACTGATTTATTGATATTCTAATTTAAAAATAATACAAGAGAAGTGTTTGAAACCTAAATTTTTGAAACTGAAATAAAAAGTAGTTGATTTTAGCATACAACGAATTCTCTTTTGAGGGACAAGTAATCTAGCTTTGCATTTCTTCCCGAAATTTGTGCCTTAAATAGGCGAATGTAGAATATCTTTCTTTGATTGCATTTAACATTATTGTTAAGTGGTCTAGACTATGTGAAGAGGGAATCAAGCTATCGGCCACAAGTAGAAATTGTTCAAAGATTCTTCTTGATTAGAGATGTCTATTGCTTTTGTTAGTGTACTGAATTATTTTGCATAGTAATTTGGTGATCACCGAAAGTTGTCTTGTCATGTTTTACAGTTGGATTTTTTTGAGTCCTCTTTTTCTCTTTAAATAAAGTCTTGCTATTAAGGGCTTTGTCAAAGGTATGCTACTGCAATACCAGAGGGATTATCTATGTTGTCGATATCGAAAAAGATGAAGTCTAGTTGGGTTTCATTATCACTATCTTCTGCTGCTAATTGAATTTGATTTTGCAAAATTTGAAGTTGGAGTTGAAGATCTACTTTGGAGATTTTGGATTTTCTTTTATTGGAGAAAGAACAGGCATCTGGTTCCTTTTTAACTGGAGTTGTTGGGATTAATGGGGCTGATAGCATAGGAGTCCATCATTTGATTTTAATTTCTCAACACAAATGTCTAACTGATTCAATACTATCTACTTTGTAGTTCTAACTGAGGATATAACAAATTTTCTTTCCAAGAAAGAATTTACAATACTGAATATAGGGAGGAAAATGTGAAAACTGGTTTTCTGTGACATGTTGTGCAAATTGGAGTTTATGCTAATTTGAAAGAGAATTTTAGCTTCCACCAAATATTTTCCACCATTGGTAGAACCATCTGAAAATAGATTAAGAATTCCTTTTCCATACTTAACAAAATAAGTACACGTAAGGTCATGAAGGAATAAGAAATTATGCCAGGTATTTAGATAATCTATGAAATTACAATTTGGTGGTTTAGAAGGGCTTTTGAATTAGATAGGGGTGTAAATTCCCGTCGCAAGCCAAGTATTGAGATCTAAGATTTTGATGATTCGACATAAGAGTAGGCAATGCCTTTGTCATTTCTAGAAGCATTTCATTCATGTTCAAATTCGATCAAACTAATCAAACAGGATATGTTCATAAAAAAGTTTGGTTTTGAAGGGATTTGCTTGAAATAGATGAGTGGATTGATTGTAGGCTTTTTGATGAAACATATTGACAATTTCACATTCTAGTTTTTGGGTAACTCTTTGGGAATGACTAACAAATGTATTAAGGATTTAGTTAAAAATTCAAAGTTTTCATGTTTTTGAGAGGGTGGGGAATAACAGCTACTTTAAATGATGACGGAGGTGTTGTGAAGCCCCACCTAAAGCCAACCCTAGAGTAAGGGGGTCGGAATGCATATCATATCATTTTGCATGAATATATATGTTTTTGAATGATTTTATGTGCTTTAGAATTATGATTTATAGGTTAAAAGGCTTAGTTATGCTTATTGAGTAGGAAGGGTAAAATGGTATGTTTGCTTGAGGTCGAAATAGGAAGATAGCTTGAGGATTAAATAAGAAGAATATTTGGGTGAGGAAATAAGAACAAGAGTTGTTGTAGTTTAATGGCTAGAGCTTTGGAATTAATCTCTAAGGTCATGAGTTTAAATCCCATCACTTAGGTTTTTATTTATGATTATCTTAGTAAAGTTTGAAATTTTTGTTTTCTTACATTCCATAAAGATAGGAGTGTTATCCTACGGGAGACTTGAAGAGAATATCTTAATCCTATCATCATGTCCTAAAAAGAAATCTAGAGAAATTCTTGTCCTTTTATTATCTCTAGCTTGTCCTAACATTTTCACAAATTAAATTTGTTCAAAATTTATCAAAATTCACTTTTTAATTTCAAAAAATTCAGTGAGGATTTCTTGGCTTTGAATTTTGAAAATTGATCTTGGAAGGTGGAAGATTGACTGAAAATAGAAGAGGAGTTAGGAAGGGTTCCCAAGGGAAATTAATCACCATGGTTGAACCTTTAAACTCATCTTCATAGTGTTCATGATCTTGATGAAGGAAACCTGGAAATTTTCCAAATTTTTGAGTAGCCTAACTTCCGGAAAACTCAGCCAAGTTTCTTGCTCATTTACTGCCAGAAAAATGACCAATCCATTCAGCTTGAAAACTGAAATTTCTGTGCAAATTTGGACTGCACAAAAAACTGCACAAACCAGAAAAAAATTCTGGGCAGTTCCACTACATTCAACCAGGAAATGAAGCTGTTTTCTTCTGCCTTCAATCCAGCAAAACTCCTCTACTTTTCCTCCATAAAGAAGGCTAGAAACCAACCTTAAAGGACCCTCAAACACCTCTCAAAAACCTCTACAAATTGGGCTGAAGAAGTGCAGAAATTCTGCACAGAAAAATGCAGCAAACATTCGAACCTTGAACACCATGAAACTAGAAAATTTTTAGCTTTGTTCCCTTAAGCCTTGGCCGAAAGACCACCCTCAAACCTCTGTAAAATGAAGCTTGTTCAGACATGAATAGAACACCATTAATCTCTCCACTTACCTTGAACACTTGGACTCCATAACCTCACCTCAAATATCTCCTAAGATCATTCCATTCAAACTACATTTGAACTTCAAAATTTTTTAGCATTTTGCTCCATGAAAACACTCTTGTACTAAGCCTCACAACCAAAAATTCCTCTGCCATTAAGCTCTGAATTTCAGCCAGCCTTAAAGCTCCATCAATCTTCATTCATTTAGCAAAGCAAACCAGTCCAGCTGGCTCCATTGCAGCTCCAAGAAACCTCCATCCATCAAACACCATTAACATATCCTATACTTCAAACAACTCCTCAAATCTCTCCATTTGAATTTCAAACAATTAGATTGTTCTCTTCCTCTCTAAGTTGAAAACTGAAACTCCTAAACTCCCTAAACCATTCGGCCAACATTCTCCCAGATTTCGTGCAGCATTTTTTCTCAAACTCTCTCAATTTTCACCAAGAATACCAAGAACACACACTATATCTCTTCAAGCCAAAACCCATTCTAAACACCTCCAATCCCTCCCAAATACTCCAGATTACTCCTACATACTCCCTAGTATTCATTTCTGGTATTTATAACGTAAAATCTCGCAAACAAGAAATTGCATTCGGATCAAAAATCAGTTTTTCTTGAAGGTCTCAAGAACATCATCAAGGTAACCAAGAACAACTCCTCTATTCATCTTCTTCCATTCAACCTTCAATGTATTACACTTATACGCTCTCTCTCTCTCTCGACCGAAATGGTTGATCAACAACCATGGCTGTTTTTTTTCCTCTTGGACAATTCAAGACTCACAATCGCATGGACCTTCTTAAATCTTCATCGAAGTTATTATCAATCAAGTATTTCTCCTTAATCCTTCTTTTTAATTTTGCATTCATGTCTCTTAGATGTTGATAGGAAGAATATAATATGAATGAGGGATTGAATATATGCATGTGAATGAAGGGGTTGGGATTAGGACATGAGAATGATTGTTCATGATTAAGCTATATGGATTCTCTTAAGAATCAATGTGTGTTCATCATGTCTTAAGAAAATTATGGATGTTTAAATCATGTTAGATGTTATGACAGCTTTGGTGAATAGGATTTTTATGTTCTTATCTCCATTGAAGCCATGATTATGATTATATCTAGTAAGGATTTGGCCATCTGACGGCATGTGTTGATTTAAGCCTTTGTTCATGAATGGATTAGTTATTGTTTGATGTTGGAGAATGTGTTCATGATTCTTGTTTAGCAATAGGAAAACCATGATTATTTTCTTGTTAATCCTAGGTTATTTTTTGTTACAAATTTTATTACCTTAATTAAAATTATTGCTATATTTTTTCTCTAAAGATTTCGAAATTCCTAGAAAGTTTTAGAATTGGAATATTAAATGAAATATTGATATTTCACTAGTCAAATAAATAATATCTTTTTTTTAAAATAATACATATATATATATATATATATATATGTATAGTAATATATAAGGTCTTTTATATAATCATTAATAAAAAAAATAAAATATGAATGACCTTGTAGACCATAGTTAAAACTTTTACCTAAAATAATAAATATTATTTATATTAAAATTTATTTGTTATCTATTAATAAAAAATTTAATATAATTCATTTATTATTAATTTTATTTATTACTAATGATTTATTATCAATTAAATATTAATTAATTTATTTATTCATAATAATACTATTTAGAAATTACCATTTTTAATATTTTTTAGGACTCAGTATTATTCAATATTCAAACGCTAGTTTATTTATTAGTAATAACACTCAAGATTTATTATTTGAACCTATAACTTATTAGTAATTATTTTACAACCCCTAGTTATTTTAACTTATCAAGTTAGATTTATTTTCTTTATCATTTAGCCTTAAAGCTTAGGAAATTAAGGTTATAATTGTAATTAGTTGAATTAGGAATTATTAATGTAAGGCAAGTATAGCTCGAGTATAACCCTATGCCTTGTGTTTACCCCAGGCAGGGTTAGGTCAGCCTTGGAGGATTTTTGAGTTCAAGCAAGCAAAGGATCAGGTAAGCTCCTGCATGGAGTCTTTTGAAGACCAAAATTGTTGTGGCAAGCCAAATTCAATGTGTATGATCATTCGATTGTAAAGGTAATTATGGACTATTTTTTCTTTTTATTTTAGTCAAGCAAATCATTTGAAAATTAAATAAGCAGTTTTACACAAAATGCTAAACTCTTTCTAAAACCCAACTTTGACAAGAATTTTAGAAACCTTAATTGCTATTTCCAAGTAAATCAATGTATGATCAATTTTCTCCCAAGTGGGACATGCAACGTTGAGTACTCAATAAGGGTAGACTACTAGGACTAGTCTTTGAAGGGTTACGGTGAGTCTCTCAGTAGGTGGCCACCTCTGAGAGGTGAGTTCTTCCCAGATAGGATGCTAGTCCGGTAAGTCATGCCGGTCCGAGCTAGCAAGTTTCAGTTATGTGGACTGTGTGTTTTCGGAATGGACAACCGGTAAGTTTGGGTGTAGAGAATGAGGAGTATCTCACCCGGTAGGCCGTACACCTACCTGTTGTCCACATGCTCAACGTGTGGCAGTCTCACCGGCAGTATGCTCAACGTGTGGCATATTGACCATGTGGTCATGGGGCCCAATGTGTGGTAACCCATGGCTATCTATTTGAGTTGTTGTATTTATTGTGCACATGTATGGTTTGAAAAACAAAATGCCGCACTTTATTTTTAACATTTTATTTAATGCTTGCAGCACTTTCTGTTATGAAATTTTTACAACTTGCATACATGAACTATTTTACCCGAAACACTCAAAGCACACACGAGCTTTCTGAGATTTTTATCTCATCACCTTTTATACCATGTTTTCAGGTCGATCCTGCTGTGGAGGTCAATAGCTGGATTTGTTACCTATGATTTGAAGACTCTTTATGTTATTTTCCTTATGTGTTATTTTGAGAGATTGTAGCACACAAATTATTTTGGATTTGTTCATGTATTTTTGGGTTGTAATAAGTTTAATTTTAAAGTATTTATTTTATTTTATGTGACCTGGTTATAAAGACCCCTTGTCCTATGGATGGGGCGACATCCCTGGCCTTATTGGGCCTAGGTAGTAGGGTGTTACAGGTGTCATAGCATAGAAGAAGTTATCTATTTTTTTAGTTTTAGTGGATTTGTGAGGTGAAGAAGATGGGTTAAAGATATTTAGGGTTAATGGTACTTTAGCTAGAGAGGAACCTAGTAAAAGAAAGATTGGAAAAAAGAATCGCAAATTTATTTGCTGGTGTTGGACGTCAAGGATGGATATTATTATGCGCCATTGATGCTTCTTACTTACTCATGCACTCATATATATATATATATATATATATTCTGTCATACTAAACTTTAATGAAGCTAAGAGATTACATCGAAATCTTATCTTTTTTGCTCTTGCATGAATTCTCTTGTTAGGAAATCAGGAAAAGAATTGAATTCTCCTTTGATACATTCAAAATCAAAATCAAAACTTGAAAGTAGTGCTTGCCATCTAGCAAAAATCTGTTTACCAATAAGGTGTAAAACATCCTTTGCAATTTTGCAATCAATATGAAGAAGAAATCTTTTGTTTATCAAATCATATTGAAATTTGGAAATGCATAAAATAATAGAAAGAATTTCTTTTTTGATGGTGATATAATTCTTTTGACTAGATAGACAAATGCCTAAATGGTATCTGGGTAAATATTCAATGGATGACTCAGATTTCTTTTGTTTGAGAATATCTCCATTATTTCAACAATCATGAAAGCAATAGGATCAAGGATTCCAAGACAAGGAATTTTTTTGACGAGCTTTTGAATTTTCTGAATAGTTTGGGTCTACTCTGTATCCTAAGCAATTGGCTTTTTACGAAGACATTGGTACAGTGGTTCACAAATTTATCTCAAATTTGGGATAAAATCTGATACATAATTAAGGCATCCTAAAAACCATTGTAACATCGTCTTTTCCTTAATTTCATCTAGAAATATATCTGCAAATTCTATAGCTCTACAAATGGGTTTGTATATCCCGTGGTGGAATTCATGACCTAAAAAATGGGATTTGGGTTTGGCAAAGTTTGAGTTTCCTAGCAATTACCACCAACCCATTTTTTGTGATAATGTCGCGAAAAAGAGAAAGGTGTTTAAAGTGTTGGTTGAGGGATTCACTAAAAACCATGGTAAATGTGGTATAAGGTGTAAAAGTATCATTCATAACCATCTGAAATTCAGTAGGGGCATTCTCAAGACTAAAGGGCATAACATTGCATTCACATTGACCAAAGTGGACATTAAAAACTGTTTTATACCTATCTTCTTCTTTAATTTAAATTTGTCAAATACCTGATTTCATATCAAATTTACTATAAATAACTACTTCATAAGTTTATTTGGAATTGGGTATTTTATCCATTTTAAAGCTTTATATAAAGGTTTATAGTTAATAACTAGTTGAGGAATACCACGTTCCTTTTCAGCATTATTATTAACATAAAAAGCTGAACAAGACCAAGGAGATCTAGATTCACAAATGATACGTTACTTTATAAGCCTAAAATTTCTTGTTTATAACATTCAAGGAGTTCTTGATTCAATTGAATAGGTCTTGCTTTAGTTGCTATAGCATTTTCATTAAAGTTGCCTATATAGGACAAGCTTATTACATGCTTTTTCCTATTCCTAAAGGTAGTAGGTATCTCAAAACAGATATGGCTTTCCATCTCTTTTTGTGCAAATTTTATCTTATCTTGAAATTCAATTGATTCCAACTATTCTTGGATTCGTTTATATTTAACATCTTCTTATAAAAAGTTAATTGAATTTGCCAGAGAATTATTTTCTTTTTTAAAGTATTGAAATCTTTACTTTGTGGACTTAATAGAAAAGGAAAAGTCACTCGAATGAATCCTATATTAGTATGGACTCCATGTTGATCAATTTCAAAAGGATATATCTCAGTTAAAAATGGAGTTCCTAATATTATTTCTTCATTTAAGTCTTTGATTAAAATAAAAAAATTGATAAAGAAAATTAACTATTACAAATATGAGCATTAGAGAGTTTATAGTTAATTTGGAGTTGACTGCCGGACGCTGAATATAATTTTGTATCGGTTTTCTCATAACATTTAGTAGAAATTAAACCTTCTTGAATACAATTTTGATCTGCACCTGAATCTACTAAAGCTGTTGCTTCAATAATAGAATCGTCTATTTTGAGAATAACAGGAATATACCATTTTTAAAAAGTAGTTCAAGAAATGCTAAAAAATATTATTTTCCGTGGTTATCTTCCGTTGATTGATTTGTATCAAGGATTGTGTCATCTAATAATGGTTTTTCCATTTTTAAATTTACGAGATCTATATTAATGTTATTAATATCTATAATTCTTTGTTCATTTTGGTCTTTTAAATGTTTAGTTTTTTGTTTTAAACTATTAATTTCTGTAAACAAATCTCGTAAAGAGATTGCTACTTCTTCTTTTTCTTTCTTTTTGAACATTAAAAACTTCTTTATGATCATAAGGTTCTACTTGTTGTTTGGAATTTAGAATCATTTTTTTTTTTTTACTTTAAGTAAATATTCTCTTTCAATTGTCTCATTCTGAATATGATGTAAAAGTTTAAAAAATAATTCTTTATTAGCTTTATTAATGACATTAACTTGAACTAATCATATTAATTTCTCCTATTATATAGATACAAATAGCAGGGCAACCACAAGAGGAGGTATCACTTAGAGATTCATTATCAACAGAATTTTCTTGAATTTCAAAGATTTCATCTAAACAATATTTTGAGTCACTTTCTGTAGAGTAAGATTCATTAAGGATAGCATGGATTTGATCTAAAGTTTATTTATCTAAACAGAATTCATTTACTTTCTTTTTCTTTTTCATTTTTTGTTTGCATTCATCATTTTTATAAACTCTTTTTCCACAAAAATATTATGTAACACGATCTTTATCCTTTTCTTCTTCTATTCGTTTCTTTTGCTTAAAAGCTTTATATGTAATACCCCACATTTTACCTTTGATTGGTTACTACTTGTAATAGGATGAAAATTTATACCAATGGCCAGAACAAAAGGTGATGGTGTAATAAACCGAATATTTTGGTATAGTAATATTTTGTCGGGACTTGGATGTAATTATTAGATTTGTTCTACCTGTATCCTAAATCTTCGAAAGGCTACTATTGTTAATACAATAAGAATTTGAGGGTATGCTACGAATGGAAATTGATCAGTGCGATAAGACGCACGTTTTGATGTGGATTATGTTATTCGGGTTATCGGGTCATTTTTGTCATTTTGACTGTGCCTGTGACTTTAACTGCAAATTTGACCAAACTAAGATAGAATTGAAGAATTTAAGTATTACCAATGGATTCAGTAGAATTTTTGGAGTTAAATGGTGAAGTAAAATATTTTTTCATTTCGGACCCGATTTTGATCATTTCTGGGAAATATTAGAAATGTGGGTAAAACTTGGACGTGTGGCGCTATGTGATTGGTGGATAGGGACATGTGTCATATTATGAGAGGTTGTATGAGATTTCATACAAGTTAAAGCTTATCAAATAAGTTTTACAAAATAAATAAAAAAATAGGTGGACGAATGAAATTGCGACACGTGGCGGATAGCCCACAATTTGTGACTAAATGGTCACCAATTTAGACCATGTATGGTGGCGGAGGAGCAGAATTTCAGCAAGGAAATTCATCCATAAAGAGGGTGGAAAGAAAAGATAGAGAAAATTGAGGAAAATTGGAAAAAGAGAGAGAAAGTGTATGTTCTTGAGAGTTTGGTGATTGTTCGAGCAAAATTCAATCTAGAATATCTCATACACAAGGTAAAATAATATGCTTGAAGAATTAAAGTTGTAGAATTTGTTACGATGATCATTTTGATATGAATTATAACATGAAAAATATGAGAATTGTGATGATCAAAGTGATTATTGTGTATTATGTGAGACTTTGTGTGCGCAAGTATGTGTACCGGTTGGATGAAGGATCTATAAGCTATATTTTGTATGGTAAATAAGGATATTTGAATGGTGATTTAAAGGGTTTTTAATGATTGGGAAGAAAGGTGGTAGAATTGGGATAAAAACAGGGTTAAACATTAAAGACATTGAATTATGATTGTTTTTGAATGTTGATGTTGATTATATGTTATTTTCATAAGAACTTATGGCTTTCTTCAACTAGAAAACCTGAAGAATTAAGGTTGTTTGAAGGGAAAATGAAGTGGATTAAGGGTTATATAGGTGTTATAAATCAAGAAGCACAAGTGGGTGAAGGTGTTTTGTGAAAATGGATTAAAAACAAGAAAACTACTGGGGCTAGAATAACATAGAATTAAATTAAGGAGTCTTAGGGTCATTTTGATATATCATAGAGCCAAATCGGAGTTATGGATTGAAAGTTATGTGTGAAATAAAATCATGTGTCAAAGTAGTAAAATTTCAGGATTTTGCTTGGTGAACTTAAGGAAGAATAATTGTGTGATTTTGGATGAAATGAATGAGAAATATGGAGTGAATCCCTTGTACATGAAGGGAGGAAGGATATGAAAAAAGGAAAATGAATGAATTGAACAAATGATGAAAAAATAACGTGAACGAAAGTTGATTGTTTTTCTTAACTGTCGGCTAACCGTCAGCCCCGTCGGCTAAGCATCGGGCATGTCGGCTACTTTTTGACCATACACATTTTAACCTAAAAATGATGTTTGGTATAGGTTTATCAGTAAACGACCAACGATACGTTGAAAACGGTAGAAATGGTGGTTGAACGACCGTGAACGGGAAAAGTTAATTAGGACACAAGGTGAGTCCTTTTGATTTCTAAAACCTTTTGACAGCTATTGTGCTTTACTTTTCTATGAAATGCTATATTTTATACCATTTGGGAAATTCCTAGATATATTTAATATTTGTCTGAGCAAGATTTATTCTTATGCCACTTTGGGCTCGAATGAACTTCATAGTTGGCTTGGAAACCTTAATGGATGATTAAAGCATGAATTTGTGAATTTAGTCCTTTTTGGATTAAAAACCTGGGATTTTCAGAAAATAGTAAATTTTGGAATCGAGTATTCATGAATTAACTGAAATACCCTTATTGGAACATTTTATGGAAACATGTTTAAAAACTTTGAATTTAATCCTCTTTCTAGATTAGAATTCTAAATTTCTTGAAATGAGTTTCTTTTAGAATCGGGTATTTAGAAAATGATCCAATTATCCTTATTGGAATGTTTTATGGAAACCTTTGGAATTAGGTATTCGGTAAATGACCGAAATATCCATATTGGAACTTTTGTGAACACTTTTCAAATCAAATAAGGGTAAAATTACCTGAATACCCTCAAAGAAATCTTTTGGAATTGGGTATGGATAAAATAACCCGAATGCCCTTGGAAATGACTGTTGTGATCGAGTACGGGTAAAATGACCCGAATACTCTTGGAGGCTTGTTTTGATGTATGAGAAAAACTCTTTATCTTGTTTCAACATGATTTTGGAAAATGATTTCTCGATATGAGATTGACTTTTGGAAAACAATATTTTGATTCCGAAAATTATTTATTGGCCTGATGAGTATATGGAATGAACTAATTGGCCCTTCGGAGCCTATAAGAATTATTATCTGACTTCTGAGTTAGTGGGATCAAATTCTAAAAAATGGTATTTTGCTCCAACAATGTTATTCCTGATATGGAAAATGGTTTCCTGATGTGCTCAAGTGTGAGTTTTCTATTTGGATTTGGAAACATGATGAATAATATGAATCTTGAATTCCTGATTTTTTGAACTTGTCAATCTTTGAACCCAATACATGATTAACTTGAATACTTGGTGTAAGCACTAACTTCAACACTTGGCGTATGCACTAACTTGAATACTTAGCATAAGAACTAACTTGAATACTTGGCGTGTGCACTATGTTGAATATTTAGTGTATGCACTAAGTTGTATACTTGGCATAAGCACAAACTGACTTAGCGTATGAATTAAGTTGAATACTTGTCGTAAGCACTAACCTACTTGGCGTATGCACTAACTTGAATACTTAGCGTAAGTACTAACTTGAATACTTGGCGTAAGTACTATCTTGATTCTCAGTAGTATGCTACGGTGTACTTACCCTTCCAGTGATATACAGTTAAGCTTTTGTTGGAGGTATGCATGTGATGTGGAAATCGAGCCAATGATTTGAAATTGAAACACAATTTTTCAAAATGATTGAGTTCTGAATAAACTCTTCTTTAGAAAGTTTCAAAATTTTTTCTAATGAACAAAAGAAATATTTTTCCCATAAGGGTTTTATGTACTCTGTCTCTTTACTAAAGTACTAGCACACACGGGCCTTACTGAGTGATTTTCACTCACACGTGTATTATTTCCTTTGAAAAAATTCAGGATCAGAGTGATGCAGTGGAAGTGCGGTGGACTCCAGAGGCTCATGCTACATCTTGGACCTATTATATCGTGAGTGTATGTATCAGAAGCCAAATTCTTGTATTTTTCTATGTTGGAAAAAAAATTGTCAACGGCCTTTTTAAGTAGGGTTTTTTTTTTAATTTATAAAAACCCTTTGTTTGAACAATCAGACGAGGCAACATCCCACTACATTATGAAAATATGGGGTGTTATATTATAGGGTTTGCCTTTGGCATATTTACTAGAAGTTTTTCATTTGGATATAAATCTTTTCTTAAGTTCTTTAGAAGGAAGTGTGCTAGGTGCATATCCAAATATTTCATAGAAATTGCCTAATTCTTGTTTAGAACTCTGTTGATATTATTTCATTTGGGCTTTAAGTTTTAGATCAGTATAAAGTTCTACTCCTACTTGATTTACAAAATTGATTAATTGACCATAAGAAAAGGCATTGTAAGGTATAATATTGCTCTAATCTGATTTAACTTTCTGTCTAACCTTTTCAGCAAATAACGGAGGTAAACTAAAAATACATTGTTCTTTCCAAAAGACATGATAACAATTTGGTCTAAGCATTACTTCTTGCAAAAACATATCTTTATACTATCTAAAATCATGTAATTTTGGGCATGTTAAATTAGTAAGGATTTCAAAACTTCGATCGGCTAATTGTTGAGGATTTCAGATAAAATGTTGGGTTAAAGCAAACATGAAAGCATTCAAACAATCTAGCACTACTTCTTGTGTTGTAATAAGTTGGCCTTGGTTATCTAAGAGGGTTTTATGAGCTACTTTGGAAGCATTCATTATTTCAAGACGATGTTCTTCAGTTAGATGGTTATGCCAACACCTATGAAGGACACTCGAAAAACCAGTAGTTAAGAGATAAATGATGGAGACATAAAAAATTGAAGTATTATGACATTTTTTGGCGGTAATTGCCATATCCATTTCTTAAATAACATTAAGGATTTGATGTTCAGACATACCATCTATATATGTAGAATATATTGATAGAAATCAACCTGGCCACGGGGATCGAGTTTAAGAAGGGGGAGAGGACAAGACTGAACCAAGTCCAAGCTTGCCCGGTCCGTTGATAGGTGCCCATGCCAAACAATTCCAACATAACCTTCAAGCATATTTACAAACACATTTCAAGTGGGATAGCATATGGGTAATGCCGGAAGAGGAACGGGAATAAACCATGCTGCTGATATATGAAGAACAACAACCGAAAGTTGTTTGCGTGGAAAAATGATGGCTGCCAGAGTGGAACTGATGCCGACCATGCTCAAAAACCCAAACCCTTGTCAGTTTTTCAGCTATTTTGGGGCCATTTTGGAATATTTAAGAGTTATTTAGTTCAAGGACAGAACACCCTTATATATTGCTCTTATATTGTAAGGAAACAACAACACATATGACATTTTAAACAAGAATGAAAAATTCATCTTAAAGTCTTGAAACTTGGAAGAGATTCCTTGTTCATCCTCAATCCAATACTAACCTACGGGCTTAGTCTACCCTTGAGTAAGTGTCTATAAACTCTAAGGATAATTCAACTAGAAATTAATAAGGGTTCTTCTTGTTTGTCACATAGGGTTCTTGTTGTTTCTTATTTGAATATCCACAATTTCCTATCATTTTAGTTCTTAATTTCTTGCTAAGTTAAGGGTTCTAAGGTGTTATTGTGGTAGACTTCCATCTACTAAATTTGGGGTTCTAAAATTTAGCTCTTTTAGGGTTCTTTATTTATGGGAAAATGTGTTTTCTTTGTTACCATTCTTGATCACTTTTTGTCCTTTCTTATTTGTTTGAAATCCTTAAACTTTTCTAAAGTTAAATAAAAGCCACTTTAAGATCTTGTAATACTTTCTCTCTCAAGCTCATATCAAATTTGGTATCAGAGTAAGGATTAAGCTTAGATTTCTATCTTAGCTTAGATATATCAAACCTATAGTAAGAAACAAACTAAAAATTTTCAGCCACAAATTGTGCTAAAAGGGTCTTATTAATTCTTGTTTGATTTTTGAGTTTTCTTAGGAAAAAAGAATGACTTGTTGAAGAAAAATCCTTGGGAATACATTGATTTTTGTTGTTGTGACTATATTGGGCTTCTTTGGGAAGAAAATTGCTTGCAAAGTTCCATAGGAAGATCTTGCACATAAAGGGTTTGATAAAATTTCTCAATGACCATATACCCTATGATCACCATGTATTTGATGAAATGTCTCAAAGAAAGAATGTGGCTAGAATGTGGCTCGAACATTATCATTATTCCTATAAAATAATCCTAGATAAGGTCTTATCATATTGTCCTACTTAATTCAAATATCCTTGTACTCATTCCTTGGAATTGGTGTAAACATTGTTGTTGTGTTTCATTGTGTTCCTTAAACTATCTTCTTGTTGTATATTGTGAACACCTTGTACTCTACTTGTTCTTGACCTCTAAGTGTTCACTAAATTATGTTGTCCTAAGACCCTACCCTTGTATTGAAGAATCCTAAGAGCTAATGGACTAAGGTGAACTAAACTCTTTGATGTTGGGGAGAAATTTGGTTGAACACATGAGATATTGAGTGAATGAAAAAGGTAAGAGAGAAAGATTTATATTTGAAAAGCTAAGGAGTGCAAACACGAGAGTGGAGTGTAAACACTTATGGAGTGAGTGAGGAAGCCAATTTCTATTTATTCTCTTAACTCTTTTTGCAGGAATATCAACCTAATCTCCAACGATGACTCAAGGAGAGGAACCAACTGGGCTACATCTTGGTGGAGTAAGTAGACCACAAGAGGATCTAAGAGATCTTCATGAATCACTTGCTTCATTGCAAAGGAGTATGGATGGCATTTGGAGGGAGATGACTGAACTCCGAGCTCAATAAGGCCAAACATTGATCGCCGGTCAAAGAAGGGGACAAGAGCAACCAGAAGCCTACAACACATTTCCCATGAACACAAAACTTGGAAAAGAATAGGATGAATATTCTGTTAGCGGATATCAACAAGTTCTTATGAGAGAAGGAAGAAATGGGTTGAAAGGAGGTATAGGAAGAGATCGAGGGAAATTTGGTGAGAATCCTATGAGGGGAGTCGAAAGAAACATTGAGAGGGAATTTGAATGGGAAGAAGGATACTCGAAGGAAGACTATGGAGAACAATATCAAGGTAACGTGATGAGAGGCATGAAAAGAGAAGAAAATGAGGGAGAACAGGAATTGAAAAATATCAAAATGAAGATACCACAATTCCAGGGAAAAATTGATCCTGAGGCATATTTTGAATGGGAAAGGAAGAGAAAATTCTATTTGATTGCTAAGAATAGAGCGAGAGGAATAAAGTGATGTTGGCAGTATTGGGATTCTCAGACTATACATTGGTATGGTCGGGAGTAGGTTTTGGCTAATCGAAGGAGAATGGGAGAAAATACCGTTGGGACATAGGAATTGATGAAAAATCTCATGAGGGCAAGGTTTATACCACATCACTACTACAACGAGCTATATCAGAGGCTTTAAGTGCTAAGACAGGGGAATAAAAGTGTTAAAGATTATCACAAAAACTTGAGGTGCTAATTATGAGGGCAGTTATTAATGAAGATCAACGTGCCACTAAAGCGAGATCTCTAAGTGGATTGAACCAGGAGATAGCCAATATAGTCGAGTTGCATTCATATGAAATCATGGAAGAAATGGTGCATATGGTTATGAAGGTAGAAAAACAATTGAAGAAAAGGCCATTTGAGAAGAGAGGAAACCACCCACTTCCCCCCTAAGGAATTCCCTAAGCCGATGCCTAAGAAGGAAGGGGTCCTAAGGCCGCCACCTAGAGAATTTAATAAATTGATAAAAGAAGGGAATAGAGATAAAGAAAAGGCTATTGATAAGCCAAGAATCCGAGATATCAAATGCTTTTGTTGTTTAGGATATGAACATACAGTGAACGAATGCCCAAGTAAGAGAGTGATATATACAAATGCCTATGGTGAGATTTCATCCGAGGAAGAGGATGTTAGTGTTGTGCCCTAGAGGCAATCACTTGTACATTGTATATGACACATTTTATTTTAATAAAAGACATTATTTATCTTACAGTTTCTTTTTGTTTACTTTAAGTAATATAACTGTTCGATAAAGTCCCTAGTACAATACTGTGTTAAGGAAATCGTGATAGAGATCATGATATGAGATTCCTACTGCACTGGATGGTGTTAGTACTTAAATAGTCCCTAGTCATAGTATTAATGAGACAGGACATTATTAATGCGTTAAGACTAGCATGTGTTAGACTTCCTGATTTGATCAGGCGGTGGTTCTCATAACCGTGAGTATTGAGATACTTAAAGTTAACACATGGATGCTTGTTAATGGAACAAGTTCATTGGATGACCTAACTTTGAGATAATTATATGGATAACTATTTAGTGCCAGTGATATAATCTCAATATAGCAAACGTGCAAGTATCCTTAGACTTGAGATCTCCAAGGTACTTTGTTTGCTGAGCTTTGTACTTTGATTCCAATTTCCAGAGCTCGATCGAGGGCCGCCTATGGGATGGATATTGGGTACATTGTGAGGTAAACGAAAGCAGTTGAGAGGGTCAATAAAGGATTCACCATTCCTAATAGTAGGGGCGAATATCTCACGGCCACTTGTAGGAATTACTACTCGAAAGTCCTTGGCCAAGGTGATTGTGTATTGAAAACAGTTCCAATTGATACACATCTAGAGTAGTGGGTTCCTGGTACAAGTACTATTGTATTTGGACTAGAATTAATTCTGGAGGGAGTTGGCATTAATTCGGTACTCCAAACCAAATGAGATATTGTATGGTGAAAGAAGTTAATTGGACTGAGGTTTGTTATTGAAGGGTTCATGTCAAGCCACTTGACTTCTTGGACTCTTGGGTGGTCATGATGTGTTGCTAGATACCACTCATGATCTAGGAATATGAGTTTATTAATTGATGAATTAATAAACCAATCATGATTAGAATTAATAGGATTAATTCTAATTAATTATGGATAATTAATCTCAAAGACGTTTGGATTAATTTGTATTCTCTACCAATTGACTGGGAAACCTAATAGGTCACACACAATAGAGCATTATATACTCAAGATGTTATTTGATAACATTGTGGGGTTAATTGAGAGAAAGAGAAGTTATTGTGGATAAATTATAATTACTTATAATTTATGGTACAAGTTATAATTGTGAGAACTTGATGTTTCCAATTACAATTAGGGAACTCTAATTGTTTTAGAATTCCATATTTTCAGTGATTTCTTTTGGTTTTATGATGATATAACCGAAAAACCCTAAGGGTGATTTCACATAAGAAAAACAGCAGCCACCTAAACCTTCTTTCCTTCTTCTTCTTCTCTCTCGATTTGATCTTGAGGAGGAACCCTAGTCGCCACTTAGAATTTTGGCTAACACAGAAAGCTATGTGCTTGAGTGTTCCTCTGTGTAGATTACTATTAGAGATAATCATACACTGTGATTATAGTGGGTAGACGTTTAACTCACATGGAGGTTGATCACGAGGATTGCTGGATCACACCTCAACTTGAAGAAGAAAATGTTGTTCTTCGCATGATCACCCAAAGATAAAAGTTGTTGCCTTTATTGTTGTTATGTCTTGTTTTCTACACATAGAAGAGTCCTGGGAGGGTATCTCGATTTATTTTTCGCTACACCGTATAGGATACGAGGCCAAGATACCCAGTAGAGGAATATGAGAAATTGGGAAAAACTCAAAAGGAAAACGAAATCTTGAGTGAAGAAGATAATGAAGCTAGGCAGGTGTGTGCATTACTTGGTGCAGCTAGGAGATCTTTGAATACACAAGTGAAGGTGGATGACCATCATCAATAGAGGGAGAATATCTTTTATACATGATGCTTCATTAATCAAGTACCTTGCAGCACAATCATTAATAGAGGGAGTTGCACCAACGTTATAAGTGCTAGTGTGGCGGAAGAAATAGGCTTGGAAACAAAGAAGCATCCGCAACCCTACAAGTTGCAATGGCAAAATGACAATGGGGAATTGAAGGTTAATAAACAAGTCTTGATTGCATTCGATATAGGAAAATATAAGGATAAGACCTTATGCGATGTTGTTCCCATGCAGGAGGGCCACCTACTTTTAGGGAGACCATAGTAATATGATAGGGGAGTAGTGCATGATAGGAAGAAAAAAACTTATACTGTGTATAAGGAGGGAAAGAAGTTCATTCTTCGACCTATGTCTCCAAGTGAAGTGAGTAGATGTCAAAAGAATTTGTGAGAAAATGAGAAGAAAAAGAGCGTTAAAGAAAATGAGAAAAAAAATCGAGAGGGAGAACACTGAGAAACAAGAAATGCAAAAGAGAGAAGGAAAACAAGAGAGAAGAGATAAGAAACGAGTAAATTTCTTTGCAAAAGAGAGAGGTGCTAGAAGCCATTAAAGCCAATGAACCAGTGTATCTCTTAATTTGTAAAGGGGTTTTTGTAACTACTAATGATACTACTCTCTCTTTACCTTGTGAAATTGCAGGTCTTGTAATACCCCGTATTAGACTACCTTTAGTATGTGGGAAAAAGTCATGTATGTCACATTCTTTTATACTATATTTGACGATTTGAATTATTTTTATGAAAATATCAGTTTGTTGTTGCATGAATTAATTGTCGTGTTATTTGAGTTAGTTGAGTTTTATTTTATTGAGGAAAATTTATTAGAAAGAGGATGGAGCAAGTGAGTAGGAATCAAGGAAATTTATTAGGAGAATATTTCCAAGAATTATTATGGAATAATAGTTAGAACTTGGTGTGTATTATTTGGTGACTTAAATTTGAATCCCAACTCTTGTAAACCTTTTCCCTTTTTCACTTATGATAAACCCTTTTCCCCATATTTTCCCTTCCCTTGGCTGAAAATCCTAGGGGCTATGGCCTTCTTATTTTCCAATTTCCTAAAATAGGGGGTTTTTTTAAAATTATTTTAGGTTTTATTAAAAAGAATTTAATATAAATTAAATTTCTAGAAGAGTTTATTTGGAAATAAAGAGATCTTGTCCAAAGCTTTAAAGGAAATAAATATTCTCCCAAGTTTAATAGCATTTTCGAAAGCTAGTGTTTAAGGAAAGGAAATTTCAGCTTTATTCCAAGAATCTAGATTTTATCACCTAATATAATTATTCCTTAATTAATTGTTTTTGCTTAAAATAAATTAGGGCGTTACCTAAATTAATTCTTGAATCAACATCCCATTTATATTAACAGAATTTTCTAGAATAAAACCAACCCTGGCCACCACCTTGATGAGTTTTTATTTCCTTTCAAATTCCCTAAATAAAGGGGGGGGGAGGGGAGGACATCCCTAAGTAATCCTAGTCAATCAAGGTTCTTTTAAGTTAATCAAAAATCAGAAAATTCCCCTTCTTTCCACCAAATTTCATCCATTGTTCACACGCACACACTCACAAAAATTCCAGCAACCTTGCCCTCTCATTTTCTCTTGTTTTAGCTAAAACAACACCACCAAAAAGCCATCAAATCTCTTCTCCAATTTTTGGTCAACACAAGAACCAAAAGGTAGCTCCTTTTCTCATCTTTTCCTCCCTTATTTTGGCCACAATAACAACCAGAAAACAGCCACCAAAAACCAGCCCTAAACCCGTCTTAAACCTTGCTGGAATTTGGCTACAACAATAGGGACAAAAGCTGTTATCTTTTCCTTCTCGTGATCAAGAGATCAAAGAAAGATCAAGCTCTACTAAACCCTAAACACCCTCTTCTGCCCAAAAATTCCAGCCACCAATCTCCTCCAATAACTCGGCCAAAACAGCACCAATCTCCACCAAAATCGAAACCTAAGGGCAAGGTAAGAAACTCTTCAAACCCCTTCAATTTTTATTCAATTCTTCTTCTTCTTTTCTCCTAAATTTCGAACCAAAGGCGACAGATTTACCTCTATCACCTCGTGATCTTTGAATCAAGGAAACCAAGAGCCACCACTCGACTCTTCTTTCCAAAGTAAACTCCATCAAGCACCAAAGGCACCATCTTTGCTCTTATTGTGCCATCAAAGAGGTATTTCAGGATTAAATTTACTGATTTAAATAAGGTTGACTTTATAGTGATGCTAATATGCATGAAGTGTTGCACGAAATGCATGAATAGATAGAATTGATGAGGTTTGATGGTGCAATATTGTGAACTAGGTGTATAGTGAATAAAGCATTGTTAAACATTGTTATGATAACCTAGAACTATTGTATGTTGAATAAAGATGCGATCTTTTGTTGCAGTTAGGGTTAATATATGGAATTGATGGTAGTTAATTATGGAGGTCATTATATATGTTAATGTGAGCCGAGTGTAAGCATGCATGGGCGAGATATATGACCATGGAAAGCATGGAGGTGATTTAATGAATTAATCCACCTAAGTTTTATGGATGAATTAGATGATTACTATGATCATAAGGATTCATGATGTATGAAAAGATAAGTGGATGCATATTTAGGTTCTAATTATAGAGTCATTGATTCTAGATAAGGAAGAAAGTGAAAAAGAGATCTAGCATCACTTTAGTTGATTATTGAGAATATCAAAGTAAGTCCCTACATAAATATTTTGATAAATGTTACTTGTTTGCAAGAAATTTTTACAATATTATTTGGAATTGATGTTAATATTATGTTTTGATAAAAGGATTGAAATGTTGGCTAAACAAGATGAGTTACACTATGTTTTGATACTTGGGTTGGAAACGTGGATGTTTTACTTTCTAAATGAGTTTATCAAAATTCAACTATTCAAACTCAAAAAGAATTCACCAACGTTATTAATGACGTCTCACTAAGAACATCAATGAGAGCTTGTAATCTTGTCAATCTAGCATCATTGTAACTCTTTTGATTTTGTGCTCACAAATAGTTGTTCATGATGATATCAACCTCGCACCAAAATCAAAGAAAAGAAAAACAAACAAAAATAATAGAAAAACAAAGAAAAGAAAAAAAAAAAGGTAAAATCAAAGAGGAGAGAAAACACACACACACATTAGATATACTCACAAGCTACCTAACCAATAAAGTCAGTGGTATTTATAATACAACATGAAGTATGTTAGTCAATTAAGTCAAAGTTAGTAAGTTAGATTACAAAGGTATATAGAAGATACACAGGATACAAAAGATGGCACATTTTTGCGAAAAGAACAATTGTACAAATTTACATATTCACATATTTACCTATTTACATATTTGCATCGTTAAATCAACAAAATCCAAGCTTTCATGATATTTTTCCTCGACAACGGCGCCAAAAACTTGATGCGTATGGATTTGGGTATAAAAATCACACAAAAACTAAACACATTCCCAATCAAGTTGACACTAAAACGTTAACCCCAAATTACACATATGAGCAAGCGTACTCATCATTAACATAATATATGGTTCAAACGAGTGTCGATCCTCAGGGAACAAGTATGCATTAATTCCTTTTCTTTCATTATTTAACCGAGTCAATAAAGTGAAAAAATGAAATAAAATAAAACAAAAGAAAATAATATATATATATATATATACATGTCAAGGATGGAGAATTATGTAACTAAAGTCATTGTTTAGACAAACATGATCGTAAAGTATCCAACCATTATCATAACCATTTATTTTCTTGGCATCATGAATGATGAAGGTAGATTCACTTCGATGGTCAATCCATGAAATCACTATCCTCTAGATAAATTAGCATCACTTGGTCTGTCTTAACTAATTCACCCAAAAGACGCATTAAAAAATCCTTAATTAAATTTCCTTAGTCTGGCAAATTTAAAACATGAAATTAATCAATGAATCATTGGTCTGGCAAACATCAATTAATCTTTAATTACTTAATCCTCAGCAATTAACCTCTTTGGTCTAGCAAGTTAACAGCCAATAAATATGAAATTAATCAATTGAAACCACCATCAACCTCTTTGGTCTAGCAAGCTAATGAAAAGAAACAGTCAATTAATTTCGTAGTACGCCCAAGTAATTAAATACCAAGAAGAACAATCAATTAATCAAAAGATCAAATAACTCTAAATATCATGAATATCTACAACAATATCGAATTACAATAAAACAATTAATATATCATTTTTCAAGAAAAAGAAAACAAAGTAAAAGAAATCATTCATAGATAAGCCTCATTCTTCTTCCTTTGAATACCTTCTTGCACAACCCTTCTTGAATTGAAGAATTCCTCCTTTGATTTGAGTGATTTTCTGTGATGATCAATGAATTCTCCCATTTTCCCTTGTGTTTTCCATCTATTTATAGGCTTGGGAAGTGTCTAAACTCGTTGGTGCTATGTTCTTGGCCGAGTAGAAATAGGAAAGTACTAAAACTCCGCAGATTACCAAAAACCACGTAGAAAATCACAATCCTACCTTTTCCTCATAGCACAGCCAGTGCCACCTTAGCTCTCAGAGTCGGCACCGGCTATATTCTGGCTCTCTACTCATTCACCGATTTTTTTTTTAATCCCGCACAATGTATTCCTAAATGCAGCCTGTAACACCCCACAACCTAGGCCCAGCAGGGCTGGGGATGTTGCCCCGTCCAAAGGATAAGTGGTCTTTATAACTAGGTCACACAACAAAAATAAAACAATACCTTGAAATTAAAACTTATTACAACCCAAAAATTCAAGAACAAATCCAAAATAAATTGTTTACTCTCATCTCTCAAAACATTACATAAAATAAATAACACAATATCTACCAAAGCTGGCAACAACTAGCTATTCATCCCCACAACAGGATCGACTTGAAATCATAGCAAAAAGGGTGATGAGATAAACATCTCAGTAAGTCTGTGTGTACTTTGAGTGTTCAGATAAAACAGTTTATGTAACACCCCGCTACCTAGGCCCGCTAGGGCCGGGGATGTCGCCCCATCCAAAGGACAAGGGGTCTTTATAACTAGGTCACACAAATAAAATTACGGAATAAAAATAATACTTTAACTTAAAAATTTATTACAACCCAAAGAAAAACTCCAAGAATAAATCCATGAATTTCCAAAACAAAACGATAAATAAAATTATCCACTCTTGTCTCTCCAAAGCAATACATAGAATTAAATGACAACAATCTCTTCCAAGGCAGATACTACTAGCTACTCATCCCCACAGCAGGATCGACCTGAAATCTTGGAAAAACGGTGATGAGACAGAAATCTCAGTAAGTCCGTGTGTGCTTTGGGTGTTTAGTAAAAGCAGTTCATGGATGCAAAGTGCGAAATCTTTATAAGAGAAATATTGACAAGCAATAAACATTAGTCAAAAGCAAGAGTTGCGTTTTAGCTATTCCAGCCATACATGATCAACAAAATCAACCACTCATAAGAAAGGATTATGGGTTACCACACGTTGGGCCCCACAACCAGATGGTCAGTATGCCACACTTTGTACATACTGCCGGTCAAAATGCCACACTTTGTGCAGACTGACAAAAGTAGGTGATCGGCCTACTAGGCAAGATACTCCTCATTCTCTATACCCAAACAACAACCGGGTGTCCATTCTGGTAAAACACAGTCACTTGACTGAAAAGAACACTGCTAGCTCGGACCGGCACGACCCACTGGACTGACGTCCTATCCGGGAAGGACACACCCCTCAGAGGTGGCCACCTACTGAGAGACTTACCCTAACCCCTCAAGGACTAGTCCTAGTAGTCCACCCTTATTAAGTACTCAACGACGTTTCTCACTTGGGATAAAATGAACAAAACATTGTTCCACATGAAAATGGCATTTTGAGGGCTTCCAAAGTCCTTGTAAAAATTGGCTTTAGAAAGAGTTTGAGTTTGGCAAATCTGCTCCTTGATTTTTAAATAATTCAAATGTTGGAAATAAGAGAGAGTTCAACCCTCAATTTCCTTTACATAATTGAGTGTCCATACACTCTACATTTAGCTTGCCATAAGAAAAACATTTCACATCAATCAGGTTTTATGCAGGAGCTTACCTGATTCTTGCTCACAAATAAAAGGTCTCCAACAGCTGACCTAACCCCACAGGACAAATACAAATTGCAATCAATTTCAAGCCACAAACCACTTCCTCAATTTTAAGTCAACACAACTTACTACTACCATGATCCTAGTGTCCCAAGCTTTAAGGTTAAACAATAAGTAAATAGGGTAAGAGTTGAGCCTAGTGTGATATTTAAAATAATTAATGGTTTGGGAAATAAATTTTAATAAGTTGAAAGCTTAAATCTTGTTAAGGAAAATTTAGAGTTTATTTGATCAAGAGTCCTAAGTAGTTTTAGGTAAAATAATGATTTATTAATAATTTAGTTGTTAGAAAATAATTGATAGCTAAAATTAGTTGAAAATGAATTTAATGAGTCTTGCTTGAAAAATAATAAGTAACTTTTAAAAAGGGATTTGATTTAATAAATATTTTACTAATTATAATTATTTCTATAAAAGGCTTCGATTGATTTCTTTATTTTAAATAATATTTATTTATTTTATTTTCTAGCAAAATTATTATTTATTTGATCAAAATGTCCTTGATGTATATAATAATCCAAATCTACCCTTCCTAGGGTTTTTCGACATTTACTAGGGAAATTTTATATCATTGAATATTTTATTTATGAAATAAATTAGTTTAGGGACAACTAGATCATGGTCAAATTTCTATGGCTAACCACAATCAAGAACATATGCAATCCTTCCATTCATTAAATCGACCAAATCTTGCACATAAGCATAGATCTAAATTTATTAAGATATGATCTAACCTCTACTAGCATAAATATGATCATGGCTTCAATAATCTAACATGCATATAAATGCTATTCACTAAAGGTGACATAATTTCTAGCATGCTTTATCTCAAATACTTCATGCATCAAACCTCAAATCATCACACAATCAACCAAGATAATCCTTCCATGCATAAATCCCATCTCCTTCACAATCATACAAATGTTCATGCTTCAATCTCAACAATATATATATACTCGAATCCTATCACCATCCACCTACTATCAACATCATCCTAGAGACATAATTCTAGAGTTTAAAAGAAGGATTGAAGGTACTTACTTGATTGATGAATGCCTTGAAGGAGTTTAGAGTAGATCTCAACTCCTAGATGTCTAACTTTGTCCAAGGGAGATGGCGAGAGCATGATTATGGGAGAAGAAGTCATCCGACCAAGGGAGAGGGATTTCGGCCATGAGAGAGAGAGAGAGAGAGAGAGAGAGAACATTCGTATGTTTATTCACATAGTTTTTCACTAGAGATCAAGTTTGGAGAAGATGAAGTTGATAGAGTAAATTTACCTTGAAGATGTTCTTGTCCTTCACATAAATTTTTGGTTTTGATCCGAAGTAGCAAGATGATTTGAGGAGTTTGATGTTAAGAATGGTGTCGATGGACTCACAGCAGTAAGTAGGTCAAATCTGGAGATTTTAGTGAAGGTTTGAAGTGATTTGGAGGGGTATTAGGTGAAAGAAAGTAGTAGGTGTTCTTGGTATAGTGTGTGTGTTCTTGGAGATTGAAGGGAATTGAGAGATTGTAGTGTAGTTGCCGAAAATTCTGAGGGAATTAGGCTGGCCGAATTTCTGTAGGGTGTAGGGAGTTGTTTCTCTGATTTGGAAGGGAAAAGGAAAGGTTAGTTGTTACAATCCTTGAAGAATATTTTTAGGAAGTGAATTTGGAAACTAAATATTTCTAGAATATCTTGATAATTGAAGAGCTTTGAAGGTCTCCTATGGCCGACTGGTTGAGCAGTTTTTCTGAGGAATTAAAGTTGGTTTAAGGTAGCTTAGGGTGGTCGAAATTAAGGTGCACAATGATGAAGAAGAAGTCTAGTCAATGGAGTGATATATTATGGAAGGTTGCTAAACAAAAGTGGCTGGAATTTTGGAAACCAATCAAGCAAAATTGTAGGGATTTAGTGGAGGGATTTTCGGGTACCATTGCTGGATTTCGTGCAGAAGCTTAAGGGAAACAATGGAGCTCTGTTACTGGAGGTTTAAGGAAGGTTTTTTCAGAATAAGGTTGGTGTTTCGGCTGGGAGAGAAATAGGGAACAATGCTGGAAAATTTTCCTGCATAGTTTTTCGCTGAACAGTAATTCCTGGGCAGATTTTCGGCTGCCGTTCCCAGCTAACTTGCAGAGAGTTTGAAGGGAAATTTCAGGGGTATTCAAGGCTGGTTTCAGCCTTCTTCATAGAGGAAAAACATGGCTAAGGTACTGAACAAAATCTAAAAGAAAACAGCTTGGTTTTGGACTCTCAAAGCTGTGATTTGTACAGGAATTTTCCTGCTTTTGCTCCAGCTTTAAGCAGTCCGAAAACGGCTAAGAATTTCAGATTACAAATGGATCCTAAAGACCATTTTTCTGGCAGCATTTGAGAGGGAATGCTAGCTAAGAAACTCGACATTTTGAAGGCACAACAAGCTGGAAAATTTTCAGCTCATTGCAATAAAGAAGATGAGCTAGCTAGAGAGAATTTTCAGCAAACTCACTAGAGGGATTTTTCCTCTTGGAACTTCCCACAACTCTTCCACATTTTTTAGACCATAAGAAGTCTTTTACCAAGACATTTTGATCCTACAAGATCACAACACTTTACTGAAATTTCTGGAAAGAAAATGGCTAGAATCACTTGATCAAACTAATAAGTTGAGAATTAAGGAAAAATCAAATATCAAGGAAAAATGAATTCCCTTTGGGAAATTCGAGTAGGTAAGGGTGTAGAATGAGGTTGCTCCTAACATGTTTATCTTAGGACATCATCCCTACCTTACTCCAAGCTCATAAGGCCGAAATTACTCTTCCCCAAGCAAAAATAAAATTTAATCAAGCTAAAGCTTTCATGATGGAATTTGAACCCAAGACCTCAAGAATTAATTTCAAGGCTTTAACCACTAAACCACAACAATTCTTGTTGCTATTTTCACTAGAAAAATTATTTTCTATTCAATCCACAAGCTATATCCGTATTTTCACCTCGGGTAAAAATTACCATTTTGCCCCTCTCACACAATACTCATCAACAAGACTTCAAGACAATAAAACTCAAATCCAAAGCACATAAAAATCATATAAAAATATATTTAATCATGAAATAAAATATGATATGCATCCCAACCCCCTTACTCTAAGGTTGGTTTTGACTGGGGTTTCACGTTTATGTATGCAAGTTGAAACATTTCATAAGAGAAAATGTTGGCAAACAATAAATAAAGTTAAAATAAAGAGTAGCACTTTCCTCTTTTCAAACCATACAAGTGCACAATAAATACAACCACTCAAATAGGCGGCCATGGGTACCACATGTTGGGCCCCATGTCTATACAACAGTCAGAACGCCACATTTTGTACAGACTGACAAAAGGTAGGTGTATGGCCTACCAGGTAAGATACTCCTCATTTTCTACACCCAAACAAAACCGGTTGTCCACTCCTGCAACACACAGTCCACGTGACCGAAACTTGCTATCTCGGACCGGCATGACTAAGTAGTACTGTCGCTTCTCCAAGTTGAGTTCATCTTCTGGAGGTGGCCTCCTGCCAGAAGACTCACTCTTACTCTTCAAAACTAGTACTACTAGTTACCCTTATTGAGTACTCATCGTTAATTGTTCCACTTGGGAGAAAACTGATAAAACATAGCTTTACTTGAAAATGGCAATTAAGGGTTTCTAAAGTTCGTGACAAAGCTGGCTTTAGAAAGAGTTTAGTGTTTGAGTAAAACTGCTTATAGATTTTCAAACAATTTGTTTAACTGAAACAAGAAAGGAAACAGTCCTCAATTGCCTTTACAAAATCAGTGTTCACATACTTCGTGTTTGGCTTGCTATAGTAATCTTTTACAACAAACAAGTTTTATGCAGGAGCTTACCTGATCTTTTGTTTGAGCTAACTCAAAGATCTTCCAAAGCTGACCTAACCCCGCCTCGGGTAAACACAAGCCATAATTAAACTCCAGCCAAATTTGCTTCTATAAATAATCCTAGTTCAACTTCATACAATCATGACCCTAATGTTCCAAACTTTAAGGCTAGATAATCAAAAGGATTTTATAAAATAAATATAGTTTGATAATAAAATAACTAGGGTTTGTGAAATAGTTACTAATAAGTTATAGGTATAAATCTTTGTTATTAATAAATAAACTAAGGTTTATTTGATAAAGGGTCCTAAGTCCTAAATGATATTATTAAAATAATAAACTTTTTCTATTCTCTTAATTAATAATTAATAGTTAGAAAATAATTGATAAATAAAATTAATAATAAGTAAATTTTAATATATTTTTCTTAAAAGATAATAAATAAATTTTAATAGTATTTATGAATATATGACTTATAAGATTAATATTTTACCTATCATGATTATTTATATAAAAGGCTTTATTTAATAATATTATTATATATAATATTTTTATATTTTAATTTTAATGGAAGATATAATTTATTTGGCTAAAATTCCACTATTTCATTTCCAATTCCAAATCTTCCTAGGGTTTTTGAAATCATTAGAAGAAAATATAGCATTAATTTTTATTAATGTAATAAAATTGGCTAACATAAATAGTTTAGGAACAACAAGGTCATGATCATAATTCTCTTATTGCTAATCGTAATCATGAACATAGACTTTAACACCAATCCACAAACCATTCAATTCATGAATAAAAGCATAGATCCATATCTACCATCACATGATCCAAACTCCACTAAATATACTCATATTCATGGCTTCAACAAGAATACAAGAACATAAAACTCTATTCACTAAAGGTGACATAATATATATCATGCTTAATCATCCACACTAACTCACGACATGAAGAGCATGCAACAACCCTAAAACATCATAAAACTCAACCATGACAAATCATCCTCATACTTCAATCCTAACTCCATCTTATAAACCCATACTCAATCACTAATCATATTCCATCCTTTTCTAGTTACATCTAAGAGACATGATTTTAAAATTAAGGAGAGGGTTAAAGAGACATACTCGAATGATGACTACCTTGATGAAGTCTCAAGAGAGTCCACGCGCTTGGAAGACTTGATCTGACCAAGAAGAAGAAGAGAAAATAGCCATGGTTGAAACAACCATTTCAGCCGAGAGAGAGAGAGAGAGAGAGAGAGAGAGAGAGAGAGAGAGAGAGAGAGAGAGAGAGAGAGAGAGAGAGAGTATTAGTATATTTCATTAAAGATTGAAGAGGAAGAAAGATGAATATAATCATTCATGTTTACCTTGAGAGTGTTCTTGAGTCTTCAAGAAAATTTTGGTTTTTTTTAATCCGAAAGGAGAGTCTTGATTTCAGCGTTTGATGTTATAAATTATAGATATGGATTCTAGAGGATGAGTAGATGTGATCTAGAGTTTTTGGAGAAGATTGGAGGTGTTTAGAGTGGTATTAGGCTTGGAGAATAGTGGTGTGTGTTCTTGGTGTTCTTTGGAAAAATGGAGAGAATGGAGGAAAAGCTGGACGAAATCTGTTGAGTGGTGTTAGCTGAATGGATGGAAGAATCCTTGTAATTGAATTTCAGATTAGGGAAAAGAAGGAAAGCTGGTTGTTTGAAATTCAAAAGGAGTAATTTAGGGAGTGAATTAAGGTAGAAAATATGGTAAGAATAGCTTGGTTGATGGAGGTTCTTGGAGCTGCTATGGCCGACTAGATTGTGCTGGAGTTTTGCTGAGTTGAATGAGGTTTCAATAGGCTATAGGGTGGCCGAATCATGAAGTGCAATGGTGGAGGAAATTTCTGGTTGGTTGAGGCTTAATCCATGGAAGTTTTCATGGAGTAATTTGCTAGAATTAATTCCAAATGAAGGCTTAATTGTAGTGATTGAAGGAGTGATTTAAGGAGTGGCTATAGTGTTCATTTTGTGCAGATCAATGGAGGAGACGGTGAAGTTCAGTTCATGGCTGACTAAGGTTGGTTTTACAGAAAATTGGAGTGAGTTTCGGATAGGGTTGAAGAGGGAACAAAGCTGGAATTTCTGTTTGTTCATTTAAGAGGTTTGCTGGATTTTTTGTGCAGATTTTTCTGCAATGTTCCAGTCGACTTGTAGAAGGTTTAAAGGGGTATTGGAGGGTCCTTTAAGGCTGGTTTCCAGCCTTCCTTATGGAGGAAAGACAGAGATGAATTACTGGTTTGAAAGCTAGAAGAAACATCTTAGTTTTTGGACTGTTATGCTGCGAATTTTGCCCAGAATTTTTTTTTCTGGATTGCACAGCTTTGTGCAGTCCGAATTTTGGCCAAAGTTTTCAGTCTTCAAGCTGAGTAAATTGGCTATTTTTCTGGCAGTATTTGAGTCAGAAATGTGGCTGAAGATTTCAAAAGTTGGACTGACCATGAAGCTGGAAAAATTTTCCAGATTACTACATGAAGAAGATGAACACTTATAGGGTGGAGTTTGAAGGTTCAACTATGGAGATTAATTTTCTTGGGAACTTTCCATAACCCCTTCTCCATTTTCAGTCAATATGCTATCCTCATATAGACATTTTCGAAACTCCAAGATCAAAGAGTCTTGTTGGATTTTTCTAGAAATAAAAATGGCTTAGATAAATTGTGCAACTTAATTGATAAAGAATTAAGGTAAGCTAGAGAGCAAAAAGGGTATGAATCCCTTAAGAGTTTTTGTAGGGTACAAGAGTAGGATTAGGACATTCCTTTCATGTCTCCCCTAGGACAACACTCCTACTCCTTATGGCCTACAAGGGACAAAAATATCCACCTATCTAAAATAAAATTTAATCATGCCAAAACTTAAATAATTGTATTTGAACTCAAGACCTTAGAGATAAATTCCAAAGCTTTAACCAATAAACCACAATAACTCTTGCTCTTATTTTCTCTCCTAAATATTCTTCCTATTCAATCCCCAAGCTATCTCCCTATTTCCACTTCAAGCAAAATTATCATTTTGCCATTTCTAATCAATAAGCACAATTAAGCCTTCTAGACTATAAATCACGATTCCAAAACACATAAAATCATTCAAAAATATATTTATGCATGCAAGAAAATATGATATGCATCTCGACCCCCTTACTCTAGGGTTGGTTTTAGATGGGGTTTCACATAGCCAGCGTTGCCTTGGCTATTGGAGCCGGCGCTGGTTTCACTCTGTTCCGCTCTGTTTTGGCAATTTTTTATTGCCTCGAAGTTCGTGTTATCAGTGCATGGTTGGCACCGTTCCAGTGCCCTAGCCGGTGCCGCCTTTCCTCTGTTTTACGATGTTTTTGCTTCATTTTACTCCAAAAATCTATAATAATGAACAAACTACCTTTCCAAGGGTAAACTCTCAAATATGAAGGAATATGACTAGTTATTAAACAAAATGTATCACAAAAGAGCCTCAAATAACTAGGAAAAATATGAGTAATTTAGCCACTATCATATTCCCCCACACTTAGTTCTTTGCTTGTCCTCAAGCAAAGTATCAAAGACAAGTAGAAAAACACAAGGTTTAATCAAATCACTCAATCAATTTCAAAACAATATCCTCAACGCTTTCTTCATTCAAGAACATAAAACACATGCTACTACATCTTTCACAACAAATGCAAGACTTGTGTAAGTGAATAATGACTTAGTAGAACTATCTCAATATTTAACAAGATTCTTAAACCATTGGAAAGAATTTAGTTCAAAAAGAGTATGCATTCCATAAGCTTATTTTTCATACACACTCTCTACTAATTCGAGACATATTATGATTCTACTTAGGTCAAGTAGGACTTTCAAGCTTGTAATATAAGGCTAAAGGTTTGTAATGTAACTTATTAACCGAAGGATATAGGAGAATCAAAATCAAAGAAACTGAGAGTTCGCAAGAAAAAGATAAACAAAATGAATTAATAATTTCCAACTCTTTTTGCTCTCCTATTCCAGAAATCAATCAAACCATAACCTTATTCAACAATTACAACTCAACTCAAGCAAATCCTGCATTTTTTTTTCTTTTCTCTTCTTATCTTTTTACTTCATCAATTCTTCGATCACTCATATTTTACAGCAATGGTGTCAAAGATTTGATACGAACTCAACTTTTACAGCTCAATCACCATTCATTTTGTGATCTTTTTTTTCTTCTTTTGTTCAAATTTCTTTTCTTTCACTCCTCTTTTGTTTTCACTGCTGCTGTTCTTTTCTTTTTCACTTTTTCTCTTCCCCTTCTTTCTAGTATCTTTTGTTTTTCTTTTCTTGTTTTCACTCTCTCTTTTCTCTTTCTTTCCTTTCTCCAGCTCCACACATAATTGATACATGACTGAAAGCAATGAGTCATGATCTTTCTCCAAGTACTCTCCCTCACATTCTCCTTCATGTACTTTCATCCATCAAAAGCATAAAGATTTGGAAAATTATTCAAACTCTAAAAAACAAGCAATGGACAAAGTATTGTGATGGGTTTTAAAGAAAGAAATCAACAATTTAGGCTCAAAATAGTCACTAGGGATAATATAAAAAATAGGTAGGTTTGAAAAGCTCAAACTATCTAAAGAAGGCCTATTACCGTCATCCCTAAGTTAAATCATGATTGTCTTTCTAATTTTGCCTCGAGAGGTATTCAAGTAAGTTCTAGAATGCCTCATGAATTTTAGTAGAAAACTAGGTTTAAGAACAATGCAAAGCATTTGATCAAGAACTACTTCATCCAAGTGCGTGTAAAAAGTCATGCATAAGCCATAAATGATCTGGAACATATGTTCTATAATCCATCATAAAGACATGCATTAAAAGTATAGCTTGAAATCTCAAAGAAAATCAGAAAAAAAATTTTAAAAATTTTGAAAGTTTTTGCTCACAAGAAGGATAAAGTCTATGCATACATAGAAGAATTTTCAATCAAATCATTCCCCCACACTTAAACTGGACATTGTCCTCAATGGCCAAACAAATAGAGTAAGGAACTATTGCCAAGGGACCAAAAATAAAAGGGGAAAAGAGAAGAAAGAAAATACTACCATAATTTGTGCTCAAAATAAAATTATTTCTCAATTTCAAAATATTTCAAAGTAGCTCAATTCTAAGAAAACACCAAGATAATTGATAAAAACTTGGACAAAATATATCACCAAACCACTCCCTTACACTTAAATTGGACAATGTCCTATTGGCAAAAAATAAACATAAGAAAGCATCTCCAAAGGGACTAAAAGAAATAATGGGTAAGAAAGTTTAAGTAATACTTCCCAAGTGCAATAATGCTCCAATAGATATCCAAACTTAAGGTAAAGGGAAGGGCTTGTCCAAGAGGACTTTATTCCTATAAAACAAAACACAAATAAAGCACAAAGATAATAATAATAAAATAAAAACATACTTAAATAAAAGAAAACAAATTAAAGAAAAAGACTCAAATAAAAAATATAAAATAAAAACTTTTCATACTCATCATACTTCCTTATCAAATCTTTTGAAAAGAAATTAAAGCTCAAAATAGAAGATAGGCATGATGAATGTAGAATGGAGAGAGGTTTTTGAAAAATAGAAGGTTTATGGAAATAATTTTTCTCACTAAAACAAAACACATAAACCTCTTTCTCTAACATTTCTTTAGACACACAAATATTGTTGTCAACATATAAGTGCACATGATTTCTAAAAAATGCATCAAGCTTGAAATCACTTTTTAACCCTTCAAAAGAATGTTCATAATTAAAATTCCCCTTTAAACTTAGTATTTGAGTTCTTAATGATGAGATCAAGAAATCCTTACTTTTCAATGCTTCTACAAATACCAAGTTACCTCCCTAAAATTGGGGTGAAGGGTAGAATTTGTCAACATCCTCGAAGGGTTTCTTAGAATGAATGATAAATCCAACTTCTTGAGGCATGTTACACTCCATACATCATCATTGGGACCATTGTTTTCCAAGAATTGAGAGGAACCTAAAAAAAATCATGTGATAAAGAGAGATTAGAATTATTAGCATGTAGAGTAGAATTGAATACCTCCCTTTCCACGTTGGACAATTGGTCATCATGTCCCCTCATTTCCTTGGAGATTCTCTTGTTCAAGCATATAGGCCTTTATGGCATCCTCAACCAACTTAGCTAGTTGTGTTCTTTGATAGCTTAATTGTTGAGATGCTTCTTCATGCTACTGAACAGATGAATTTGTATTGGAAATGAAAGAATTCACCAATGTTATTAATGATGTCTCACTAAGAACATCAATGCGAGCTTGTAATCTTGCTAATCTAGCATCATTGTAACTCCTTTGATTTTGTGCCCACAAATAGTTGTTCATGATGATATCAACCTCGCACCAAAATCAAAGAAAAGAAAAATAAACAAAAATAATAGAAAAACAAAGAAAAGAAAAAAAAAAGGTAAAAGCAAAGAAGAGAAAACACACACACACACACACACACACATTAGATATACTCACAAGCTACCTAACCAACAAAGTCAGTGGTATTTATAATACAACATGAAGTATGTTAGTCAATTAAGTCAAAGTTAGTAAGTTAGATTACAAAGGTATACAGAAGATACATAGGATACAAAAGATGGCACCTTTTTGCGAAAAGAACAATTGTATAGATTTACATATTCACATATTTACCTATTTACATATTTGCATGGTTAAATCAACAAAATCCAAGCTTTCAAGATATTGTTCCCTGGCAACGGCGCAAAAAACTTGATGTGTATGGATTTGGGTTTAAAAATTACACAAAAACTAAGCATATTCCCAATCAAGTTGACACTAAAACGTTAACCCCAAATTACACATATGAGTAAGCGTACTCATCATTAACATAGCATAGGGTTCAAACAAGTGTCGATCCTCAAGGAACAAGTATGCATTAATCCCTTTTCTTTCATTGTTTAACCGACTCAACAAAGTGAAAAAATGAAATAAAATAAAAAAAGAAAATAAAAATAAAAATATATACATGTCAAGAATGGAGAATTATGTAACTAAAGCCATTGTTTAGACAAACATGATCTTAAAGTATCCAACCATTATCATAACCAATTATTCTCTTGGCATCATGAAGGATGAAGGTAGATTCACTTCGATGGTCAATCCATGAAATCACTATCCTCTAGATAAATTAGCATCACTTGGTCTGTCTTAACTAATTCACCCAAAAGACGCATTAAAAAAAATCCTTAATTAAATTTCCTTGGTCTGGCAAATTTAAAACATGAAATTAATCAATGAATCCTTGATCTGACAAACATCAATTAACCTTTAATTACTTAATCCTCAGCAATTAACCTCTTTGGTCTAGCAAGTTAACAGCCAATAAATATGAAATTAATCAAGTGAAACCACTATCAACCTCTTTGGTATAGCAAGCTAATGAAAAGAAACAATCAATTAATTTCATAATACACCCAAGTAATTAAATATTAAGAAGAACAATCAATTAATCAAAAGATCAAATAACTGTAAATATCATGAATATGTACAACAATGTTGAATTATAATAAAACAATTAATATATCATTGTTCAAGAAAAAGAAAACAAAGTAAAAGAAAGCACTCATAGACAAGCCTCATTCTTCTTCCTTTAAAGACCTTCTTGCACAACCCTCCTTGAATTGAAGAATTCCTCTTTTGATTTGAGTGATTTTCTGTGATGATCAATGAATTTTTCCCTTTTCCCTTGTGTTTTCTATCTATTTATAGGCTTAGGAAGTGTCTAAACTCATTGGTGTAATGTTCTTGGCCGAGTAGAAGTAGGAAAGTACTAAAACTCTACAGATTACCAAAAATCACGTAGATAAAAATCACAATCCCCCATTTTCCTCATGGCACAACTAGTGCTGGCTTAGCTCTCGGAGCTAGTACCGGTTATGTTGTGGCTCTCTACTCGCTCATCAATTTTTTTTCCGAATTCTGCACAATGTGTTCCAAAATGTAGCCGGCGCTGCCTTGGCTACTAGAGCCAATGCCGGTTCCACTCTGTTCCACTCTATTTTGACAATTTTTCATCACCTCAAAGTTCGTGTCGTCAGTGCAATACCGGCGCCAGTTCCAGTGCCCTAGCCGACGCCGCCTCTCCTTAATTTTGCGATGTTTTTACTTCATTTTACCCCAAAAATCTGTAATAATGAACAAACTACATTTCCAAGGGTAAAATATTTAATATGAAGGAATATGACTAGTTATTGAACAAAATGTATCACAAAAGAGCCTCAAATAACTAGAAAAAATATGACTAATTTAGCCCCTATCATAGGGCACTGGCGCCATGTCCTCCGGTGACATACATGGTCATAGTAGATGTAGCAACTCGAATGGAAAATGAGGATAGAAACTGGCTGATGAACCGGCCATTCCAGCCGAGCCAACCACCGGTGAGACCCCCGGCTCATAAGTGATCCGTTGGCCTAATACAGTGGGAAATAAGGGGAAGTAGCCCAGGACAGTACTATTAGGTCCTATGTCGAGTGCGCTAATGCGTCTGAATTATGGGAAGCGAGGTCATGCCAAAAGGGATTGCTGGTCGCGGTGAGTGACAAAAAGATGTTTCAACTGTGGTGACCTGAACCACCAGAGGAACAACTGTCCAAGACCACTCAGAATTGGACAGGGAGCTGCGACCCAGCCTGATGGGGCAGCCAGAGGGGCACCTGTTGGGACAAATGGTGGAGGAAGCCAAAAACCGCAAGTAAAAGCTAAGGTCTTCACTCTAAATCGGGAAGAGGTTGGAGTTGATTCAGCGGTAGTTAAAGATAGGCTTTTTTTGCAACGTCACTCTATTTTTGTTTTAATAGACCCCAGATCGACTCATTCATATGTGAACGATAAGTGTGCATGCCATTTGGGTTGGGACGGGGTAGAGTTACCTTATACCATGTTTATGAGTACACATTTAGGGAGGTAAAGTGGTGCGAGTATGGTAGTCCATGGGTGCGATGTTGTAGTTGGAAAAGAGATTTTGAAGGTGGATCTCATAATCCTACCCATCGACGACTATGATCTAATTTTGGGTATGGACTGGTTAGCAAAGCATGGAGCAAAAGTGGATTGCAAGGCCACGATAGTGGAATTTGTTAGACCCGGAAGCGATGTGTTAGAGTTTAACAGGAGAAAGGTAAGGAAGTTGAAATTCTTGATAGCAGGAGAAAATACGTGAAAAATACTAAAGAAGGGTTGTGTGGGATATTTGGCTTATCTAATCAATAAGCCCAAAGATCAGTGTACTTTGGAAAGCATCGAGGTGGTAAAGGACTTTGCAGACGTGTTTTCGGCCGAACTTACTTCTCTTCCACCTTCCTGAGAAGTTAAGTTCACCATCGATTTAGTTTATGGAGCAGAGCCAGTGTTGAAGACTCCTTATCGGATGGCACTCGCAGAATTGGAAGAATTGAAGGAACAACTGGAGGTGTTGGTTAGGCAAGGGTATATAAGACCTAGTACATCACCTTGGGGAGCCCCGGTGTTGTTCGTGAAGAAGAATGATGGGACGTTGAGATTGTACATAACTATAAAGGGTTGAATAACCTCACAATCAAGAACAAGTATCCCTTGCCTTTAATTGATGAGTTGTTCGATTAGTTGCAAGGTTTATGTTATATTTCTAAGTTTGATCTCCGGCAAGGTTATTACCAAATACGAATCAAGGAGGAGGATATTCCCAAGACATCTTTCAACATTAGATATGGGCACTACGAGTTCGTGGTGATGCCATTCGGAGTAACTAATGCACCCGCTATTTTCATGGATCTTATGCACAGGGTTTTTCAGCCGTACCTGGATAAGTTTGTAGTAGTATTCATAGATGATATTCTAATTTACTTAAAGAATCCTGAGGAGCATGCGGAGCATATAAAGTTGGTACTGGAGAAATTAAGAGAGCATAAACTCTATGCTAAGTTTAGTGAATGTGAGTTTTGGTTGGATTCAGTGGCTTTTCTTGGTCACGTGATATCTGAAGATAGAATTAAGGCGGACCCATCGAAAGTCAAGGCTATCTCAAATTGGAAGCAACTGAAGAGCATAACCGAGATCAGGAGTTTCCTTGGATTGGCAGGATATTACCGCCGTTTTATTAAGAACTTTTCTATACTAGCAACGCCAATGACCTAATTACTAAGGAAGGATGTGCCATACGTCTGGAATGATAAGTGTGAGAAGAGCTTTCAAGAGCTTAAGAGGAGATTGATGACAGCACTAGTGTTGAGCCTACCTGAAGAGGGTAAGGCCTATTCCTTGTACATGGACGCTTCTAAGAAAGGTCTAGGGGTGGTGCTGATGCAAGACAGAAAAATTATCACCTATGCATCGAGGAAGTTGAAGCTGCATGAGATAAACTATACGATGCACGACTTGGTGTTGGCAGCGATAGTGTTTACTTTGAAGAAATGGCGACATTATTTGTATGGAGTGGAATATGAAGTCTTCACGAATTATAAGAGCTTGAAGTACATATTCCCACAAAAGGACTTGAACTTAAGGCAAAGAAGGTAGATGGAGTTCTTGGAGGAGTACAAGTGTCCAATTAACTACCATCCAAGGAAAGCGAATGTGGTAGCTGATGCACTGAGTCAGAAGGTGAGGATGGCTAGCCTGAGGGTGCAAGGGGTACAAATAGTATAGGAGTTCTTGAGATAAAAGGCGCAAGTGGGAGAAGGAAAAATTAGCTTGAACAACCTGAAATTGGAGCCCAAGTTAAGGCAAGAGATTGTTGAAGTTCAGTAGAATAACCACGAGTTTCAGTCCTTCAAGGCAAAGAAAGTGAAGAGAGGAAATAAGGAGTTTCGGACTGATGAATGGGAGTGACATATTTTTGAGAACGACTATATGTATCGAACGATCTAGTGTTGAAGAGAAAGATAATAGATGAGGCTCACAAAAGCAAGTATTCCATTCATCCGGGAGAAGTAAAGATGTATCAGGATTTGAAAAAAGCCTACTGGTGGCCGGGAATGAAAATGGATGTGGCGCAATACATCTCTACTTGCTTGACGTGTCAGAAAGTAAAAGCGGGGCATAAGAAGGTAGCTGGATTGCTACTGTTGGGGATATGCCCTAGAGTCAATTTGTACTTATACAATTGTCATTATGTTTTATATAATAATATGAGGCTTTCCTTTCCATGAATAGTGAGTTTTGTTTTGCTAGTCATCAATTACATGACTTGATAGTAAAACCCTACAATGAATACAATGACTATTTTAAAACTGTCCCTGATCGATTATTATTATTGGAATAATAATAAATTAAGATTAGTATATTTGTGACTTGATGGCTATGTTTTACTGGCCATGGATATTTGTGATATCGAGTCAAGACATAAATAAATGTTAGAGAACATTGTATTGGACATGACCCACTGTGAGAGTACTTCATGGAATATGTCATAAGTACTTTCTAGCTATAATAATATTGAAAGTTCTTCGATCTAAATTCATCATAGTTTTCTACTTGATAAATTCTATATTTTGACATTATCTAAAGTTGTCTTTAACCAGATAATAAATTAGACTACTGTTGGATATAGAATAAATCAAGGAGAGGAATATGATTGATTGTGAAGGAATTTGTCCTTCTCAGTTATGGGAGAGATATCCATGGGCCCCTTGATAAGTTAGACTGTTAAAAATGCATGGCCGTGCTCAAATATATCAATCTAAGATATTGATATCATTTGTTTGAATAGTCTACTATGAAATCAAGAAATAATTGATTAAGCTTAATAAGGATGACATGCTCCGTGCCTTATGCTTAATCTGGATATCGTGTGACAAAAGGACTAAATATAAAATTATGGTTTGGTTCAAAGAGATCACCGATCTTCATTTAAGCTGGATAGTTATAATGTTTTGCTAGAAATCGCTTATAACTTGTGGGCCATTTAAATATGATTTAGGCAGATTGCCAGTGTTAAATGAACCTATAGGGTTACACAGTAAGCGAACTTGTTAGGTTATTTTTCTGGTGACCAGGTTCGATGAATCTGGATGATATCCAGATTATAAGAATCTGACTCGGTAAATTAATTAGTTAAATTACTGAGATAATGGCAGAATCTTATCATATCAGTTTTAATTTAATTTGAATTTAAATTAGAATATGATAAGATATTATTAGGGTTGGACTCTAAGAGGTTCGGGGGTTTTTAAGAAAACCCTAGCCGTCTTTTCAATAGTCCAATTTTTCGGTTGAGAACATTTGTGCCATTTTCTACCAAAAAGAAAAAAAAAACCTCTCAAACCCTAGGCGCTAGCACTCCCCAGGTATCGAGTGAGTTCGCGGTGTGTATCCGATAGAGGACGTTCGCATACTGCAGCGTCTGGTGATTGTTCGGGTTGAACGAACAACAGCGCAACCAGAATCGAAGGATTTCGATTACAGCAACCAGAGGTAATTCTTAAAGCTTAGATCTTCTTAATCGTTTACTTGGGTCCTCGGGAGGGATTCGTGGATATTTTCCGAGTTTAGGAGTCCACGAATCCTAACAGCTACAACCATTGCCTATTCCCGAGTGGAAGTGGTAAGAGGTGACGATGAACTTTGAAGGATCCTGTGTGGATTATGGTTGACAGATTGACCAAGATAGCTCATTTCATTCCAGTAAATGGGAAGGACTCTATGGAAAAATTGGCCAAGATGTACATTCGGGAAGTGGTTAGATTGCATGGTATAGCATTGAGGATCGTATCTGACTGAGATTCTAGGTTCACTTCAAGGTTTTGGACAAAGTTCCAAGAGTCAATGCGGACGACTCTGAAGCCTAGCACGTCTGCACATCTGCAGACTGATGGACAGTCTGAAAGAGTTATCCAGATATTAGAGACATGCTTAGGGCTTGCATATTAGATTTCGGAGATAAGTGATTGGATTGCATACCTTACGCTGAGTTGGCCTACAATAACAGTCATCAGGCATCAATTGGAATGGCACCCTATGAGGCATTGTATGGACGAAAATGTTAGGTATCCTTTTATTAGGGATGGTTAGAGGATGGTCAAATCAGCAAATTTGGGAAAGTGAATATTGAGGAAATGGCCGACAAAGTGAAGGTAACAAGGGAGAGGCTGAAAGTCGCTCAAAGCCGATAGAAGAGTTATGCTGATAATAGAAGAAGGGAGTTGGAGTTTCAAGTGGGAGACCAGACATTTTTAAATATAACACCTAGCAGAGGAATTCTAAAGCATTCTAAGGGAGGGAAGTTGAGTCTTAGATATTCAGGACATTTTCCAGTGATTGAGAGAATTGGACCCGTAGCATACCGATTGGAGCTATCAGAAGGGTTGGTTGGAATTCACGATGTGTTCTATGTGTCCTAATTGATGAAATATAACCCTGACCCAGAGCATGTATTGAATGGGGAACCCTTGATCATTCAGCCTGACTTGAGCTTTGTTGAGAAACCAATTAATGTTTTAGATTGTAGTATCAAGATGTTGAGGAATAAGCAAATACCTATGGTGAAGATTTTGTGGGATCATTATAGTACTCAGGATGCAACGTGGGAGACTAAAGATTGGGTGAAGAGGAAGTATCCAAATTTGCTTTAGAAGTTTAGCACCTTGAATTTCGGGACAAAATTCTCTTAAGAGGGAGAGGATGTAATATCCCGTATTAGATCACCTTTAGTATGTTGGAAAAAGTCATGCATGTCATATTGTTTTGTACTACATTTGATGATTTATACTATTTTCATGAAAATATCAGTTTGTTGTTGTATGAATTAATTGTCGTGTTATTTGAGTTAGTTTAGTTTTATTTTATTGAGTAGAATTTATTAGAAAGAGGATGGAGCAAGTGAGTAGGAATGAAGGAAATTTATTAGGAGAATATTTACCAAGAATTATTGTGAAATTGTATTTAGAGCTTGGTGTGTATTCTTTGGTGACTTGAGTTCGAATCCCAATTCTTGCAAACCCTTTCCCTTTTCATTTTTGATAAACCATTTTTCCCATGTTTTCCCTTCCCTTGGCCGAAAATCCTAGGGGCTGCGTCCTTCTTATTTTCCAATTTCCTAAAATAGGGGTTTTCGATTATTTTGGGTTTTATTAAAAAGAATTTAATATAAATTAAATTCCTAATATTCTCTAATTAATATTTTATTTCAAACTTTTAGGAAATTTAATTATTTTATCATCTAGAATTTTCCAAGGATCTTACTCAAGGGTTTCATTGTGAAAAGAAAATTATAGGAACATTTCTTTTGGAACCCATAGTATAGCAACTACTTTCAAAAGAATGAAAGTTTCCCAAACTTGTTTTCTCTAAAAGAGTTTATTTGGAAATAAGGAGATCTTGTCCAAAGCTTTAAAGGAAATAAATATTCTCCCAAGATTTATGGCATTTTCAAAAGCTAGTGTTTAAGGAAAGAAAATTTCAGCTTTATTCCTAGAATCTAGATTTTATCACATAATATAATTATTCCTTAATTAATTGTTTTTCCTTAAAATAAATTAAGGCATTACCTAAATTAATTCTTGAATCAACATCCCATTTATATTAATTGAATTTTGTAGAATAAAACCAAACCTAGCCGCCACCTTGATGAGTTTTTATTTCCTTTCAAGTTCCCTAAATAAAGGGAGGGACATCCCTAAGTAATCCTAATCAATCAAGGTTCTTTTAAACTAATAAAAAACCAGAAACTTCCCCTTCTTCCCACCAATTTTTGTCTACTATTCACATGCACACACTCACGAAAATTCCAGTAGCCTTGTCCTCCAATTTTCTTTTGTTTTAGCTAAAACAACACCACCAAAAAGCCATCACAACTCTTCTCCAATTTTCGGCCAACAGAAGAACCAAAAGGCAGCACTTTTTCTCATCTTTTCCACCCTTATTTTGGCCATAATAACAACCAGAAAACAGCCACAAAAACCCAGCCCTAAAACCCTCTTAAACCTTACTGGAATTCGGCTACAGCAATAGGGATAAAAGTTGTTATCTTTTCCTTCTTGTGATCAAGAGATCAAAGCAAGATCAAGCTCTACTAAACCCTAAAAACCCTCTTCTGCCTAGAAATTCCAGCCACTGACCCCCTCCAATAACTCGGCCAAAACAGCACTAATCTTCACCAAAATTGAAACCTAAGGGCAAGGTAAACAACTCTTCAAACCCCTTCAATTTCTATTCAATTCTTCTTCCTCTTTTCTCCTAAATTTTGAACCAAAGGGAGCTGATTTATCCCTATCATCTCGTGATCTTCGAATCAAGGAAACTAAGAGTCACCACTCGACTCTTCTTTCCAAAGTAAACTCCTTCAAGCATCAAAGGCGCCACCTTTGTTCTTGTTGTGCCATCAAAGAGGTATTTAAGAATTAACTTTACTGATTTAAATAAGGTTGACCTTATAGTGATGCTAATATTCATGAAGTCTTGCATGAAAAGCATGAATAGATAGAATTGATGAGGTTTGATGGTGCAATGTTGTGAACTAGGTGTATAGGGAATAAATCATGATTAACCATTGCTATGATGACCTAGAACTATTGTATGTTGAATAAAGATGCGAACTTTTGTTGTAGTTAGGGTTAATATATGAAATTGATGGTAGTTGATTATGGAGGTCATTATATAAGTTGATGTGAGCCGAGTGTAAGCATGCATGTGTGAGACATATAACTATAGAAAGCATGGAGGTGATTTAATGAATTAATCCACCTAAGTGTTATGGATGAATTAGATGATTAGTATGATCATAGGGATTCATGATTCGTGAAAAGATAAGTGGATGCATATTTGGGTTCTAATTATAAAATCATTGATTCTAGATAAGGAAGAAAGTGAAAAAGAGATCAAGCATTACTTTGGTTGATTATTGAGAATATTAAAATAAGTCCCTACATAACTGTTTTGATAAATGTTACTTGTTTACAAGCAATTTTTACAATATTATTTGAAATTGATGTTAATATGATGTTTTGACAAGAGGATTGAAACGTTGACATATACATGATGAGTTACACTATATTTTGATACTTGGGTTGGAAACATGGATGTTTTACTTTCTAAATGAGTTTATCAAAATTCAACTATTCACACTTAAAAACGATTTCTTACACTACCATTAAATAATTTGGAAATGCTATTACGAAAAATCACATTTTGCAATCAAGCTAATCAAAGACTTTCAAAAAAGGGAAAGATGATTCTGCCCCTAAATGGGAAGCGTTGAGTACTTAGCAGGGGTAGGCTAGTAGTACTAGTTTTGAAGAGTAAGAGTGAGTCTTTTGGCTGGAGACCACCTCTAGAAGATGAACTCAACATGGAGAGGTGACAATATTACATAGTTTGGCCATCCGAGCTAGCATATTGGTCCATATGGACATTGTTGATCTAGACTGGACAACCAAAATATTAGGTGTAGAAATGAAGGAGTATCTCACCTAGTGGGAGGATCCTCCACTACCCATTGTTGAAAGAATACATTGGGAAGCTATCATGGAGATAACCATGATATGGATTATGTTACTATATTGTTGAATCATTTGCTAATCCCTAACTAATGAATTATGAATATGATGAAATGATGATTTCTTGTGATCTATTTTGGATTCATGGAGTAAGGCTCCTTTGTATAACTATTATTGATGAAATTGACTTGCAAACACGGTTTTGTGATTTGAATAAATCTGCATACACAAAATGGTTTCAATTGACACTTGCAGACATGGGACTTACTGAGATGTCAATCTCACACCTTTTATATCATGATTTCAGGGGATTGCTTATACTAAGCAGGGTGAAGTGTTAGGGGATGAACTCCAGTTTATTTATTTACTTCTATTTTGAATTTATTTCAAGAGACGTTTGTTAGTTTTGATTTTCATGACTAGTATAAGTTTTGCTTCTGGATGTAATGAGATTATTTCTTTAATTTTATTTAGCCGTCTTTTCCTTTTGTACCTCGTTAGAAAGACCCCTGGTCCTTTAGATGGGGCGACATCCTACCCTATCTGGGTACCTAGGGTGTGGGGTGTTACAGGTCTTGTTGAAGAATTTCAAGATGTATTTCCAAAAGAAGTGCCTGAAGGATTGCCACTCGTTCAAGGAATAAAACATCAGGTTGATTTCATCCCGGGGGCTCTCATTCGAAATAGACCAGCTTATAGAAGCTACATCGAAGAAGCTAAGGAGCTACAAAAGAAAGTTGAGGAGTTGCTCAAGAAAGGCCATGTTCAAGAGAGTTTGAGTCTAAGTACGGTTCCAATATTGTTGGTGCCTAAGAAAGATGGATGATGGAGAATGTGTATTAACAGCAAGACCATTATCAATATAATAGTAAAATATTGTTACCCTATCCCTAGGCTTGATGATTTATTGGATGAATTGCATGGATCATGTGTATTTTCAAAAATTGATTTGAAATCCGAATATCATCATATCAGGATTAGGGAAGGTGATGAATGAAAAACTATATTTAAGACTAAATAGGGTTTATATGAGTGGTTTGTGATACCATTCTAGTTATCAAATACACCTAGTACTTTCATAAGATTGATGCATTATATGTTGCGAGAGTATATTGAAAAATTTGTTGTGGTGAATTTTGATGACATTTTGATTTATAGCAAAACTTATCAAGATCATTTGTATCATCTTAAATGTGTGCTTTTTGCCAAAGGTTATATGCGAACTTTGAAAAATGTTCATTTTCTTGGGAAAAAGTAACCTTTCTTAGTTATGTTGTAAGTTCATAGGGTATTGAAGATGATGAAGAAAAGGTCAAGGCAATACAGGATTGGCCAACACCTACATATGTGGTTGAGGTAAGAAGTTTTCGTGGGTTAGCCAGTTTTTACAGGTGTTTCATTAGAAACTTCAGCACAATAGCTGCCCTGTTGATTGAAGTTATAAAAAAGAATGTAGGGTTTAGGTGGGGGGAAGAACAAGAAAAGGCTTTCATTGCTTTGAAATCAAAATTGAGTGAAATCCTATTGTTGTCCTTGCCTAACTTTGAGAAGGCTTTTGAAGTAGAGTGTGATGCTAGTGGAATAGGAATATGCATTGTATTGACTCAGGATAAAAAACCTATTGCATTTTTTAGTGAGAAGCTATTGGGAGCACCCTTGAATTATTCCACTTATGACAAGAAATTATGTGCATTAGTGAGCACTTTGCACTATTGGCAACATTCTTTGTTACCTGGGGAATTTATCATCCATACTGATCATGAAATGTTAAAGCACCTTAAAGGCTAACAAAAGTTGAACAAAAGGCATGCCAAGTGGATGGAGTTCATTGGTACATTTTCATACGTGATCAAATACAAGAAAGGTAAGAATAATGTACTAGCCGATGCATTATCTCACAGGTATATGCTTTTAAATTCCTTGGAAGCAAAATTTCTTGGTTTTGAGCTTTGTAAGGACTTTGCTAATGATGATGATTTTAGACAGATTTATCATACTTGTGAAAAATGTGCCTTCCAAAAATTTTATAGGCATGATGGGTTTTTTTTAAAGAGGGTAGAATTTGCATACCAAAAGGATCATTGAGAGAATTGCTAGTGAGGGAAGCTCATGGAGGAGGATTGATGGGACATTTTGGGATTTCAAAAATATTAGGCATTTTGCAAGAGTATTTTTATTGGCAAAAAATGACGGGAGATGTAGAGAGGCATTGTAGTTCATGCACTACATGTAGAAAGGCCAAGTCTAAAACACTACCCCAAGATTTATTTACACCTTTATAGAGAGGCATTCATTAGATATTTCAATGGATTTAATATTAGGATTGCCACAGACCAAGAGGGAGGGATTCTGACTTTGTAGTTGTTGATCGATGTTCTAACATGACTCATTTTATTCCTTGTGCAAAAACTAATGATGCTACTCACATTGCAGGTTTCTTCTTCAAGGAAGTGGTATGATTGCACGGGTTACCACAGACCATAGTATCGGATAGGGATTCCAAAATTTTAAGTTATTTTGGGAGAATATTGTAGGTAAAACTGAGAACTAATTTGTTGTTTTCTACAGCTTGTCACCCACAAATGGATGGACAAACGGAGGTTGTCAACCGGACCCTTACACAACTACTATGGGCAATCATCAAGAAGAACGTGAAAACTTGGGAAGAATGTCTTCCACATAAAAAGTTTGCCTATAATAGAACAGTCCATTCTACTACTTCATATTCTCCATTTCAAGTTGTTTGTGGGTTTAATTCATTAACCCCCGTAGATTTATCGCCTTTGCCTATGGATGAATGATTAAGTCTTGATGGCAAAAAGAAGGCTAAAATGGTCAAGTCCATGCATGAGAAGGTTAAGACTCTAATCGAAAAACGGAATGAGGCCATTGCATGCAAGTGCAACCAAGGAAGAAATAGGTGATATTCGAGCCAGGAGACTGGGTTTAGGTGTGATGCGTAAATTTTGGATGTATAAAAATTATCAAATTTAAATCCACCCTTTAATCAAGTTTTAATTAAAACATTAATCTCAAAATACACATACGAGCAAGTATACTCATCACAAGCATATCATAGGGAATTAATGAGTATTGATCTCAAAGGAATGAGTACACACTTCACTTTTCAATCATTGTTTAACCGACCCAAATAAAGTGAGAAAATAATAAAAATAAAAAATAAAAAATATATATAACTAAAGATGTACGAATATGCAATTTAAAAAATTATCCTAGAAAACGTGATAATAAGCCAACTAGCAATTCTCTCAATTAATTATTATCTTGGCATCATGAAAGAATATAAAGTAAAATTCAATCATTTCCCAAGTCATGAATCTACTTAGATAAATTCCACTTATTTTTCCAATCTATGGAGTCACTATTTTTTGATTAAATTAATAGATTTTTCAATCAAGCCAACATAACCAAAACATGCATTAAACTCAATTCCTCAAAAACATGAAATTAGCTAATGACCATTTGCTCGAGGTGAAATCAACTAATCTTTGATTACTTAGTCCTATAATCTTAACTTCATCACCTAAGTCCATTAAGATTTAGCAAATATGAAATCAATGCAATAAACCCCTAAAATCATTTCCCAAGTCAATAAGAAGAACTCGCATCAATAACCAATGATAACAGGTAATCAAATACTAAGGATGATAAATAATTGATCAAATAACTAAATCAACACAAAACCATGAATCCAAAATAATGTTAAATTATAATAAAAACATTGAATACATCATTTTTTAAGAATAAGAAAATGGAGATAACATAAAGCACTTATAGAAAAGCCTCTTTCTTCTCTTTTGAAGACTCTCTTGAACAACCTTCATTGAGTTGGAGAATTCCTCATTTTTTGAGTGTTTGGAATTTATGCTCTTGGATTCACACCCTAATCCCCCTTTCTTTTGTGTTTTCTCTTGCTTTTATAGGCCTCTTTGATGCTAAATTCGTTGCTTGTGTAGTCTTGGTCGAGTAGGATTTGGAAAATACCAAAATCGTTGAAAAATTCCTAAATTCGTGCACAGGATTTTGGCATCCCAGAACGAGTTTGGTGCTGGGTCCAATCAACCCACTTGGTGCCAGGTGCAATCTATTTTTCTCTGAATTTTGCTCTATTTTCCTCTAGCCATCCAGAATAGACCTGGTGCATGGTCCGCTTGCCAGATCTGGCACTAGGTGTGTTCTTGAAAATCTCCAATTTTTGCTAAAAAATAAATTAAATCTGCAAAAATTTGTCAAAAACACTTTTTACAAGAAAAATATCAAATAGGAAGGAATATGTCTAGTTATCATAACAAAAGTATCTCATAATAACTTCAAATATCTAGAAAAATAATGCTAATTTTAGCCCCATCACACACCTCCACACTTGAACTTCTGCTTGTCCTCAAGCAAAACACTTAAACCACGAAAAATCATTAAGAAAACACAAGCTTTTTCTTATTCCAACAAAAACTTCTTTACCATAGCAAAGATTATGTCTTCCTTTGAAATTCTAGATACAACTCTTGTCATTCATACCCTTTGAAAATAATTCAAAATTTGAAACATTTTACATGATAGCATAAAACTTTTAAAGTCAAATTAACCAAGTGTATACCTTAGTCTAAGAAAATTATTTTACCCTTCAAGTAAAAATATAGATAACATAAATCATACAAGTCAAACTATCTACCAACTCAAGTATTATGAATCCAAAAATTGCACAACTCAAGTTATGATGTAAGGAAAGCACTCTAATTTTTTTCTCTCAATTTTTTTAATGACTTAGGGAATTGATAGCCTCAAGTGGATGGATTTCTCTTCACACACTGTATTAGCCTTCTTTTAGTCATCACTCATCATATTTTCAACATTTTTCCTTTCTTTTGCTTTTGGGAATTATAGTCTCAAGAAAGTGAATTTCTCTTCACTATCCGTATTGGCCCCTATAATCAAGCAAAAATAATACCCTCTCATATTTAAAGATAAAACAACAACTCCTTTTTTTTTTCAATTCTTCAACTCACAAGAATTTTCCACAATTTGTCCATAATCTTTCCCCATAAACAATTTTTATCAATTCACATTCCTCATCACAACTCCAAGCTATGCAAAGTTTAACTCATAATACAAGAGTTAGGTAACAAACTTTCCCCATATTCATCATATTCTCCATATTCAAACTAGATGAGTCAAATAATATTTAAACACCAATGTATTAACAAGATTAATCACAATTCTCAAGTCTTAACAAATATCCTATTCAATAAACCAATTTCATAAAATAAATCCACCAAATGAATGACAAAAAAAAAAAAATCTAAGTAAGAAAATGAATTAAATTTTTGAAAAATTTCACACAATCCAAAAATGATATGAAAAATATTTTTTCAATAGCATTCTCCCCTCCCCCTGCACTTAAACTAGATATTTTCCTCAATAGCCAAAGATATAACAATAACAGTACAACCAAGAAGACCAATGATAGGGCCTAAATTAGTCATATTTTTCCTAGTTATTGGAGGCTATTTTATGATACATTTTGTTTAATAACTAGTTATACTCCTTCATGTTTGAGATTTTACCCTTGGAAAGGTGTTTTGTGCATTATTTCTGATTTTAAGGGTAAAACAAAGAAAAAATGTCACAAAATAGAACATAGGCGGTGCCAGACAGGCCAGAGGAAACGGCACTGGCCACGTGCTATTGGCACGCACATTGAGGTGACAAAAAATCATTGAAACAGACTAGTGCCGGCTTTAGCAGTCAAGGCGGCACCGGCTGTACTCTGGAAAGCATTGCGCGAGAATCAAGAAAAATCGACGAACAACTGAAGAAACAGAATACAACCGGCGCCGACTCCACCAGCCAAGGTGGCACCGGCTATGCCCTGAGGATAAGACGAACTTTGATTTTTGCATGCGGTTTTGGTAATCTGTAGAATTTTAGTATCTTCCTACTTCTACTCGGCCAAGAACCCTACACCAATGAGTTTAGGCACTTTTTAAGCCTAAATAGATGGAAAACACAAGAGAAAAAGGGAGAATTCATAGATCATCATAGAAAATCACTCAAATCAAAGGAGGAATTCTTCAATTCAAGGAGGATTATGCAAGAAGGTCTTCAAAGGAAGAAGAAGGAGGCTTGTCTATGAGTGCTTTCTTTTTCTTGAACAATGATGTATTGATTGTTTTATTGTAATTTGATATGGTTTTAGATATTCATGATTTTTAGAGTTACTTTATTCTTTTGATTAATTGATTGTTATTACTGGTATTTATTTACTTGTGCTAATTACGAGATTAATTGGTTGTTTCTTTCTATTAACTTGCTTGAGAAAGAGATTGATAGTGGTTGCAATTTGTTAATTTCATATTTGTTGTCTTTTAACTTACTTGAGAAAGGGGTTAAGTGGCAAGAACTAGGTAATTGAAGGTTAATTGATGCCTAGCAGAGTATGGATTCATTGGTTAATTTCATGTTTTAAGTTTGCCAGAGTATAGAAATTTAATCAAGGATTGTGTTTAATGCATCTTTTGGATGAATTAGTTGAGATAGAGTATGCGATGCTAATTTGTCTAGAAGATAGTGAATTCATGGATTGAAAAAGTAGTGAGTCTATCTTAATCCTTTATGATGCTAAGAGAATAATTAGTTATGATAATGATTGGGCTCTTTAAGATCATGTTTGTCAAAATAATGGTTTAAGTTACATAATTCTCCATCCTTGACATGTATATATTCTTTTATTTTATGTTGTTTTCCTTTTTATTTCTTTTCACTCTATTGAGTCAGTTAAATAATAAGAAAAAAGTGATTAATACATATTTGTTCCTGGAGGATCGATACTCGTTTGAACCCTATACTATGCTTAATAATGAGTATGCTTGCTCATAAGTGTAATTTGGGGTTAACGTTTTAATTTAAACTTAATTAGAAATGCGTTTATTTTTATATGATTTTTATACCCAAATAAATACGTATCAACCAAAATCAACAAAGAAGAAGAATAAAGTGAAGAAAATACTTCCATTACATTGTAGTTCCACCATGTTTGAACCACCACTGATAGGGCTTAAATTAGTAATATTTTTTCTAGTTTTTTGAAGCTCTTTTGTGAAGCATTTTGTTCAATAACTAGTCATATTCCTTCATTTTTGAGATTTTACCCTTGGAAAGGTATTTAGTGCATTATTTCAGATTTTAGGGGTAAAATAAGATAAAAAACGTTGCAAAACAGAACAGAGACGGCGCTGGCCATGGTAGGGGAACCGGCGCCGGCCACGTGCTGCTGGCATATACTTTGAGGTGATAGAAAAGTAAGTGAAACAGAGTAGAACAGAACTGAACTGGCACCAGTTGGGAGGGTAGAGGCGGCGCCGACTACATTCTGGAAGGGTTGCACGAAAATCAAGAAAAAATCGGTGAACAATTGGAGAAACAGATCACAACCGGCACCGGCTATGAGGCTATAGGTGGCACCAGCTATGCCCTGATGTTAAGGTAGTGCCTGGATTTTCGCTCTCATTTTTTGGCAATCTGTAGAGTTTTAGTATTTTTTCCTACTTCTAATCGGCCAAAAACCTTACACCAACGAATTTAGGCACATCTTAAGCTTATAAATAGAGGGAAAACATAAGGAAAAAGAGAGAATTCAGAGATCATAATAGAAAATTACTCAAATCATGGAGGAATTCTGCCACATCAAGGAGGATTGCAGAAGAGGGTCTACAAAAGAAGTAGAATGGGGTTTGTCTATGAGTGCTTTATTTTACTTTGTTTTCTTTTTCTTGAACAATGATATGTTAATTATTTGATTGTAATTTGACATTGTTTTAGGTATTCATGATTTTTAGAGTTAGTATGATCTTTTGATTAATTAATTGTTCTTCTTGGTATTTAATTACTTGTGCTTATTACGAGATTAATTGGTTGGTTCTTTCCATTAACTTACTAGACCAAAGGGGTTGATGGTGGTTTCAATTTATTGATTTCATATTTGTTGGCTATTAACTTACTAGACCAAAAGGGTTAATTGCTGAGGATTGGGTAATTAAATGTCCAGACCAAGGATTCATTGATTAATTTCATGCTTTAAATTTGCCAGACCAAGAAAATTTAATCAAGGATTGTGTTTAATGCGTCTTTTGGGTGAATTAGTTGAGACAGACCAAGTGATACTAATTTATCTCGAAGATAGTGATTTCATGGATTGACCAAAGAAGTGAATCTATCTTAATCATTCATGATGCCAAGAGAATAATTAGTTATGATGATGATTGAATACTTTCAGATCATGATTGTCAAAATAATAGTTTGAGTTACATAATTTTTCATCCTTGACATGTATATATTCTTTTATTTTATTTTATATTCCTTTTTATTTCTTTTTTACTTTATTGAGTCGGTTAAACAATGAAAGAAAAGGGATTAATTCATACTTGTTCCTTGAGGATCGACACTCGTTTGAACCCTATGCTATGTTAATGATGAGTACGCTTGCTCATATGTGTAATTTGGGGTTAACGTTTTAATTTAAACTTGATTGAGAATTTGCTTATTTTTGTATGATTTTTATACCCAAATTTAAACGCATTAACCACAAGGAGGAGTCATTAGAAAGTCACAAGAGTACCTACTTAAAAGGAAACAAAATAAAGAAGAACATAAATCTAAAAAAAAAAGCGAAATAAAATAAAAGAAAAGATAACTAAAAGCTAGGAAAGGTCATTAAAATTCAAAAGAAAAAAGAAATAGCATTAAAAAAATAGAAAATAAAAAAAATACAAGTGTAGAGAGTAAGTCAAAAGTCCTCCTCATCATCCTTATCATCATGAGAATCAGCAGCTGTGCGACACGAAGATGTTCCAGTAGATTGCTGGATCAAAGTGGCCAATTTTTTATCTTGGATATCCTAGCATCGATGGAGGTCCGCAATAGAGACTCAGAGCTAAAGAAGAATAGTCATTTGGCTTTCCAACTGGGCCTCCACTCATGCCTCAAAACCAGTATGAGAATGAGAACCAGCAGCATAAGGGGAAGGTCGAGTAGGCTGCTCCTAATCCTCCTCTTCATCAGGAGGAAACTCAACCATCCTGGGGTGTTGTACCTCAAAAGGTTTCTTCCAACGCCTTGTCTTCTCATTATAGCGATATCCACACTGAACCAAAATATGCTTAGTCACTAGGTCTTGGTCAGTAGTGGGCTCACTAAATTCTTCATCTAAGCTCACTCCAAAGTCTCTTAAGACGAGCATAATAACCAAAGGAAATTTGAGGGCTTTGGCTATAATGTTAGAGTAGACCACCTCTCTCATGGACTGAATGATAATTGGAGCAAGAGGAAGAGGCTCACTCTTCATCATTTTATCCAACATATAAAGATCTATAAACCTAGACTTATTGAAGTCACTAGAGTTAGGGTAAACATTGAAAGAAAATATGTAGACTGTGGCATGCGATTGAGCCTCAAGGTCATTATTGGAGTAGTAATGGTTTTGACCTATTTGCTTTTTTCTCCACATGTTCAAACTTACCCTTATAGCACTCACATCCCAGGTAAGCTCAGAAATGACCTTTTGGTTATTATGGTCGACAGCAATCCATTGCCTCTCATCAGGTACTCTCAAAATCCTGGCTAGTCTAGCCCTCTCAAACTCAATAGGAATCCCTTTACCATGGTGGAGCTGACTTGGAGGGTATTTTTCTTTTTATCCTTCATATTAGCATAAAACTCTCGTACATGCACAGAATAGTAAGCGCCTTCCATTCTAATGATGGGCTCCTATCCTAGGCACCTAAACATAGTAAAAAGCTCTAAGGAATTATCCAAGGAAGGCTTATACCGCTTTTCTACTATAATCTTATTGTGTTGGTGCCTTTCATACCAGATTTGACACATAAGATCAAAGAATTGGGTAGGTTGGATGGGTAGAGTCTTGAAGGAAGGTGTGGATGAAGATGTATCTCGAGCTTTCTTAGCCCCCGGTGCTAAATCCCTAGGTCTCCTAGACATGATGGAATAATGAGGAAAAGTAATAGAACAGAAAAATAGGACTCCCTCAACTCACTCTTTACAATACAAATAAGCACAACTCTCTATTATCTCACCTCACCACAACTTCCAATACAACCAACACCTCAACACCACAAGGGAGCTAAAACACTACAACATAATCTCCACCAATAAACTTGCAAGAAATCTAGCCATTGTCCAACACCAAACACAGCATCAATAATCATGATAAAATTACAATGATCAATAGCCACCAATTACCAATGTAAAGCTACATTATCCTAAGGCTAATTTAGTCGTGAGCAATGATCCAATATCTAAGCAAATGCAAAGTTACACATAAAGAAGGCATGCTCAAGAGGTTCCAAAAAAAGATGTAAATCATTAATGGCATTGATTATATCTTATTGTCAATCACATTCTTATGCTAATGAAATATCAAAGAATGTAATACTGGCAAGAAAATTATTCAACAAAAAATAGACAAGAATTTTTGACCAAAAATGCATAGAAAAATATCCAAAATTCATATGAAAAATTAAACCGTAAAAAGTGTAGAAAAATTATACCATAATGATCTCCAATATATAGGTAATGATTCTATGCAAAATGATTGAAGAAATTGTGCACGAAATAGACAGATTGAAAATTGGGGTTTAGATAAAATATTAGATTTTTCCTAGTTTTGATCCAAACTTCCAAGAACAAAGTGAAGATTTTATGTTTGAGAGGTGTTTTGGAGGTGTAGAAAGTGACCTAACGGTGTTTTGGAGTCGAACCCAGCGATGGGTAGAAAGAAAAATCGAGAGGGATGAAAGTGTTTTCAAAAAATTGGCCAAGAATGAATGTTTTAAGCTTGTGGCCGATTGGGCCTGGCACTGGGCATGTTCTGCCCCACGTTTTTGTCTGGCTGTGTTGGCCTGACGCCCAGGCCAAAGATCGGGCCCTGCTCCAGGTCAGCTCTGGCCAATCCAAAAATTATTTTTTAAAAATTGAATTTAATGTAGGCAAATATTGATAAATACAAAATCATGAAAATAATATAGTCTAAAAATTAAAAATATAACCAAATGAATGAAAACAAATAAAAATTGAAGAGATGTTTAATCAAAACTAAAGCAGACATAATCAGCGTTTTCCACGGCCTTGGTCACGTGGATTAGTCTCTGTGTTGCCTGGAAGTGATTTCGTTTGATGATCACTAAGGAGTTTGGTTAGTTGTCTAATTTAATTTTCAAAGTTGCTCATGGACGCCTCAAAATTTCTTGTGGTCACATCTACTCCTTGGAATCATGTCTCCATTCCACTTACCAATTGGTTGACCAATTCCTCCAATGATGGTTTAGCCGGTGGGCATTGTAAGGTAGGGCCAATTAAGTTTATTGCATGTAACACCCCGCTACCTAGGCCCAACAACACTGCTAATTGCCAAGTAGTTTGGCTTGTTTGTTCTTCTAAATAGGAAACATACCAAGGGCTTGCTTCTTCGGATCAGAGGCCGGCCAGACAAAACCAAAAAAAGCTGCCTAAACTTCTCCGAACCCAACCAAGGAAAACCCGATCATGCATGTGCTGTAAAACAACTGTTAAGTCGATTATTCTAATTGTGTTCACACCTCAAGAAACTTAATTAGTGATCAATTAAAACAGGCATGATTTCCATTAGCAGTGTTATTGGGAAAATTTATTGATAGAAGGTAGATACATGGACCAAAATAAGTTGTTGTGGAATTATTGCGAAGAACTAAAAAGAAGCAATCCTGGTAGTACTGTTTACATTGATGCGGTAGAAAAAGAAGACACTGGAAATCAATATTTCAGAAGATTTTATGTCTGCATTGATGCACTTAGAAAAGAGTTTAGAGCTGGTTGTAGAAAGGAATTGGGACCGGATGGATAAAATTATCCACTCTCGTCTCCCCAAAGCAATACATAAAATCAAAAGACACATTCTCTTCCAAGGTAGATAACACTAGCTACTCATCCCTACAGTAGGATCAGCCTGAAATCATGGTAAAAAGGTGATGAGACAGAAATCTCAGTAAGTCCGTGTATGCTTTGGGTGTTCGGTGAAAACAGTTCGTGGATGCAAAGTGTGAATATTTATAAGAGAAATATTGGCAAGCAATAACCATTAGTCAAAAGCAAGAGTGGTGTTTTCCTTTTTTTGAAACCATACAAGTGCACAATAAAATCAACCACTCATAAAGGTGGTTATGGGTTACCACACGTTAGGCCCCATAACCATACAATGGTCAGAATGCCACACTTTGTGCAGACTGACAAAAGAAATACTGGCAAGCAATGAATGATGTTCAAAAACAAGAGTGGCATTTTGGCTTTCAAACCATACATGTATAATAAAATCAACCACTCAAAAAGGGTGGTAATGGGTTACCACACGTTGGGCCCCATGTCCACATGGTCAGTATGCCACACTTTGTGCATACTTCCGATCAGAATGCCACACTTTGTGTAGACTAACAAAAGGTAGGTGATCGGCCTACCGGGCAAGATACTCCTCATTCTCTATACCCAAACAACAACCGGGTGTCCATTCCGGCATTACACAATCACTTGACTGAAATAAAAACTGCTAGCTCGGACAGGCATGACTAAGTAGTACTGACGTTTCTCTAAGTTGAGCTTATCTTCTGGAGGTGGCCTCCTGCCAGAAGACTCACTCTTGCTCTTCAAAACTATTACTACCAGTCTACCCCTGTTGAGTACTCAACGTAACGTATCCCACTTGGAAAAAATGAACAAAACATAGTTCCACTTGAAAATGGTAATTAAGGTTTTCCAGAGTTTGGGGCAAAACTGGTTTTAGAAAGAGTTTTAGGTTTTGAGTAAAACCACCCCTTGATTTGCAAATAATTTATTTGTCTGAAACGAGAATGGAAATAATCATCAATTGCCTTTACAGAAATGAGTGACCATGCACTCTACATTTGGCTTGCCATAAAAAAAATCATTTTTCATCAAACAGGTTTTATGCAGGAGCTTACCTGATCCTTACTCACAACAAAGGTCTCCAACAGCTAACCTAACCCCGCATGGGGTAAATACAAACTACAATCAAACTCAAGCCAAAGATTCAGTTTCACAAATAAAATCAACTCAACTTACTACAATCATGTCCCTAGTGTCCCAAGCTTTAAGGCTCGATAATAAATAAAAGGGTTTATAAAATAAATCTAGTTTGATATTAAAATAACTAGAGTTTGGGAAATAGGTACAATAAATTGAAGGTTTAAATCTTGCTAAAATAATTTAGAGTTTATTTGATGAAAAGTCCTAGGTAGTACTAGGTAAAATAATAATTTATTAATAATTAATTGCTAGAAAATAATTGATAATTAAAATTAGTTGAAAATAAATTTTAATGAGTCTTGCTTGAAAGATAATAAATAAATTTTTAATGGGTTTTGATTAAAAGATAATAATTAAATTTTTAGTAATAAATATTTTACTAATTATGATTATTTCCATAAAATGCTTTATTTGATATTATCATTTTATATATAATATCTATATATTTTATTTTTCTAGCAAAAGCTATTATTTATTTGACTAAAATATCCTTATTATATATAATAATCTAAATTTACCCCTCCTAGGGTTTTTTTTTTTTTTTTTTTGGAAATTACTAGCAAAATCTCATTATGAAATATTTTATTCATAAAATAAAAATTAGCTTAGGGACAACTAGATCATGATCATACTTCTATGGCTAACCACAATCAAGGACATATAAAATCCTTCAATTCATCAAATCATCCAAATCATTGCATATAAGCATAGATCTAAATTTATCAAGACATGATCTAACCCCTACTAGCATAAATATGATCATGGCTTTAATAATCCAACATGAATATAAATCCTATTCACCAAATGTGACATAATCTCTAGCATACTTCATCACAAATACTACCTATGACATGGAGACATGCATTAAACCTCAAATCATCATACAATCAACCGAGATAATCCATCCATGCATAAATCCCATCTCCTTCATATTCATACATACATTCATGCTTCAACCTCAACAATATATACTCAAACCTTATCGGCAATCCATCTTCTATCAACATCATCCTAGAGACATGAATCTAGAATTTAAAAGAAGGGTTAAAATGGCTTACTTGATTGATGAATTCCTTGAAGTAGTTTCGAGTGAATCTCAAGCCCTAGATGCCTAAATCCATCCAAAAGAGATGAAGGAAGAATGGCCATGGAGAAGAAACCATTTGGCCAAGTAAGTGAGTGGTTCGGCCAAGAGAGAGAGAGAGAGAGAGAGAGAAGAAGAAGAAGAAGAAGAAGAAGAAGAAGAAGAAGAAGAAGAAGAAGAAGAAGAAGAAGAAGGTTCATTAGCATGCTTAAACACATATATATTCATTAGAGATTGAAGATTAGCGAAGATGAAGTTGATTGAATAATCCTACCTTGAAGGTGTTCTTGAGCCTTCACAAAATTTCTGGTTTTTTATCCAAAAGTGCAAGTTAAATTTTGGTGTTTGATGTTAAAAATGGTACGGATGGACTCACAGCAATGAATAGATGAAATCTGGAGTTCTCAGAGGTAGTTTGAAGTGATTTGGAGAGGTATTAGGTGAAAGGAAGGAGTAGGTGTTCTTGGTGTACTATGTGTTCTTGAAGGTTGAAGAGAGTAGAGAGCTTTTGGATGGAGGCTGCCGAAATTCTATGAGGATTAGGGTTGTCGATTTTCTGTAGGGTTTAGGTAGATGGTTTGTCTGGTTTGGAAGGGAAAAGGAAAGGCTAGTTTTTGGAATCCTTGAAGAATATTTTTATGAAGCAAATTTGGAAACTAAATATTCAAGAATATCTTTGATTATGGAAGAGCTCTTGGAAATCTACCATGGCCGACTGCTTGTGCAGAATTTTAGCTGGATGAAAGCTGGTTGAAGGAGGCTAATGGTGGCCGAAATTAAGGAGTCTAATGGTGAAGGGAAGGTCTGGTTGTTTGAGGTATATTTTATGGAAAGTTGTTAAATCATGGTGGCTGGAATTTTAGTATCCAAATCAAGGCACGATTGCAGAATTTTTTTGGAAATCTTTTTGGCAGCCATGGCTGGATTTTCGTGCAAAACTTAGGGAGGACAATGGAGTTCAGTTAATGGAGGTTTAAGGGTGGTTTGTGCAGAAAAAGGATGGAATTTCGGCTAGGGTTGAATTAGGAAACAAAGCTGGACAAAATTCTGCACAGCATTTTCGCAAGGCTGGAATTTCCTGGGCAGTTTTCGGCTGCCCTTTTCCAGGTGATTTGCAGAGGCTTTGAAGGGTGGGGCTTTCAAAGCTAGTTTCCAGACTACTTCATGGAGGAAAAATATGGCTAAGGTTCTGAACAAAAAATGAAAGAAAACAGCTTGGTTTTGGACCTCCAAAGCTGCGAATTTGCCCAGAAAATTTTTTGGTTTTGCACAGTATTTGTGCAGTCCGAAAATAGCCAGGAAAATTTAGATTTCAAGCTGATCAAAAAGGCCATTTTCTGGCAGCATTTGGGAGGGAATAATGGTTAATAATTTCGTTACCTTGAAGGCACACAAAGCTGGAAAAATTTCAGTTCTAAGCATGAAGGGAAATGAACCTAGTTAGAGTGAATTTTTAGAAAGTTCACTAAGGAATTTAATTCACTTGAAATCTTTCCCCCTCTTCCATTGTTTTGGTCCATATGATGTCTTTTACTAAGACATTTAGAACCTTCAAAGCCACCGCACATTACTAGAATTTTTTTCTAGAATAAAATTGGCTTGAACAAAATGAACAAACTAATGAATTGAGAAATAGGAAAAATTAAGGATCAAGAGGAAATGAACTCCCCTTAGGAATTTTGTGTAGAGCAAAAGAGTAGGATTTGAAGACTCCTATCATGTCTCTCATAGGACAACATCTCTACCCTACTCCAAACACCACTAAGGCCGAAAATGATACTTCCCAAGCAAAAATAAAATTTAACCAAGCTAAAGCTCCTATAATGGAATTTGAACCCCAAGACCTCCAGAATTAATTCCAAAGCTCCAACCACTAAACCACAATAACTCTTATTCTTATTCTCCACCTAAAAATATTTTCCTATTCAATCCTCAAGCTATCTCCCTTTTTCCACCTCAAGCAAAAATTACCATTTTGCCCTTCTCACTCAATAATCATAATCAAGCCCTCTAGACTATAAAACACAAATTTGAAGCACATAAAATCATACAAAAATATATTTAAACATGTAAATAAATATGCTATGCATCCTTACCCCCTTACTCTAAGGTTGGTTTTGACTGGGGTTTCACATTGCATCCCAAAATTAGAAGAAGCTTGTCGAGGTTAGTTTTGATTATTCCATAAAAAGTTAGGATGATTCTTCAAACCCGGGTTGTAAGTGTTGCTATAAGGATTATTACCTTATCGACCATTACCCACAAACGCCGCTTGTTCTAATTATTCTTGTGATGACCCCATATTTTGGCACTCATGGTTTGGATGCGTTTCTCCACAAAAATCACAATTTACACTCATTACCTGCCCTTGGAAAAGAGGCATTACCAACTGATCCATCTTTTATATGAGTGCCTCCACCTTTGCCTCTAACACAGTCATTGCATCCTTCTTGTGTACTCTATGGACACGAGCTCTAGACCGTGAACTACTCTAGGCATACTTATTCGTAGCCAAATTTTCAATCGAATCAAATACTTCTTCTGGGGTTTTAGAATTAATGGAGCCTTCTACAGATGCATCAATTAATTTTCTTGTAGTAAAGCTCAACCCACTATAAAAGATTTGCATTTGCATACCCAACTCAAATCCATGGTGAGGACATTTTCTAAGCAGTTCCTTAAACCTCTCCCAACACTTATATAGGTTTTTAGACTCTAGGTGTTGGAAGGCAAAAATATCACTCCTAAGGTTAGATGTTCTAGCTGTTGGGAAATATTTGGCCAAAAAATTTTCAGTTAACACATTATAAGTAGTAATGGATCCGGTGGGCAAAGATTTTAACCACAATTTTTCTCTATCTCTCACAAGAAAGGGAAAAAGTCTTAGTTCAATGGCATCCTCAGAAATACCATTCATTTTAAACCTATCATAAATTTTCAAATAGCTTGCAAGATGGGCATTGGGATCTTCCTCAGTTAACCCATCAAATTGTACTATATTCTGGATCATTTGGATTATATTAGGCTTTATTTTAAAGTTGTTGGCCTCTATCTTAGACCTTGTAATACTTGAGCTTGTACTTGAGATTGCGGGTTTCATAAAGTCATCCATAGTCTGCCTATTAATTTCACCATTACTACCATTATTAGGTTGATTTCCTCTATGTGTTTCCTTACCCTTTCGCTTACAACCTTTTGGACCTTGGTGAGGGTTCTCTCGATTTCAGGATCAAGATGTACTATGTCAGTTTTGGATCGTTGGGTCATAAACTAAGAGCAAGGTCTACATAAGATAGAAGATAGTGAGATTGTAGAATTTACATGTTAGACAGTTAGGACATGTTTACAAATTTGGTTAGAGAAAATTACAACATGTAGTGACATTAAATTACAAGTATACAAGAAAACAAAATATGGCTCCTAGTCATACAAAGAACATATATACATATGCACATATTAACATATAAACATGATTAAATCAACAAAAGCCGAACTTTCATGATATTATTTCCCGACAGCAGCGCCAAAAACTTGATGCATAAATTTTGGGTGTATAAAAATCATCAAATTTAAATTCATCCCTTAGTCAAGTTTTAATTAAAACATTATTCTCAAAATACACATACAAGCAAGTATACTCATCACAAGCATAGCATAGGGAATTAACAAATATCAGTCCTCAAAGAAACAAGTAAACACTAATTACTTTTCATTCATTGTTTAATCGATCCAAATAAAGTGAGAAAATAATAAAAAGAAAAAATAAAGAAATATAAACAACTCAAAGATGTAGAAATATGCAATTTAAACAATTATCCTAGAAAACATGATAATGAACCAACTAGCAATTCTCTCAATTAATTATCATCTTGGTATCATGAAGGAAAATAAAGTAAAATTAATCATTTCCCATGTCATGAATCTACTTAGATAAATTCCACTTCTTTTCCCAATCTATGGAATCACTATCTTTTGGTTAAATTAATAGATTTCCCAATCAAACAACATAACCAAAACATGCATTAAGCTCAATTGCTCATAAATATGAAATTAGCTAATGATCCTTTGCTCGAGGTGAAATCAACTAATCTTTGATTACTTAGTCCTATAATCTTAACTTCGTCACCCAAGTCCATTAATATTTAATAAATATGAAATCAATATAATACATCCCTCACATTGTTTCCCAAGGCAATTAGAAAAACTCACATCAATAACCAATGATAACAAGTAATCAAATGTCAAAAGATGATAAAAAATTGATCAAATAACTAAATTAATACAAAACTATGAATCCAAAATAATGTTCAATTACAATAAAAATATTGAATACATCATTGTTTAAGAATTAGAAAATAAAGATAAAAGAAAGCACTCGTAGACAAGCCTCTTTCTTCTCATCTGAAGACTCTCTTGAACAACTCTCCTTAAAGCCTTTTTCTTCTCCTTCGTTGAGTGTTTGGAATTTATGCTCTTAGATTCACCTTCTAATCCCCCTTTTTCTTGTGTTTTCTCTTGCTTTTATATGCCTCTTGGATGCTAAATTCGTTGATTGAAATGTTTTGGCCGAGTAAGATTTGGAAAATACCAAAATCATTGGAAAATTTCTAAATCCATACACAGGATTTTGGAATCCCAGAACGGGCCTGGCACTGGGTCCAATCGGCCAACCTGGCGCCAGGTGTAATCTGTTCTTTCTTTGAATTTTTCTCTGTTTTACTCTGGCGGTCCAAAATGGACCTGGCGCCTAGTCCACTTATCAGACCTGGCACCAGGTGTGTCATGCAAAATCTCTAATGTTTGCTCAAAAATAACTTAAATCTATACAAACTCGTCAAAACCTTTTTTACAAGCAAAATGTCAAATATGAAGGAATATACCTAGTTATCATAACAAAAGTATCTCAAAACATCCTCAATTAAATAGAAAAATAATGTTGATTTTAGCCCCTATCAGGGTGCATTTGTGCAAAGAGAGATTTTTCACCCAACGCAAATCAAAGCTCGAACCGCGAGGAGATGACCCATTTGAAATTCTTTAGCAATATGGAGACAACGCCTACAAGATTTATCTACCAAGTGAGTATAATGTAAGTGATACTTTTAATGTGGCTTATCTTTCTCCTTATGATATAGGTTATGATTCGAGGATGAATCCATTCCAAGAAGGGGGAAATGATAAATCAAGTTCAAGAAGGGGGAGAAGACGAGACTGAATCAAAACCGAGCTTGCCCGGACCATTGACGAGGGCCCGTGCCAAATAACTTCAACACAACCTTGAAGCATATTTACAAGCACAATTTAAGTGGGACAGCATATGGGCAATGTCGGAAGAGGAACGGGAATTGACCATGTTGCTGGTATACGAAGAATGACAACTCGAAGCTGTTCGTGCAGAAAAACGACAGCTGCCAGAGTAGAACTGGCGTCGGCCCAAGAAGCCCAAACTGGCACCGGTCGTGCTCAGAAACCCGAACCCTTGATGATTTTTTAGCTATTTTGGGGTCATTTTGTAATATTTAAGAGTTATTTAGTTCAAGGACAGAACACCCTTATATATTGCTCTTGTATTGTAAAGAAAAAACAACATATATCGCATTTTAAACAAGAATGAAGAATTCATCTTGAAGGCTTGAACCTTAGAAGAGATTCTTAGTTCATCCTCAATCCAAGACCAACCTAAGGGCATAGTCCACCATTGAGAAAGTGTCTATAAACTCTAAGGATAATTTAACTAGAAATTAACAAGGGTTCTTCTTGTTTGTCACATAGGGTTCTTGTTGTTTCTTGTTTGAATGCCCACAATTCTCTATTTTTTTTAGTTCTTAATTTCTTGCTAAGTCAAGTGTTCTAAGGTGTTATTGTAGTTGACCTTCATCTACTAAATTTGGGATTCTAAAAGTTAGTTTTTTTAGGGTTCTTTATTTGTGGGAAAAGATTTTTTCTTTGTTACCTTTCTTGATCTCTTTTTGTCATTTCTTTTTTGTTTGAAGTTCTTGAACTTTGTTAAAGTTTACCAAAAGCCACTTTAAGATCTTGTAAAACTTTCTCTCTCTAGCTCATATCATATATAGATGCAGTGAATGGATCTATGTACTCTATTTTGGGATGTATAATACCTTATGAGTTTGTATTCCTTTTGTTGCATTTATTATTTGTTTTGCTCTATTTGTTATAAAGACCCCTAGTCTGGGATACTGGACAAGGTGAGCTACAATAGCGCTATATGCTTCCGCCATGATTTCTATTAGGGGTGTTACATCCTATATAGATAACTCTAATGAAAGTACTATAGCAACTAAAGCAGGACCTATTCAAATGAATCAAGAACTCCTTGAATATTGTAAACAAGAAATTACAGGCTTATTAAGTAAAGGTATCATTCATGAATCTAGATCTTCTTGGTCTTATTCAACCTTTTATGTTAATAATAATACTGAAAAGGAATGTGGTGCTCCTTAACTAGTAATTAACTATAAACCTTTAAATAAAGTTTTAAAATGGATAAAATGCCCAATTCCAAATAAAAGAGATTTACTAAAATGAACTTATAAAGCAGTCATTTAGAGTAAATTTGATATGAAATCAGGTTGTTGGCAAATTTAAATTAATGAAGAATATAGGTATAAAATAGCTTTTAATGTCTCCTTTGGTCAATATGAATAGAATGTTATGCCTTTTGGTCTTAAGAATGCTCCTAGTGAGTTTTAGAATGTTATGATTGATATTTTTACAACTTATACCACTTCTACTATTATTTATATTGATAATATCCTCGTTTTTAGTTAATCCCTCAATTAACACTTTAAACATCTTTCTTTATTTTGTGAAGTTATCATGAAAAATGGGCTGGTAGTAAGTGCTAAGAAACTCAAACCTTGCCAAACCTAATTTCGCTTTTTATGTCATGAACTCCTCTAAAGGATGTACAAACCTATTTGTAGAGCTATAAAATTTGCAGATAACTTTCCAAATGAAATTAAGGAAAAGACAATGTTACAACAGCTTTTAGGATACCTCAATTACATATCAGATTTTATCCTAAATTTCTAAACCACGAAATCAAAGTCTTCATAAAATTCCAATTACTTGGGGTATAAAGCAGACCCAAATTGTTTAGAAAATCAAGAAGCTCATCAAGAAACTTGTCTTGGAAACACTGATCTTAATGCTTTCATGATTATTGAAAATGATACCTCTAAACATAGTTATGGAGGTATTCTCAAATAAAAGAAATCTGAGTCATCCATTAAACAATTAGTCAGATATTATTCAGGCATTTAGCTATCTAGTCAAAGAATTACAGCACCATCAAAAACGAATTTTTTTCTATTGTTTTATGCATTTCTAAATTTCAAGATAATTTGATAAACAAAAGATTTTTTCTTCGTATTGGCTGCAAAGATGTAGAAGTTGTTTTACAAAAAAGATATGAAAAACGTTGTTGCTAAATAGATTTTTGCCAGATAGCAAGCACTACTTTCAAGTTTTGATTTTGATATTGAATTTATCAAAGGAGAATCTAATTTTCTTACCGATTTCCTAACAAGGTAATTCCTACAAGGACAAATAAGATAAGATTTCGATAAGATTTTTTATCTTCATTAAAAGTGAGTATGACACTCTATATTCATTGAGTGTATCAGTAAGCAAGAAGTAACAATGGCGCATAACAATATCCATCCTCAAAGTCCTACACCAGGAAATAGATTTGTAGTTTTTTCTTCCAATCCTCCTTTACCAAGTTCCCCTCTAGCAAAACCACCATTTACCAAGAATATCTTTAACCCAACTTCTTCACCTAAAAAATCCACTAAAACTAAAAAAATAGATAACTCATCTATGCTATGACACCTCCATCATCCTTCAAAGAAGCCATTATTCTGGCCTCTCCAAAAACTCCTTCAAAACTAGAAAACTCCTGACCGTCTAAAAAATATGAAACCTTTAATTTTGTGACTAAATCCTTAAAACATTTGCTAGCCATTCCCAAAGACTTTACATGTAAACCAGAATGTGAAATTGTTAACATGCTTCATCCAAAAGCCTACAATCAATCCAATCATCTGTTTCAAGTAGATCCATTAAAACTCAGACTTTATTATAGACACATCTTGTTTGCCTAGTGGTTTGATCAAATTCGAACATAAATTTAAGGCCTCCAGAAATAACAAAAGCATTGCCTACTCTCAATGCCAAATCATCAAAATCTTAGATCTTAACACTTAGATTGTATTAGGAATTTACACTTCTATCTAGTTTAAACGCCCTTTTAAACCACCAAATTATAATTACATAGATTATCTGAATGCTTGTCATAATTTTTTATTCCACCATGACTTGACAAATACTTGGTTTGTCAAGTATGGAAAAAGAATTTTTAATCCCATTCCTAGATGGTTCTACCAGTGGTCAAAAACATTTGGTGAAAACCGAGATTCTCTTTCAAATTAGCATAAACTCCAATTCGCACAATATGTCACAGAAAACCAGCTTTCATATTTTCCTCCTTAAATTTAGTATTATAAATTCTTATTTGTTATATCATTGGTTGGAACTAAAAATTAGACAGTATTGAATCAGTTCGGCATTTGTTTCGCGAAATTAACATTAAAGGATGGACTTCTAGGCCATTAGCACCACTAATCTGGACAACTCCAATAAAAAAGGAACCAGATGCCAGTTCTTCCTCCAGCAAAGAAAAATCCAAAATCTCCAACGCAGATTGTGAAACCCCACCTAAAGCCAACCCTAGAGTAAGGGGGTTGGATGCATATCATATCATTTTGCATGAATATATATATATATATATATTTGAATGATTTTATGTACTTTAGAATTATGATTTATAGGTTAAAAGACTTAGTTATGCTTATTGAGTAGGAAGGGTAAAATGGTAATTTTTCTTGAGGTCAAAATAGGAAGATAGCTTGAGGATTAATGAAGAAGAATATTTGGGTGAGAAAATAAGAACAAGAGTTAGTGTGGTTAAGTGGTTAGAGCTTTGGAATTAATCTCTAAGATCATGAGTTCAAATGATTTATCAAAATTCATCTTTAAAATTCCAGAAAATTCAGCAAGGATTTCTTACCTTTGAATTTCAAAAATGAATCTTGGAAGTTGGAGAATTGACTAAAAATAGGAGAAGAGTTAGGGAAGGTTCCCAAGAGAAATTAATCACCATGGTTGAACCTTCAAACTCATCTCCATAGTGTTCATATTCTTCATGAAAGAAATCTGGAAAATTTCCATATTCTTGAGCATCCTAACCTTCAAAAATCACAGCTATCTTTCTTACTCATTTGCAGCCAGAAAAATGGCCAATTTATTCAGCTTGAAGACTGAAATTCCTCTACAAAAACGGACTGCACAAAAACTGCACAAACCAGAAAAAAAATCTGGGCAGTTTCGTTGATGTTCAACCAGAAAATGGAGCTGTTTCTTCTGCCTTCAAGCCAGCAAAACTCCTCTATTTTTCCTCCATAAAGAAGGCTGGAAACTAACCTTAAAGGACCCTCAAACACCTCTCAAAACCCTCTGCAAATTGGGCTAGAATATTGTAGAAAAACTGCACAGAAAATTACAGCGAACCTTCGAACCATGAACACCATGAAACCAGAAAATTTCCAGCTTTGTTCCCTTCAAGCCTTGTCCAAAAACCACCCTCAAACCTCTGTAAATTAACCCTTGATCAGCCATGAACTAAACACCATTAACCTCTCCACTTACCTTACACATTTGAACTCCATAACCACACCTCAAATATCTCCTAAGATCACTCCATTCAAACTTCAATTTGAACTTCAAAAATTTCTAGCATTTGCTCCATGAAAACACTCTTGTACTAGGCTTTATAACCAGAAATTTCTCTACCATTGAGCTCTAAATTTCGGCTAGCCTTAGAGCTATATTAACCTCCATCAATCAAACACCATTAACATATCTTCTGCCTCAAACCACTTCTCAAATCACTCCATTTGAATTTCAAACAATCAGATTTTTCTCTCCCTGTCTAAGCTGAAAACAGAAACCCATGAATTCCCTAAACCATTCGGCCAACACTCTCTAGAAATTTGTGCATATCCTTTCTCAAATTCTCTCCATTTTTACCAAGAACACACACTACCTTTCTTCAAGCCAAAGACCACTCTAAACACCTCCAATCCCTCTCAAAAACTACAGAATATTCCTACATACTCCCTAGAGTTCATTTCTGGAATTTATAACATCAAATCTCGAAAACAAAAATTGGCATTCGAATCGAAACCAGTTTTTTTCCTTGAAGTCTCAAGAACATCATAAAGGTAACCAAGAATAACTCTTTTGTTCATCTTCTTCCCTTCAACCTATAACATATCATGCTAATGCTCTCTCTCTCTCTCGGCCAAAATGGTGGTTACAACCATGGCTGTGTTTCCTCCTCTCATGGATAATACAAGACCCTTAATCGCATAGACCTTCTTGAATCTTCATCGAAGCAAACATCAATCAAATATTTCTCCTTAAACCTTCCTTTTAATTCTGAATTCATGTCTCTTAGATGTTAATAGGGAGAATAGAATATGAATGGGGGATTGAGTATATGCATATGAATGAAGGGGTTTGAGATTAGAACATGAGAATGGATGATTATGATTAAGCTATATGGAATTCCTTGAGAATCGATGTATGTTCATCATGTCTTAAGAAATTATGAATGTTTAAGCATGCTAGATGTTATGACACCTTTGGTGAATAGGATTTTTATATTCTTATCTCCTTAGAAGCCATGATTATGATTATGCTTAGTAGAGATTTGGCCATGTGATAGTATGTGTGGATTTAAACCTATGTTCATGAATGAATTAGTTTTTGTTGTTTGATGTTGGAGAACGTGTTCATGATTCTTACTAGCAATAGGAAAATTATGATCATGATCTTGTTGATCCTAGGTAATTTTAATTAACAAAATTTATTACCTTAATTAAAATTATTACTATATTTTTCCTCTAAAGGCTATATTTTTCTCTAAGAATTTCGAAATTCCTAGGAAGTTTTAGAAATGGAATATTAAATGAAATAGTGATATTTTATTAGTCAAATAAACGATATCTATTATTAAAAATAATATATATATATGTATAATAATAAATAAAATCTTTTATATAAATAATAATAAGTAAAATATTAATGACCTTGTAGACCATATATTCATCAATATTATTTATATTAAAATTTATTTGTTATCTATTAATCAAAATTTAATAAATTTTATTTATTATTAATTATTTGCTATCTATTAATTATTAATTAAGATATTAGTAATAATTTATTATTTATTTTAATAATACTATTTAAAAATTACCATTTATTAATATCATCTAGGACTTAGAATTCTTCAATAATTAAACCCTACTTTATTTATTAATAATAACACTCAAGATTTATGATTTGAACCTATAACTTATTAGTAATTACTTTACAACCCTTAGTTATTTTAACTTATCAAGCTGGACTTATTTTATAAAATTATTTATTAGCTAGCCTTAAAACTTAGGACAATAAGGTCATGATTGTAATTGGCTGAACTAGGAATTATTTGTGTAAGGTAAGTATAGCTCGAGTATAACCTTATGTCTTGTGTTTACCTTAGGTAGAATTAGGTCAGCTTTGAAAGATTTTTGAAATTCGGGCAAGCAAAGGATCAGGTAAGCTCCTGCATGAACTTATTTGAGGACAAAAAATTACTGTGGCAAGCCAAATGCAATGTGTATGGACACTCATTTTGTAAAGGCAATTAATGACTATTTTCCTTTTTATTTCAGTCAAGCAAATCATTTGAAAAATCAAACCAGTAGATTTACACAAAATGCTAAACTCTTTCTAAAACCCAACTTTGACAATAATTTTAGAAACCCTTAATTGCTATTTCCAAGTAAATCAATGTATGATCAATTTTCTCCCAAGTGGGACATTCAATGTTGAGTACTCAATAAGGATAGACTACTAGGACTAGTCTTTGAAGGGTTAGGGTAAGTCTCTTAGTAAGTGGCCACCTCTGAGGGGTGAGTCCTTCCTAGATAGGATGCCAGTCCGGTAGGTCATACCGGTCCGAGCTAGCCAGTTTCAGTCATGTGGACTGTGTGTTTTCGGAGTGGACAATCAGTAAGTTTGGGTGTAGAGATGGAAGAGTATCTCACCCGGTAGGTTGTACACCTACCTTTTGTCAGTTTGCACAAAGTGTGGCATTCTGACCCTTATATGGTCATAGGGCCCAACGTGTGGTAACTTATGGCTACCACTTTGGGTGGTTGTATTTATTGCGCACCTATATGGTTTGAAAAGCAAAATGCCACTCTTTATTTTTAACATTTATTTAATGCTTCCCAGCACTTTCTCACATGAAATTTTTACAATTTGCATACACGAACTGTTTTACCTAAAACACTCAAAGCACACACGGGCTTACTGAGATTTTTATCTCATCACCTTTTATGCCATGTTTTTAGGTCGATCATGCTGTGGAGGTGAATAGCTAGAGTTGTTGCCTATGCTTTGAAGGCTTTTTGTTATTTTTCTTATGTGTTGTTTTGAGAGATGGTAGCAAACAATTTATTTTAGATTTGTTCATGTATTTTTAGGTTGTAATAAGTTCAATTTTAAAGTATTTCTTTTATTTTCCTTTATGTGACCTAGTTATAAAGACCGCTTGTCCTATGGACGGGACGACATCCCCGACTCTGTCAAGCCTAGGTAGTAGGGTGTTACACAGATCTTCAACTCCAAATACAAATTTTGCAAAATCAGATTCAATTAGTAGCAGAAGACAGGGATGATGAAACTCAGCCAAAATTTATCTTTTTTTATAATGGTGATATGGATAATCCCTATGGTATTGTAGCAGCATACCTTTGTTAAAGTCCTTAATGGTATGACTTCTTTCAAAGAGAAAAAGAGAACTCAAACAAATCCTTGTGTACAGCATGTTAAGATAAGTTTTGGTGATCACTGAATAACTATGCAAAATAGTTCACAACAAAAGCAGTGGACCCCTCCAATTAAGAAGAATCTTTGAATAATTTCTACTTTTAGTCGATAGCTTGATTCCCTCTTCACATGGTCTGGACCACTCAACAATAATGCAGAATGCAATCAAAGAAAGCTATTCTAGATTCACCTATTTAAGGCACAAATTCCTGGAAGAAATGCAGAGCAATTTTAATTATCTCTCAAAAGATAATTCTTTGCACGTTAAAATTGACTACTTTTTATTTCACATTTAAAATTTTGTATTTTAAACACTTCTCTCGTATCAGTTTCAAATTAGAATATCAATAAATTAAAGTTAATGTTCTGAAGAACTTTTGGGTGCACACATTTTAAGAAATGCAAAACAAGTTTACCCATCCTTAAAAAAAGAATTCTTTGTATGCTGAAATCGACTACTTTTTATTTCAGTTTCAAAACTTTATATTTTAAACACTTCTCTTGTATTAGTTTCAAATAAGAATATCAATAAATAAGTGAATGTCTTGAAGAACACCTATCTTTTCAAAAATGGTATATTCCAATTATTCTCAAAATAGACAATGTTGTTATTAAAACAGCAACTTTATTAGATTCAGGTGTAAATCAAAATTGTATTCTAGAATGTTTAATTCCTACTAAATATTTGACAAAATTGCTACAAAATTTTATTTTCCCTCTGGTAGTCAACTCCAAATTAACTATAAATTCCCTAAAGCTCATATTTGCAATAATCTATTTTTCTTTGTTAATTCTTTTAGTTTAATAAAAGACTTAAATGAAGAAATAATGTTCGGAACTCCATTTTTAACCCAGACATATTCTTTTGAAGTAGATCATCAAGGAGTCCATACTAACATAGGATCCATTTGAGTAACTTTTCCTTTTCTATTAAGTCCACAAAGTAAAGATATCAATACTTTACTTTTGTTGCTCACTACCACAAACACTGTAACGCACTGCCATGGATCCACATTGCTACTCATACTTCACTCGGTTAGTAGCACTATCCATCATTTATTTTCTATTACTCGGTTTTCTGGTCATGTGTTACATACAACCAACCCGAATGCTCATGGCTTCTGATCTGCAAGCGGGGGACTGACCAGAATACTTGCCAATCATCTGCAATTGCTGCATGGTTCTTAGTCTTATTATTATTATTATTATTATTATTATTATTATTATTATTATTATTATTATTATTATTATTATTATTATTATTATTATTATTATTATTATTATTATTATTATTATTATTAAAAGAATTCCAGTTTGATTGTGTGTTTCCTTTCGATTTTCTTCTACAAGCTAGCACGGACCAGACATGCAGTCTAAGTCTGCTCCGTGCTCTGCTAGAGTTTTCTACGACCTCAGCTGAGTTCCCTAGTTCCTCTTCCATACCTTCATCTACTGAAGCTGCACTTCTATTCTATTTGGCCAGCTCTCTCATCCTGAGCTTCATCTAATCTACCTAACATACAAGCATCTGCACAAAAACCAGATTCCAATCCCAGAAACCGTTTCTCCCATTTAACTACAAGGCCCACCTCTGACACACACCTGTGTTTTTGAATTTAAACTTTTGAAATCTTCTCTGCCTTAACCGAACATTCTGCCATCAATGGCCCTGGGTCAGATGCATTATCCGTGCACAGCTCGAGCTTACCTAGCTCTTATGGCACAGACTAGGAAAAAGACGTCCCAACCAAAACACCAATCAACTAAGGCATATGCATCTAACACAGTTCCCTAGCTACTAACTAAAGTACCTAACCAACCCACTAAGTCACCTAACCACCAATCGAATACACCTACTCCCTATGACCAGCCACCCTTCGTACCCAATGCCAATACTGATATAGATCCCTCAACATGCTCCCCTAACATTTCAACCTCTTTTATTCCTGAAACTAATCCTGTATGTAATGAGCTAGGGGAAAAAGACAAAGTGCAGGCCGACACTGCCAAATCTTAAGCCAATATTGTTAAAGGAAATAGGGACTGAGCCAATAGCATGAAGCTCCACCATATCCCTTCCACTGGGGCATACATTAACATTGATGACAAAAATTTCAAAGATGCTGAATCACATCTAGGATTCTATCTTGTTGGCATTTTTGCTTGCAGGTACCTTGGGTCTAAAGCAGTTATTGACCTCACCAAATAGTGGCCAGTTCCCTCTCGTGTTTATCTTCATGCTTTAACTCTGATGAAGATAGGAAAACTGTTCTCTGAGGAGGCCCCTTTGGGGCGTATGGGCATTCTCTCCTACTGAAAATTATGCCACACAAGTTTGATTTCTCCCTTGAGGAGGTTAGCATGATGCCCCTCTAGGTTACATTCCCTGGCCTCCCCCTAAGGTGCTGGAACCAGTCCGCATTAAGTAAGATCACCTTAAAGGTTGGTATACTCATAATAACTAACATGCTTACTGCAAGACTGGAATGGCTTTCTTACACCCGAGTCCTAGTGGAAGTAGATGTTGCTAATCCTTTGGTGAAGTCTGTCCCCATCTGTCTCTCTTCTAGTAAGACTAAGAACCAAGTAGTTCGCTTTGAATTAGAACCATCTTTCTGCTCAAAGTGCTGCAAGTTTGGCCATTTATTCCAAAATTGTATGGGGGGACAAGGTTAGCAATTAGGTGCATACTATACTCAAGAAACGGGCCTTGACAGGCAAATCTCCCTAACTAGTCCCTTAGTCAAAGAGGTCCATTTCTGCCCCAGCACATCAACAAGGCCATGGATCTGACAAGGGGAAGGCACCTATGGACCCTCAACCAGGACTATTGCTGGTACAAAACATTGCTGGAGAGTCTTTGACCAGTAAACCGGCCTAACTACAGGCTGAGACTCATTCCTTAGCCCCAAAAGGAGTTCACTTCCAAGGTAATAGGGCACACCGAGGAGATCGTGGTTCTCCTTATAGCCAAAAGGGTGCTAGACAGAGTAGGGGGTGATCTAGAGGAAGGAATTGGAGTAAGCATCGATCTAACTCAAGGCCAATGGAAAAAATGCAAGACCATCCAGGCTCACTTCCATCCGAAATCTTTGTTCGGATGCCCAATCCCACGATTAAAGTAGGCCAAGCCATACTATAGGTGACAAAGTTCTTGCACACTTCTCGGAACAAGTATACTAAACTGAACACTGCTTCGATGGGTGCCCCCCCCCCAGAGGGTGTTACTATCCTCCCAATGATAGTCGACTGTTGGAACATAAGAGGGTTCGACAAGACCCTCAAGCAAATAGGAGTAAAGGATTTCCTAAAGAAATACAGAGTGGATGCCTTTGAAGTTTTGGAGACCAAACTAAACATGGATACCTTGAAGCTTGCTATTAGTTCTCATTTCCAGGACTGGTTATATGTACACAACTTTGATCTAGACAATGGTAGGAGGATTCTCATCTTCTAGCGGGGTGACCGTATAAATTTAAGGGTTGTTGCAACTTCCCCTCAAGCCATCACATGCCAGATCACCAGTAAGACACTTCATACTTCTATATACTTTTCCTTTATTTATGGCTTTAACGCTATTCTAGCCCGTCGGCCCCTATGGACAGAATTGGGGCAACTGGATATGCATGTTCAAAGTCCCTGGATCATCATGGGAGATTTCAACACATATCTGTCCACGAACGAAAAACTAAATGGAGCTCAATTGACAAATTATGAAATAACGAATTTTGCAGAGTTATGTAGGGAATTGGATGTAATGGGCATTGCTTCAAATGGCCCGCTCTATACTTGGACCAACTCTCATGTATGGTCCAAACTTGACTAAATTATGGGTAATGCACAGTAGTTCACTTCTCCACTTCAGGCTGAAGTTGAGTTCTTTCCCATTTTTGCACTGTCTGACCACTGCCCATATCTTTGGAGATTTCAACAACCACATTTCGATGCTGTGCGCCTATTTAAATTCTTCAACATGTGGACTAATCGCAGTCACTTTCCAGACCTAGTCCATAACAATTGGCAGATCCCAGTCTGTGGTTATAGACAGTATATTCTTTTTAAAGGACTCAAGAACCTTAAAGGACCACTCCGAAGTCTAAATGCAAGACACTTCTCTCACATATCTGAGCTGGTGCTACAAGCTAACATGAATGTTGAACTTGCCCAGGAGAGGCACCAACGTAACCCTACAGATGAGGAACTATCTAACCATCTCAAGGCTGTCTGCAAAAAGGCTTGGCATCTTGCTGAGGCCGAACTCAAGTTTTACCAGCAGTTGGCAAAAACTAAATATGTTGTAAATAATGACATGTGCACCAAGTATTTTCATGCTATTGCTAACCGCAACAAGAAAAGGCCTTTCATAGCATTGGTTACTCGCCAGGACGGAACCAAAACAACTAACCCAATGGAGGTTGCATAGGAGTTTGTTGGATACTACATGACCCTATTGGGGACTTCTGCTCATTGCTCCAGACTGAACTCAGAGGTGATTCATGCAGGACCATTATTCCCAATGCACAAGGCGATGGATCTTATTGCTGAAATTACTGATGTAGAAATTAAACATGCCATTTGGGACATAGGGGACAACAAGGCATCGGGACCTGATGGCTATACTGCACTATTCTTTAAGAAAGCTTGGGGCACAGTAGGCATTGATGTGTTTTATGCGTGTAAGGAGTTCTTCTACTCTGGAAAGTTACTGAAACAACTTAATCATTCCATCATCACACTTATTCTAAAAAACAATAATGTTGAATTGGTAGGAGAATATCGTCTAATATATTGCCGCAATACAGTCTACAAAGTCATATCAAATATCTTAGCTGACCGTCTAAAAGGAATTCTACCAACATTGGTGGATGCTACTCAATCTACCTTCATTGAAAGGAGACATATGGCTGATAACATTTTCTTAGTCCAGGAACTCTTCTGGACATACAGTAGAAATAGTGCATCACCACGGTGTTAATGTTTTGCTCTAGAGGTAATCGCTTGTAAATTGTATATGACACTTTTGTTTTCTAATAAAAGGCTTTATTTATCTTTCAATTTATTTTATGCAAAATAACTGTTAGATAAAGTCTCTAGTATAACACTATGTTAAGGAAATCATAATAGAGATCATGCTGTGAGATTCCAACTACACTGTATAGTGCTGGTACTTAAATAATCCCTAGTCATAGTATTAATAAGACAAGGGCATCATTAATGCGTTAAGACTAACACATGTTAGACTTCCTGATCTGATCAGGCGGTGGTTCTCATATCCGTAAGTATTGAGATACTCAAAGTTAACACGTGAATGCTTGTTAATAGAACGAGTACATTAGATGACCTGACTATGAGATAATCGCTTGAATAACTATGTAGTGACGGTGGTAGAATCTCGCTATAACAATTGTGCAAGTATCCTTAGACTTGAGATTTCCAAGGTACATTGTTTGTTGAGCATTGTACTTTGATTCTAATCTCTACAGCCAAATCGAGGGCCGCCTGTAACACCCCACTACCTAGGCCCAACAGGGTCGGGGATGTCGCTCCGTCCAAAGGACAAGGGGTCTTTATAATTAGGACACACAAATAAAAATAAAGAAATACTTTAAAATTAAAACTTATTACAATCTAAAAATTCAAGATGAATCCATAAATATAAATTGTTCACTCTCTACTCCCAAAGCATTACATAAAATAAATAATAGAATATCCTCCAAGCAGGCAACAACTAGCTACTCATCCCCAGAGTAGGATCTATCTAAAATCATGGTAAAAATGGAGATGAGATAAAAATTCCAATAAGTCCGTGTGTGCTTTGAGTGTCCAGTGAAAACAGTTCATGAATGCAAGGAGTAAGAACTTCATAAGAAAAATACTGGTACGCAATAAACAGTGTTAAAAGCAACAGTGTCATTTTGGTTTTTCCAACCATACATAAATAATAAAATCAATCACTCAAAAGGCGGCCATGGGTTACCTCACGTTGGGCCCCATAACCATACAACGGTCAAAATGCCACATTTTGTGCAGACTGACAAAAAGGTAGGTGATCGGCCTACCAGATAAGATTCTCCTCCTTCTCTACATCCAAACAAAACTAGTTGTCCATTCCGGCAACACACAGTCCACATGACTGAAAATTGCTAGCTCGGACCAACATGACTAAGTAGTACTGATGTTTCTCTAAGTTGAGTTCATCTTCTGGAGGTGGCCTCCTGCTAGAAGACTCACTCTTTCTCTTCAAAACTAGTACTACTAGCCTACCCTTATTGAGTACTCAACGATGATTGTCCCACTTGGGAAAAAAAACTGGTAAAACATAGCTTTACTTGAAAATGGCAATCAAGGGTTTCTAAAGTCCTTGTCAAAATCTGTTTTAGAAATAGTTTAGTGTTTGAGTAAAACTGCTTGTTGATTTTTAAATTAGTGATTTGATTGAAACAAGAAAGGAAACTATCCTTAACTACCTTTACCAAATCAGTATTCATATACTTCGGGTCTAGCTTGCCATAGTAGCCATTTGCAACAAACAAGTTTTATGCAGGAGCTTACCTGATCCTTGCTCAAAGCAAAGATCTCCAACAGCTGACCTAACCCTACCTGGGGTAAATGTAAACCATAATTAAACTCAAGACAAAATTCACTTTCACAAATAAACCTAGCTCAACTCACTACAATCATGACCCTAACGTCCTAAGCTTTAAGGCTAGATAATGAATAAAATGGGTTTATAAAATAAATCTAGCTTGATATTAAAATAACCAGGGTTTGTGAAACAGCTACTAATAAGTTGAAGGTTTAAATCCTGCTTTAAATAAATTAGGGTTTATTTGATAAAGGGTCCTAGGACCTAGATGTAATTATATAAAATAATAATCTATTAATAATTAATTGTTAGAAAATAATTGGTAAATAAATAAAATTAATAGTAAATAAATTTTAATGTATTTGATTAAAATATAATGAATAGATTTTAATAGTATTTATGAATATAAGACTTACAAAATTAATATTTTACCTATTATGATTATTTATATAAAAGGCTTTATTTAATGTTATCATTTTATATAATATTTATATATTTTATTTCTTTAATAAAAGCTATCAATTATTGGACTAAAATATCATTATTTTATATAAGAAACCAACTCCACATTTTCCTAGGGTTTTCGAAATTACTAGAGAAATTATAGTATTAATCATTTTATTGATGAAATAAAATTGGCTAACTTAATTAGCTTAGGGACAACACGGTCATGATCATAATTTCTATTGCTAATCATAATCATGAACATACACTCTACATCAATCATCAAATCATCCAAATCATGAATAAAGGCATAGATCTAAATTTACCAACACATGATCTCAACTCTACTAAACATAATCATATGCATGGCCTCAACAAGAATACAAGAACATAAACCCTATTCACCAAAGGTGACATAATCTCTAACATGCTTGATTAATCATACTGCTCACAATATGAAGGCATGCAATAAACCCTAAAGCATCATATAATCTAACCAAGACCAATCATCATCATGCATCAATCCCAACTTCATCATATAAACATATTCATTCATGCTTCAATCTCAACTCCATCATGTAAACACATACTCAATCTCCAAATATATTCCTTCCTCATCCAATTACATCTAAGAGACATGAATCTAGAATTTAAAGAGAAGATTAAAGAGGCTTACTTGAATGATGACCACCTTAAAGAAGATTCGAAAGAATCTTCTCGTGTGGACAGCTTGATTCGTCCAAGGAGGGAGAAGAAAAATTGGCCATGGTTAGATTAACCATTTGGTTGCGAGAGAGAGAGAGAGAGAGAGAGAGAGAGAGAGAGAAAGAGAAAGTCTATTAGTGTGTGTGTGTATATATATATATGTATGTATGTATGTATGTATGTATGTATGTATGTATGTATGTATGTATTCATTAAGAGTTGAAGATGAATGATCATTCATGCTTACCTTGAAGGTGCTCTTGATCCTTCTAGAAAATTCTGGTTTTTGATCCAAAAGTGAGACTTTGATTTCGGTATTTGATGTTAAAAATTGCAAAAGTGGTTTCAAGGGGTTGATTAGGTGTGATCTGAAGTTTTTGGAGAAGATTGGAGAGGTTTGGAGTGGCCTTAGGCATGAGAATGTTAGTAGGTGTTCTTGGTTTGAAGAGAATGGAGAGAAATTGGTTGAAACTGGCATAAATTCTGTGGGAGAAGGGTAGCCGAATTGTTTGATTAGTTTTTGGTAATTGGATTTTTAGATTTGAGAGGAAAAGGAAGGCTGGTTGTTTGAAATCCAAAAAGAATATTTTAGGGAATCATTTTGGAAACAAATATGGTAAGAAGGTCTTGGTCAATGGAGAGCTTTTGGAAGCTTCAATGGCTGACTGCTTGGGTATAATTTCTGCTGAGATGAATGATGTTTGAAGGAGCTTTAGAGTGGCCGAAAATATGGTGTACAATGGTGAATGAATTTTTTGGTTGTTTGAGGGTTAATCTATGGTAGTTGGCTGAAATATCTTGCTGAAATTCTAGACTTCAATTAATGGTTTGATTGGAGTGATTGATGGAGAGATTTTAGGAGCAGCCATGGGGCTATTTTTCATGCAGAACTTGGAGAAGATGATGGAGCTCAGTTCATAGCTTATCAGGGTGAGTTTGCACAGAAAATAAGATGGGTTTTCGGATAAGGGTGAAGGAGAAACAAGCTGGAAATTCTGATCAGGTTTTTTTTTTCCCTCAAGCTTGCTGGAATTTCTGGGCAGATTCTTCTGTCATATTTCAGTCAGCTTGCAGAAGGATTGAAGGGCCATTGGAGGGTCCTTTAAGGCTGGTTTCCAGCCTTCTTTATGGAGGAAAAACAAGGTTGAATTGCTGGTTAAAAAGGTGGAAGAACAGCTGGGTTTTTCGGACTACTTTGTTGTGAAAGCTGTCCAGAAATTTTTCTGGTTTGCACAGCTTTTGTGTAGTCCAGTTTTGGCCTTATAATTTCAGACTTCAAGCTGGTCAAGATGGCTATTTTTCTGGCAGCATTTGGGAGGGAAAGATGGCTGAAATTTTCGACAATGGGAATGATCAAGAGGTTGGAAAATTTTCCAGATTACTACATGAAGAAGATGAACACACTTAGGTTGGAGTTGGAAGGTTCAACCATGGAGATTAATTCTCTTGGGAACCTTCCACAACTCCTCCCTATTTTCGATTAAGGAGACATCCTCACACAGATATTTTCGACACTCCAAGATCAAAGAAGCTTGCTGGAAATTTTCTAGAAATAAAATGGCTTAGATAAAATGGAACAACCTAATTGATTAAGAAGTAAGGAAAGCTAGAGATCAAGAAGGGTATGAATCCCTTAGAAATTATTGTAGGTTAAAAGAGTAGGATTAGGACATTCCTTTCATGTCTCTCCTAGGACAACACTCCTACTCATCCCTAAAGCATACAAGGGCCGAAATATAGCCTACCTAGCACAAAATAAAATTTTAATCATGCTAAAACTCCAATGATGGAATTTGAACTCAAGACCTTAAGGAATTATTCCAAAGCTCTAACCACTAAACCACAACAACTCTTGTTCTTATTTTCTCTCCCAAATATTTTTCCTATTTAATCCTCAAGCTATCTCCCTAATTCCTCCTCAAGCAAAATTACCATTTTGCCTTTCTTACTCAACAACCACAATTGAGCCATCTAGGCTACAAATCACATATCCAAAGCACATAAAATCATATAAAAATATATTTATGCATGCAAGAAAATATGATATGCATCCCAACCCCCTTACTCAATGGTTGGTTTTAGTTAGGGTTTTACACCGCCTATGAGATAGATATTGGGTACAATGTGAGGTAAATGACAGTAGTAGAGAGGGTAAATAAAGGATTCACCACTCCTAATAGTAGGGGCGAATATCCCACGGCCACTTGTAAGAATTACTACTCATGAAATCCTTGGCTAAGGTTATTGTGTATTAGAAATAGTTCCAATTGATACACATGTTGAGTAGTGGATTCCTAGTACAAGTACTAATATATTCGGGCAAGAATTAATATATATTCTGGAGGGAGTTGGCACTAATTCCGTACTCCAAACCGAATGAGGTATTGTATGGTGAAAGGAGTTTATTGTACTATAGTTTTTTATTGAAGGGTTCATGTCAAACCGCTTGACTTCCTAGATTCTTAGGTGGTCATGATATGTAGCTAGATACCGTTCATGATCTGTTGAATATGGGTTTATTAATTGATGAATTAATAAACCAATTCTATTTGGAATTAATAGATTAATTCTGGATTCTTTTAAGGATTATTAGTCTAAAAAATGTTTAGATTAATTCATATTCGCTACTAATAGATTGGGAAACCTGATAGGTTACACAAAATAGAGGATTATGTACTCAAGATGTTATATGATAATATTGTGGGGTTAATCATAAGAAGTAGAAGTTATTTGGGCCAAATTATAATTAGTTATAATTTTGGGGCTAAATTATAATTATAAGAACTTAAAGGTTCTAATTACAATTTGATGAATTCTAATTTGATTAAAATTCAAATAGGAAGCTTTTTACGTGAGGTTCAGCATTTTTTTTTTTTTTCCTTTAGAAGGTTGTGATCGGTTTGATCTTCGATGAGGTATAGAAGGAGTTTTTGGTAAGCTCTCGGGCAAAATAAAAACTCTCATGGAAAAATCATCTTTCTCTCTTATTTGGTTTTATCCTAGCCACCACTCTTCTCTACTAGCACAGAGATTTGGCTTCTTGAGTTTCCTCTGTATAGACACTGTTGGAGGGAGTTCAACGCTTGGACTCCAGTGGCGATGACAAGGATCTCTGGTATTGCTGGATTGTGTCTCAACAGAAGGAAGAAAATTTTGAACAACAGAGACATCATTGAAGGTATATCTTCTTACTTTTGATCCATTTATTCCACATGCATGCGGTCCTCTTGCTCAAAATCCTTAGTTTCCACTGCATAATGTATATATGACGCACGTATGGATTCTAACACACGGTACACCATCAAAATTGACATCCGTAAAGCCTACAACTCCATAGAGTGGCAATTCTTGCTCGACCAGCTGAATAAGTTTAGCTTTCCTGATTAGTTTACAATTGGGTAAACTAGTGTATCACATGCCCATCCTATTCTGTTGCAATAAATGGATAGATACATGGCTTCTTCCATGGTCACCGTGGCCTGAGACAAGGAGATCCGATCTCACCTCTCCTTTTTGTACTCTGTATGGAATACCTATCAAGATTGATAAAATTAACTACATCTGTGACGGGATTCAAGTTCCATCCCAAGTGTGACAGATTGGGCATCACGTATTTAGCTTTTGCAGACGACCTTATGATGTTCTCCAAAGGTGAACCGGCATCCATTGCCATTCTACTCAAATGTCTAGATGATTTTTGGGAGTGCTCAGGACTTTAAATCAACAAGGAGAAGTCACACCTATACTTGGCAAGGGTTTCAAAAGGAGATAAAGATCAGCTGACCAATTTCAGTGGCATTCCACTAGGCTCATTCCCGTTTCATTACCTCAGAGTACCCATTATGTTTGATAAAATTCGTCTCAACAACTACTGGGCATTGCTGGATAAGATTGGAGTGTATATACGCTGATGGTCTGCCTGCTCCCTCTTCTACACTGGTAGAGTCGAGCTTATCCGTACAGTAATACAAGGTATCAATTGCTTTTAGCTTTCCCTCCTACCTTCTCCAACTGGAGTGATTGATCAACTTAATAGGATGGCTAGGGAAGTCTTATGGGATGCTAAAAATTCTTTGGTTGCATGGTCAAATCAATGTGTTCTTAAAACTAAAGGGGGGCTCAGCCTTAAGGATCTTCGCAGCTGGAACTTGGCTCTCCTAGCTTGTGCACTTTAGGACATCCAGTCCGAAAAACAAACTCTGTAGGTACAATGGGTATCCTACTACTATATGATTAGGTAATCACTATGGGACATAACCCCAAACTGTGCGCACTCTCCGTTGTTCAAAAGGCTCCTACTAATCAGAGATTCCATCATCACAAAGGAGCAAGACCGTAACCAAGCCATTAGTGCACTTCAGGCTTGGGCAGAAGGGAGTAGGTTGAGCACCCGACGTGATTATAATTATTTCTACCCTTGGCAATCCAGAGTTACATGGGCAACAATCATTTGGCAGCAAGGACTGATGCCCAAGCATTCTTTCTCTGTATGGCTATGTGCTAAGGGACGTCTTAAAACCAATGATACTTTTCCATTTGTCATAAACAATATCATGTGCTCGTTGTGTAGATGGGAACCAAAATCAACAAGACACCTATTCTTTCAATGCTAGCTTTCAGAAGCCATATGGACTAACATCCGGAACTGGTTGAGACTGCCATGACCCATGAGGTCACTATCTGCCTACTTCAAGTGGTTTAAGACACATGATCGGGGATCTAGCTGGGTTGTGAAGACAAAGTCCACGGCCATGTGTGCTATGATATACCACATCTGGACTACTCAGAACCGAATACTATTTGACAACCAGCATTGCCAACTATCGGATGTTTCTTCAAAAATCAAAACACATGTCTACAGAGTCATCTCTACCTTGTGCCCTCATGTTTTAAACTTTTTTGAGTCTTTTGTAGGCTGAACTAGTAGGTGCCTTACCTTGGCTCTAACTAGGTGAATACTTTGTACATATTCCTCCTTTTGATCATTAATACACCTTTACATTTTGATAAAAAAAAAAAAAAAGAAGAAGATAATTCTCTGACAAAATCAAATGATTTTTTTTTTAAAAAAAAAAGATGTTAAATATAGATGAATCCAAGAACAATTTGAATCACATCAAGTTCTAGATAAGATAGAATTTGTACAAAAAGAGATGGAAAGCCATATCTGTTCAGAGATACCTACTGCTTTTTGGAATAGGAGAAAGCATGTAGTAAGTCTACCTTAAATAGACAACTTTAATGAAAGTACTATATAAACTAAAGCAAGATGTATTCAAATGAATCAATAACTCCTTGAATATTGTAAACAAGAAATTTCAGGCTTATTAAGTAAAGATATCATTCGTGAATCTAGATCTTCTTAGTCTTGTTCAACCTTTTATGTTAATAATAATGCTGAAAAGGAAGGTTGTGCTTTAGACTAGTTATTAACTATAAACCTTTAAATAAAGATTTCAAATAGATAAGATACCCAAGTCCAAATAAAAGAGATTTACTAAAACGAACTTATAAAGCAGTCATTTAAAGTAAATTTGATATGAAATCAAGTTTGCAAATTTAAATTAAAGAAGAAGATAGGTGTAAAAAAATTTTAATGTCCCTTTTGATTAATATGAATGGAATATTATGCCCTCGGGTCTTAAGAATGCCCCTAGTGAAATTCAGAAGGTTATAAATGATATTTTTACACCTTATACCACTTTTACCAATGCTTATATTGATGAAATTCTTGTTTTTAGTGAACCACTGTATCAACGTCCTCGTAAAAATCCAATTGCTTGGGGTGCAAAGCAAATTCAAACTATTCAAAAAATTAAGAAGCTCGTCAAGAAACTTCCCAGTGTTGGAATCTTTGATCCTAATACTTTCATGATAGTTGAAACTGATGCTTCTGAACTTAGTTATGGAGGTATTCTCAAACAAAAGAAATTTGAGTTTTCCATTGAATAATTAGTTAGATATCATTTAGGCATGTAGCTATCTAGTCAAAAGAATTATAGCACCATCAAAAAAGAAATTTTCTATTGTTTTATGTATTGCTTAATGATGCGTGTTTTTAGTGTAGAAAATATTACAAAGAAATTACACAATCAATCAAACTTTAATTAAAATGCCTACCACTAAAACTACATATTCGGGAAGGTATACCCATCATATAGTAGAGGGAATAGTAAGTATCAAATCCACACGAACTAAGACTCTCACCTTACTTTACCCAAATCTTTATTATTTAGCCAATAAAATAAGAAGAGACTAAAAAGGAAAAGAAATAAAGATATAAATAAATCTAGCTCAAGGATGCAATTTCACGTAACTAGACAATTATCTTGAAAACACAATATTGAAATACTGAGCATTCATCATAATCAATTATCATCTTGGCATCATGAAGGAATATGAAGTAAAATTCAATCATTTCTCAAGTCATGAATCTACTTAGATAAATTTTACTTCATTTTTCAATCCATGGAATCACTATATTTTGATTAATATTAATAGATTTGTTAATCAAGCTAACATAATCAAAACATACATTAAACTCAATTCCTTATAAGTATGATATTAGCTAATAACCATTTGTCATGGCAAAATCAGCTTAATCTTCGATCACTTTGTCCTATAATCTTAACTTCATTTCCTAAGTTCATTAAGATTTGACAAATATAAAATCAATGCAATAAACTCCTAACATCGTTTCCCAAGTCAATTAGAAGAACTCGCATCAATAACCAATGATAACAAGTAATCAAATACCAAAAATAACAATAAATTGATCAAAAATTTCAATTAACTCAAAATCATAATCTCCAAAGTAATATCCAATTACAATCAAAATATTAAGCACATTATTGTCAAAGAAAAGTAAACAAAGGATAAAAGATAAAACTCATAGACAAGCCCTCCTTCTTCTCTTGAAAACCTTCTTTAAACAATGTTCCTTTGAGTGGTCATTGAGTAGCTAGCTTAGATCCTTCAAATCACACATTTCTCTTGTGTTTTTCTTGTATATATAAGCCTCCTGGATGCTAAATTTGTAGCTTAGGAAGTCTTGTAGAGTAGGATTTGAAAATTACTAAAATTATTAGAGAATTTCTAATTTCGTGCACATAATATTCGCCTTTTAAAGCATAGTTGGCGTCAGGTACCTTCGACCCACCTGGCGCCAGGTGCACTTTGTTCTTCCCTTGTTTTTTCTCTATTTTTCATCTGTTCTCATCGGTAGACAGAATGGACCTGGTACCAGGTACACTTGTCAGACCTGGCACCAGATCTATTCTACTTTTGTACTGAAAGTTGCTCGAATTCCTTTGCTGAGCCAAAATGGAACCGTCGCCTGGTCCCTTGGCTGGGCCTGGTACCAAGTACATTCTATAATTGTTCACTTTCTACTCAATTTTTACTCAAATCTGCACAAATTTTCTAAAAATACTTTTTACAAGCAAAATGTCATATAGGAAGGAATATGCCTAGTTATTATAACAAATGTATCACAAAAACGACCTAAATAGCTAGGAAAATAATGGTGATTTTAGCCCCTATCACATACCCTCACATTTGAACTTTTTCTTGTTCTCAAGCAAACAAGAACTAAAACACTAGGCATATAGCTTAAGACGAAACAAATTAGCAAAATTTTCCTTAGCAAATCCATCCACAATGGAGGCATAACCTTCTTCCAACCTTAAATACAAACATGACATTCATTCAACCATTTTAAAACCTTGTAAACCCATGTATTAAATCAAAAAATTCTAAGGCCATTAAAGTTAAGTTAAACAAGCTTATATCTAGTATAAGAAAATCATCCTACTCCTCAAGCAAAAACATAGATAACATAAATCATATAAGTCAAGCCATTTAACCAATTCAAGTGTTATAAACTCAAATTTACACAACTCAAGTTCGTGAAACAAGGAAAACACTCCACTCTTTTTTTTTTTTCCGCTCAAAATTTTTTTTCAATGACTTAGGGAATTGATAGCTTCAAGTAAATGGATTTCTCTTCATGCACCGTATTATCCCCCTTATAGTCATTATCTTTTTTCAGTAATTTTCTTTTTCATTCTTCTTTCTTTCCGTACCTTCTTGCCTTCAGGACAGCCTTAAGAGAGTGTGATACTTCTTTGTTTCTTCTCTTCCACTCACCGTATTGGCCCCCTTTTCAACAAAAGGTCTCTCTAGATAATTTTTTTTTTTTTTTATCACATAACAATAAAGATTTTTTTTCACTCACTTTTTTTGAACTAAATTTTTTCCCTCACATTCCTTATTCACAATTTAAAGTCAAGCAAACTTTAAATCCATTATATAAGAATTAATCAACAACTCTTCCCATATTTCATCGTATCATCCATATTCAAACTCAAAGAATAAAACAAACCTTAAATACCAAATATAACCAGGGTTAACTTAAATTCTCAAGACTTAGCAAAATTCAACTTAATACAAAAGTTTAATTTTTAATAAAAATCCAACCATAATGAATGAAAAATCTATATCCAAAATTATAAAGAAAATCATAACGCCATTATAGACAAATAAACTCAATTTAGCTCTAAAATCTTCAAACTTTCAATTTTTCAAAGAACTTGCAACAAAATTAGTTTTCAAATTTTCAAAGTAGCTCAATGCCAAAAAAACACCCAGGTGATTGATAAAAACTTGGACAAAGTATATTACCAAACCAGTCCCCTACACTTAAATTGGACAATGTCCTCATTGGCCAAAAATTAACATAAGAAAGCATATCCAAAGGGACCAAAAAATATAGAGGGGTAGAAATTTTAAGCAATACTCCCTAAGTGCAATAAAGTGCCAATAGATATCAAAACTAGAAATAGAGAAAATGGCTTGTTTAAGAGGACTTTATTCCTACCTATAAAACAAAACATAAAGAAAAGCACGAAGAAAATAATAATAAAAGAACGACACACTTAAATAAAAGAAAATAAACTAAAAATCCTAAGAAAGAAAATAAAAACACGACTTACTCCCCCACACTTCAGATGGAAAATATTTCCTTATTACTAGGGGAAATAACACCTAACAAATCCAAACACAAAACAAAGAAACAAACTCTTTCCACTCATCATGCTTTCTCATCAAACCTTTGTTAAAGAAGTTTAGGCTCAAAGTAGAAAATAGGCAAGATGAATGTAGAAAGAAGGGAGGTTTTTGAAAAAGGTCATGTTCATGAAATTAATTTTTCTTAGTAAAACAAAACACATGAATCTCATTCTCTAACATTCCTTTAGACACACAAATATATTTGCCAATGAATAAATGCACATAGTCTCTAAAGGATGCATCAGACGTGGAATCACTATTCAACCCTTCAAAAGATTTGTTACAATAAAAAGTCCCTTTAAAACTTAGCATTTGAGTTTTCAAAGATAGGATCAAGATATCCTTACTTTTCAATGCATGGTCTACAAAGACTAAGTTACTTCCTTGAAATTGGGGTGAAGGGTAGAATTTGTGATCATACTACAAGTGCTTCTTATGATGTATCAGTGAAAGATCCAACTCCTTGAGACGTGTTAAGCTAAACACATAATCATTTAGACTATTGTCCTCTAAGAATGGAGAGGAACCTAAAAAATCACGTGACAAAGAGAGCTTAAGATTATTAGCACATAGAGTAGAATTGAATACATCTCTTTCCACATTGGGTAATTATTCCTCATATCCTTTCTCCTCTCTTTGGGGATTCTCTTGTTCAAGTATATGGGCATTTATGGCATCTTAACCAACTTGGCTTGTTGTGTTCTTTAATGGCTCATTCATTGGGATGCTTCTTCATGCCACATAATGGATGTGTTTGTGTTAGCAACAAAGGATTTGATTGAAGATTCAAGTGACGTCTCACTAAAAATGGTATTCCGAGCTTGCAAACATGCCAACGTATCATCATTATTGCTCCTATGCCATTGTGCCCATGAATAATTGTCCATGATGATATTTTGAATCTCGCACTCAAAGAAAAACAAAAATCAGATCAAAAATAAAAATAAAAACAAACAAAAATAATAGAAAAATAAAGAAAAGAAAAATACACAAAAGAGAAATATTCACAAACTCCCAAAACCCAAAAGTTAGTGATATTTACAAATAGAACAATGGCTAAATTAACAAGACTCGAGAGTTTTCGATAGTGCCCATCCCCAGCAACGCCGCCAAAAATTTGATGCATGTTTTTTAGCGTAGAAAATATTGCCAACAAATTACACAATTAAATCAAGTTTTAATTAAAATTTCAACCACTAAAACCACACATACGGGCAATTATACCTATCGTATAGTAGGGAATAGCAAGTATCGAATCCACGAGAACTTAGGCTCCCACCTTACTTTACACAAATCTTTATTGTTAGCTAATAAAATAAGAAGAGACTAAAAAGGAAAAGAAATAAAGATATAAATAGATATAACTCAAGCATGCAATTTCATATATCTACACAATTATCTTGAAAACACAATATTGAATTACTGAGCATTCATCACAATCAATTGTCATCTTGGCATCATGAAGGAATATAAAGTAAAATTCAATCGTTTCTCAAGTCATGAATCTACTTAGATAAATTCCACTTCGTTTTTCAATCCATGGAATCACTATATTTTGATTCATATTAATAGATTTGTTAATCGAGATAACATAACCAAAACATGCATTAGACACAATTTCTTATAAGTATGAAATTAGCTAATAACCCTTTATAAAGACGAAATCAACTTAATTTTTGATCACTTAGTCCTATAATCTTAACTTCATTTCCCAAGTCCATTAAGATTTGACAAATATGAAATCAATGCAATGAACTCCTAACATCATTTTTCAAGTCAATTAGAGGAACTCGCATCAATAACCAATAATAACAAGTAATCAAATACCAAAGATAACAATAGATTGACAAAAAAAATCCAATTAAGTCAAAATCATAATCTCCAAAATAATATCCAATTATAATCAAAATATTAAGCACATTATTGTTAAATAAAAGTAAACAAAGGATAAAAGGTAAAACTCATACACATGCCCTTCTTCTTCTCTTAAAAACCTTCTTTGAACAATGCTCATTTGATTGGTCATTGAGTAGCTAGCTTGGATCCTTCAAATCACACATTTCTTTTGTGTTTTCCTTTTATTTATAAGCATCCTGGATGCTAAATTCATGGCTTTGGATGTCTTGGCCGAGTAGGATTCAAAAAATACCAAATTTATTCAAGAATTCCTAATTTTGTGCACAGAGTATTCACCTTCTAGAGCATACCTGGCGCCGGGTATCTTCGACCCACCTAGCGCCAGGTGCACTCTATTATTCCCCTATTTTTGCTCTGTTTTTGGTATGTTCTCATCGATAGATAGAATGGACCCGGCACCAGGTTTACTTCCCAGACCTGAAGTCAGGTCTGTTTCGCTTTTGTACTGAAAGTTGCTCAAATTCCTCTGTTGGACCAGAATGGACCCAGCGCCTAGTCCCTTGGCTAGACCTAGCACTAGGTACATTCTAGAATTATTCACTTTCTTCTCGATTTTTACTCAAATCTGCACATATTTTTCAAGAATACTTTTTAAAAGCAAAATGTCAAATAGGAAGGAATATGCCTAGTTATTATAACAAATGTATCACAAAATAACCTCAAATAACTAGGAAAATAATGGTGATTTTAGCCCCTATCACAAAATTTCAAGATGATTTGATAAACAAAAGATTTCTTCTTCATATTGATTACAAAGCTGCAAATGATATTTTACAAAAGGATGTGTAAAACCTCTTTGTTAAATAGATTTTTGCCAAATTACAAGGACTACTTTTCAAGTTCTGAATTTGATATTGAATTTATCAAAGGATAATCAGATTCTCTTCCTAATTTCCTAACCAAAAAAAAAAAAAAATCCTACAAGGATAAACAAGAAAAGATTTCAATAAGATTTCTTATCTTCATTAAATGTGAGTATGACACTACATATATATAGAGTGCATGAGTAAGTAAGAAGCATCAATGGTGCATAACAATATCCGTCCTCGAAGTCCTACACCGGTAAATAGATTTGCGGTTCTTTCTTCCTATCCTTCTTTACTAGGTTCCTCTCTATCAAAACCACTATGAATTAAGAATATCTCTAACCCAACTTCTTCACCTTACAAATCTACTGAAACTAAAAAAACACATTCTCTCTATGCTATGACACCTCTATCATCCTTCAAAGAAGCCATTTTTCTATCATTTCCACAATGTTCGTCAAAATCAGAAAACTCTTCACTCTCTCAAAAACATGAAACCTTTGAATTTGTGACTAAATACTTAATACCTTTGTTAGCCATTCCCAAAGACTTAGCCAGCAACCAGAATGTGAAGTTGTCAGCATGCTTCATCCAAAAGACTAAAATCAATCTAGTCATCTATTTCAAGTTGATCCCTTAAAAACCAGACTTTTTTATTAACACATCATATTTGCACTGGTTCGATTAAATTCAAACAAGAACAAAATGCCTCCAAAAATGACAAAGCATTGCCTACTCTCGATGCCGAATCATCAAAATCTTAGATCTCAACACTTGGCACGATTCAAGAATTTACACCCCTATCCAGTTCAAAAGCCCTTCTAAACTACCAAATTATAATTTAATAAATTATCTAAATGCCTGGCATAATTTCTTATTCCTCCATAACGTTATGCATACTTGGTTTGTCAAGTATGGAAAAGGAATTCTTAATCCTATTCCCAGATGGTTTTACTAATAGTGGAAAATGTTTGGTGGAAACCAAGATTCTCTTTCAAATCAGCATAAACTCCAATGCGTACAATATGTCACAAAAAACCAGTTTTCACATTTTCCTCCTCATATTCAGTATTGTAAGTTCTTTCTTAAAAAGAAAATTTGTTATATCATTGGTTGGAACTACAAATTAGACAACGTTGAATCAGTTCGACATTTGTGTCGAGAAATTAAAATCAATGGATGGACTCCTAAGCCATCAGCACCATTAATCCCAACAACTCGAGTAAAAAAGGAACCATATGCTAGTTCTTCCTCTAGTAAAGGAAAAAACAAAATCTCCAAGGCAGATCTTCAAGTCCAGCTTCAAATTTTACACAATCAGATTCAATTAGCAATAGAAGATAGTGATGATACCACTTAGCTAGACTTTAGATTTTTCGATAATGGAAAAATGGATAATCCTTATGGTATTGCTACAGTATACCTTTTTCAAAGTCCTTAATGGCAAGACTTCATTCAAAGAGAAAAAGAAAACTTTGACAAATCCAACTATACAACATGTGAAGATAACTTTTGATGATCACTGAATTACTATGGAAAATAATTCACTACACCAACAAAGCCGTGGACCCTCCAATTAAGAAGAATCTTTGAACAATTTCTACTTGTGGCTGACAACTTAATTCCCTCTTCACATGGTTTGGACCACTCAATAATAATGTAAAATGCAATCAAAGAAAGCTATTGTACATCCACCTATTTAAGGCTTAAATTCCTAAAATAAATGCAGAGTGAGTTTACTTGTCCATCAAAAGAGAATTACTTACATGCTGAAATCGACTACTTTTTATTTTAGTTTCAAAACTTTATATTTTAAACACTTCTCTTGTATTAGTTTCAAATCAGAATATAAATAAATCAATGAATGTTTGAAGAACTCCTGGGTGCACACATTTTGGTATTAGAGCTATGTTCGTTACTTTATCTAACCATGTTCGAGTAAGCTCTTAACTTTCTCTTTCTAGTCTTGCATGATGTAGTCTTTAATCTTTCTATTTTCCTATTCTCTCTCTTTATTTCCTTCCATTATTCTTGCTACTATAAGGTTAAGTAGTAACTGTGTGAGTAGCTTATACATTGGTCAACCTAGAATGGATTAGATTAGGCCATTGTTAGCTTAGAAATGGCATATTAGCCTGGATCCCAGTGTGGTCCTATAGCTCTCAACCTATGCATAGTGAATACGTCTTTAGGCTATCTTACATAAAATTCCTTGGTTTCAAAATAAATCCACAAGGAATTGAATTACAACTGCATATGGTTGAAAAGATACATTAGTTTCCAGAAAAACTTGTGCATAAGAAAAAGCTTCAAAGTTTTTTGGGACTTCTAAATTATGTTTCAGATTTTATTTCCAACTTAGTTGAAAAAAGAAAACCTTTTCAAAAACTTTTGAATAAAGATTAAAAAAAAAATCTCTAATAAATTAATTTGTTAAGAAAAAAAATGAAACGATTATGTCAAAATCCTTCACTTTTATTTAATTATGATTTAATCTTAGAAACAAATGCTTCTAAAAATTGTTGAAGTGCAGTACTAAAACGTTTTCTGATAATTCTTCTGAAAAAGTATGTATACATGCCTCTGGCACTTTTACTAATACAAAAAGCTGATATCATATAAATGAAAAAGAATTAGTAACAGTATTAAAAGTGTTAGTGTTATGCCCTAGAAGCAATCACTTGTACTTTGTATATGACACATTTTATTTTAATAAAAGGCATTAATTATCTTACAGTTTCTTCTGTTTACCTTTGTGTAATATAACTGTTAGATAAAGTCCCTAGTACAACACTGTGTTAAGGAAATCATGATAGAGATCATGATATAAGATTTCTATTACACTGTATAGTGTTAGTACTTAAATAGTCCCTAGTCATAGTATTAATGAGTCTGGACATCATTAATGCATTAAGACTAGCATGGTTAGACTTCCTGATTTGATTAGGCGCGGTGGTTCTCATATCCGTGAGTATTGAGATACTTAAAGGTAACACATGGATGCTTGTTAATGGAACAAGTTCATTGGATTACCTAGCTATGAGATAATCACATGGATAACTATTTAGTGCCAGTGATATAATCTCAATATAGCAAATATGCAAGTATCCTTAGACTTGAGATCTCCAATGTACTTTGTTTGCTGAGCATTATACTTTGATTCCAATCTCTGGAGCTCAATCGAGGGCAGCCAATGGGATGGATATTGGGTACATTGTGAGGTAAACGAAAGTAGTTGAGAGGGTCAATAAAGGATTCACCACTCCTAATAGTAGGGGCGAATATCCCACGGCCACTTATAGGAATTACTACTCGGAAAGTCCTTGGCCAAGGTGATTGTGTATTGGAAACAGTTCCAATTGATACACATCTAGAGTAGTGGGTTCCTAGTACAACTACTATTGTATTTGGACCATAATTAATTCTGGAGGGAGTTGACACTAATTCGGTACTCCAAACCAAATGAGATATTGTATGCTAAAAGGAGTTAATTACACTAAAGTTTGTTATTGAAGGGTTCATGTCAAGCCATTTGACTTCTTGAACTCTTGGGTGGTCATGATGTGTTGCTAGATACCGCTCATGATATGAGAATATGGGTTTATTAATTGATGAATTAATAAACCAATCCTGATTAGAATTAATAGGATTAATTCTAATTAATTATGGATTATTAATCTCAAAGACGTTTGGATTAATTCGTATTCTCTACCAATTGACTGGGAAACCTAATAGGTAACACACAATAGAGTATTATATACTTAAGATATTATTTGATAACAGATTGGGGTTAATTGAGAGGAAGAGAAGGAGTTGTGGCCAAATTATAATTAGTTATAATTTATGGTCCAAATTATAATTGTGAGAACTTGATGTTTTTAATTACTATTAGAGAATTCCATATTTTCAATGGATTTTTGTGACATATAATATATATATGCACGAAACCTTAATGTAGGGCATTCACACGAAAACAACAGCCACGAAAGCTCTCTCTTCTCTTTCTCTCTCTTGTTGATATTGATCAAGCCCTAGCTGCCACTTAGTTTTTTTTTTTTCTGCTAGCACAGAAAACTTCGTGCTTAAGTGTATCCTCTGTGTGGATTACTGTTAGAGATAATCACACACTGTGATTATAGTGGTTGGATGCTCAACTCTCGTGGTGTTTGATCAAGAGGATTGCTGGATCGCACCTCAACTTGAAGAAGGAAAATTTTGTTTTCCACACTATCAAAGAAAGGTAAAAAGCTGTTACCTTTGTTCTCTTTACGTTTTGTTTTCCACACATATGCATATCCTGGGTTGGTTTCTTGTTTTATTTTTCTGCTACGCCATATATGATATGCGTGAGATACCCAATAAAAGGGTTGTAATAAATTTTATTACTTCCATTTACCTAAAAGATTTTTACTATGAACTGATAACACCCAGGTAAAAGCTTTTATTCAAAATAATTTTCCCTCAAAGCCTAAATATATATGATTAATTTGATGGTAGACTTGTTTATCTAAATTCTCTTTTGATATTTCTATTGTCAAATCTAATAAAAATGTTTATGCAGATTTCTTAACATGAGATGGAAGATAATAAGAAGTTGCAGATAACATAGCTCATAACTTATATGAGCAAACAAATCGATAAACTATAACAATCTTTCGATGATTTTGTTAAAATTGTTGACTTTACTTCTATCCCTAAGGACGTTTCCAATATCCTTATAAATCATGTTCAGTTTTAGAAAACCATTATACGAGGATATAGAGATCTTGAATCTAATTTATTTGATCTATTCAAACATATCAAGATAATTACTAAAAGCACATCTCCTTCAAAAGATGATGCAGACATTGTATCTTCATAGATGTTGTAAATAGTTTATCAACAGGCTAAGCATCCTAGTAAAGATACTATTCATGGTAATATTTCTTTGAGACCCTAAAAGGGATTACAGATCTCTCAGAGAAACATTATTCTGATAATATAAAGAAATTATCTGTATTAGCTATGGAACATTTCTAGATAATCCCAAAATTATATTCATTTGCAAAACACAAATACTATGTACGTGGAATTTTTAGGGATCTATTAAAGATTGAGTTTTCTTCAAGGAGCAGATCCAATAGAGGTAAGAAAGTGATATAATTTTGGTGTAGTAAATCCAATATATATGACATCACCAAATTTCATAGAAATAACAAGTTTACCTTCCTAGATAATTAATGAAGTTAAGGATTGTTACTTTAGCAATCCTATTATTACTCCTAAGATATTTTTATGCTAAAATTTATCTCAGTAGGCCCAGATTTTGAAGGACCAGAAAGATATGATGCTAATCATTTTATTTAGTTAACTAAAGCAGAGGGTTTTAAAATAAAGTCAATTTAGATAGAAAGGATATGATAAAGTATGGAAAAGATTCACTAGAGAAGAGCAATTGGATTAAGGACTATAATTTCTACAATGGAAGCAGCCCAGAAAAAAGGATTCAGAATGTATACTAGAAACGGAGCATTTTCTCCAATTTTGATTGGACTAGCAAAGATCACACCAGATTTAGCCAGAAATTTTCTATAATAGAAAATAAAGCTAATAGAGGTAGGAAGATAAAGTCAAGCTTAACAGCTCAGAAAAAACTATATCAATTCAAGAAACATACCTTAGATATATGTCCTACATGTACTATAGTATCTATATCATCATAAAAAATATTCCTCCAAAAGCACAAAGAAAAACACTGATAAAAGTTGAGACAGATGGACAATGGAGTTAAGAAGAAAAATTCTCTACTATGCATACTTTATTAATACCAAACATCGTTCTCTTTCTTGTGACATTATCTTGAAAAATGGGCTGGTGATAGTGCTAAGAAAACCAAACTTTTTAGGTCATGAACTCCACCATAGGATGTACAAACCCAATTGTAGAGCTATAGAATTTGCAAATAAGTTTCTAGATGAAAAAATGATGTTATAATGGTTTTTAGGATGCCTCAATTACGTATCAGATTTTATCTCAAATCTAAGACAAATTTGTAAACCATTGTATTAGTGTCTTTGTAAAAATCCAATTGCTTAGGGTACCAATTACATAGGGTACGGAGCAGACCTAAACTATTCAGAAAATTAAGAAGCTCGTCAAAAAATTTCCTTATCTTGGAATCCCTTATCCTAATGCTTTCATTATTGTTGAAACCGATACCTCTAAACTTGGTTATGGAGGTATTCTCAAACAAAAGAAATCTGAGTCATCCATTAAACAATTAGTCAGTTATCATTCAGGCATTTGGCTATTTAGTTAAAAGAATTATATCACCAACAAAAAAGAAATTCTTTTTATTGTTTTATGCATTTTTAAATTTCAAGATAATTTGATAAACAAATAATTTCTTCTTCATATTGACTGCAAAGCTGTAAAAGATGTTTTACATAAAGAAGTGAAAAACTTGTTGCTAAATAGATTTTTCTCAAATGGCAAGTGCAACTTTCAAGTTTTGATTTTGATATTAAATTTATCAAAGGAGAATCCAATTCTCTTCTTGATTTCCTAACAAGAGAATTTCTCTAAGGACAAATAATATAAGATTTTGAAAAGATTTCTTATCTTTATTAAAGGTGAGAATAACACTATATATATATATATATATATATAGTGTGTGTGTGTGTGTGTGTGTGTGTGTGTGTGTTTATGTGTGCATAAGTAAGAAGCATTAATGGTGCATAACAATATCACAACAGCAAATAAATTTGCAATTCTTTCTTCCTATCCTCATTTAACAGGTTCCTCTCTACCAAAAACCAGCATTAACTATAAATATTATTAACCCAGTTTCTTTACTTCACAAATCCACTGAAACTCCAAAATAAATAACTCCTTCTATGCTATGACACTTCCATCATCCTTCAAAGAAGCCATTATTTCAACCTGTCCACAAACTCCTTCAAAACTAGAAATTCCTCATCCTCTCAAAAACATAAAACCTTTGAATTTGTGACTAAATACTTAATACTTTTGTTAGCCTTTCCCAAAGACTTAACTAGTAAATTAGAACATGAAATTGTTAACATGCTTCATCCATAAGCCTACAATCAATCCAGTCATCTATTTCAAGCAGATCCTTCAAAAACTAAACTTTTTTATGAACACATCTTGTTTGCCCTTAGTTTGATCGAATTCAAACATGAATGAAATGCCTCCAGAAATGATAAAGGCATTGCCTACTCTCGATGCCAAATCATCAAAATCTTAGATCTCAATACCTGGCCTATATCAGGAATTTATGCCCCTATCTAATTTAAAAGCCTTTCTAAACCACCAAATTATAATTTTATTAATTATATGAATGGCGGTCATCATTTCTTATTCCTCTATGAATTTACACATTCTTGGTTTGTCAAGTATGGAAAAGGAATTCTTAATCCCATTCCTAGATAGTTCTGTTAATGGTGAAAAACATTTTGTGAAAACTAAGATTATCTTTCAAATCAGTATGAACTCCAATTTGCATAATATATCACAAAAAACCAGCTTTCACATTTTCCTCCTTATATTCAGTATTGTAAATTCTTTCTTGAAAAGAAAATTTGTTATATCATTGATTGGAACTACAAATTAGATAGCATCGAATCAGTTCAATATTTGTGTTGAGAAATTAAAATCAAATGATGGACTCCTAAGCCATTAGCACTAATAATTCCAAAGACTCCAATAAAAAAGGAACCAGATACCAGTTCTTCCTCCAACAAAGGAAAATCCAAAGTCTCCAAAGTAGATCTTCAACTCCAACTTCAAATTATGCAAAATCATATTCAATTAGCAGTAGAAAACAATGATGATGAAACTCAGCTAGACTTTAGCTTTTTTGATAATGGTGACATTGATAATCGCTCTGGTATTACAGCAGCATACTTTTGTCAAAGTCCTTAATGGAAAACTTCATGTATAGAGAAAAAGAGAACTCAGACAAACCCAGCTATATAGTATGTCAAGACAACTTTAGGTTATCACCGAATTACTATGCAAAATAATTCGCTACACCAACAAAAGCATGGACCCCTCCAATAAAGAAGAATCTTTAAACAATTTCTACCTGTGGCTGACAGCTTGATTCCCTCTTCACATGGCTTGGACCACTCAACAATAATACAAAATACAATCAAAGAAGGGTATTCTACATATGCTTATTTGAGGCTCAAATTCTTAGAAGAAATGTAGAGCGAGTTTACTTGTCACTCAAAAGAGAATTCTTAGGATGCTGAAATCAACTACTTTTTATTTCGGTTTCAAAAATTTGCAGTTTAAACACTTTCCTTGTATCTATTTCAAGTTAAAATATTGATAAATTAGTGAATGATTTGAAGAACTCCTGGGTGCACACATTTTGGTATCAAAGCCATGTTCGTTACATTAACCAACCATGTTCGAGTATGCTCTTTAATTTCCCTTTCTATTCTTGCATGGTGTAGATTTTAATCTTTCTGCTTTCTTATTCTCTCTTTTTATTTCCTTCCATTATTCCTACTACTATGAGGTTGAGTAGTAACTATATGAGTAGCTTATAAATTAGTCAGTCCAGAATGGATTGGATTAGGCTGTTGTTAGCCAGAAATGGCATATTGGCCAGGACCTCGGGGTGGTCTTATAGCTATCAACCTGTGCATAATGAATAGGTCTGTCCTAGGAAGAAAAGGAAGAAAATAATCATAGAGAATAAGAGAATAGAAACCTTTAAGACTATTGATTGTATAGATAAGAAAGAGAAAGTGCCTTCTTAACTATGGCTTCTAGTTCAAACTTATCCAATATCATATTGAAACCATTAATGATCTTGAAATCAGCTCTCAATTAAATAGAATCGAATCTAGATTAATGAATTGGAAAATACCAATAGAAAAGTTTGACAAAATTTATGAAAAAATGAACTTTTGATCTAGTCTAAAACTATAATGTCAAGACCACTGAAAACCATTTTAATCAACATGCTATGATAGTATTTATCTATTTAATCTAGAAACCTTAGAATTGCATCAATAGAACAAATATTGTTATTTACATATAGGACTTGTACAAGTAGCCATTAAACCTTTATACCGATTAGGAATTAATTCTCCCATCTGTCTTCCATTAAGGGATTAGACATCTTGATTTTAATAACAACATTTTTGCAGTACTTGAATTAAATACAAAAAATGGACTTGTTTATTCTAATCACTATACAAATTTCACTGTAGATGTAATAGATCCACATATTCTCAAGACCTTAACCCTAAACATTCAAACAAAAAATTTAGATTTTGAACTTGGGTATAAATCTCTTGGATTAATTTATCATGTGTATTACAAAGTCATGAAAACTACCATAAATTCCAAAGCAAAAAATCATTTAGGAAATCCTAGAGAAACTAGCTTATTAGAAATTAATTTTTAAAGATCTAATATTTTTGCTCCTCAATTCCTTAAATGGGATGATGTTTATTATGATACAAAATGGAATTTTCAATACATAATTAATCCTAAGTGACATTATGAATCCAACAAAATAGATTGAATTACAGAATCTTCTTCTGGAAATATGAAACTTGAATTCAGTCAAAAATCTTTTTCTGTAACTTTTTCCTTTTCTAACCCAAAACCTCTTTTTAGAAGCTAGAGTACTCGAAAACTCAATAGTGTTGATTTTTCTGGTGAAATTCCTAAAATGAATTATAAAGATAACCTAAGTGTTAAATTTTCAAGTCCTACTAAATCAAAATTCCAAATTCCAAACACTTTAATGACAATTTCTCTTATGATGAATCTTAATTAGATAAAAAATATATAAGACAATTATGGAATAGACCTTTTAATCAACTAAAAATTGATTGGTATTTTACTACTATAAAATCTGAAGAACATCTTAGACTCGGAGATAGATATTATTTTGACTTAAAGAAATTCAGAAAGCATTTAGACTTCTTTTTATTGGTATGAATACTCAAGAAAATATAATCAATTAGAATCCACAAATATAATAGCAAGAAAATGGTATACTACCAAAAATGAAGTAAAGGAATCCATAAAGCCTCCTCCTAAAAAGATTAAAATCCTTGTTAAAGGTCATGTTGTAACTGGCTCTCCATTTAAAATAGAAAATTTAAATAAACAAGGTGACGTAACTAATGAAGATTTAAATAAAGTTATTCAACAAAATATTTTTACAAATCAAATGTTAATCACTATGGCCAATAAAGTAGAACAATTGAATAACAAATCCATCGTTAGAGAAACGTCTAGATTAAAACAATATGATCCTAAACAAGCTATAGATACTAACCTAATCTTTAAACCAATTTTATATGAAAATAAAACATTAAAATTGTCAAAAGGATATTTTCAAGTATTGATTCTAAATTTGATATGTTAAAGGATATAAATAATAAATTAAAATAATTAAATACTAAAGATGTTCCTAAAATTTCTAAAGCTCACATCCAAACAGTTAATGACTTTGATCCTTTAAATGTTAATAAAGTTAAATCCAAGGCAAAAACATCAAGGTTTAACGTTTGCCATTCCAAACAGTATGAATTACTACTCGTGACCTTCTTTCCCCGATATTCAATTCGAAGAATGCCAGTTAGACACTCGAGCAATTATTATTGGTCAAGATATTACCAAATAGAATATAGATGGTATTTCTGAACATCAAATTCTTAATATTATTCAAGAAATGGCTATGGCAGTTACCGCCATGAAATTTCATAATACTTCCATGTCTAATGCCTCCATCATTCATCTCTTAAAAACTGGTTTTATAGGTGTCTTTCATGGGTAGTGGCATAACTATCTAATTGAAGAACACCATCTTGAAATAATGAATGCCTCCAAAGTAACTGATAAAACCCTGTTAGATAACCAAGGCTAACCTATTACACCACAAGAAGTAGTGCTAGATTATTTTGAATACTTTCATGTTTACTTTAACCCAACATTTTGTCGAAAATCCTCAACAATTAGCCGATCGAAGTTCTAAAATCCTTACTACTTTAACATGCCCAAAATTACATGATTTTAGATGGTATGAAGATATGTTTTTGCAAAAAGTAATGCTTATACATGATTGTCATCTTTCTTTTTGGAAAGAACGATTTATTTCTAGTTTACCTCTATTATTTGTTGAAAAGGTTAAACAGAAACTTATATTGGGGTAACACTTTATCTTATGATGCCCTTTCTTATGGTCAACTAATCAATTATACAAATCAAGTAGGAACAGAACTTTTTGTTGATGTAAAACTTAAACCCCAAATGAAATAATATCATAAGAGTTCTATAAAAAAATTAGTTAATTTTTATGAAATATTTGAACATGCTCCTATCACACCTCCTTCTAGAGAATTTAAGAAAAAAATTTAAATCCAAAAGAACAACTTCTAGTAAATATGCCAAAGTCAAACCTTAGAAAGCTTTTAAGAGAAAAAAAAATGAACAAAAGAAGAAAATGATAAAGATCGTATTAAATGTTATTTCTGTGGAAAAAGATGTCATAAAGCTGATGAATGGAAACAAAAATTGAAAAAGAAAAAGAAAGTAAATAAACTCGCTTTAGATAAAGAAATTTTAGATCAAATCCATTCTATCCTTAATGAATCTAACTCAACAGAAAGTGACCCAGGACATTGTTTAGATGAAATCTTTGAAATTCAAGAAAATTCTATTGATAGTGAATCCCTAAATGATGCCTCTTCTTGTGATTGCACTGGTATCTGCACCTGTACAATATGAGAAATTAATATGATTAGTTCAAAAAAAGTTAATGTCATTACTAAAGCCAATAAAGAATTATTTTTTGAACTTTTAGTTCATATTCAAGATGAGATGATTAAAAGAGAAAATTTACTTAAAGTAAAAGAAATGATTCTATATCCCAAACAACAAATAGAACCATATGATCTTAAAGAAGTTTTTAATAGGTTCAAAAAGAAAGAAAAAAAAAAGAAAGAAAGTAATAGTCCCTTTACAAGATTTGTATATAGAAATTAATAGTTTAAAACAAGAAATTGAACATTTAAAAGACCAAAATGAACAAAAAATTAGACATTAATAACGTTAATATATATCTCTTACATTTAAAAATGAAGAAACCATTATTAGATGACACAATCCTTGATACTAGTCAATCAATAGAAGATAGCCACAGAGAAGAATATAATTCCGCAATTTCCCGAACTACTTTTCTAAAATAGTATATTCCTATTATTCTCAAAATAGATGATTTTGTTATTAAAATAGCAGCTTTATTAGATTAATATGCAGATCAAAATTGTATTCAAGAAAGTTTAATTCTTACTAAATATTATGAAAAAACTACTACAAATTATATTCAGCCTCTGATAGCCAATTCCAAATAAACTATAAAGAAGGTTATGAATGATATTTTTACACCTTATACCACTTTTACCATTGTTTATATTAATGATATCCTCAGTTTTATGCAAAATATTTTATCCATCATTATTTCAATTAGTGTTTTCTCAATCATCGCCCATGCATAACAATTTTCCTTCACATACCAAACTTAAATAAGTTCATCCATACCATGCCAAATATGCCTATATGCAAGGATGTTCATGCTACATGCACAATATATTCTCCATTTCTAGATGCATTTAGGGTGGGTTGTTACACTCTCCCCCTCTTAAAAGAATTTTGCCCTCAAAATTCCTACTATGTCATCCTTCATAGTAACTCCGGATATTTCATTCTTATCCATTGATCCATTTCCCAAGCGGTGTCTTAGATTCCATGATGTTCCATAGTATCTTAACCATTTTGATCCTTTTGTTTCACAATTCCAATACGCTCCTATCTAAGATCTTTATTGGCTTCTCCACATAACTGAGATTGGGTTCTAGCTGTAAGGGCTCTTTATTGAGCATGTGCTCAGAGTCCAGTTGATACTTCTTAAGCTATGACACATGAAATACATTATGGATTCCTGTCAACCCTTCAGATAAATACAACCTATACACCATTACACATATCCTTTCAATAATAGGAAAAAGTCTTATATATTTAGGACTCAATTTTTCCCCTTTTGGGTTCTTTAATATCCCTCCACTTGGTGTTAATTTCAAGAAAACTTGATCCCTAACATGAAATTCTAGCTCTCTACTTCAATTATTCGTGTAGGTCTTTTATCTATTTTGAGCGGTGATAGGGCCTAAATTAGTTATTGAAGGCTATTTTGTGATACATTCTGTCCAATAACTAGTCGCATTCCTTCATATTGGAGATTTTACCCTTGGAAAGGTATTTTGTGCATTATTTTAGATTTTAGGGGTAAAATAAGAAGTGCCTATTTTTTTTATTTTTTTATAGGCTTAAGAAGTGCCTAAATTCGTTGGTATAGGATTTTTGGCCTATTAGAAGTAGGAAAATACTAAAATTCTGCAAATTGTCAAAAAAACACATGTGAAAATGCACAAAATCTGAAATAATGCACAAAAAATAGGCACTTCAGAGGAAGCGCTTCTTATCTAACTTGCTTCTAGTCTTTTATAGGTGTTAACCTTGGTACATGACCCGAAAATCTAAAGGCGAGATAGTTGATTTTGACCCTGAAATCGAAAGGACACTATCAAAAATCCACCAGACAATCCAACGGAACTTAATCGCAAACATGGACAGTGCTCAAAATAATAATGCTGGAAACGACAGAAGGGTTATGGATGACTATATGAAACCTGCAATCTAGGGCACAGGCTTAAGTATCACTAGACCTAAGGTAGATACAAATAATTTCGAAATAAAGCACAATATCATACAAATGGTCCAAAATATGGTCCAATTCGATGGGTTATCTGAAGAAGATCCTAATGCCCACTTAGCTAGTTTTCTTGAAATCTGTGATACCTTCAAGATGAATGGTGTTTTGGAGGATGCCATAAAGCTAAGACTTTTTCCTTTTTCTTTGAGAGATAGAGCTAAATCTTGGTTAAAGTCTTTACCTACAGGTTTCATTACAAGTTGGAATGCCCTAGCTGAGAAATTTCTTGCCAAATATTTCCCTCTAGCTAGGACAGCCAAACTTAGAAACGAGATTTTTGCCTTCCAACAATTAGATTCTGAACCCTTGTATGAAAGTTGGGAAAGATTCAAGGAAATGTTAAGAAAATGCCCACACCATGAATTTGAGCTAGGAATGCAGATGCTTATCTTTCTGAATGGCCTTACGTTCACAACACGCCAAGTGGTAGACTCTTCTGCAGGGGGTTCTATCAATCATAAGACCCCGGAACATGTATTTGATCTCATTGAAAATTTAGCTTCTAACAACTATTCTTGGGGAAGTACAAAGTGAATGTTGTAGCAGCTTTGGAGGCTAATGTGGAAACCTTGACTCAAAAAATGGAACAAATGGTGATGCCTCAAGGCCAGGTGTTAAACTTAAGCTGTGATTTCTGTGAAGAAGGGCACCCAAATCATGAGTGCCAAAATATAGGTTCACTCCAAGAAACCATGAAACAGGTAGCCTTTGCAGGTAATGTCTATTCAGGTTCCTTCTAGCTCTACTTATAATCCTGGTTGGAGAAATCACCCTAACTTCTCTTGGAGTAATAGAAACCAACCTAGGCAGGGTTCTTTCAATTTTGGGGGAAATCAAAGGAACCAATCTCCCATGAACAATAATGTAGCACCGCCTAAGCCACCATTGGAGGAATTGATTGGCCAATTGGTAAGTACAAAGGAGACTAAGTTCTAAGGGGTCAATGCTACAGCAAGGAACTTAGAGGCTTCCATGCAAAACTTGGAGAGCCAAATTAGCCAATTAGTTGAACTACTGGGGGATCATCAAGTAGGGACATTGCTAGGAAACACTGAGGAAAATCCACGGGATCAAACCCGTGGAAAACATTGAAGTCATTTTTGCTTTCAGTTTGTGTGATCTGGAACAATTTTTATTTTCGTCATTTTCTTTTATTTTTTTATCATTTCTTTATGAATTAAATTGCATTATTCATTATTACTGTGTGTTCATCATTTTTCTTGCAAAAAAAATAATAAATTAATTTGAAGCCTAGACAAAATGTAACCAACACCGGTTAGGACTAGGACCAGTGTCGGCTCCTGTTGGGCAAAGCATATGAAATAGGCTATTTTGGCTACTTTTTCTTTTAAACTCTCCAACTCCCTCTCAAATATTCTCTAACCCACACTGGCTTCACCTTCCAAACTTCTCAAGATTTGATTTTTCACCTCCTAAACACTTTTACAACATCAATCTATCCTTCTTTTTTTGATCATATGGATCAAAAGTCTTGAAATCTTCCATTTTTCACAATAGACCAAACTTCAATCCGCATGCAAAAAGCTTGGATTTCTGAAAAAAGATTGCATATTTTGCTTGCCCATACATAAAAGAGCACAAAGGTATAATTTTTATTGAATTCCCACAGTTAAAATGTTGTAGATGAATTTTTCTAATTTTGGGTATATTTTTTGCCGAAAATTGGGATATATAATGTTCTCTTGTATTGTGAATTAACTTTTGAGTTTCATGACTTTGGGTATATTATGAGTTAATGATTCTTCATCACTTAATTCATTCACAGGATCAATAGAGAGTTTATGCATTTGCTTAAGGATAGGATTGTGGCTATTATGATGATTGAGTAGTTGATGTACATTGGCCTTGAATTGTTTTACACTTGATCCTTCTAATGCCATGATAATGCCTTCATTCACATGATCATGCATGTACATTCGAATGCATTGGCGTTGTTCAACACATTTATGCTTTACAGTGAGCTTTATATGTATTCTTGCAGGTTGTGTTGTCAATTGTAGAGATTGATTAGAGAAGATTGACTTGTTTATGTTTGGTGAAGGATATACTGTAAAGGAGTTTGGGAATTATTGTTGTGAGCTGGTTGAGGGTTGAGTGGGAGTTGTGTATTGTGTTTGAAACAGGGGAGATACAGCCCTTCTAGACTCTTTGAGCTTCTTCGTTGTATCCTCCTATTTTCCCTACTACTTACCTACCAACATGTCTAGAGTGCAGGGTCAAGCCTCAAAGAGGGCTCGAGCTTCTTCTTCCTCAGCCCCTTCATCCATAGACCCCTTATTCCTTAGTCCAGCTAAGTTCATTGATCTATCATTTGAGGAGTGGTATAATAGGATGGCTTCAAATAAGATTATTGTGGAGCATACATTTGCACCAACCCTAGACCATGCCCTCAAACTTGGAATTATGTTTAGAAGGCTAGGGTAGGGACTAATAGAACAGCTAAAAAGGAATTATTGTCCAGTGCTAATCAAAGAATTCTATGCCAACATGGTTGACAAGGGCAATAAACACATTCCACACATTGAGAAAAGGGTAAAGGGAACCCCCATCATCATCACCCAAAATCACTTAGCTATTCTCCTGCAAGTCTATGATGATGATACTTGGCAAGGGATATATTCTAATAATCAAAAGATCCTCTTTGAACTTAATTGGGATGCCAGTGGGACTAGAGCTACCATAGGGTTGTACAAGCATAATGCTTTCCAAGCCAACAGTTTCTATTCGAACAATGATCTTGCTGCCAACTTTAGGGCTCTAGTTTACATGTTTGGGTTCAATGTTATACCCCGTGCTAGTGGGTCTAATGAGACGCGCCTCATTGATCCATATATTTTGCATAGGATGATGACCACTCAGCCTATCCCTCTTGCTCCATTAATCATCCAATCTATTAGGGATGTAGTTCACCACTATCTCTCTACTAAAGCTTTCGTCTTCCCTCTAGTTATCATGAAAATTCTGAGAGACTTTGGTATTAGCACCGAGGGAGAATTGATAGAGACTACCACGGAGCATGATATGGTTACGGAGCAAACACTAATGAGTTGTGGGTACAAGTATAACCAGGAGCTAAAAAAATGGCTAACGCCCCAGGAGGTCAGGTATCCCGATCAGGTTAGGCCACCACCGGTGGAGGAGGAACACCCACCACCACCATCACGAGCATGAGCTAGTAGTTCCCAATCCCAATCACGCATTAACTTTGAGGCTACGGTGATGGGGTAGTTCGCTCATCAAACAGAGATGTTGCTCCACTGCGCAACTCCGTTGATGACCTCACCCGGAGGCAGAAAATTATGGAGTAGCAATGGGCTGCATGGATGCAGCGTGTTTCGGGACCACATGGTAGTGAGGGCACTTCTGCACCAGCTGATAATAATGGCGTGGAGTGAGATGGTTGATCTACAATAGTCCCTACTTGTCCCTATCTTTTGGTTTTCTTTTTCTCTTTATATTTTCATGACCTTTTCGTGTTCTTCTTGTATTATTTTATTTTCTTTACTTTTTGTTTCATTTTTTGTTTCTAGTTTTTATGCTCTAGTGTGTTTCTTTTGTTTTTTTTTTCTTTTTAGGTACTTCGACAATGCTACTTTCTCCAGGAACTCGACTCTCTTTTGTAGAAGAATGCCACTGTAATGGAAGTATTGTCTTTCTTATTTTTTTTTTTCTCTTTTTATATTTTTTGTCCCATGGCATTTATTTTTCCTTGTTCTATTATTTGGTCATTGAGGACAATATCCAGTTTAAGTGTGGGGGAATAAGTGGTTAGAATGATAATTCTTCTATGCTTCTATGATTTTATGCTTCATTCTTATTTGAACCCTTTGAGAGCAAATTTTTTCGATTTATCTGATTTTCTTGGAGATTTAAAGATATATTTTTAGTGCATGTCTTTGTGATAGATCATAAACCTTATATTCTAAATCATTTATGGCTTATGCATGACTTTTTGCATGCACTTGGACTAAGGAGTTCTTGATCAAATGCTTTACATTATTCTTAAACGTGTTTTTCCACTAAAATTTATTGAGTATTCTAGAACTTACTTGAATACCTCTCAAGGCGAAATAAGAAAGACATTCATGATTTAACTTATGGATGATGGTAATAAGCCTTCTTTGGATAGTTTGAGCTTTTCAAGCCTACCAATTTGATATTATCCCTAGTGCCTATTTTGAACCTAAAATGTTAATTTCTTTCTTAAAACCCGTTATCATACTTTGTCCACTACTTCTTTCTGAGAGTTTGATTTATTTTCCAAATCTTTGATTGCTCTTGACGGATAAAAGTACATGTAGGAGAATGTTGAGGAAGAATACGTGTGGAAAGATCATGACTTGTTACTTTCAATCATGCATCAATAGTTGTATTGAGTTGGGAAAGGAGAAAAGAAAGGGAAGAACATGAAAATGAAAGATTGAAAACAAAAAAAAAAAACCAAAAAGCTGCTAGAAAAGATGGAAAGAGAAAAACTGAAAAGAAACAGCAGCAGCATTTGAAAAAGAGAAGAGAAAAAGAAAGAAAGAAAAATTGAAAGAGAAAGAAAAGAAAGATCACAAAAAAGAATGGTGGTTGAGCTATAGGTATGTCTGAAAATTTTGAGTTCACATCAAGCCCTTGGCACCATTGCTGAAAATTTGAATGATCTTGTGAAAAAAAAAAGTGAATGAGTTGAGAAGAATTGATGAAAATGCAAGATTTGCTTGAACTAAACTGTAATCGCTATACAAGGTTATAGGTTTTGATTGAATTTAGGATAAGAGAGCAAGAGAAGTTTGGAATTTATTGATACATTTTGTTTATCCTTTTCTTGCAAACTTTCATCTTCTTTGATATTTGATTCTCTTATATCCTTCGTTTGACAAGCTACATTACAAGCCCTTTAGCCTTACATTACAAACTTGAAAGTCCTACTTGACCTAAATAGAATCATGATATGTCTCGGATTAATGGAAAGAGTGTATGAAAAGTAAGCTTATGGAATGCATATTTTTTTTGAACTAAATTCTTTCCAATGGTTTGAGAATAATGTTAAAATGTTAAGATGGTTCTACTAGTCATTATTCACTTACACAAGTCTTGCATTTATTATGAAAGATGTAGTAGCATATGTTTTGTTGTCTTGAATGAAGAAATCATTGGAATATTGTTTTGGAATTGATTGAATGATTTATCAAACCTTGTGTTTTTCCTATTTGTCTTTGATACTTGGCTTAAGGACAAGCAAAGAGCTAAGTGTGAGGGAATATGATAGGGCCTAAATTAGTCATATTTTTTCTAGTTATTTAAGGCTATTTTGTGATACATTCTGTTCAATAACTAGTCATATTCCTTCGTATTGGAGATTTTACCCTTCGAAAGGTTTTTGTGCATTATTTCATATTTTAGGGGTAAAATAAGACAAAAACATCACAAAACAAAACAGAGGCGGCGCCGGACAGGACAGGGGAATCGGCGTTGACCACTTGCTACTGGCATGCACTTTGAGGCGATGAAAAAGCAAGTGAAATAGAGCTAAATAGAACCAAACTAGCCCTGGCTAGGAGGCGACGCTGCCTGCACTCTGGAAAAGATTGCACAAAAATCAAGAAAAATCAGCGAACAACTAGAGAAACAAAACACGACCGGCGCTGGCCCTAGCCAAGAGAGGCGGTACTGGCTATGACCTGATGCTGAGGCGATGCCTCGATTTTTGCACACATTTTTTGGCAATCTACAGAATTTTAGCATTTTCCTACTTCTAATCGGTCAAAAACCCTACACCAACGAATTTAGGCACTTCCTAAGCCTATAAATAGACGAAAAACACAAGAGAAAGAAAGGATTCATAGATCATAATAAAAAATTACTCAAATCAAAGAATGAAATTTTCAATTCAATGAGGGTTGTGCAAGAAGGTCTACAAAGGAAGAAGAATGAGGCTTCTCAATGAGTGTTTTCTTTTTCTTGAACAATGATGTATTAATTATTTTATTGTAATTTGACATTGTTTTAGATATTCATGATTTTTAGAGTTATTTGATCTTTTGATTAATTGATTATTATTCTTGGTATTTAATTACTTATGCATATTACGAGGTTAATTGGTTGTTGCTTTCCATTAACTTTCTTGGAAAATGGGTTGATGGCGGTCTCAATTTGTTAATTTCATATTTGTTGTCTATTAACTTGCTTGGAAAATGGGTTAATTGCTAAGAACAAGGTAATTAAAAGTTAATTGATGTCTGTCAGGAATGGATTCATTAGTTAATTTCATGTTTTAAGTTTGCCAGAATATGAAAATTTAATCAATGATTGTATTTAATGCATCTTTTGGGTGGATTAGTTGAGATAGGAATGTGAAGCTAATTTATCTAGAAGGTAGTGATTTCATGGATTGGGAAAAAAAATGAATCTATCTTATTCCTTTATGAAGCCGAGAGAATAATTAGTTATGATAATGATTGAGTACTCTAAGGTCATGTTTGTCAAAATAATGGTTTAAGTTACATAATTCTCCATCCTTGACATGTATATATTATATTATATTATTATTATTTTTTATTTTTTTCGCTTTATTGAGTCGGTTAAACAATGAAAGAAAAGGAATTAATGTATACTTGTTCCTTAAGGATCGATACTCGTTTAAACCCTATACTATGCTTAATGACGAGCACGCTTACTTATATATGTAATTTAGGGTTAACGTTTTAATTTAAACTTGATTGGGAATGTGTTTATTTTTATATGATTTTTATACCCAAATCCATACGCATCAAGAGGCTTTAAGTCTTTCCCGTATCAATTTCACCTGATTAGCCACTTCTTAAAGGTTAACCTCCCATTTCTTAGTAATCATCCCATAGTTAGACCATTCTTAATATAATGGTGTTTGGCACTTCCTTCCATATAATGCCTCATACGAGGCTATACCAATGGTAGCTTGATTGCTGTTGTTATAAGCCAACTCAGTATATGAAATCGAGTCAATCCACTTATATCCAAAATCTAAAATGCAAGCTCTGAGCATATCTTCTAAAATCTGAATTACTCTTTTAGATTGATCGTCTATTTGCAGGTGTGGAAATGTGCTAAACTTTAATATTGAGCCAAGTGATTATTGAAACTTTGCCCAAAATCGGGAGGTAAATCAAGGATCTCTATTAGATACTATGTTAACGGCATTCCATGCAATCTTACTATTTCCTTGATATAAATTTGTGCTAGTCTCTCCATCAAATATCTCATATTTACTAGTACAAAATGAATAGATTTAGTTGGTCTATCCACCAGTATCCATACTACATCTCATTGAGATTTTATTATTGGCAGTCCAATGACAAAGTCCATGGTGACTTCTTCCTATTTCCATTGCAGTATAGCCAATGGTTGCAGTAGTCCTGCCAGTTTCTTGTGCTCGGCCTTTCCCTTCTGACAATTAAGGCATATAGTAACATATTGAAACACTTTATTTTTCATACCATTCCACCAGAACATTTTCTTTAGATCTGGATACATTTTTTACTCTCCAGGCTGTATTGTTTATCGGCTCGTATGGGCTTTTTCCAAGATTTTCCGTTTCAACTCTTTCTCATCCAATATACACAACCGGTTCCAAAAGTGTATAATGCCTTTCTCATCTACTCAAAAATCTTTTCCCTTTCTTTCCATCTATTTTTCTTAAATTCATGGAACTCGAGGCCTTTTTTCACATTTTTATGATTCCCTTGCTTAATTCAAATATCACCTTCAGATTTCTCATCCATATTCCTTCTTTTTTCACCTCAGCTTTCACAGGTAAGACAGCTTGTATATTTTGCACCTATTGTACTCGCAACCTAGCCATCCTTACCTTACAACTCAATGCATTTGCAACTGCATTTGCATTCCCCGGGTGGTAGTTAATTGGGGATCGGTACTCTTCTAACAATTCCATTATCTTTTTTGCCTTAGATTTAAATCTTTTTACATGAAGATATACTTTAGGCTTTTGTGGTTAGTAAGCACCTTATACTCAGCTTTGTATAAATAGTGCTTCTATTTCTTTAAAGCGAAGACAATGCTGCTAACTCCAAGTTATGTGTAGGGTTGTTTTGCTCATATAGCTTCAATTTTCTTGAGGTGTAGGCATCAACCTTATTTTCTTGCATTAGTACTGCTCACAAACCTTTTGTAGATGCATCAGTGTACAATGCGTACGATTTTTCTTCCTCTGGCAATGTTAACACTGGTGTGGACACATATAGTTCTTTGAAGCTCTTTTTACACTTTTCATTCATATATAGAATGCATCCTTCTATATCAATCTTGTCTGGGAGATGCAAGTGTTGAGAATTACTTAATAAATATCTAGTAAAAACTAGCTAATCCTAAGAAACTGCGTATCTCAATTGTGTTCTCCAGTGGTTTCTAGTTGGTAACTGCTTTCATTTTTGTTGGATCCACCTCGATTCCTTTTTTGGTGATCATCGGCCGTAAAAATGACATCGTGTTAATTCAAAACTCGCACTTACTGACTTTTGTGTATAGCTTCTGTTCTCACAATTTTTGTAGAACTAATTTTAAGTATTCCACATGCTCTTGCTAGCTCCTTGAATAAATCAAAATGTCATCTATGAAGATGACCATAAACTTGTACAAATAAGGTCTGAAAACTCGGTTCATCAAATCTATAAAGGTAGCAGAAGCATTGGTCATGATGAAAGGCATCATGACAAACTCATAATATCGGTACCTTGTATTGAATGTCGTCTTTCGTATATCTTCTTCCTTAATCTTTACTTGGTAATATCTCTGTCTTAAATCCAACTTTAAATAGTAGTAGAACCCTCATAGTTGATCGAATAGTTTGTCGATGGAGGGCAGAGGATACTTGTTCTTAATGGTTAAGTTGTTTAGTCCTCTATAGTCGATACATAACATCAAATTTCTATCTTTCTTTTTAACAAACAACACCGGTGATTTACACAATGACGTACTAGGGTGAATGTAACCCTACTCTAATAGCTTCTCAAGTTGTTCTTTCAACTCCTTCAATTTTAGTAGAGCCATCCAATAAAAGGTTCTTGATACAAGCTCTGCTCCGAATATTAAGTCAATGACAAATTCCACATCCCATGGAGAGGGTAACATCATTAATTTTGCAAGGAATACATCTGGAAACTCTTGTACGACTTCCGTATTCTCAATTGTCATCTGGTCCTTAGGCTTTTTTATAAGATAAGCCAAATATTTTTGGCAGCCCTTCTTAATCAACATCTGAGCTTTAACATATCATATAAAGTACTTTACCATTTTCGCTCTATTCCCTTTGAACTCCAATATATCTTTCCCAGACGTCACAAACTGCACCACTTTGTTCTGACAATCAACCTGTGCATACTGCCTTACTAACCATTCCATGCTTAACATAATATCGTCATCTTTAAAGGGTAGGACAATTAGATCTCCTAGTAATTTCAGTACTCATAGCTCTGTCCCACACTTAGGTACATACCTTCCAACCTTTACAGATTTCCCAAGTAGAGTGCTCACTAATAAGGTGTAAGATAATTCTAACCCTTTCCACTCCAAATGATATGCATAATCCTTATTGATTTATGAATGCGTAGAATCGGGTTAATTAAAATAGTCATAGGATAGCCATAAATAGCAAGCGTACCTTTCACAACTGATGTATTATTTCTCACGTCCTTTTTGCTTAGAGCAAACACTTTTGCTTTCACTTGCAATTTTTGTCTACCGCCTTCTATATTTTTAGCAGTATTATTTCGGTTAGCCAACTGAGCAAGTAGGGCAAGCACCCCCTCAATTAGGCCTCAGTAATTTCAGACAGTTGTTCTACCTATGCGAAGGATCACCATAATGGAAGCATTTTATGTTTTCCTAGTTATACCAACAATCCTTCTTCATGTGCCCTTTCTTACCACAATGATGGCAATTCACAATGTTGGTGGGAGTGGCCCATAGTTGCCTACCCCGATTATTCCATTGTTGTCCTAATTGCCTCTTATTCAAAAATCATTTGTTATAAGAGACTGGCGACTTGCTAATAATACATTTCTTGTCCTTGTTTTTAGTGCTAGTGGTGGCCTCACTACTGCAGCATAAGTCATAGGTGGGAAATGTGCCAATGCTCTCCTTAGCTCTGACCTCAAACCTTCCATGAATTACCTTATACGATTTTACTCCATGTTGACCAGGCATTGGTAGTATTTCAAGAATTTGTTGAAGTGGACCACATATTAAGCCACCATTATATTACCCTATTTTAGGTTCTGAAACTCATCTTCTTATTTTTTTTTCACAACCCACTATGGAAAATACTTAGTCCTGAATACCTCTACAAAACTTCACCAATTCCATACCTATTTGCCATCCTTCTAGTCTTGTTGAATCCTCAGCCACCAATCCCAAGCAGGTCCACTTATTTGGAATGTAACAAACATAACCATATGTTCCTCAGAGTAGCTTAGGGTGCCAAAAATATTCTTTAGTTATTCTATCCAGGGCTCCGCCTTCTATTTTTGCTCCACTTTCCCTAAGAACGTTAGTGGTTGGAACTTTAGAAAATACTATATTGCCACATCCTCCTCTTGGGGAGCTTGCTTCTCTGATATGACATGTAAGATATCTGCCATCTTGCTAACAACCTGTCTAATAACCACCTCTATGGGTGCCTCAGGTTTTACCCGTGGTTTTTTCCCATCCCCAACTACTCCATCCTAAGTGGGGTTCTACTTATTCCCTTCTTCCAGGGTTTCTAACTCTAGTTTAGTTATGCAGCCGCTATAGGTTACCATTCTACAACGAGAAGGTATTATTTCTCCTTTTGACACAAGTATCGCACCTTTGTTATGGGGAGTTATAAAGGGAGTGCTTATATGCAAATACAAGCATGCACTTCATAATCAGATGCTACATATTCTGTAGACAACATAATATAAACAAAAATTATACACCTATCACAGAAGTTAACTCCACATGTATAGGTGAACATAATTTAACAAGTGCATAAATGGTTATGGCACGTATTTTATACCGTAGTACTTATAGTATGCACAATTGTACTAAAAAAATGAATCTCACTTCTATAATAACTTTTTTTTTTTTGCATAAAATATAACTTAAACATCAAAGTTCTCAAAATAAATTCATAATAGGTAGCAATTTATTTAAATCATTCAGATTAATTTTCACTATGCTATACTGCCCAAGACCATCTAGCTTATCCTTCTTTCTTGCTATCATCAAAATCACGATCACTAGCGTCATTGGAGCTAGGCTCATATAACCATTCTCCGTTGTTCTCGATCAAATCTATTAATCTAAGCAATCTATTCTCATTTTTCTCTCCCGTGGAAACTAATGCTAATGTTCAAGCCCTCTTGGTAAGCTCCTCAAGGTTTTCTTGAACTCTCTCTTTGCCCTTAGGTTTTGCTAATCTAGCCATCCGGCGATGTCTTTCCATATCTTCTTCTAGATCACTCCTAACTTATTCATAATCTAACTCTCTGGGGTCATATTTGTCAGGTGCTACTATCTCATCCTCATCATCACTGCTATCTTAGTTCTCATTGTCATTAGGATTTTAAACTTCATCGTCACTAGCACATTGAACCTCTTAGTCACTATCACTTTGGTAGGATTCCTCTCCTTCTAATAACTCTGATGAGAAGGAGGTCTACAAGGGATTGGTTAGGCACGAGTAGATTGCTGCATCTTAAATGCCAACTCCATATGGTAGGCATAAACATTCTAACCATCTTACACACATATAAAGCACACTTAAGTTTGCAATAAATCATAATACTTAAAGAACTTAACCTATAAAATGAAGAATGAATGCCTAACCTAGGCTCTGACACCACTGGTAACATCCTAACTACCTATGTAACCCAAACAGATTGGGGATGCTATCCCATCCTATGGACAATAGGTCTTTATAACGAATAGTAGACATAAATTAAAAATTAAGGGAATTGAGCCATAAATTAAATCAAGTCCTGCTCAACATCTTATATGAAGTTCACGAAGTGAAATAAACCGATATTTAATGTTTGCAAAACTAGCTTGAAGAATACAAAGTTAACAATTCTTATGTCAAAAGCATTAAGATAAATAGGTCTTGCACTACTATTTAATGTTCTCCCCACCTACATGGAAATCAAGATACCCCGAAAACTATAAATTGAAAAATGTGTGAGATAAGATATCTCAATAAGCCCCCATGGACAAATTGGGCCAAGTAGAATTTTCATTATGCATGCTCAAAGAGGTAGAATAATTTCTATATAACATATTCATATTATCAAGCAAGAGAATCGTATTTTGAGCAAATTTTTTCATAAACCACCATATTACATTTTCCAAGACTTTTTGCTTGTGATTATAGAGTAATCATATTTCAATGTTTCATTTAAAGTGAATGGGGCAGAGGTGACTCCCACCAAAAGGTGTAGCAGAGTGCTTCTCCATTCTACCATGGTGAATGGGGTAGAGGTGACTCATACTATGAAGGTGTAGCATAGTGCTTTTCTATTCTACTAGGAAGGTATACGGCCGACCAAGTGAGATAATCTTTCATTTCTCACCTAAACCGATCGACTGTCCCATGTCCGGCCGTCGGTTCCTCATTGAACCTCGTCGCTAGTTGAGGATCACCTCAACTTTCCTATACTAACGTCCGAGTTAAAAGGAGTTAATCCCTTGAGGTGGCCACTAACCAAGATACCTTTTCAATCCGATTGAGACTAGTATAGAGGTCTTACCCTCATTGAGTACTCAGCATTTCCACAATTTTACTTTCATAAAACTTCCACAACAATTTTCAAAGTTAGCACATTTTTCATTATCATATTTCGCATAACATACTTAATAAGAGGAGCCATTTGCAAAGACAAGAGTTATGCTATAATTTTCTCAACTTTATATGCATGAGTATGTAAACATAAGTTTGTTTGTTTAATGCAAAAGATAATTCAGCTCCGACGATGGGATAGTGAGTTTAGAGAGTTCCAAGTATAGAAGGTTTCCAAAAATTAAAAGCTTCCTTTTATAGAAAGTTTCTAAAAGAAATAATTTACACACGATTCATGAATATTGATAATGAGTGCTCATTATTACTATATTTCTTAGTTGTTTGTGCTAGCTAATGCTAAATTTGTGATTAGATGACTGCTCATTCCCTTTATTTTTACCTTGTTTTGTACAGAATAAATAAATAGAAGATAATTGGAGAAACAAAATGAAAGGAAAGTAAAGAAGTATAAAACCGATACCTGGTACACGATTAAATAGGTGTCGATTCGAAATAGAAAGTTTGGACCAAACTATCAGGAAAGAACAGGTGTCGGTTAAGAAGCTACACATGTAATACCCCGTATTTTAATCTTCGATTGGCTGCTACTTTTAATTGGATGAGAATTTGTACCAATAGCTAGAACAAAATATGATTAGTGTAATAAAATGAATATTTTGGTATAATAATTTTTTGTCGAGACCTGGATGCAATTATTGGATTTGTTCTACTCGTTCCTTAAATCTTCGGAAGGCTACTATTATTAATACAATAATAATTTGAGGGTACGCTAAGAATGAAAATTAATTAATGCAATGAAATGCACATTTTGGTATGGAATAAGTTATTGAGGTTATCGGGGGCATTTTTGTCATTTTGACCGCACCCGTGACTTTGACTGCAAACTTGACCAAATTGAGAATGAATTAGAGAATTTAAGTATTACCTCAGTGGAATTTTTAGATTTGAATGGTGAAGTAAAATATTTTTCTATTCTGGACTCGATTTTGATTATTTATAAGAAAAATTAAAAATGCGAGTAAAACTTGGACGTGTGGCGCGATGTGATTGGTGGATAGGAACACATGTCACATTATGAGAGGTTGTATGATATTTTATACAAGATAAAACTTATCAAATAAGTTTTACAAAGTAAATAAAAAAAAATTAGTGGCGAATGAAATTGCAACATGTGGTAAATAACCCACAATTTGTGACCAAATGGTCACCAATTTAGATCATGTATGGCGGTGGAGGATTTGAATTTCAGCAAGGAAATTCGTCCATAAAGAGGGTAGAAATAAAAGGAAGACAAATGAAAGAAAAATGAAAGAAAAGATAGAGAAAATTGAGGAAAATTGGAAATGGAGAGAGAAAGTGTGTGTTCTTGAGAGTTTGGTGATTCTTGGAGCAAAATTCAAGCTAGAACACCTCATACACAAGGAAAAATCCTATGCTTCAATAATTAAGTTGTAGAATTTGTTACGGTGATCGTTTTGATATGAATTATAACATGAAAACATGAGAATTGTGATGAACATAGTGATTATTGTGTACTATGTGAGACTTTGTGTGCGCAAGTACGTGTACCTATTGGATGAAGAATCTATAAGCTATATTTTATATGGTAAATAAGGATATTTCAATGGTGATTTAAAGGTTTGTTCATGATTGCGAAGAAAGGTGATAGAATTGAGATAAAAACGGGATTAAACGTTAAAGAAAATAGATTATGATTGTTTTTAACGTTGATGTTGATTATATGTTATTTGCATAAGAACTTAGTGGCTTCTTGAACCTAAAAACCTAAAGAATTAAGGTTTTTTGAAGGGAAAATGAAGTGGATTAAGGGCTATATAGGTGTTATAAATCAAGAAGCACAAGTAGGTTAAGTTGTTTTGTGAAAATGGATTAAAAACCAGAAAACTACTAAGGCTATTTTTGCCCTGAATTGTGTCACAGGAACCAGAACATAGAAAAGAGCTTACATATAATTAAAGTTGAGAGTTTTACGGTCATTTTGGAATATCATAGAGACAAAATTAGAGTTGTGGATTAAAAGTTATGCGTAAAACAAAATCGTGTGTCAAAGCTGCAAAATTTCAGGAGTTTGCTTGGGAAGTGAATGAACTTAACGAAGAATAATTGTGTGATTTTGGATGAAATGAATGAGAAATATGGAGTGAATCCCTTGTGCATGAAGGGAGAAAGGATATGGAAAAAAGAAAATGAAAGAATTAAACAAACGACGAAAAAATGATGTGAACGAAAGCTGAACGTTTTCCTTGACTGTCGGCTAACCATCGTCCCTGTTGGCTAAATGTTGGTTGGACATCGGCTAACTGTCGGGTACGTCAGCTACCCATCGGGTATGTCGGCTGGATGTTGGCTACTTTTCAACCAAATACGATTTAACCTAAAAATGATATTTGGTGTAGGTTTATCAGTAAACAGCCAACGGTACGTTGGATACGATAGAAATGGGGGTAGAACGACCATGAATGGAAAAAGTTAATTAGGATGCAGGGTGAGTCCCTTTGATTTTTAAAACCTTTTGAAAGCTAGCGTGCTTTATTTTTCCATGAAATTCTACGTTTTATAGCATTTTGGAAATTCCTTAATATATTTAAGGTTATCTGATCAAGAATTATTCTTATGCCACTTTAGGCTCGACTGAACTTCATATTTGGCTTAGAAACCTTAACGGATGATTAAAGTATGAATTTTGTGAATTTAGTCCTTTTTGGATTAAAAACTTGAGATATTCATAAAATGGTAATTTTTGGAGTCGGGTATTCATAAATTGACTAGAATGCTCTTATTAAAACATTTTTATGGAAATTTGTTTGGAAACTTTGAATTTAATCTTCTTTTAGAATTAGAATTTTGAATTTCTTAAAATGAGTTTCTTTTAAAAACGAGTATTTGAAAAATGATCCAAATGTCCTTATTAGAATATTTTGTGAAAACCTTTGGAATCGGGTATTCGGTAAATGACCGAAATATTCTTGTTAGAACTTTTATGAACACTTTTCAAATCAGGTAAGGGTAAAATGACATGACTACCCTCGAAAGGTCTTTTGAAATTGGGTATGGGTAAAATGACCCGAATACCTTTCGAAATGACTTTTGTGATCGAGTACTGAAACGTTCGTATGCTTTTCTAATATAGTTAATACTTTCCTAATATATTATGAGATAAAAATTACACTTGAATTTGAAAGCATTACCAAGTACTCAATTTCTTGAATATAAAATATTTCATGTGATCTTTTCAATTTCCATATCCCAATTTTGGCAAAGTATTTTTCCTAATATGGAAAATGGTTTTTTGATGTGCTCAAGTCCTGAATTCTTGATTTCTTGAACTTGTTAATCCTTGAATCTAATACATGACTAACTTGAATACTTGACATAAGTACTAACTTGAAGGCATATGCACTAACTTGAATACTTGGCGTATGTACTAACTTGAATACTTGGCGTAAGTAGTAACTTGAATACTTGGCGTATGCACTAACTTGAATACTTGGCGTAAGCACTAACTTGAATACTTGGCGTAAGCACTAACTTGATTCTCGATAGTGCGTTGAGGTTGTACCTACCCTTCCGACGATGCACGGTTGAGTGTTGTAGGTTGCGGTCTAAGCATAATAATACGCGGCACTGAAGTTGAAGCCTTGTGAGCTTTGCATACAGGCCGACCTTCTATTTAAAAAAAGTACCTGTGATTTGGAAATCGGGGCAATGGTTTGAAATTGAAATATAGTTTTCCAAATTGATTGAGTTATGAATAAACTCTTCTTTAGAGAGTTTTGAAATTGTTTCCAGTGAACAAATAAAATGTTTTTTCCATAAGAGTTTTATGTATTCTGTCTCTTTACTAAAGTACTAGCATACATAGGACTCACTGAGTGATTTTCACTCACACGTGTGTTATCTCTTTTAAAAAATTCAGGATTAGAGGCATAGTGAAAGTGCGGTGGATCCCAGAGGCTCATGCTACATCTTGGACCTATTATACACGTGAGTGTATGTATCAGAAGCCAAATTCTTGTACTTTTCTATGTTGAAAAAAAATTTCACTGCCTATCGAGTAAAGTTTGTTATATAGACCCCTTGTCTGAGTAATCAGATTAAGCAACATCCCACAAAGTTATAGCTCAGTACATTATGGAAATATAGAGTGTTACAATACAGGCATCAGTTGTATGTATAAGTAGGAAGTGGTTCACCAAATGAAAAGGTACTTGTTATTAGTTTAGAAGCTAAAACAACAAGGCCAATAGGTGTTGGTTTAGAGTGGAATTTCAAGATCTTGAAGAAAAGTGCACAACCAGCGCCGGTCTAGTATTATAATAGGTGTCAGTTCATATCAGGACCAGTCAATATAGAGTAGACGTTAAGGGTTTCCAAGATCCTCTATAAATAGTCTTTTTGCTATCTTGCCACGAATGAATTCAGAGGGGAGAAGCAGCCTCCAAATCCTAGTGCTCTAAGAAGGAATCTAAGGAAGGGGTCCAAGACATTTTTGAAAAGAAGAAGGCATCTTCAAGAAGGAGATTTAAAAAAAGGAAAAGCACTACTTGTCTAGAGTTTATTTTCTTTTTCTCTTGGATTTATTTTCTTATTTTTGTTGGGCATTCATTGTTGGAAATATGCCCTAAAAAGCATAGAAATTCTATAAAGATATATGTTTTTAAATAATAAAAGTATTTGTTTAATAAGTTTGTATTCGCATTTCTTTCATACAATAACGTCCAATTATGTTAGCAAGTAATTTATGTGTTAGGTCATGCTTCATAGTAAGGTGCAGATCATGGGATTACTAATATACAAGCAAAAGTGTTCTTGATTGATTGATGAAGTTGGACACATTGTCAAGGTTTAGATCATTATACTATGGTTTCTACGTGGGGAATGGTTTACCTTTCACCAATAGTAGTCCTCTTATACCAATAGTGTAAACGTATTTGAAATACAAAGAATTAGACTGGGCAATAGTAGTCTTTACAAAAATACTATGATAAATAAAGATTGGACTATTGTTGCTACTGCATGGATGAATACTCTATGGTTTAAGTATGAGTTGGCGATTTGGTGAAGTTGGACGTATATGCTTTGATATACTACAGGTGAGATTTCCTCTATGAGATCAAGATTCTTGTATGCTGGGCATGTATCTTTAGTTTAATCAAATGGATTTATACAACAGAGCTTCTATGCCTTTCTTCATGAAATGCGTGATTACGCCTTTGTGATGATCTAAGATACTCTGTAAAATCCAAGGCCCTGGGAAACAACTAAGAGTGTTGCTTTGAGTGTCATTCCCTTTAGATAAGCGGTTATACTCTTGGAGGTCATAAATTATGGATCAGAAATCAAAGTATAGTAGATGTCATTAAGAGAAAGTGATAGTACCAATTAGTCCTATCTTAATTATGGGTGTTACATAGGGGGTTATTTTCGACATTACACCAGTCGGTCAAAAACAACTTTTGTGCAATATTATCCACGGGGCGACATCTTCATATGGTGAAGAAGATATTTAAAATGCAAAATGCTACTACTTATTTAGTAAGGGCATTTTAGTCTTTTTGGAAGCCAAGGATAATATGTCTTTTGGCCCCCAAGATAGCCCTAGAAACTGAAATGAGTATTTTAGTCATTACACAAATTGTTTAGGTTTTTGAGTGATAAGAGAATTTATTTTATTCTAGAAAGTCTATTTGGTTAGAATAATTAATTAAGTCTAAGAGTAATTCATGGGTTAAGTTAATTAATTAATTCTAGAAAGTTCAAGATAATATATGGGTTTGAATAAAATAAATAAGGATGAATACTCTATAGTTGTGTATTTATTATTTTGGGCTTTAGTTTAATAAAAGGCCCAGATAAAATAATAAATATAGTAGGCCAAATTTTTATTATTTTGTATTTTATTTAATGATCCAAGACAAATAATAAAGAGGCCTAGTTGGTGGATTAGCCCTAGCGTAAAACCCCACCCTAGGTTATCCTGGATAGTATGAAGATATGCATTACATAATTCATATGCCAACATAATTTTATGATTTTATGTGCTTCGCGTATATAACTAATGATCTAAGTTACCTTAATTAGCTTGTGTATGATATTTGTGTGCATATTAATTTATTGTGTTATTTAATTTTACTTTAGGAGAAAACTTGAGAAAATGGGATTTTCGGATATGTAGAGAGTTCAAATGTAATTCTTGTTTGGACATCCTTTATTTTCTTTTTCCTATTTCTTTTTTATTTTTCTTGGCCGACTCACCTTAGTCTAGCCGGCATTTCTATCTTTGGAAACACATGGATGATTGTATTCCAAATCCTTCACACCTACTAGATAATCCTATCTCCTTATCCCTCTAAAATCCCCATATTTTGCATACCTTGATTTAGTAATTAAATTATTTTTATTTCGATTCTTGCATAGAATATTGCATAGGATAATATTCTTTAAGGTTTTTATAGACTCATTTCCATAAAAGCTACCAGCTGCCACTTTCCCTTTTGAGCTAGAAGAATATTCTCCAAGATTTGATTCTATTAAACCTTCGAAATATATTCCTATTATTTATCTTTCTAACTTTCCAAAACAATCTCCTTCTTTGTACATATAGTGGCCGGCCAAAGTGTTGAAATATTTTCTTATCTTCCATGAAAGTGAATTTTCAAAACCCTAAGATTTCTTTCCTTTCCACGGAAATCTACCCTAGCTGTACACTAAAGGCATACACCGACCACTCCCTTCAACAACTAGGATTGCTGGAGATTTGTTCCCTTTATAACAACTACCACTCCTCTAATAGAAAGTGAGCATATTCCACTCAAATAAATTGTGTTCCTTATTTCTTCCTTTTCCAAAATTTGAATTTAAAATCCAAGCAATTTACTTCCTTAAAACACATCAAGATTTCTAGCATTAGAGCTATTTAGCTCCTTAATTTCAGCTAGTAGTTAAATGCCTAGCTCTTTCTTTTCTTGGGTAACAAATTGAAATTAGGATGAAAATCCAAGAATGGAAGTGTCTTTAGCTAGGCAATGCATATGTTTTTCTTCCTTTTTTAATACAGAACGCTACTATTCAAAATTTCCAGCCGAGATTTTGCCTGATCACCCTTTGTTCAGTAAACCTATAGTTTTACAGTTTTCTTTTTCCTTCTTCATGATGGTCGAAAGTTAGAAAAAGGAAACAATGAAGGGAAATTTCTTCAGCTATCAAAGCAAGATAATCTTCTTACTTTTTCAACAATGGAAACTACCACAAACAAGGTCTTTTCTAAAATTCCGGCAATCACCATTCCTTTCCTTTTCCATTCCACCCTTTGTTCAGTAAACCTATAGTTTTACAGTTTTCTTTTTCCTTCTTCATGATGGTCGAAAGTTAGAAAAAGGAAACAATGAAGGGAAATTTCTTCAGCTATCAAGCAAGATAATCTTCTTACTTTTTCAACAATGGAAACTACCACAAACAAGGTCTTTTCTAAAATTACGGCAATCACCATTCCTTTCCTTTTCCATTCTACACGAAAAACACACAAGTCCAACAGTTAGGGATTTCAGACCCCTTTCTTTAGCACAAACCAAAATAGCTTGGATAAAAAAGCCTTTGGTTTTGGCCTTTCTCAAGCATACACAAAAAGTCCTTTTTTGCACAAAGGGAGTTCGAACTTCTTTCTCTCATTCCTCCTTCAGCACCACCAAAACACACATTTCTCAAAACCATTCAGCCTTGTTGACTTCTAGCACAAACAAATCAATTTCCTCCACTCTTTTCTCACCCTTCCTCTCTCAAAACTGAGGCAACAAAGTAACCAAGGTTATTCGGCCACTTCAACAACAAAAATACTGAAAACAGTCCACTCCCCTATTCTTCTTTTCTTCTATCTCCTTCCTCTATCGCCTTGGCCAAAAACCCACCATTCTAGTCAGTGCCTCAAAATCTAAACTTTCCTTTCCTATTCTATCAATCACTCCCTCCTATTACTCCATCAAGGGAACTAAATCCTCATACTAATCCTTTCCCCAACCAAAGCAAACATTTAAGCACAGAAGAAAGTCCCTCTCGGCCTCCCTATTCTCTCTTTTGCTTTCCCTCTGCTGAAATCCAAAAAAGACACATACTTTCCACTCCTTTACTCTCTTCAACCAAAACATAAGAGACTCTATTGTTCTCCCTCCATTAAGACAAGGTAAAGTCTCCTCTCTCAACTCTTCAATCTATTTCTTTTTCTTCCCTCCTTATATGAATCTGAGACTAATGTTATCTCGATTCTTCCCTTTAAACCCTAATCCTACTGCATTGTTCTTGATAACCCTAGCCATAAAGGATGATCCATTTAGGGAATCATATCCACACACTACTCAAACCGGTATAAGCCACCTTTTACTCCAAGTAAATATTGCAACCCTGGTACTTTCTTATCTCATGGGTCCAAGAATAGACCAAGGCTTCAGAATCATGTATTAGGGCTTATATTGTTGAATGATTTATGATATTGTATTATTGTCTTAATTGTGAGATCATGTGATATCTATGATAAAATGTTGATGCTATTCATGAGATAGGCATTGTTTGCATCTATTGGTTATGTAAAAAAGAATTAATATGTGGTCAATGCATGTAAAGGATTACAGCTATCAAATTATCTTTCTCTTATTGTTGTTAGTGTTGAAATCCTAATGGTTTATGGGTGGTTATATTAATAAATAAATCTAGTGCATATAATGATGTTATCTAAATATCTATCGCTTTGATATATTATTTTGACATTTAATTAATTACTTACTTATTTTGACTAATTCACTTGAGTATTTATTTATTCAATTACTTATTGTACACAAAACTACCATTCATTATTTGGTTCTATTAGATGTTCACAAAAAATTACTATTTACTATTTATTTCCTAGCTATTAAACATTAAATTGAATTGTTGTTTATTAATAGATCCATTTAATTATTATTTGAACGTACTATTATCTATTGCATATACCTACTTATTCATTAGTTTATTTACTATTTTATTTATTAATATATATATTATTAGTGTTATGACCTAGAGGTAATCACTTGCACGTTGTATATGACACATTTTATTCCAAAATGCATTATTTATCTTACAGTTTCTTTTGATTACTTTTGTGTAATATAACTATTAGATAAAGTCTCTAGTACAGTACTGTGTTAAGAAAATCATGATAAAGATCATGATATGAGATTCTTACTACACTGTATAGTGTTCGTACTTAAATAGTCACTAGTCATAGTATTAATGAGATAGGATATCATTAATGCGCAAAGACTAGCATGTGTTAAAACTTCCTGATTTGATCAAGTGGTGATTCTCATAACCGTGAGTATTGAGATACTGAAAGTTAAAACGTGGATGCTTGTTAGTAGAATAAGTTCATTGGATGACCTAGTTATGAGATAATCACATGGATAACTATTTAGTGCCAGTGATATAATCTCAATATAGTAAATGTGCAAGTATCCTTAGACTTGAGATCTCCAAGGTACTTTGTTTACTGAGCCTTGTGCTTTGATTCCAATCTGTGGAGCTCAATCGAGGGCCGCATATGGGATGGATATTGGGTACATTATGAGATAAACAAAAGTAGTTGAGAGGGTCAATAAAGGATTCACCACTCCTAATAGTATGAGCGAATATCTCACGGCCACTTGTAGTAATTACTACTCAAGAAGTCCTTGGCCAAGGCATTTGTGCATTGGAAACAATTCCAATCCATAACATCTAGAGTAGTGGATTCTTGGTACAAGTATAATTATATTCGGACCAAATTTAATATATATTCTGGAGGGAGTTCGTACTAATTCCGTATTCTAGACCGAATGAGATATTGTATAGTGAAAGGAGTTAATTGCACTATAGTTTGTTATTGAAGGATTCATGTCAAGCCACTTGACTTCCTGGACTCTTCGGTGGTCATGATGTGTTGCTAGATACTGCTCATGATCTGGGAATATGGGTTTATTAATTGATGAATTAATAAACCAATCTTTATTAAAATTAATATGATTAATTCTAATTAATTAAGCATTATTAATCTCAAAGACGTTTGGATTAATTCATGTTTGCTACCAATTGACCGGAAAACCTAATAGGTCACACACAAAAGAGGAATATATACTCAAGATGTTATTTGATAACATAGTGAAGTTTATTACGAAAAAGAGAAGTTGATGTGGCTAAATTATAATGAGTTATAATTTATAGGCCAATTTGTAAGTTTGAGAATTTGATGGGTTCCAATTGCAATTGTTTGTTTAGAATTCTCAGATGGTTTGATTGTTGAGGTTTTTCGAGTGACCCAAGAGGCACACATGAAATAAAATAACATAAAACCTAAGGGCATACAAGAGGATAAAGATATGATCTTTTGTTTTCTTCACCCTTTCTCTTTCGTGAGCTTCTTCAAGGAGAACACAACCCGTCTTCTTCTTCTTCTTTCTCTGGTTTTTGTTTAACAAGAAGAACAAGAAAAACCTCAACCACCATTGTTGTTTTTTGCTAGCACAGAAAATCTTAGTGGTTGAGTGTAATCCTCCGTGTGGATTTCTGTTAGAGATAATCACATACTGTGATTATAGTGGTTGGATATTCAACTCTCGTGGTGATTCTTCAAGAGGATTGCTGGATCGCACCACAATTATCATACTTGAAGAAGGAAAGTTTTGTTTAACACAAAAACAAAGAAAAATAAAAGCTGTTATCTTTGTTTCTTTGTTTTCAATATATATGTCTTGTTTTCCACACATATGCGAATCCTGTGGTGGTATCTCGTTTTTATTCTTCCGCCGCACCGTATATGATTCGCGTGAGATACCACACACACACACACACACACACACACACACACACACACACACACACACACACACATATGTATATCACGAATGATTGGGAATTACTGATTAATTGATAAAATCAAATATTATTGTGACTCCTATTTAACTATACTCATGTACCTATTTATTTATTATTTAATACTAGTTATAAAATATTCATTAGGCAATATTCATTTGTTTGACCATATGATTAGTAATGGGATCTATAATACATTTATAGGTTATTGATGTATTTTGAGTATGATGGTAGATATTGAAATTGATGCATATGGGTTGTAAATGTTATGTTGAGATTTATTAGCATTGTAAATTTTATTAGTAGAAGTAGATGGTAATTTTAGGCTTTTAATTTTTTATTAGGCCAAGTTACACATCAAACTCCTGTCATACTGCACAAATTTTCAAGTTAAATTTATCTGTGTAATATTATTACTGAAATGCAAACTTGTTGATCAAACATGGACAAACCACTTTTTGTGCACTAAACCCTATTCTAATCAAGCAAAAGTTTTAAAAGGCACAAAATACTTTCAAACCTATTTTGAACAATTTACACTTCCAGTACCTGCTTTTGAAGGTTAGGGCTAATCTCTCGATATGCGGTTACCTCTGGGAAATGAACTCTAGCAGGAAGAGGAGCTAGTACTAGTAAGTTAGGCTAGCCCATCCTAGCATTCAATCAAGGTAAGAATGTTATCAAGGGATGGATGACTAGTAAGTTTGGGTAGGAAAAGGAGGAGAATTCTACTCAGTGGGCCGATCACCCACTTCACTATGATGTAGAATTTCACAGTTGTTAGTCATAATGCAGGGTTTCATGGCCTTTTTTGTTTTGATGATTGAATTGTGATTACATTTGAATGGCTTACCTTTATGGTTTTCACAACTTTGAACTCCTTAATTTAATTGTACTAATTTATAAAATATTGGGAAAGAATGAAGCTACTCAACGATTACATTTTGATTTATAACTTGCAAATATTTTCACTTCTAATGTCTATGTAAACTGCATTATGAAGCATTATAAACCTCTCTATGTGCACACATTGGACTTACTGAGAAATTCTTTCTCACACGATTTCTATGTCATGTTTCAGGCGATATTAGATCCAAGGTAGGGAATTATCAGAACCAAGAGTCAATATTACCTCACTACTTTATTTAAACTTGTTGACTTTATTTTTTTTTAACACTTTTGAGCTTTATTTCCAAGACATTTATAATAGACTAAATAGATTGTAATATTAAGTTTGATTTCATATTATTTTGCTCTTGCCTAGTTATAAAGACCCCTAGTTCTAAGAACGGGACAAAATCTGCGACCCTTCTGGGCCACGTATCAGTAAGGTATTACACCTAGTCCATCTTGGAATAGGGCAGCTAATCTTAAAAGCTTATATAATCCTAATGGAGGCTGGCTAGGTTTAAGGAATTAATGCTTAGCAAACTAGCCGCCACTTACTTCTGATATGCACAGTTTGTATATGGAAAATCTTAATCATTGTGCTCAACATACACATAAGTTTTAATAGTTAAAATGCCAAATAGAATCATGCAACACACACATATAAAGGCAAGTGCACCTATCATGTAGTCTAGTGTCGTTCGCAAGTATTGAAGAATATTAGGGAACGGGGGATATCACTCCTACTAACTTATTTCCTCACTGTTTAGCTAAAATGAAATGTAAGGTGTAAACTAACTACATAAGAAAAGAGGTTATGTTCTTGTACATAAGTGAGAGTCATAATACCCCTAATGAAAAAGAAAGAGAAAAACTCATGCAATAAAGAGGAAGTCCCCCAAGTATGACCTAAGAAATGAGTACTCCTTGAACCTACAATTCCTAATTCTAGGCACCGAAATAAGTCATAAGTCAATCTCACCCTCTCTCGAGTTATGAGATTTCTACCCCTATGTTTGATTGATCGATATCTCTACCTAACGAACCAAGCCGAAAGGTGTATTAGTTATTAATCACTATCCCAAACCATTTGGAGATCACAAAATCCCTATCTCTAAGCAATTTTATAGGCCCTCTAGTTATTAGCCCTAATTTCCAACTTCCCTCTTGGGTTAAATTGAAAATGGCAAATGCTAACCTAATTAAATGGATGTCCTATCCTCAATCCTATCTCTCGAAATCATTAAAGAAGAACAATCGATTAAAATACATTAATAAAAAACCATTCAACAAAGATTAACCAAATAAGATCAAATAACCAAAACCCAAGAATAAGAATCATAGATCTAAGGAAAATACACTATTAGAATTCGAGGACGCCTAAACGCAAAAAACATCTACAAATCCCTTCCGAGGACCCAAGCCAAACAATTAAGATCGATCTAAGGATTACAAAATTACCACTATTTGACGTAATCAAGACCTCTGGCTTCTGGTTTTCAGGTGTCTGTGCAACTTGAACGATCACCAGGCACTGCAATGTACAAAGATCCTCTATCGGATACACACGACAAACCAGCTTGTTACTCGGGAGTACTAGTGCCTAGGGTTTGAGAGGCTTAATTTTTCTGGTGAATTGGAGGCACGAATGTTTTGACATAGAGCTCACTTCAGAAGACGGCTAGGGTTTTCTTTATAAAACAACCTGAACTCTTGGAGTCTAACTCTCATAATATCTTATCATAGTTTATTTTAAATTCAAATTAAAATTGATATAATAAAATTCTGCCATTATCTCGGTAATTTAACTAATTAATTTACCGAATCAGATTCTTATAATCTGGACAATCTCCAAATACATCGAATGTGGACATATTTCCAGATTCATTGCATATGGTCATTTTTTTAGGTTCGATTAACCTAAACATATTTCCAGATATATCGAACTTGGTTACCTGAAAAATAACCTAATGTGTTCGCTTAATGTGTTACCCTATAGGTTCATTTAACACCAGTAGTGTGCCTAAATTACATTTAAATGGCCCACAAGTTATAAGCAGATTCTAACAAAACATTATAATTATCCAAGTTAAATGAAGATAAATGATCTCTTTGAACCAAACCACAACTTTATATTTAGTCCTTTTGTCACATGATATCCAGATTAAGCATAAGGCATGGAGCATGTCATCCTTATTAAGCTTAATCAATTATTTCTTGATCTCATAGTAAACTGTTCAAACAAATTATATCAATATCTCAAATTGATATATTTGAGCACTTTGATGCATTTTAGCAGTCTAACTTATCAAATGGCTCATGGACATCTCTCCTAAAATTGAGAGGGAGAAATTCTTTCACTATCAATTATATTCTTCTCTCTGGTTTAATTTATATCCAACCATAGTCTAATTTATTATCTGGTTAAAGACAACTTTAGACAACGTCAAAATATAGAATTTATCAAGTAGGAAACTATAATGAATTCAGGTTGAATGACTTCTAATATCATTATGGCTAGAAAGTACTTATGACATATTCTATGAAGTATTCTCACAGTAGGTTATGTCCAATACAATATTCTCTAATATTTATTTATGTTTTGACTTGATATCACATATATCCATGACTAGTAAAACATAGCGATCAAGTCGTAAACATACTAATCTTAATTTATTATTGTTCCACTAATAATAATCTATCAGGGACAATTTAAGAATAGTCATTGTATTTGTTATAGGGTTTTACTACCAAGTCACGCATTTGATGACCACAAAACTAAATGCACTATTCATGGAAAGAAATGCCTTATATTATTACATAATACATAATAACAATAGTATAAATATAAATTATTTTAGGGCATATCCCTAACAAATACACCATTCTCAAGAACAAAAATAGGGTACAACCCTTCATTACAATTAAAATTTATTCGTAGTACAAGAATACAAGAAATATTACAAAATGAGTAGAGAGGCAAACTCATAGACAAGCTTTTCTTCTTCCTTGTCTTGAAATCTTCAAATAGACTCTCTTTCTCTTCTTAGATCTCTTAGCCCTTCCCTCTTCTTGGTACTTAAACTTTCAAGATCTAGGGTTCTTGAGAGAAACCCTAGACTTTTCCAAACTCTTTTCTTGATTTGGTGATTAAAGAATGCTTTTATAGGAGTTTAGGACGTGTGAGATGTGAAAATGCACTCAAAATAATGTCTTCCCCGCAAGTAGGCAGCCTAACCTTCCTGATATGGGCTAAAATCACCATTATTTTCTTAGTTATTTCATGTTATTTTGAGATACTTTTGTTATGATAATTAGGCATATTCCTTCTTATTCGACATTTTGCTTGTAAAAAGTATTTGTGATGAATTTGTGCAGATTTGAGTAGATTTCAAGCAAAAATAGGGAATTTTCCAGATCACACCAGGCGCCAGGTCTGGCAAGTGAACCAGACACCAGGTCCATTCTTGTCCGGCCAATAAAAATAGAACAAAAAACTCAGGGAAAACAGAACACACATGGCGCCAGGTGGGACAATTGGACCTGGCGACAAGCCCGTTCTGGGTTACCAAAATCCTGTGCACGAATTTAGGAATTTTCTAATGATTTAGGAATTTTCCAAATCTTACTTGGCCAAGACCTCCCATACAATGAATTTAGCATCAAAGAGGCCTATAAAAGTAAGAGAAAACACGAGAGAAATGAGAGATTAGAAGGTGAATCCAAGAACATAAATTCCAAACACTCATTGAATGAGGAATTCACCAATTCAATAAGGGTTTTTCAAGAGAGTCTTCAAAGGAGAAGAAAGAGGCTTGTCTATTAGTGCTTTCTTTTATCATTATTTTCTTATTCTTAAATAATGATGTATCCAATGTTTTCATTATAATTTAACATTATTTTAGATTCATGGTTTTGTGTTGATTTAGTTATTTGATCAATTCTTTATAATCTTTGGTATTTGATTACTTGTTATTATTGATTATTGATGTGAATTCTTCTAATTGACTTGGGAAAATGATGTTAGGAGTTTTATTGCATTGATTTCGTATTTGTTAAATCTTAGTGGACTTGGGCGATGAAGTTAAAATTATAGGACTAAGTGATCAAAGATTAGTTGATTTCACCTCAAGTAAAGGGCCATTAGCTAATTGCATGTTTATGAGGAATTGTGTTTAATGCATGATTTGGTTATGTTGCCTTGATTGGCAAATCTGTTAATTTAATCAAAAGAATGCAATTTCATGGATTGGGAAGAGAAGTGGAATTTATCTAAGTAGATTCATGACTGGAGAAATAATTGAATTTTACTTTATATTCCTTCATAAAGCCAAGATGATAATTAATTGAGAGAATTGCGAGTTGATACATTTTCATGTTTTCTAAGATAATTGTTTTAATTGCATATTCCTATATCCTTGAGTTGTATATATTTCTTTATTTTTCTTTTTATTATTTTCTCATTTTATTTGGATCAATTAAATAATGAATGAAAAGTGATTAGTGTGTACATGTTCCTTTGAGGATAGATACTCATTAATTCCTTATACTATGCTTGCGATGAATATATTTGCTCGTATGTGTATTTTCGGATTAATATTTTAATTAAAACTTGACTAAGGGATGCATTTGAATTTGATGATTTTTACACACCCAAAATTTACGCATCAAGTGCCATTACCGGGGAACAATATCATGAAAGTTTGAATTTTGTAGATTTAGCCATGTTTCTTTGTTTATATATCCATATGTCTATATGCAAATATGTATATATGTTCTATGTAGGTGCTATATCTTGTTGTCAATAACATTATGTGCCTTAACTAACTAGTTTAGTTCATGTTGTACTTGTAAATACTAATTGACTTGCTTAGTTCATGTTGTACCTGTAAATACCACTAACTTTTGTGTTTAGGTAGTTTGTGAATATATCTAATGTGTGTGTTTCTCTTTTCTTTATTTTTCTATTATTTATTTTTTTCATTTGTTTTTTCTTCTTTTCTTTATTTTTCCATTATTTTTCTTTGTTTTTATTTTTATTTTCGATTTGATTTTTATTTTTCTTTGAGCACGAGATTCAAAACATCATCATGGACAATTATTCATGGGTAGAATGTCAAAGAAGCTACAATAATGATATATTGGCTTGGTTGCAAGCTCGGATTAACGCTTTTTGTAAGACGTCACTAGAAGCCTCAATGCATTCTTTTGTCCCCAATATAAATTTAGCTATTAAGTGGCATGAAGAAGCATCCCAACGTATGAGCAATCAGAGAACATAACTAGCCAAATTGATTAAAGATGCCATAAAGGCCTATATACTCGAACAAGAAAATCCACAAGAAACGGAGAGAGGATATGAGGAACAATTATCCAATATGGAAAGGGAGGTATTCAATTCTTCTCTATATGTTAATAATTCTAATCTCCCTTTGTCATATGATTTCTTAGGTTCCTCTACATTCTTGAAGGATAATGGTCCAAATGATGATGTATGGTGTTTAACATATCTTAAAGAGTTGGATCTTTCAAAGCTACATTATACGAAGTCCTTGGAGAATGGTGGTAATTTTTACCCTTGAATAGTTTTTGTAGACCATATTTTGAAAAGCAAGATTTTTTTTTTTTTATCCCATCTTTGAAAACTCAAATACTAAGTTTTAAGGGGAATTTCAATTGTGACAAATCTTTTGAAGGGATAAGTGGTGATTCTAATCTTTATACACTTTTTAGACACAATTTATATCTTTGTGTTGGGAACTTGATTTGTATATCTAAAAAAGTGCTACAAAATAGGGCTCATTTATTTACATTCATTGCAACTAATATTTTCAATGAACCCTTCATTTTTCAAAATCTTCTCTTATTTATACATTCATCATGTCTATCTTTTTCAATGGGCATTAATTTCTTTTACAAAGTTTTGATGAATAAGCATGATGAGTAGAAAGATTTGTATCTTTATTTTGTGTTTGGATTTGTTAGGTGTTATTGTTGGGTATCTCAGGCACGTATCCCATACGGCGTAGTGGAAAATAAATCGAGATACCCTCCCAGGACTCTTCTATGTGTGGAAAACAAGACATAACGACAATAAAGGCAACAGTTTTTACCTGTGGGTGATCGTGCGAAGAACAAAATTTTCTTCTTCAAGTTGAGGCGCGATCTAGCAATCCTTGTGATCAACCTCCATGTGAGTTGAACATCTACCCACTATAATAACAGTGTGTGATTAACTCTAATAGTAATCCACACAAAGGAAAACTCAAGCACGTAGCTTTCTGGGCTAGCAGAAATTCTAAGTGGCGGCTAGGGTTCCTCTTTAAGATCAAATCAAGAGAGAAGAAGAAGAAGAAGAAGAAGAAGAAGAAGAAGAAGAAGAAGAAGAAGAAGAAGAAGAAGAAGAAGAAGAGAAGGTTTAGGTGGCTGTTGTTTTTATCACGTGAATCACCCTTAGGGTTTTTCGGTTATATCATCATAAAATCAAAAAACTCATTGAAAATCTGGAATTCTAAAACAATTAGAGTTCTCTAATTGTAATTGGAAACATCAAGTTCTCACAATTACAACTTGTACCACAAATTATAACTAATTATAATTTGTCCACAACAACTTCTCTTTCTCTCAATTAACCCCACAATGTTATCAAATAACATCTTGAGTATATAATCCTCTATTGTGTATGACCTATTAGGTTTCCCAGTCAATTGGTAGAGAATATAAATTAATCCAAACGTCTTTGAGATTAATAATCCATAATTAATTAGAATTAATCCTATTAATTCTAATCAGGATTGGTTTATTAATTAATCAATTAATAAACACATATTCCCATATCATGAGCGGTATCTAGCAACACATCATGACCACCTAAGAGTCCAGGAAGTCAAGTGGCTTGACATGAACCCTTCAATAACAAACTTCAGTGCAATTAACTCCTTTCACCTTTAGAGTATAGAATTAGTGCAAACTCCCTCCAGAATTAATTCTGGCCCGAATACAATAGTGCTTATACCAGGAATCAACTACTCTAGATGTGTATCGATTGGAACTATTTCCAATACACAATCGCCTTGGCCAAGGACTTTCCAAGTAGTAATTCCTACAAGTGGCCATGAGATATTCCCCCCTACTATTAGGAGTGGTGAATCCTTTATTGACCCTTTTAACTACTTTCGTTTACCTCACAATGTACCCAATATCCATCCCATAGGCGGCCCTAGATCGAGCTCTGGAAATTGGAATCAAAGTACAAAGCTCAGCAAACAAAGTACATTGGAGATCTCAAGTCTACGGATACTTGCACGTTTGCTATATTGAGATTATATCATTAGCACTAAATAGTTATCCATATGATTATCTCAAAGCTAGGTTATCCAATGAACTTGTTCCATTAATAAGCATCCATGTGCTAACTTTGAGTATCTCAATACTCACGCTTATGAGAACCACTACCTGATCAAATCAGGAAGTCTAACACATGCTAATCTTAACACATTAATGATGTCATGTCTTATTAATACTATGACTAGGGACTATTTAAGTACTAACACCATCCAGTGTAGTAGAAATTTCATATCATGATCTCTATCATGATTTCCTTAACACAGTGTTGTACTAGGGACTTTATCGAACAGTTATATTACTTAAAGTAAACAAAAAGAAACTGTAAGATATATAATACCTTTTATTAAAATAAAATGTATCATATACAATGTACAAGTGTTGCCTCTACGGCACAACACTAACAAACTCCCACTTGCACTAGAGCCAATCATTCATGTATCTAATACCGAATGACTCAACATGACAATCATGTTTCTTTTGGGATAGTGCTTTCGTAAGTAGGTCAGCTATGTTCTCATCCGTGGGAACTCTCTCTATCTTTACATCATTCCTATCTATGATCTCCCAGATCAGATGATAGCGTCGCAATACGTGTTTGGATCGTTAGTGAGACCGCAGCTCCTTTGCTTGTGCAATGGCTCCGTTGTTGTCACAAAACAAGGTTATTGGACCAACAACACTAGGAACCACAGCCTGTTCTATCATGAACTTCTTGATCCAAACTGCCTCCTTAGCTGCTTCAGAAGCAGCGATGTACTCAGCTTCTGTCGTAGAGTCGACAATAGTCTCTAGTTTGGAAATTTTCCAACTTATTGCCCCTCCACACAACGTAAACACGTAGTCGGATTATGATTTGAAATTATCTTTGTCAGATTGAAAACTGGCATCAGTATACCCGTTTATTTTCAAATCACCTTCTCCATAAACTATGAACATATCCTTAGTCCTTCGTAAGTACTTAAGGATATTCTTTACAGCCGCCCAATGACCCTCACCAGGGTCGGATTGGTATCTGCTCGTTAACCTGAGAGCATAAGATACATCGGGCCTAGTACATATCATAGCATACATGATAGATCCAACTACCGAGGCACATGGAATCTTACTCATGTGATCCTTTTCAACTTGTGTCTTGGGAGACATCGACTTTGAAAGGCTTACACCATGTGACATGGGTAAGAATCCCTTTTTGGATTGATCCATGCTAAACCTTTTTAGCACTTTATCTATGTATGTAGATTGTGAAAGACCAAGCAACCTTTTGGATCTATCTCTATAGATCCTTATTCCAAGAATATAGGTTGCTTCTCCAAGATCTTTCATGGAGAATTGTTTGGACAACCAAATTTTAACCGTTTGCAAGACAAGTATATCAATTCCTATTAGCAATATGTCATCTACATAAAGCAGTAAGAAAACGATTGCACTCCCACTAACCTTCTTGTATATACAAGGTTCATCCAAGTTTTGAATAAAACTAAACTCTTTAATTGTTTCATCAAAATGGATATTCCAACTCCTAGAACCTTATTTAAGTCCATAAATGGACCTTTGCAGCTTGCACACCTTTGTGCCTTCACTGGATGTGAAACCCTCAGGTTGTATTATATACACTTCCTCAGTCAGATTTCCATTTAGGAAAGCTGTTTTCACATCCATTTTCCAAATCTCATAATCATAATGAGTAGCAATGGCTAGAAGTATCCTGATGGATTTCAACATGGCTACTGGCGAGAAGGTTTCACTATAGTCAATACCATGTTGTTGACGATAACCCTTCGCCACTAGTCTTGCTTCATAGGTAACTAAGTTACCATCCATGTCCGTTTTCTTCTTGAAAACCCACTTGCAACCAATAGGTTTAATTCCTTTGGGTGGATCAACCATAGTCCATACTTGGTTGTCATACATGGAATCCATCTCTGACTTCATGGTCTCAAGCCATTTGCCAGATTTTGAACTATTCAGAACATCCTTGTAGGTAGTAGGCTCATCTTCATCTATGAGCAATACGTCATTGTGGTCATTAATGAGAAATCCATATCTCTCAGGTGCCACACGTATCCTACTAGATCTAGGAGGTTCTTGTGTATTAGAAAGTTCATCTATTCTCTCAAAAGATGTGGGGTTAGACAGTTGATCCTCATTTGTTTGATCTTCATGAACTTCATTAAATTCAATCTTACTTCCACTATCCCTTTTGAGCATGTGTTCTTTCTCTAAAAAGACGGCATGCTTCGAAACAAACAATTTATTTTTGGAGGGTAGATAGAAGTAATATCTGAAAGATTTTTTTGGATATCCCACAAATAAACACTTGTCAGACTTACTATTAAGTTTGTCTGACTGTAGCCTTTTAACAAAGGCAAGACAACCCCATACTCGCAAGTGAGATAACTTTGGTCTCTTACCAAAGAACATCTCAAATAGGGTAGTATCAACCGATTTTGTCGGAACTCTGTTTAGTATATAAACAGAAGTCTCTAGTGCATACCCCTAAAATGATTTTGGTAGGTCTGTAGAAGCCATCATGGTCCGTACCATGTCTAGAAGGGTTCGATTCCTTCTCTTAGATACACCGTTATGTTGAGGTGTATGTGGCGAAATCCATTAAGATAATATCCCATTATTTCTAAGATAACTCAGAAACTCTTGGCTCAAGTATTCTCTTCGTCGATCAGATCTTAGAGTCTTAATACTTTTGCTAAGTTTTTTCTCTATTTCATTCTTGAAGTCTTTGAACCTTTCAAAGGCCTTAGATTTGTATTTCATTAAATACAAATATCCGTATCGTGAGAAATCATCGATAAAGGTTATGAAATAGTTATAACCTTCTCTTGCTTGTATTGACATTGGGCCACATACAACAGAATGTATAAGTTCTTATAACTCCTTGGCCCATTCTCCTTTTCCTAGAAAAGGAGTTCTAGTCATTTTACCTAGTAAACAAGACTCGCATATGCCATGTGATTCATAATCAAATGACCCTAAGTCACCAAGCTTGTGTAACTTAGAAATATGATTTTCGTTTACATGGCCCAAACGACAATGTCATAAATAAGAGGTGTTAGAGTTATCTGTTTTAGGTTTCTTATTGTTTATATTGAGAATTGGATTGTCCAAGTCTAGAACATATCAACCATTAACTAAAGTTGCTGAACCATAATGAATATCATTCAATGAAAAAGAACAACATTTATTCTTAACTATTAAATGAAATCCATATAAGTCTAAACACGTAACTGAGATAATGCTTTTCATTAAAACTGGTACATAATAACAGTTTTCCAGTTCTAGAATCAATCCCGAAGGCAGGTTCAGCTCGTATATCCCCACAGCAAGTGCAGCAACCTTTGCCCCATTTGCAGTACGTAGGTCCACGTGACCTTTCGCTAGCTTTCTACTGCTTTTTAGCCCCTGCAACTTATTGCACAAATGAGATCCACATCCGGTATCTAATACCCATATCTCATTTCTAAAGGCAGTATTTATCTCAATCATAAACATACCTGGAGAAGAAGTAGAAGTGCTTGTAAGCTTCTCCTTCTGCTTCTTGTCCTTTATGGTCTCCAAGTAGGCTTTACAGTTGTGCCTCCAGTGGCCCATCTTCCCACAATGATGGCATGGGCTCTTGGTAGTTGCATCCTTCTTGTTCACACCACATTTAGGCTTCATAGCAGCCTTCTTCTTCTTCTTTTGAACTTTCTTCTTAGAAGAGGATGATTCTACCATTAAAACCGCATTGGAATCCTTCTTCATGGAGGACTCCGTAGTTTTGAGAAGATTGATCAATTCAGGAATGGTGAACTCAATCTTGTTCATCTGATAGTTAATCATAAATTGTGAGAAACTATTAGGCAAAGATTGTAGAATTAAGTCAATACTTAAGTCATGATCAATTGCAAACCCGAGAGATCTAAGCTTCTCTATCAAGCCTAGCATCTTCAGCCCATGAGTGGCCACAGAAGAACCCTCTGCCATTTTGCAACGAAATAGTTACTTTGAGATCTCATATCTCTCAGTTCTGGCTTAGGCATCAAATAGCTCTCGAAGATGTAAAATGATCGATTGTGCATCCATATGCTCGTGCTGTTTTTGCAACTCAGGAGTCATGGATGCCAGCATAATACATGATGTTGTATCACTATCCTCCTTGTGCTTCTTATGGACAGCATGCTCATCAGCATGAGCACCTTGGGCTGGTGGTGGTGGAATAGGAGCATCTAGCACGTAGAGCAACTTTTCCGATTTGAGAACGATTCTCAAATTTCTATACCAGTCGAGATAGTTTGATTCGGTTAACTTGTTAGTTTTCAAAATGCTACGTAAGTTCAAGTTCGTTAACATGATGCAAGTGACCTAGATGTAAAGATAGAGAACATTAGCTACTTGTATAGGCACTATGTATGCAAATAATTAGGACTTTAATTAAACGCATTTTTACTCCACTATTTTACTCAAACCAATAGCCCCCACTACTGAATCAGGAAAGCCTGTTGGAAGCTTTCCTAGTGGACCGGTATCCAAATTCCTCAAGAATAACCTTGAGTTTGCCCAACAAGCCACCCTTGAGTTCATTGGTAGGTATCCAATACCAATTACATCGTATGTAACTACCGGATTATTGGGTGATTAACAGCTTTTAATCTTAAAGCCTTTTGGGCTACTACAACTTTTCCTCTAAATTTCTTTATGCTTGAGTTTGCCCAACCAGGATAAAAAATTTAGTTAAACCTGACCCATTAATCAGGAATTTAATTCCATAGTTTGAACACGCCCAATGTCAAGTAGGGTTTGCCCAACAACCTGGTCTCGAAAAAGGACTCTCGTTCTTACTATATTAACGGAAGGAATTAGGTTTAATAATAATTGAGGTATTTATTCCTTTTAGTGATTTCGTTGAATGACATGCATAATAATCAATAAATCACATAATTGATAATCATGGTAATAAAGCGATTACGTGGTATGGTTATGGATTTTTCCTAAATTAATTTCTTTGAGCCATAAAAGAAATTAATACAGTTAACCCTATGTGTTCATGCATGATTTAAGTAGAAGGTCTTACCTCCTCGCCTTGTTTTGGTTGCCATCTCCAGAATAAAATAATTCTACTCCTATCTAACCTATGTAAACTAATTACATAATTTCATAAAGAGAGAAAACCTCGAGTTACATTCGAGGAGAGTTAGATGAGAAGAGAATTACACAAGAATTCTAGAGAAGGCAGGACACGCAGGCCATATTTCATAAAAACCAAAACTGTAAAATGCATGAACAGATATAATTAGTTTTAGTCCATAACTATCCACCATGCCATTGACTATGCTTAAACAAAATAAACAGATACTTTTATTATTCCAAAATCACTATTTTTGGAAAAATAAAACAAATTCTAAAATCACCATTCTAGAGAGTACATCAATTTTAGATTTTCAAAATCATTATTTTGAAGAACAAAATTGATTGTCTCAAAACTAATTTTGAGAAAATGCTTTTAGGTCCCGTCTCTCATCAAATGAGGTTTTTCCCTTTCAAAATTCTGTTCCAAAATTTTTTTTTTTAAATAGCTGGAAGTCGCAAACAGAGTAGAACCAGCGCCGGTTTGGAAGTCGGAGCCGGAGCCGGCGCCGGCTCTTTTCTGGTTTCCAAAAAATTTTTCTCTTCGAAAAATGATTTTCGGACATCACGAACAGAATGGAACCAGCACCGGCTTGGAGGTTGGAGCCGGCGTCGCCTGTGTTCTGCAACAATGGTGGCGATTTTCAAAAAAAGTTTCAAAAATAATTTCTGGTGCTTTCTTTTTCTGCAAATTTTCAGTGAGAACAATTCTCAGCAGTATTTTCTATTTTGAAGCTCCAAATAACAACCAATTTGTTAGTTTAAACAAAATCAAAACGGAAAATTAAGATGAAACGGAGGTCAACATTCATGTTGCAAGAAAACGTTTTTCCTGCAGAAATTTTCAGCACCAAAGAAAGTATCTTTTCGAAATACGCTGTAACTTTTATACAATCATATTGTGCTACGGACCCAACACATAAATATTGAAACGATTTCGACTCGAGTGAAAAAGATTTTCACAGCAAACAAAGACAAACACGGAAATAGTTTTTCATGCCAAAACAATGTCCGTAGACCGCACATAGCATGTCTCTGATACCACTGTTGGGTATCTCAGGCTCGTATCCCATACGGCGCAGCGAAAAATAAATCGAGATACCCTCCTAGGACTCTTCTATGTGTGGAAAACAAGACATAACGATAATAAAGGCAACAACTTTTACCTTTGGGTGATCGTGCGAAGAACAAAATTTTTTTCTTCAAGTTGAGGCGCGATCCAGCAATCCTCGCGATCAACCTCCACATGAGTTGAACATCTACCCACTATAATAACAGTGTGTGATTATCTCTAATATTAATCCACACAAAGGAATACTCAAGCACGTAGCTTTCTGTGCTAGCAGAACTTCTAAGTGGTGGCTAGGGTTCCTTTTCAAGATCAAATCGAGAGAGGAAAAGAAGAAGAAGAGAAGGTTTAGGTGGCTGCTGTTTTTCTCACATGAATCACCCTTAGGGTTTTTCGGTTATATCATCTAAAACCAAAAAATCACTAAAAATTTGGAATTCTAAAATAATTAGAGTTCCCTAATTGTAATTAGAAACACCAAATTCTCATAATTACAATTTGTACCACAAATTATAACTAATTATAATTTATCCACAACAACTTCTCTTTCTCTCAATTAACCCCACAATGTTATCAAATAACCTTTTGAGTATATAATCCTCTATTGTGTATGACCTATTAGGTTTCCCAGTCAATTGGTAGAGAATATAAATTAATCCAAACGTCTTTGAGATTAATAATCCATAATTAATTAGAATTAATCCTATTAATTCTAATCAGGATTGGTTTATTAATTCATCAATTAATAAACACATATTCCCATATCATGAGCGGTATCTAGCAACACATCATGACCACCTAAGAGTCCAGGAAGTCAAGTGGCTTGACATGAACCCTTCAATAACAAACTTCAGTGCAATTAACTCCTTTCACCTTTAGAGTATGGAATTAGTGCCAACTCCCTCCAGAATTAATTTTGGCCCGAATACAATAGTGCTTATACCAGGAACCAACTACTCTAGATGTGTATCGATTGGAACTATTTCCAATACACAATCGCCTTGACCAAGGACTTTCCAAGTAGTAATTCCTACAAGTGACCATGAGATATTCGCCCCTACTATTAGGAGTGGTGAATCCTTTATTGACCCTTTTAACTACTTTCATTTACCTCACAATGTACCCAATATCCATCCCATAGGCGGCCCTCGATCGAGCTCCGGAGATTGGAATCAAAATACAAAGCTCAAGAAACAAAGTACCTTGGAAATCTCAAGTCTAAGGATACTTACGCGTTTGCTATATTGAGATTATATCACTTGCACTAAATAGTTATCCATATGATTATCCTAAAGCTAGGTCATACAATGAACTTGTTCCATTAACAAGCATCCATGTATTAACTTTGAGTATCTCAATACTCACAGTTATAAGAACCACTGCCTGATCAAATCAAGAAGTCTAACACATGTTAGTCTTAATGCATTAATGATGTCATGTCTCGTTAATACTATGACTAGGGACTATTTAATTACTAACACCATCTAGTGTAGTAGGTATCTCATATCATGATCTCTATCATAATTTCCTTAACACAGTGTTGTACTAGGGACTTTATCGAACAGTTATATTAATTAAAGTAAACAAAAAGAAACTGTAAGATAAATAATACCTTTTATTAAAATAAAATGTGTCATATACAATGTACAAGTGATTGCCTCTAGGGCACAACACTAACAGTTATTTCCCCTAAATAAGGAAAATACTTTTCATCTTAAGTGTAGGGGAGTGAGTCATGTCTTTATTTGCTTTCATAGGATTTTTAGTTTGTTTTCTTTTATTTAGGTGTGTTTTTACTTTTTTATTATTTTTCTTATACTTTTAATTGTGTTTTCTTTTGTAGGTCGGAATAAAGTCCTCTTGGATAAACTTTTCTCTCTATTCCAAGTTTTATAATTTATTAGAACTTATTTGCACATGGGGAGTATTGCTTAAATTTCTACCTCCTTTATCATTTTTTGTCCTTTTGGAGATGCTTTCTTGTGTTTATTTTTCGCCAATAAGGACATTGGCCAGTTTAAGTATGCGAGAGTGGTTTGGTGATATTCTTTGTCCAAATTTTTATCAATCATCTTGGTGTTTTCTTGGTATTGAGCTACTACTTTGGAAAATAATTTTGTTGCAATTTCCTTGAAAATTTTGCAATTTTGAAAATTTAAAAGTTTGGAAATTTTGGAGCTACTATGTAATGGAAGTATTTCCTTTTCTTTATTTTTCCTCTTTATTTATTTTGGTCTTCTTGGCTTTGCTTTTATTGCTATATCTTTGACAATTGAGGATAATATCCCGTTTAAGTGTGGGGAGGGGGGGAGGGGAGAATGTAGGTATTGAAGATATTTTCCATATCATTTTTGTGGGAAATTTTTCAAAAATTTTTTGTGGTTTTCATTGTTTAAGAAATGATGTAGTTATTTTTCTTACTTGGATATGATTTATGTCATTCATTTGGTGGATTTTTATGAAATTGGTTTATTAGATAGGATATTTTCAAGACTTGAGAATTTTGATTAATCTTGCTTATGCATTAGTGTTTGAATATTGTTTGACTTATCTAGTTTGAATATGGAGAATATGATGAATGTGAAAAAAATTTATTGGCTAACTCTTGTATTATGAATTTAAACTTTGTTTAGCTTGGAGTTGTGATGAGGAATATGAGTTGATAAAATTTCTTTGCGAGGAAAGATTGTGAACAAATTGTAGAAAATTCTTGTGAGTTGAAGAATTGAGGGGGAAAAAATGAGTTAATTATTGTTTTCTCTTTAAAGATGAGAAAGAATATTATTTTTGCTTGATTATGGGGGCCAATATGGATAGTGAAGAGAAATTCACTTTCTTGAGGCTATGAATTCACAAAAGCAAAAGAGAGGAAAATGCTGAAAAAATAATGAGTGATGACTAAAAGGGGGCTAATACGGTGTGTGAAGAGAAATCCATGCACTTGAGGCTATCAATTCACTAAGTTATTGAAAAACATAGAGAGAAAAATTAGAGTGCTTTCCTTGTACCATAACTTGAGTTGTGTAATTTTCGGATTCATAATGCTTGAGTTGATAGATAGCTTGACTTGTGTAATTCATGTTATCTATGTTTTTATTTAATGGGTGAAATATTTTTCTTAGACTAAGGTATATACTTGATTAATTTGACTTCAAAAGTTTTGTGATATTTTGTCAAATGTTTCAAAGTTTTAATGGTTTTCAATGGGTGTGAATGACAAGAGTTGTATCTAAAGTTTGAAGGGAAGACGTAATCTTTGCTACGGTAGAAGAAGTTTTTGTTGGAATAAGAAAAAAAAGGCTTGTGTATGTTCTTATTTTCTCCTATTTTTGCTTCATATCTTTCTTGTTTTTCTTTGTTTATCTTTACTTGGTCCTTTCCCTTTCCTAGCAAAACAAGGTGAGAATAGAGTGGTGAGTGGTGATTTGAACAAGAATTTGCGTCCATTAAAGCAAAAAAATAGTAGAAAATATATACATAATGAAGCCTCATCACACGCCCCCACACTTGAATCTTTGCTTGTCCTCAAGTAAACCAATATATATATATACCACAAGCAAAAAGATTTTTCACATGATAAAATGAGACTTTTGAATATAAGTAGGCCAAGATGGTAAAGATGTTATTTCCCTTTTGAGTTAAGAATCAAGTCCAACACCCAATTAGCCCAGATGATTTTTGTGTACACTAATACATTAGGAACAAAATAATCAAGGCCATTGAAGTTAAGTTAAACAAGTCTATGCTTATCAAGGTGTTCCATTTTGATTCTATAGGTTTTGAAAGCGAGAAGAGTGATTTATATAAGTTAGGCTTAATAAGTTAATTTTAAGTCCTATGATCTCCCAACCACTAAAGTCCAAATAGTAAAATGTGGGATTAGTCAATTAGCGCACCTTATTCTCTTAATTTTTTTTTCATTCTTTTGTTTTTCTTTTTCTTGTAGTAAGGTAATGCAAAAGCCTAGTAAAGCTGTATAATAATAATTTTTCAGTTTTGTGTTACCTTGCTCTAGAAATGTTTCTATATTTTTTTTAATTAGACAAGGCAGTACAAAGGCCTAGCAAAGACATAGATAAAGATTTTTCGGCTTTTGTACTACCTTGTTTAATTTTCTTATTGTTTTACCTCAACTTTTATTTACACACCCAAAATAAGGACAAATTGAGCAATCATAGAACAAAGATTAACCTAAAATTTTATACTTATACTTCATCACAACCACTACCTCAATTCCTAAGAAACAATATGGTATTACTTTTACTAAAGCCTAAATAAGGTTAATTTAAATTCTCAGGATCTAACAATTTCATCCCTAATGTACAAGTTTACTCAAACATAAACTTATCTAATAGGTGTTAAATTCCATTCTCAAACAAAAAAGGAGACAAAAATAATGCCATTAAGGCCCAACAAAGTCCAAAAATTGAAAAAAGTTTGCCCAAAATCAAAACTCCACAAATCAATAAGAAATGGCCCAGGCCTAAATCATGCACAATAGCTCATAGCCCAATTCATAAACAACAACTCCTTGTATAATAAACTTGAAGAGAGTACAAACCTAACCCCTCCCTCGAACTTAAATCAGACAATGTTCTCATTGGAATAAATATAACAATGACCAAATCCAAATTGGACTAAAATGAAGAAAAAGGGAAATAAGGTAAGTAATACTCCTCAAATGATCGCAGCTTTATGGAGAAGTGTAACCTTCAAGAATAAGAACAAAAGGCTGCCAAAATAAGTGAAATATAGTTAATATCAACTAGAATAAATAATAATATTATACACAATAGAAAAAATAAAAAAAAATAGCATTATAATAAAGATGTACAAAATGGAGTTCAACAGAACTAAAATACTAAGGATGAAAAGTATAAAAAAAAAAATTCCTCAGACTAAAATTAGAAGTGGCCTCCTCCTGAAGTTGATAGTTCCGTGCCTCCATGTGGCCTTTAATTTCTGGATACAGTATCCCAGATATTGTCCAAGCATTTCTATTATTGCTGTTGTTGCTACTGCTGCATCTGCTGGATGTTATCGAGAGAACCCTGAATAGCCTTTTGGTCCAACCAAAGTTGGTCCATCTGATCACCAAAATGGGTGAATGACTCATATTGTTGTTGTATTTATTACTCTTGGCCCAACTTCTATTACTGGTCATGTTCTATGTAAGCGCATTGTTGGGCGAACCAGTCATCATATTGTAGTTGGGTGGCTCATAATTCTGCTTGTTCAGTTCGTAGTTATACTAGCTCTATTTGCATTTATGCAAGAGTAGTCCTTTCATCCATTTGAAAGTCCTCCATCCCGGCTTATCATGAAGCTCGAGACATCGACACCCTCGGGGGTTCATCCTCTTCTTCTTCCTCCAAATCTTACACTTCCTATAGTGTAAGCTATCTTTTCTCATTTTTCTCCTAAGCATATCCCATATTTTCCAAAGTTCAGTTGGAAATGACATCATTGGTGCTCGTGGGCATATCTATCTCACCCGAACCATCTACACCAGTATGAATAAATACCCAGGTGATGACTAAGGGAAGTACAAAGGCCTTCGAGGGGCTGCCATATGTAGTCACCTCACGCATAGAAAATATGAGAATGGGAGATAAGGGTATAGGCTCAAAATGCAGCATCTTGTGAGCATAATATACATCTATCACCCTTGCTTCATTGAAGGCACTCACGTTTAGACAGACATTCAACCCTAACATATATACTATTCAACGCAATTGGGAGGACAGAACCTTTGTTTGTAACACAAGGGATTGTGAAGTCTACTTATATCTTAACCCCAACTCATCTTTAGCAGTGCTAAATTTCCAACTAAGGTCTAAGATGACCTTTTTATTGCATGAATCTACGACAACCCACTCGCCTTCATCCAAAATCTTTAAGACCTGTGCCAAGGCCAGCCTCATGAAGTGGATGGGGACTTCTTTGACTATGATGTCAATATGCATGAAGTGACCTTACTTTTTGTCACACACGTTTGCTTAAAATTCCCTCACTAAGTCCAGATAGTAGTGTCCCTTGAGCTAAAGGGTAGGACTCCAACCTATCCTATTAAAAAGTTGAGAAATTTTCAAAGACCTGTCTAGCTCCTGTTGAATAGTATTCTCGACTATTATCTTGTTAGACACTCTCAAGGTAAACTAAGTGGCACATGACTCATCAACAAAATATCGCACGAAATTTGGATTTTTCAAAAGGGGCAAGTGAGGTAGAGGCTCTTAGTGTTGTGCCCTAGAGGCAATCACTTGTACCATGTATATTGCATATTAAATTAATAAGAGGCATTCTTTATCTTTTAGTTTGATTGTTATATCTAAATATGTGTACAAACCGTTAGATAAAGTCCCTAGTATAACACAGTGTTAAGGAAATCATGATAGAGATCATGATGTGAGATTCCTACTACACTATGCAGTGTTTGTACTTAAATAATCACCAGTCATAGTATTAATAAGATGGGACATTATTAATACGCCAAGACTGGCACATGTTATATCTCTTGATTGGATCAAGCGGTGGTTCTCATATCCGTGGGTATTGGGATACTCAAGATTAACATGTGGATGCTTGTTTTGAAACAAGTTCATTGGATGACCTAGCTGCAAGATAATCACTTGGATAACTATTTAGTGTCAGTGATAGAATCTCATTATAGCAAGTGTGCAAGTATCCTTATACTTGAGATCTCCAAGGTACTTTGTTTATTGAGCATTGTACTTTGATTCTAATCTTTGGAGTCTTATCTAGGACCGCCTATGGGATGGATATTGGGTACAACGTAAAGTAAACGAAAGTAGTTGAGAGGGTCAATAAATGATTCACCACTCCTAATAGTAGGAAAGTATATCTCAAGGCCACTTGTAGAAATCATTACTCATGAAGTCCTTGGCCAAGGCGACTATGTGATGGAAATGGTTCCAATTGATACACATATCGAGTAATGGATTTCTTGAACAAGTACTAAAATATTCGTGCCAGAATTAATAATATTCTGGAGGGATTTGGAACTAATTCCATGCTCTAGACCGAATGAGATATTGTATGTTGAAAGGAGTTTATTGCACTGATAATTTGCTATTGAAAGGTTCATGTCAAGCCACTTGACTTTTTGGACTTTTAGGTGGTCAAGAGTCATTGCTAGATGTCGCTCTTGATATGCTAAATATGAATTTATTAATTAGAGAATTAATAAATTTAATCCTTTATTTTATTAAGGATTATTAATTCTAATATTGTTAGAATTAATTCATATTATGCTACCAATAAAACCAGGAAACCTAATGGGTCACACACAATAAAGGTTTGAATGCTCAAATATATTATTTGATAATATTGTGGGGTTAATTAAGAGAAGAGAATATATTTATAGGTGAATTATAAGTTTGTTATAATTCATGGGACCTAATTGTAATTAAGTAAACTTCATGGACCAATTTGTTGACAATTGGACGTTGAAGGACTAAGTTGCAATTTATGGTAATTATAAATCTATAAATATAAGGAAACGGTTTCCTTAGGGATAGAGACAGACTATTCACGCAATAACAGAGAAACCGTTTCTCTACCTCTCTCTTGATCAAACCCTAGCCGTCTCTCTTCTTGATCAAAACCCTAGCCTCCCGAATTCTACTAGCATAGAATTGTGAGATTGTGAGCATTCAACCTTGTGTGGATTATCATTAGAGGGAGTTCTTTCTTGGACTTCAGTTGAGCTGCAGTGAACGGTTTTGGATAATTTGGATCGCGCCTGCGTTCTTGTTTCTGAAATTTTTGAATTCCGGCTTCACGAGGTAATAAACGCAATCTTCTCCTTTTTTCCCGTTTCTATTGCAAACCCGTGATCCATGGCTTGGATTTCTTGTTGTTTTCCGCTGCGCTTAATCTGATTTTGCATGATAGAAATCCTACAGAGGCTACACCCTTCTTTTGCTTTGGAGGAATATTCTTGGTGTGAGGTATTGTGTACTAAGATGGTAGACAAAGATAATGCTAGTCTAAGAAAAACTTATTCCTACAAAAATTCTCTTTTACTTTAGTACACACTCCACTTCACCGAATAACAACTCCCAATAATTAAGAACACATGTGCACAATCTTCCAAGAGAGAAGGAATAGACTAAAGTGGAGAGTTTTATCAAGTGGAAGGAATATGAAATGAATATGAAGGAAAGAGATGCTACGGGAGAATAGAGGAGTGAATGAATGAGTTGTGGATGAATACATGAATTTATAGGCAATTGGTGTAGAGTGAATGAGTGAAAGAAAACTTCACGGGAGTGAAAGATAGAAAGTTGTGCATGTATGCAAGGAATTGAAAAGCATTTGGGCAGAAGAGGGCATGAAGATGCCTAACACCAACAAAAGCCATGAAATGATAGGAATAAGAGAGAAAATTATCTGCGCATTGTACGATGTAAAGGGGAAAGAATAAATATAAACAAATGTCAATATATATTACATTATATAACAACTGGATAAAGGATTGAACAAGAAAATAATATAAAACCCTTAACAATCACACAAGAAAACAAAATGAAAGTGGGTTAAAAACTAAGAGAGCCTGACAAGAAAAAGACTTAAAGCTATAAAATTTTTCCTCGGTGGAAGAAACCATCATTTTTTGAGAAGAGAAAAAAAAGAAAGCTAAGGAAAAGAAAATAACTATCACACAAGAAAAAAAATTGAAAGTATATCAAATTCATGCTAGATAAAATCCAGGAAAGCCGTGTGATTTGTGGGGAAAAGGCAGCATTTTATTACATATACAACCGAACACTAAAGAAAGGAAAAGATGTGACAAGAAAAAGAAGAAAAAAAGTGTGCAAAAGGAAGAAAACAGTGAACAAAACAACAAGTTATATACAAAAAGCACATCCGGCCAAGAAGAAGAGACAAGGTGTGAAGAAGAATAAAAAATAATTTATAGTGAATTGAGTGTTTTAGTGAGCAAATACAGAAGAAACAATCCTAGCTATGACTGAACAAAGTAAATAGAAAGAAGCATGAAAAGATGAAGAGTACACTGTGATTGGTGTGTGCAGTGGTGAAAAGAAATAACATGCATGGTGCAAGACACAAAAGTTGAAGAAATAGAAGAAGATAAGAATAGAAAGGCAGACTATAAGCATGCTTATCCAAACAAAATCACTAGGAACAAGGCATGGAAAAATGAGCTACACTAAGTGTGGTGTGTGTAAGTGTTAACCGAAAAAAGTCATGGAAGATAGCATGATAATTTATAGCATGCGGACGGAAGAAAGCTTGTACTAGAGGAAGATACAATTTACAAACTGAAAAAGGGACAAAGCACTTTAGAATTCACAGGATGAAGAAGAAGAAATATCACTCAACAAAGACAGAAAACAAGGATGAAAGGAGACTTCATATTTTGCATAGAAAGAAGAGAGATAGCAGTAAAATAGTTCATGTTTATTCATGCGGAGAAGGGAAAATATTTCATAGTTTCTTGGCAGCCTAGGGATGTTCCCCTAGGTAGGCTAGACAAGTTATTCTGCATAAATTCACCAAATTTTATTATATATTTTAAATAAATAAATAGAATTTAAACAAATGTATAAATATGGGACAAACATTCATTGCTAGAAAATCTCATATATATACAAGAACAAATTGCAAGAATTAAACAGAAATTAGTATTCTCATAGACACAAGAAAAATAGCAAGAATTAAAACAAAATACAATATTACGAAAAATGGCCATAAAATACACCATATAAGATATAATAGTAGTGCATTACTACGGTTCAAGCAAATTGTCTTAAAATGATTCAATCAAAACAGCAATTGAGTCTAATTAAAATCCACTGCAAATATCTGAAAATTAACAAGGAATAAAAATGAAGTTCAATAAGGCAGAAATTAACAATTGTTCAAACTTGAAAGCCCTTAAAATGACAAATCACTAATTTCCTTACACATTGTGAGGATTGTTCTTGACTTTCCCCAGAAGTGACCCGCTTTGTCATTCAAAAATGAATTTAGAAATCTGGCTAATTTGGTTCTCCAAATTATGGATTGAGGCCTCCTGATTTCTCATGGAAGCTTCCACTCCTTGGAATCTCATATCAGTGGAGGAAACCAACTCGGCTACCAAGTCTTCAAGGGATGGCTTTGAAGGATAAGAAAGAGGAAGGGCATGTGAAGAGAAAGCTTGTGGTCGTGCCACAGGAAAGCCTTGAGGGGGAGGAGAAGGCCTAACTTGATTTTAAGTGTTCCAAGCAAAATTTGGGTGGTTCCTATATCCTAGGTTGTTGTGACACTATAGGAGTTGTAGGGTTGCCTCATGTTCCCTACGAAATCCACTTGCTCCTTTAGTGGCTCAGTAGTTATCCCCATGTGACGACACTTGTGGTTAGGGTAGCATTCCCCACAAAAATTGCATAACATCACTTGTACTTGCACTTGGGGAGGGTTTTGTATCTTTTCTATCTTTATTACGAGAGCTTCTGTAACATCCCGCTACCTAGGCCAGCCGGGGCCAGGGATGTCGCCCGTCCAAAGGACAAGGGGTCTTTATAACGAGGTCACACAAATAAAATAGCGGAATAAAAATAATAAAAATAATACTTCAACTTAAGATTTATTATAACCCAAGAATAAATCCACGAATTCCCAAAAGGAAACAAATCCATAAATAAAATTATCCACTCTCGTCTCCCCAAAGCAATACATAAAATCAAAAGACACATTCTCTTCCAAGGCAGGTAACACTAGCTACTCATCCCCACAGCAGGATCGGCCTGAAATCATGGTAAAAAGGTGATGAGACAGAAATCTCAGTAAGTCCGTGTATGCTTTGGGTGTTCAGTGAAAACAGTTCGTGGATGTAAAGTGTGAAATCTTTATAAGAGAAATATTGGCAAGCAATAAATATTAGTCAAAAGAAAGAGTGGTGTTTTCCTCTTTTTGAAACCATACAAGTGCACAATAAAATCAACCACTCATAAAGGTGGTCATGTGTTACCACCCCATAACCATACAATGGTCAGAATGCCACACTTTGTGCAGACTGACAAAAGAAATACTGGCAAACAATGAATGATGTTCAAAAATAAGAGTGGTGTTTTGACTTATCTAGCCGTACATAATTTATAAAATCAACCACTCGAAAGAAAGGATTATGAGTTACCACACGTTGGGCCCCATAACAGGTCAAAATGCCTAACACTTTGTGCAGACTGACAAAAGGTAGGTGATCGGCCTACCGGGCAAGATACTCCTCCTTCTCTATATCCAAACAACAAACGGGTGTCCATTCCGATAAAACACAGTCACTTGACTGAAATAAAACAAACTGCTAGCTCGGACCGATCTGACTAAGTAGTATTGACGTTTCTCTAAGTTGAGCTTATCTTCTGGAGGTGACCTCCTGCCAGAAGACTCACTCTTGCTCTTCAAAACTAGTACTACCAGCCTACCCCCATTGAGTACTCAACGTAACATATCCCACTTGGGGAGAAAATGAACAAAACACAGTTCTACTTGAAAATGGCAATTAAGGTTTTCCAAAGTTTGGGGCAAAATTGGTTTTAGAAAGAGTTTTAGGTTTTGAGTAAAACCACCCCTTGATTTGCAAATAATTTATTTGTCTGAAATGAGAACGAAAATAATCCTCAATTGCCTTTACAGAAATGAGTGTCCATGCACTCTACATTTGACTTGCCATAAAAATCATTTTTTGCATCAAACAGATTTTATGCAGGAGCTTACTTGATCTTTGTCCACAACAAAGGTCTCCAACAGCTGACCTAACCCCGCATAGGGTAAATACAAACCACAATCAAACTCAAGCCAACGACTCACTTTCTCAAATAAAACTAACTCAACTTACTACAGTCATATCCCTAGTGTCCCAAGCTTTAAGGCTCAATAATAAATAAAAGGGTTTATAAAATAATTCTAGTTTGATATTAAAATAACTAGAGTTTGGGAAATAGGTACAATAAGTTGAAGGTTTAAATCTTGCTAAAAATAAATTATGGTTTATTTGGAAAAGGGTCCAAGGTAGTATTAGGTAAAATAATCATTTGTTAATAATTTAGTTGTTAGAAAATATTGATAGCTAAAATTTGTTGAAAATAAATTTAATGAGTCTTGCTTGAAAAATAATAAGCAAATCCTTAATGGGTTTTGATTAAAAGATAATAATTAAATTTTTAGTAATAAATATTTTATTAATTATAATTATTTCCATAAAAGGCTTTAATTGATTTTATCATTTTAAATAATATATATATATATATATATATATATATATATATCCAGCAAAAACTATTATTTATTTGACTAGAATATCTCTATTTTATATAAAAGACCAAATCCACATTTTCCTATAGCTTTCAAAATTTTACTAGAAAAATCATATTATTAGATATTTTATTAATGAAATAAAATTTAGCTTAGGGGCAACTAGATCATGATCATATTCCTATAGCTAACCACAATCATGAACATATACAACCCTTCAATTTATCAAATCATCCAAATCATGCATACAAGCATAGATCTCAATTTATCAAAACATGATCTAACCCCTACTAGCATAAATATGATCATGGCTTCAATAGTCCAACATGAATATAAATCCTATTCACCAAAGGTGACATAATCTCTAGCATACTTCATCACAAATACTACCTATGACATGCATCAATCTCAAATCATCATATAATCATCCAAGATAATCCTTCCATGCATAAATCCCATCTCCTTCACAATCATACATATATTCATGCTTCAATCTCAACAATATATATATATATATATATATATTTAAATCCTATAGCCATCCACCTACTATCATCATCAACCTAGAGACATGATTCTAGAGTTTAAAAGAAAGGTTGAAGGGACTTACTTGGTTGATGAATGCTTTGAAGGAATTTAGAGTGGATCTCAACTCCTAGATGTCTAACTTTGTCCAAAGGAGATGGCGAAAGCATGTTCATGGGAGAAAAAGTCATTCGGCCAAGAGAGGGGAATTTTCGGCCATGAGAGAGAGAGAGAGAGAAAGAAATAGAGACCATTAGCATGCTTATTCACATAGGCTTTCACTAGAGATCAAGATTGGAGAAGATGAAGTTGTTAGAATAAATTTACCTTGAAGGTGTTCTTGACCTTAACAGAAATTTCTGGTTTTTTATCCAAAAGTGCAAGTTGGATTTTAGAGTTTGATGTTAAAAATGGTACGGATGGACTCACAGCAATGAATAGATGAAATCTGGAATTTTTAGAGGTAGTTTGAAGTGATTTGGAGAAGTATTAGGTGAAAGGAAGTAGTAGGTGTTCTTGGTGTAGTGTGTGTTCTTGAAGGTTGAAGAAAATCGAGAAATGGTAATGTGCAGCTGCTGAATTTTTGTGAGAGATAGGGGTGGACGAATTTCTGTAGGGTTTAGGAGGTTGATTCTCTGATTTGGAAAGGAAAAGGAAAGGTTAGTTGTTACAATCTTTGAAGAATATTTTTAGGAAGTGAATTTGGAAACTAAATATTCCAAGAATATCTTGATGCTTGGACAGCTTTGAAGTCTGCCATGGCTGATTGTTTGAGCAGAATTTCGTGGGATTAATGCTGACTTATGGAGGCTTATGGTGGCCGAAAGTAGGTTGTACAATGATGAAGAAGAAGTATGGTCCATTGAGCAAAATATTATGGAAGGTTACTAAATAAGATGGCTGAAATTTTGGAAACCAATCAAGCTAAATTGCAAGGATTTGTTTGAGAGATTTTTGGACAGCCATTAATGGAATTTTGTGCAGAAGTTCAAGGGGATCAATGGAGCTCTGTTGATGGAGGTTTAAGGAAGGTTTTGACAGATTAAGGTTGGTGTTTTGGCCGGAAGAGAGATAGGAAACAAGCTGGATGAAAATCTGCACAGAATTTTCGCTGCACAGTGAATTTTCTGGCAGATTTTCGTCTGCCACTTCCATCCATTTTGCAGCGAGCTGGAAGGGGGTTTCAGGGGTATTCAAGGCTGGTTTCTAGCCTTCTTTATGGAGGAAAAATATGGCTAAGGTACTGCACAAAATCTGGGAGAAAACAGCTTGGTTTGGAGCTCTCAAAGTTGATTTTCGTACAGGAATTTTTCCTGTTTTGCTCCAGCTTGAGCAGTCCGAAATTGGACAAAAACTTTCAGGTTTTAAACTGATCCTAAAGACCATTTTTCTGGTACCATTTGGGAGGGAATGTTAGCTAAAAATTTCGATCTTTTGAAGGTACAACAAACTGGAAAATTCCAGCTCATTCTATGAAGAAAGATGAACTAAGCTAGAGGAAAATTTCAGCAAGCTTACTAGGGGGATTTTTCCTTTTGAAATTCATCACAACTCTTCCATATTTTTCTGACCATAAGGAGTCTTTTACTAAGACATTTTGATCCTAAAAGACCTCAGTACTTTACTGAATTTTCTAGAAAGAAAAAGGCTAGAATATCTTGATCAAACTAATGAGTTGAAACTAAGGAAAACTAAAGATCAAGGAAGAATGATTTTCCCTATAAGAATTTCGAGAAGAGTAAAAGGAGTGGAATGAGGTTACTTCCATCAGGTCTCTCCTAGAACATCATCACCACATTAATCTAGGCCCTTGAGGCCGAAACCATCCTTTCCCAAGCAAAATAAAATTTACTCAAGCTAAAGCTTCTATGATGGACTTTGAACCCAAGACCTCAAGAAATAAATTCCAAAGCTCTAACCACTAAACCACAATGACTCTTGTTGCTATTTCTACTAGAAAAATTATTTCCTATTCAATTCACAGGCTATCTCCCTATTTTCATCCCGGGCAAAAATTACCATTTTGCCCATCTCACACAATACTCACCAACAAGACTTCAAGACAATAAAACTTGAATTCAGAACACATAAAAATTCATATGAGAATATATTTAACCATGAAATAAAATATGATATGCATCCCAACCCCCTTACTCTAAGGTTGGTTTCGACTGGGGTTTCACAGCTTCAAATTTGGCTTCCATCGCTGCCATGATTTCCATATTGTGCATCCAATGTACATGATCCTTGGCCCTTTGATTATCCCACGAATAGCTATTCATAGCTAGATTATCAATAAGATCCCTCAACTCCTCGTGGGTCTTAGTGGCTGTGGTGCCTCCGGATGCTCCATCATGTAGCTTCTTTGTGACAAACCATTATGAAAAGTGAGCATTTGGAAACCTAAATCCAGTCTATGGTGCGAGCACTTCCTCAATAGCTCCTTCCATCTTTCCTAACTATCGTAGAGAGTTTCTTCTCCCATTTGTTCAAAGGAAAAGATGTCGTTTCTCAGGTTTGAAATCCTAGAAGGGGGGAAGTACTTTCCAAGAAACTTTTCAACCAAAACATCCCAAGTAGTGATTGACTCAAGGGAAGTGACTTCAACCAAGATTGCACTCTATCTCTCAGGGAGAATGGGAAGAGCCTCAATCTTATCACATCTTCGGACACTCCATTCAACGTTAATGTGTCGCAAATTTTGAGAAAACTCGAAATGTATATGTTAGGGTCCTCATTCGGGAGTCCATTGAACTACAAAGTCTATTGCATCATTTGGATAAACGATGGGTTCAACTCAAAATTTTTAGCTTCTACCCTTGGCCTTAGTATGCTTGATTCAGCACCGTGAAGCAACGGCCTTGTGTAATCTCCCATCATTCTTCTACCATTCCCATTTCCATTTCCCCCCTCTCCTACTTAGGTTTCCTCACATGAACTCCAATGTAGCCACCAAGTTTTGCCATATTTTGAAAGTTTTCCATGTGAACACCTCCATGTTCAGCGTATCTTTTGTAACACCCCGAAGCCTAGGCCCGCCAGGGCCAGGGATGTCGCCCCGTCCAAAGGACAATGGGTCTTTATAACTAGATCACACAAACAAATTGCGGAATAAAAAAATAATATTTAACTTAAAAGTTATTACAACCCAAAGAAAACTTCAGGAATAAATCCAAGAATTCCAAAACAAAACCATAAATAAAATTATCCACTCTTGTCTCCCCAAAGCAATACATAGAATTTAAATGACAACAATCTCTTCCAAGGCAGACACTACTAGCTACTCAACTCCACAGCAGGATCATCCTGAAATCATGATAGAACGGTGATGAGACAGAAATCCCAGTAAGTCCGTTTGTGCTTTGGGTGTTTAGTGAAATCAGTTCGTGGATGCAAAGTGTGAAACTTTTATAAGAGAAACATTGGCAATCATCAAACACTAGTCAAAAGTAAGAGTGGCGTTTTGGCTTATCTAGCCGTACACAAGTAATGAAATTAACCACTCAAAAGAAAGGGATATGGGTTACCACACGTTGGGCCCCATAACCGGTCAGAATGCCGACACTTTGTGCAGACTGACAAAAGTAGGTAATCGGCCTACTGGGCAAGATACTCCTCCTTCTCTATACCCAAACAACGACCGGGTGTCCATTCCGGAAAAACACAGTCACTTGACTGAAAACAAACTGCTAGCTCGGATCGGCACGACTCACTGAACTGGCATCTTATCCGGGAAGGACTCACCCCCCAGAGGTGGCCACCTGATGAGAGACTTACCATAACCCTTCAAAGACTAGTCCTAGTAGTCCACCCTTATTGAGTACTCAACGACATTTCCCACTTGGGATAAAATGAACAAAGCATTGCTCTTCATGAAACTAGTAATTTGAGGGTTTCCAAAGTTTTGGGAACAATCAGTTTTAGAAAGAGTTTTAAGTTTGGAAATCTGCTCAGTAACTTTTAAATAATTTAAGTGTTGGAAATAAGAACAAATTCAACCCTCAATTGCCTTCAGATAAACGAGTGTCCATACACTCCACATTTAGCTTGCCATAAAGAAAACATTTTCACATAGATAGGTTTTATGCAGGAGCTTACCTAATTCTTGCTCACAACAAAAAGGTCTCGAACAGCTGACCTAACCCCACATGGGTAAATACAAATCTTAATCAATTTCAAGTCACAAACCACTTCCTCAATTTTAAGTTAATTCAACTCACTACTACCATGATCCTAGTGTCCCAAGCTTTAAGATAAAATAATAACTAGATAGGTTTATAAGCTAAGCTTAATTTGTTATTTAAAATAATTAATGGTTTGGGAAATAAATTTTGATAAGTTGAAAGTTTAAACCTTGTTAGGAAAAATTTAGAGTTTATTTGATCAAGAGTCATAGATGGTACTAGGTAAAATAGTGATTTAATGATAGTTTAGTTGTTAGAAAATAATTGATAGCTAAAACTAGTTGAGATTAAATTTAATAAGCCTTTCTTGGAAAATAATAAGTAAATCCTTAAGGGTTCTGATTTAGCAAATATTTTACTAATTATGAATCATTCTCATAAAGCTTTAGTTGATCTCTTTATTTTAAATAATATTTATTTATTTATTTTCTAGCAAAATTATTATTTATTTGACTAAAATATCCTTTATATATAATAATTCCAAATCTACCCTTCCTAGAGTTTTTTTGAAAATATTTTATTGAGTATTTTATGCATAAAGTGAAAATTAGTTTTAGGGACAACTAGATCATGATCAAATTTATATGGCCATCCTCAATCAAAAATATACACAATCCTTCAATTCATTAAATCATCCAAACCTTACATATAGGCATAGATCTAAATTTATTGAGACATGATTTAACATTTACTAGCATAAATATGATTATGGCTTCAACATTCTAGTCATGCATATAACTCCTATGCACCAAAGGTGACATAATCTCTAGCCTACTTTATCACAAATACTACCTATGACATGCATCAAACCTCAAATCAACATACAATCAACCAATATAATACTTCCATGCATAAATCTCCTTCACAATCATACATGTACTCATGCTTCAATCATCAACAACACATACTCAATCCCATCGCCATTCATCTTTTAACAACATCATCCGAGAGACATGATTCTAGAGTTTAAAAGAAGGTTTGAAGGTACTTACTTGGTTGATGAATGCTTTGAAAGAGTTTAGAGTAGATCTCACTCCTAGATGGCTAATCTTGTCCAAGAGAGGTGGCGAAAGCATGGTCATGGAAAAAGAGACCATTCGGCCAAGAGAGGGAATTTCGGGCCATGAGAAAGAGAGAGAGAGAGAGAGAGAGAAGAAGAGATCATTAGTATGTTCATTCACATAAGTTCTCATTGGAGATCAAGTTTGAAGAAGACGAAGTTGATAGAGTAAGTTTACCTTGAAGATGTTCTTGACCTTCACAAAATTTTCTAGTTTGATCCAAAGTAGCAAGATGATTTGTGGAGTTTGATGTTAATAAGGGTGTTGATGGATTCACAGCAAGGAGTAGATCAAATCTGGAGATTTTCGTGAGGGTTTGAAGTGGTTTGAAGGTGTATTGGGTGAATGAAGGTAGTAGGTGTTCTTGGTGTAGTGTGTGTGTTCTTGGTGGCTAGAGAAAGTCGAGAGAGAGAGATGAGCAGCTACCGAATTTCTGTGGAATTAGGGCTGCCAAAATTCTGTAGGGTTTAGGGAGTTGTCTCTCTGATTTGGAAGGGAAAGGAAAGGTTAGTTGTTACAATCCTTGAAGAATATTTTTACGAAGAGAAATTGGAAACTAGATATTCTAAGAATATCTTGATTTTTTTGGACAGCTTTGAAGTCTCCTATGGCCGACTGAATGTGCAGCTTTTCTGAGGAATTAAAGCTGGTTCCATGAGGCTTATGATGGCCGAAACTAAGGTGCACAATGGTGAAGAAAATGTCTGGTCAATGGTGTAAGATTTTATGGAAAGTTACTAAACAAGATGGCTGAAATTTTGGAAACCAATCAAGCTAAATTGCAGGGATTTGTTGGAGAGATTTTCGGACAGCCATTGCTGCCTTTCGTCCAGAAGCTCAGGGGAACCATTGGAGCTCTGTTAATGGTGGTTTAAGGGAGGTTTTGAAAGAAGTTGGTTGGTGTTTTGGCTGGAAGAAGAACAGGAAACAAAGCTGGACATTTGACTGCCCAGAATTTCGCTGCACAGAATTTTCTGGGCAGAATTTCGTCTGCCTCTTCCAGCCGATTTGCAGCGAGCTAGGAGGGGGGTTTTAGGGGTATTTAAGGCTGGTTTCCAGCCTTCTTCATGGAGGAAAAACATGGCTAAGGTGCTGCACAAAATTTGGAAGAAAACAGCTTGGTTTTGAGCCTCCAAGGCAGCGATTTGCCTAGAATTTTTCACTAATTTGTACAGCTCTTGAGCAGTCCGAAAATGGCAAAAATAATTCATGTTTCAAGCTGATCTTCAGGCCATTTTTCTGGCAGCATTTGGAAGGAAATTTCAGCTAAGAAGTTCGACATTTTGAAGGTACACAAGCTGGAAAATTTCAGCTCATTCCAAGAAGGAAGGTGAACTAGCTATAGAGTGAAATTTCAACAAGCTTTCTAGAGGGATTTTCCTCTTGGAATTTCCCACAATTCATCCACATTTTCCAGACCATGAGAAGCCTTTTACTAGGACATTTTGATCCTAAAAGACCTCATCACTTTACTGAATTTTTCTGGAAAGGAAAAGGATAGAACACCTTGATCAAACTAAGGAGTTGAAAATTAAGAAAAACTAAAGATCAAGGGAGAATGAATTCCCGTTAGGAATTTCGAGAAGAACAAATGAGTGAAATGAGAATTCTCCTAAAATGTCTCTCCTAGGTCATTATCACCACCTTGATCTAGGCCCTTAAGGCCGAAACCAACTCCTCCCAAGCAAAAATAAAATTTAATCTAGCTAAAGCTTCTATGATGGAATTTGAACTCTAGACTTCAATAATTAATTCTACGGCTCTAACCACTAAACCATAACAACTCTTGTTGCTATTTTTACTAGAAAATTAATTCCTATTCCTTCCACAAGCTATCTCCCTATTTTCACCTCGGGAAAAAATTACCATTTTGCCCCTCTCACACAATACTCACTAACAAGACTTCAAAACAGTAAAACTCAAATTCAAAGCACATAAAATCATATGAAAATGTATTTAATCATGAAATAAAGCATGATATGCATCCCAACCCCATTACTCTAAGGTTGATTTTGACTGGGGTTTCACATCTTTCTTTCCTCAACCTTCTCAACGTTCTTTCCAATTCCGGATCAAAATCTATTATGTCAACTTGATTTCTCCTGCTCATGTACAATTGAACTCATCCTTCAAGAGAACACATCAAAGATCAATAACCTTCAACATATTCATTAAACCTCAAATTTTCATGGCCCAAAAAAACTCCATGATAAAGTAATGATTTTAAGTTTCCAAAAGATGAACAAAAAATTCCAAGTCCAAAAGGCCATTCATTTAACAAACCAAAATGCAAAATAAAAATTCTTCCCAAAATAGCCTTTAACCTTCAAATCTCAATGCATATTCCAAAAGAGATAAAAAAATTTCCATTCCACAAAAATGAACAAAGATTGAGCATAAAACCAAAAGAAATTCCACACAACAAATTCACACATCCAAAACATACACCATATATCATGTTTCTCTCTTCAGATCAAAATCCCAATTTAAAGCCAAAAAAAAAAAAATGAATGTAATCTCACCAAACCAACCAATCTCCAATTTTTAAACAAAAGAATCCAACACCATGAATCATACACCACAAATCTCCAAATCCAACAAATTCCTCCAAAAACCTTTCTTACTCAACCAATCAAAGAATAAGATATAAATAAATAAATAATCCAATATATGAAATTGAAATTATGCAAGTATCCAAATGAATAGGTTGTACAAAAATAATATAACAAAAATCAAAGAAAAATTCTTCAAATACAATTTTGGTAATACAACAACAATCAAAGAATTTTCAAATACAATTTAAGCCAAAATAAAGTACAATCACAACAAACATACAAATAACTATTTACAAACAAGCTAGTGATATGTGTGTTAGGATTGTGCCCTAGAAGTAATCATATATAAGTATTTTGCACATTAAATCAATTAAAGGCATTCTTTATCTTTCAATTTTTTTATTTCATATGTTCATGTATATAAAAACTGTTAGATAAAGTCTCAAGTACATTACTATGCTAAGAAAATCATGATAGAGATCGTGATGTGAGGTTCCTACTACACTAAAATGTTTTTGTTCTTAAATTATCCCTAATTGTAGTATTACTGAGATAGGACATCATTAATACGTTAAGATTAGCACGTGTTATACTTCTTGATTTGATCAAGCGGTGATTCTCACATCTATGAGTATTGTGATACTCAAAGTTAATACATGGATGCTTGTTATTTGAACAAGTACATTAGATGACCTAATTATGAGATAATTACATGAATAACTATTTAATATCAGTGATAGAATCTCGTTACAGCAAATATGCAAGTATCCATAGATTTGAGAACTCCAAGGTATTTTGTTTGCTAAGCGTTGTAATTTGATTCCAATCTTTGGAGTCTCTACAAGACTGCCTATGGGATAGACATTAGGGACAATGTTAAGTAAATGAAAGTAGTTGAAAGGATCAATAAAGGATTCACCACCCCTGATAGTATGAGCGAATGTCTCAAGGTTACTTGTAGGATTCATTACTCAAGAAATCATTGGCCAAGGCGACTATGTGTTGAAAATAGTTCCAATTGATACATATGATGAGTAATGGATTCTAAGAACAAGTACTAAAATATTCGGGTCAGAATTAATTAATATTCTAGAGGGAGTTGGCACTAATCCCATACTCTAAACTGAATGAAATATTGTACGGTGAAAGAAGGTTATTGCACTGATGTTTCTCTATTGAAAGGTTCATGTCAAACCACTTGACTTTCTGAATTTTTGGGTGGTCGTGTTGTATTGCTAGATACTGCTCATGATCTCCGAAATATGAATTTTTTAATTAGAGATTAATAAATTTAATCCTAATTAGAATTAATAAATTAATTCTAATTATTAAAAGGGTTATTAATTCTATTGTAATAGTATTAATTCATATTAGCTACCAAATGACTAGAAAACCTAATAGGTCACACACAATAGAGGAATTGGTACTCAAAATATTATTTGATAATATTATTATGGGCTAATTATAAAGTTTTATAATTATTTGGAGTTGAATTGTGATTATTAAATCTCTATAAATGAATTATAAACTTGTTATAATTCATAGGGCCTAATTGCAATTCTTAAAATTTTCAAGCCCATAATTGAAAAGAGGAACAAAAATTATTTGTTTCCTAAAAGGAATTAAGAAACTATACGTGTTCCTTTTTCCTTTTCTTGTGGCGGTTGTTTTGTGAAAAAAAAAAAGCAAATTAGTTTCCTATTCGTAAATAGAGGATTTTATTCTTTGTGTATATGTGAAAATTGACCACCCTAAGAAGAAAATTGAACACACAGAGAGTCTTTCTTCTTTTCTTTTCGAAGGAAAAGAAAATAATTTCCTCCTAAATTAAATTAATCATAAAGCTACCAAACATTATTCTACTAGTATAGATTTTGTTGGTTTCTGAGTACGTTCTTCTTGCGGATCAATATTAGAGAAATTCCTATCCTTGGAATTTGGTGACTCGATTGGATCGACTTTCGAAGGAGATTCGTGCAGAAGGAAAAATTTTAAAAGCTGTGTTTTTTAGGTAATTAAATTTTCTTCTCTTCTCATTATCCGTTTAATTACATACGACTGATCATTTGCATGGGTTTCATTTTATTTTTTCGCTGCATGTAAGTTAATTTGCATGATTGAAATCCAACAGTAGTATCATAACCATCTCGTATGTATTTTATGAATTTTATTATTATTTTAAAATTGTTTTCAAATAACTTCGACGTTATGAAATTGTTTCATAAATATTTTAAAATTTGAAATAGTTTCAAAATTATATCCGGATCCATGAAAATTTTTTCATGTAAAATTTTATTTTTGAAAAAATTTTGTTTTAGTGGGTTATAAATAAATAAATATATATATATTATATATATATATATATATACACTCATATTAATTACTGAAATTGATTTCGGTAAATTATAGAAATTGTTTCTTTAATTCACAAAAATTGTTTCTGTGGAAAAGAGAGAAAAAAAAAAGGTTTTGTTTCCATAAATTCGTTAAGGAAACTAAATCCAGAAAAAGAGGGGGAAAATTTTTGATTTTTGATTTTTTTTTTTTTTTGTTGCATCATCCTTGGGAGGCTTGTGCCCATTGATAGCAAGCTAAATTAAAAAAAATTAAAATATTCACATTGATGCTATATTCACGAAGATATTAGTATTTTTATAAATGATAGTATTGCGTGGATTGCATCAAGAAAAATTGCTGGCATTATTTTCTGCGCAGGGCCATGTGAAAGCTGAAATTTTTTTTGGTTGCATCCTCATGAGGATGACTTAAAAGCCTTGGGAGGCTTGTGCCAATTATTTTTTTTAACAAAAAATAATAATAATAGTTGAAGCCTTGCACGGCTATGCCAGGCCGTGTGAAGTTCACTGATTCTTGATTGGAAATATTTTCCAATCAACGAATCAATATAAAATTTTTTTTAAAAAAACTATTATAGTTTCAATCTTCATGCTTTGACCCCTATTTTACTAGTTTTTCTTCAAACATCCATTGAAATATTTTTATTCCAATAGGACCCTAAGATTTTTACAAAAATTTGATTTTGGGATTAATTCATTAAATTTCTAAAATAATGATTTTAGAATTTATTATTTGATGCATATTTATTTATTTATTTTTGCTTAATGTGTTTTAAGCATAATATTAGCATGTTGGCTTGGTTATGGACTTAGACCAAATTAATGTAATTAATTTAAATTATGTCATTCGTTTTATCGCTTTGTTTTGAATAAATAGAGCATATATGTCCTGCCTTTCTCTGTAATTCTCTTGTAATTTCTCTTCTCATCAAATTCCTCTCAAATGTAACTCGAGGTTTCTTCATTAGGAATTTATGTAATTAAATTACATAGGCTAAATAAGATTAGAAATTATTTTATGAATCTATAGAGATGGCGACCAAGGCGAAGCAAGAAGATAGTAAGACTTTCTTTTCAAAACATGCATGAACACATAGGTTTTGGCCAAAATTAATTTCCTTCTTGGCTCAAGGAAATTAATCTAGAAAGGTCCATAACAAAGCCATGTAATTAAGTCTATTACAATTATGTCAAAGTGTTGATATTTTGCATGCAAACGATGAGACTATTAATTCAATAATTAAAATTCCTCAAACAATATTAAATCTAAATCTTTCTATTAATATAGTAAGAACGAGAGTTCTTTTTCGAGATTAGGTTATTGGGCATACCTAAGCTTACTCGATATTGAACACGTTCAAGCTATGGAATATGATTACTGATTAATAGGTTGGATTTAACTAACATCTTTATCCCAGTTGGGTAAACCCAAGTATAAAGAATATTAGAGGTTGAGTTGGAGTAGCACTAAGTGCTTTAAGATTAAAATATGCTAATCACCTATCGATCTTGTAGTTATATTTGATGTAATTGCTATTAGATACTTATCATTGAATTTAAGAATAGTTTGTTGGGTATACCCAAGGTCATTCTTAAAGAATTTAGATACCAAACCACTAGGAAAGCTTCCAGCAGGCTTTCTCGAGTCAATTGTGAGGGCCATTGATCTGAAGAAAATAGTAGGTTAAATATGCGTTTAATTAAAGACCTAATTAAATTGATTTCATGTGCATATACATAGTCTAATGTCTCTTATCTTTCATCTAGGTCATTGCATCATGGCAACAAATTTAAACTTACGTAGTATTTTGGAAACAAACAAGCTCACCGAATCAAACTTCTTGGATTGGTATAGAAATTTGAGAATTGTTCTCAAATTGAAAAAGTTGCTCCACGTGTTAGATGCTTCAATTCCACCACCACCAACTGATGATGCTCTTGCTAAAGAGCATGAAGTCCATAACAAGCATAAAGAGGACAGCGACACAGCATCTTGTATCATGCAGGCATCAATGACCACTGAGCTTCAAAAATAGCATGAGTGTATGGATGCTCATACTATTATCTTCCATCTAAGAGAGCTTTTTGATAAGCAAGCAAGGACAGAGAGATATGAGATATCTAAGCATTTATTCCATTCTAAGATAGTAGAAAGCACTTCAGTAGCCACTCATGGACTTAAGATGCTAGGGTTAATTAAGAAACTTAGATCACTTTAGTTGACTATGGATCATGAATTAATTATAGACTTGATTCTTCAATCTTTGCCAATTAGTTTTTCACAATTTGGGATGAACTACCAGAGAATAAGATTGAGACTACAATACCTGAGTTGATCAACCTTCTTAAGACTGTAGAGTCGTCTATGAAAAAAGAAAATAATGCAGTCTTATAGGTTGATTCTTTTTCTAAAAGAAAAAATGTTTCTAAAAAGAAAAAGAAGAATCCAATTAAACCTAAAGGTGGTTTAAAGAAGAAAAAGATAGCTACCAAAGGCCATATCACCATTGTGGGAAAATGGGTCATTGGAGGTGCAACTACAAAAGCTACTTGGAGACTCTTAAAGAGAAGAAGCAAAAGGAGAAGTTTGCAAGCACTTCTACTTCCACTCCTTGTATGTTTATGATTAAGATCAATACTGCCTTTAATAATGAGATATGGGTATTGAATACCAATTGTAGATCTCATTTGTGTAATAATTTGTAAGGACTAAAGAGTAATAAGAAGCTGGAGAAAGGTGATGTGGGCCTTCGTACAGTAAATAGAGCAAAGGTTGCTACACTTACTGTAAGGACTTATCATCTACACCTACCATCCGGATTAATTCTAGAATTAGAAAACTATTTTTATGTATCACTTTTATTTAAAAACATTATCTCAGTTGCTTGTTTAGAGTTGCTTGGATTTCATTTAAATTTTAAGAGTAAAAGTTGTTCTTTTTCATTAAATGATATCCGTTATGGTACTATAACTTTGATGAATGGTTTATATGTTTTAGAAATGGAAAATCAAGTTCTCAATATAAACAATAAAAGGCCAAGAAAAGATAACATAAACCCATCCTACTTATGGCATTGTTGTTTAGGCCATGTAAAAGAAAATCGCATTTCTAAGTTACATAAGTGTGGTGACTTAAGGTCATTTCATTTTGAATCATATGAGACTTGTGAATCTTGCTTACTAGGAAAAATGACTACAACCTATTTTTCTAAGAAAGGGAAAAGGGCTGGATAATTATTGGAACTAATACATACTAATGTATGTGGACCAATGACATTGCAAGTAAGAGGGGATTATTAATACTTTATTACCTTTATCGATGATTATTCTTGATTTAAGTATTTGTATTTAAAGAAATAAAAATCTGAAGCCTTTGACAAGTTTAAAGAATTTAGAAATGAAGTAAAGAAACTACTTTGTAAGAGTATAAAAACCTTAAAATCTATTCGAGGAGGAGAATACTTAAGCCAAGAGTTTCTTAGTTATCTTAGAGATAATGGAATATTTTTTTAATAGACTCCACCACATACACCTCAATATAATAGTGTATCTGAGAGAATGAATTGAACTTTATTAGATATAGTTCAATCCATGATGGCTTTTACTGATCTACCAAAATCATTTTAGGAATGTGCACTAGAAACCGTTGTTTACATACTAAACAAAGTTCCATCAAAGATGGTTGACACTACTCTATTCGAGTTATTTTATAGTAGAAGATCAAAGCTAACTCACATGAGAATTCGGGGATGTCCTACTTATGTGAAGAGAACAAAGTCAGATAAATTAGAAATAAATCAGACAAGTATTTATTTGTTGGATATCCAAAAGAATCTCATGGATATTATTTCTATCTCCTTATTGAAAACAAATTGTTTGTTTCAAGGCATGCTATTTTCTTAGAAAAGAAATTTGTGTTAGTGTTATGCCCTAGAGGCAATCACTTATACGTTGTATATGACATATTTTATTTTAATAAAATTCATTATTTATCTTATAGTTTCTTTTGTTTACTTTTATGTAATATAACTGTTAGATAAAGTCCTTAGTACAACACTGTGTTAAGAAAATCATAATAGAGATCATGATATGAGATTCCTACTACATTGTATAGTATTAGTACTTAAATAGTCCCTAATCGTAGATTTAATAAGACTGAACATCATTAATGCGATAAGACTAACATGTGTTAGACTTCCTGTTTTGATCAGGGGTGGTTCTCATATCCGTGAGTATTGAGATACTCAAAGTTAACATGTGGGTGCTTATTAATGGAACAAGTTCATTGGATGACCTAGCTATGAGATAATCACATGGATAACTATTTAGTACCAGTGATATAATCTCAATATAGTAAACGTGCAAGTATCATTAGACTTGAGATCTCCAAGGTACTTTGTTTACTGAACATTGTGCTTTGATTCCAATCTCTGGAGCCAGATCGAAGGCTGCCTATGGAATGGATATTGGGTACATTGTGAGGTAAACGAAAGTAGTTGAGAGGGTCAATAAAAGATTCATCACTCCTAATAGTAGGGGCAAATATCTCACGGCCACCTGTAGGAATTACTACTCAAGAAGCCTTTGGCCAAGGCAACTGTGTATTGGAAACAGTTCCAATTGATACACATCTAGAGTAGTGGGTTCCTGGTACAAGTACTATTATATTCGGGCCAGAATTAATATATATTCTGGAGGGAGTTAGCACTAATTTCGTACTCCAAAGCGAATGAGATATTATATGGTGAAAGGAGTTAATTGCACTGTAGTTTGTTATTGAATGGTTCATGTCAAACCACTTGACTTCCTGGACTTTTAGGTGGTCATATGTGTTACTAGATACCTCTCATGATCTAGGAATATGGGTTTATTAATTAATAAATTAATAAACCAATCTTGATTAGAATCAATATGATTAATTCTAATTAATTATAGATTATTAATCTCAAAGACGTTTGGATTAATTCATGTTCTCTACCAATTGATTAGGAAACCTAATAGGTCACACACATTAGAGGATTATATACTCAAGATGTTATTTGATAACATAGTGGGGTTAATTGCGAGAAAGAGAAATTGTTGTGGATAAATTACAATTAGTTATAATTATGGTCCAAATTGTAATTGTGAAAACTTTATGTTTCCAATTATAATTAGGAAATTCTAACTGCTTTAGAATTCTCAGTTTATCAGTGATTTTTCGTGGCATATAGGGGATATGCACAAAACCCTAATGGCAAGGGTGATTCATGAAACAACAGCTTGCAACCTTCTCTCTCTCTCTCTCTCTCTCTCTCTCTCTCTCTCTCTCTCTCTCTCTCTCTCTCATTTTTCCTGAAAAACTAGAAGAACCCTAGCCGCCATTTTGGTTTATGCTAGCACATAAACATCATGGTGCTTGAGTGTCATCCTCTGTGTGGATTTCTATTAGAAATAATCACACACTGTGATTATAGTAGTTGGACGCTCAACTCTCGTGGTGTTTGATTAAGAGGATTATTGGATCGTAACTCGACTTGAAGAAGGAAAATTTTGTTTTCTACACGATCAAAGAAAGGTAAAATGCTATTACCTTTGTTCTCTTTATGTCTTGTTTTCCACACATATGTGAATCCTGAGATGGTATCTCGTTTTAATTTTTCGCTGTGCCATATATGATATGCATGAGAGATACCCAACAATTTGTGCTTAAAGGAGATAGTGGGAGCAAGATTGAAATTAGTGAAGTTCAAAAAGCCCAAACAAACAATGATCAACCAGTTGATCTTGAGTCTATTGATTAAATAGATTAACCTTCTACTACACAAGAACCTCGTAGGTCAAGTAGAATATGAGTGGCACTTGAGAGATGGATTTCTCATTACTGACCATAATGGCGTATTGCTCATAGAAGAAGATGAGCCTATCACTCACGATAAAGTTCTAAATAGTTTAGAATCTGACAAATGGTTTGAAGCTATGAAGTCAGAAATGAATTCCATGTATGACAACCAAGTTTAGACTTTGGTTGATCCACCTGAAGAGATAAAACCCATAGGGTACAAATGAATTTTCAAGAAGAAAATCGATATGGATGGTAAAGTAATTACCTATAAAGTGCGATTGGTTGCAAAATGTTACCGTAAAAACAAGGTATTGATTATGATGGTTTAGCAAATGAATGTGAAAATACTTTTTCTTAATGGAAATCTGACTAAGGAAGTGTACATGACACATCCTGAGGGTTTCGCATCCAATAATCACACAAAAGTGTGCAAGCTGCAAATGTCCATTTATGGACTAAAGCAAGCTTCTAGGAGTTGGAACATCCATCTTGATGAAACAATTAAAGAATTCGACTTCAAACAAAACATAAATGAACCTTGTGTATACAAGAAGGTTAGTGGGAGGACAATTATTTTCCTATTACTATATGTAGATGACATATTTCTAATAGGAAATGATGGCTCTATTCTACAATCAGTCAAGATTTAATTATCTAAGAAGTTCTCCATGAAAGACCTTAGAGATGCAACCCATATTCTGGGAATAAAGACCTATAGAGATAGATCAAAAAGGTTGCTTGGTTTTTCACAATCTACATATATAAACAAAGTGCTAAAGAAGTTTAGCATGGATCAATCTAAGAAGGGATTCTTACCCATGACCCATAGGGTAAGCCTTTCAAAATCTATGTGTCGTAAGACACAAGACGAAAGGGATCACATGAATAAGATACCATATACTTCGGTAATTGGTTCTATCATGTATGCTATGATATGTACTAGGGCTGATGTATCTTGTGCTTTTAATTTGATGAGTAAATTCTAATCAAACCCTAGAGAAGGTCATTAGATGGCTGTCAAGAATATCCTTAAGTATTTGAGAAGAACTAAGAATGTATTCTTGGTATATGGAGATGGTGACTTGTAAGTTAGATGGTATACCAATGCTAGTTTCCAATCTGATAAGGATAATTACAAATCCTAATCAGGATACGTGTTCATTTTTGTAGGTAGGGAAGTTAGTTAGAAAAGTTTCAAATTAACAAGATACAACTACCGACTCAACCACTGAAGTTGAGTACATAGTAGCTTTCAAATCAACTAAGGAGACGGTCTGGATTAAGAAGTTCATTACAGAACTAGGTGTGGTACCTAGCATTATTGATCTAATACCCTTGTATTGTGATAACAATGGAGCCATTGCACGAGCAAAGGAGCTAGGGTCTCATCAGTGATCCAAACATGTACTTCGGTGCTATCACTTGATTAGAGAAATCAATGATAGAAAATATGTAAAGATAGAGAGAGTGTTATACTTGCCAATTACAAAGGTATTATCCCAAAAGAAACATGATGGTCATGATCAATCATTTGGTATTAGATACATGAATGATTAGGTCTAGTGCAAGTGGGAGATTATTAGGAAAGTGCCCCAAAAGCAGTCATTTATACAATGTATTTTGCACATTAAATCATTAAAAGGTATTCTTTATCTTTTAGTTTCTTTATTCAATATGTTTATATATAAAAAAACTATTAGATAAAGTCTCAAGTACAACATTGTGTTAAGAAAATCATGATAGAGATTGTGATGTGAGATTCATATTACACTAGAATGTGTTTGTTCTTAAATTATCACTAGTTATAGTATTAATGAGATAGGACATCATTAATACGTTAAGATTAGCACGTGTTATACTTCTTGATTTGATCAAGCGGTAATTCTCACATCCGTGAGTATTGTGATACTCAAATTTAACATGTGGATACTTATTATTTGAACAAGGACATTAGATGACCTAGCCATGAGATAATTACATGGATAACTATTTAGTATCAGTGATAGAATCTCGTTATAGCAAATATGCAAGTATCTTTAAACTTAAAAACTCTAAGGTATTTTATTTACTAAGCGTTATACTTTGATTCCAATATATGGAGTCCTTACAAGACCGCCTATGGGATGGACATTGGGTACAACATGAAGTAAACGAAAGTAGTTGAGAGGGTAAATAAATGATTCACTACTCCTAATAATATAAGTGAATATCTCAAGGCCACTTGTAGGAATCATTACTCAAGATGTCCTTGGCCAAGGCGACTATGTATTGGAATTAGTTTCAATTTATATACATGATGAGTAATAGATTTTGAGAACAAGTACTAAAATATTTGGGCCAGAATTAATTAATATCCTGGAAGGAGTTGGCACTAATTCCATACTCTAAACCAAATGAGATATTATATGGTGAAAGGAGTTTATTGCACTAACGTTTCGCTATTGAAAGGTACATGTCGAGCTACTTGAATTTCTGAATTTTTGGGTAGTCATGATGTATTGCTAGATACCACTCATGATCTACAAAATATGAATTTATTAATTAATAAATTAATAAATTTAATCCTAATTAGAATTAATAAATTATTCTAATTATTAAAAGGGTTATTAATTCTTATATGATAGTATTAATTCATATTAGCTACCAAATGACCAGAAAACCTAATAGGTCACACACAATAGAGGAAGTGGTACTCAAAATATTATTTGATAATATTATAGGGTTAATTTGTGAAAAGAAATAATTATTATGGGCTAATTATAAAGTTTTATAATTATTTGGAGTTGAATTGTGATTATTAAATCCCTATAGGTGAATTATAAACTTGTTATAAGAAAGAAAATAATTTCCTCCCAAATTAAATTAATCACAAAGCTACCAAACATTATTCTACTAGTATAGATTTTGTTGGTTTTTGGGTACGTTCTTCGTGTAGATCAATATTACATAAATTCCTATCCTTGGAATTTGGTGGCTCAATTGGATCGACTTTCGAAGGGGATTTATGCAAGGAAAAATTTTAAAAGCTGCGTGTTTGAGGTAATTAATTTTTCTTCCCTTCTCATGATCCGTTTAATTATATACTAGTGATCCTTTGTGTGGATTTCATTTTATTTTTTTGCTGCATGTAAACTGGTTTGCATGATCAAAATCTAATTGTATGCAAGTGTATGTACAATTACAAGGCTAAATTAACAAGAATTAAAGTTTTTTAAAATGTAACCAACACCGTTCCCTGGCAACGGTGCCAAAAACTTGATATGCGTGGTTTGTATGTGAAAAATCTCAATCATTGTGCTCAACATACACACAAGTTTTAAAAGTTAAAATGCCAAATAGAATCATACAACACACACATATAGAGACAGGTGCACTTATCGTATAGTCTAGTATTGTTGGCAAGTATCAAAGAACCATAAGGAATGAAGGTTATCACTCCTACTTACTTCTTCCTCATTGTTTAGCCAAAAGTAAATGTAAGGTGTAAACTAACTACATGAGAATAGAGGTTATGTTCTTGTACACAAGAGAAAGTCATAATACCCTTAAGGAATAAGAATGAGAAAATCCCATGCAACAAAGAGAAATTCCCCCACTTAAGACCTATGAAATGTGTACGCTTTGAACCTATAATTCCTAATTCTAGGCACTGGAATGAGTCATAAGTCAATCTTACCCTCTCTTGAGTTATGATATTTCTATCCCTATGTTTGATAGATCAATATCTCTACCTAACCAACGAAGCCTAAAGGTGCATTAGTCATTACTCACCATTCCAAATCTTTAGAAGGTCATAAAATCCCTATCTCTAGGTAATTTCATAAATTCTTTGGTTATTAGCCCCAATTTCCAACCTCTCTCTCGAGTTAATTGAAAATAGCAAATGCTAACCTAATTTGTAACACCCCCCGAAGCCTAGGCCCGCCAGGGCCGGGGATGTCGCCTCGTCCAAAGGACAAGGGGTCTTTATAACTAGGTCACACAAACAAATTGCGGAATAAAAATAATATTTAACTTAAAAAGTTATTACAACCCAGAGAAAACTTCAAGAATAAATCCATGAATTCCAAACAAAACCATAAATAAAATTATTCACTCTCGCCTCCCCAAAGCAATACATAAAATCAAAAGACACATTCTCTTCCCGAGCAGATATTACTAGCCACTCAACTCCATAGTAGGATCATCCTGAAATCATGATAGAAAGGTGATGAGACAGAAATCTCAGTAAGTCCGTGTGTGCTTTGGGTGTTTAGTGAAATCAGTTCATGAATACAGAGTGTGAAACTTTTATAAGAGAAAACATTGGCAAGCATCAAGCATTAGTCAAAAGTAAGAGTAGCGTTTTAGCTTATCTAGCCATACACAAGTAATGAAATCAACCACTCGAAAGAAAGGGATATGGGTTACCACACGTTGGGCCCCATAACCGGACAAAATGCCGACACTTTGTGCAGACTGACAAAAGTAGACTGGGCAAGATACTCCTCCTTCTCTATACCCAAACAACAACCGGGTGTCCATTCCGGCAAACACAGTTACTTGACTGAAAACTGTTGGATTGTATGCCCTCTTAGACTAGGTTTCTGATGTAAAATCGAATATTTTAATGAAAGAATTTATTTTCAGAAATTGTTTGTGAATTTACTTTTTATTTGTGTACGATTTTCGTTTGGAACAGACCCATTGTGTTTAAATAAGTGATCCATGTGAATGGTGGTCTTTCACAGTAAGGTATGGATCACGGGTTATTTAACACATAAAAATTTGTTCTTAACCTATTGATGAGACTGGGAACCTCATCATGTTTAGGTTATTATGTTATGAATTCCAAATGGGGAATGGCTTACCTTTAGCCAGTGGATAGTCCACTCACTTCATGACATAAGCGTATTTCGAATACGTAGAACAGGACCTGTAGTAGTGGTTTCTCAAAGTACCATATGGTAGAAACCTAGACTACAACCGCTACAGCGTGGACTAGTACTCTACGACTTGAGTATGAGTTGGTGGTCTAGCGAAGCTGGAAGCATATACTTTGATTTGCTGTAGTTGAGGTTCTATCGTAGGGCCAATATACTTGCATGTTGGGTATGTGTGACTAGTTAGTTAAGACAGACTTATACAAGATAGTTTCTGCACTATATCGCCCCTTGTGGTTGTCCGAATGGTCTAAATTATCCAGGGCCCTGGGAAACATGACTTGGATGTTTGCTTTAGGGTAGCTCCCTTAGAAAGCGGAAACACTCCAGGAAGTCGTGGACCATTGGATTAGAAGCCTAAGGATGGTAGATGTCATTTAGGGGGGTGTTAGTACACTTCTTCCTCTCTAAATGTACGGCGATGTGTAGAGGGGTATTTTAGTCATTTCACCTGTAGGTCGGAGACTTTGCGAATGCAGCATTGTCCTTGGGGTCAATATTTCCTTATGGTGATATTAGGAAATATTTAAAATGCAAAATACAGCTATTTATATAGCAGGGGTATTTTGGTCATTTTAGCAACTAAGGCGATGTGTCTTTTTGGTCCTCGGAATAGCCCGTAAGTCCTAACTAATTTTGGGTTGAGGAATTGGTCTCAGTTGAAGAGAATTTTATTTTATTCAGGAAGTCTAATTTATTATTGGACTGGAATAAAATAAATAAATAAATAAAAATAGGAGTTGAGAGAAAATTATTTATCTAGTTTATTTGGTTAATTAATTATTCAGGGCCTAGGTCCAGTATGAATAATTAAGAAATTAACCTGGGCTTAAACTAGGAAAAATAATTAATGTTTAATTATTTATTGGGTTATTTATATAGGCCCAAGAAATAAATAATTAAAGATTAATTATTTTGGTTCATTTGGGCTCATTAATTATTTATTGGGTTATTTATATAAGCCCAGGAAATAAATAATTAATGTTGATTATTTTGGGCCTTTTGGGTCCAAGAAAAATAATAAATATTTATCTGGCCCAATAGCTTGGACCTTAGGATTTTTTCCAGATATGGTTAAGAGGAGTTTAGGGTTAGGCCAAACTGATTCTCAGGATAACATCCGGGTGTTTTGAAATCCCGGGGATAAGTTTATCAGATAATGAGAGACCTAATTTTGGCTAACTAATAAACAACTCTCTGGAAAAGGAAAAAAACCTCAGTTTTCCCTACCAAACAGAGACTCACGTCGTCTCTCTCTGCTCTCTCTCACGTTTCTTCTTCTTGATTTCTCCTTGGACTTTGCTAACCAATAGCAGATAAACCAAGGAGAATTGAGACCCTTCCTATTCACCATAGTGTTCACCGACTAGAGGTTAGACAGAGGAATATCCCGAGTGCTGGAAAGCTTGGCATTGATGCAAACAAGGCGAAGTAGAAGGCTAGCGGGTGTTCAACCAGGAGCTTCTTCAAGTGGGCAAAGCGAGGCGATTCCAGTCGTTCAATCCGCTCCTACTCAACCTAGACGGGTTAAGGAGCGCAAAGGTATGATCTTCACGCTTCCGCATGGCCTTTATGGCTCGCGTTTAATTTTTCTCTCTATTTTTTTTTCCCGTCCATGGCTCCCCTGTTTCTGCGTTCCCTCAATGTGGTATCAGAGACTGGTTTTTGATCAATATAGGGAGCATGGTAGTTAATAAAAATGGAGAAGATGATTATACCTGTGATCCTTCGCTGTTTTGGTATGGGATAGGTAGATTTGTAAGCTTCACAGTGGAAGCATAGGCATCTCTGTAATTTTTTTTGGCTTTCATGTTTTAATTATGTAAACCCAATTTAGATGGGTATAGGCGATTGTGTTTTTATATTGGATGTTTTTTGTAAGTAAAAATGTCCAAAAAGAAATAAGAAAAAATTGAAGAAGAGAAAGTTCTGCAATTTTCGCATGAGAGAGAAAGAAAAATGAAGAAGAAAACTGTTCCTAAGCCGTGTGAGCCGAGCCGAGCCTCGGCCGAGCCGCTGCCGAGATTATGAGTGAAGCCACGCTATTCATGCCTTGGAGCCGAGCCGATTTGGAGGAAAATTAAGCCGATTTCGTTGCTCAATTGCAACTTCAATTTGCGCAGGTCGAGCGGCGGTATCGGGCGAGTATGCGGGTCGCACGCGGGTCGGCAGCAGAGGAGAACCGGGCGCGGGGCACTCGGGCGGGCGGGTCGCGGCTTGGCGGGTTGAGGCAGCGTCTGATCTGGTGCGGCTGGTGCACCGGGGGCGCGGTGGACCGCAGGCCATGCGGGCGCGGATCCGATGCGGTGGGTTCAGTGGACCGCCAGTGTTTTTTGCAATTTTTTTTATTTTTTTTTTATTTTTCATTTTGGGTCCCATACCAGGCGAAGTTAATATTTTTTCAATATTTATATTCTTGGAATATATTTGCATGAAAAATATTAGTAAGGGATTTTAGGATTAAATAAGATCATTAATTAATTAATTAATATGTTTAATTCTATTCTTTGGGCACTTAGGTTTAAAAAATAGAAAAGCATGAAAACGTTTATTGTTTTCTAGCATGCTATTTTTTTATGTACCTATGTGTGCTTTTTCTCAAAGACCAAAGTCTTTGGGAACCTTTGTTTTGGCAAGGAAAAGTATTTTTCTTTAAAAACTAAATGGTTATTTTAATTGGTACAAAAATTAATCCTTGAATATTTTCTCAAAGGATTTAATCCTTGACATAGAAAATATATTGGATTTAGATATTTTTGTAAATTAAAATGGAGAGCCATTTTGTTTTGTGTTGGACTAGAAAAATGATTTTGTCAAATAAGCTTGAGACCAAAGTCTCTAGAAAGTTTTAATTGGAAAAATTTTGAAATCATTAAGTTTTAACTTAAATAAAATTAGTCCATGGAGAAAATCTCTCAAAGGATATAAGCCTTGACATAGAGATTTTGTTGGACTTAGATATTTTATTTTTTGAGTTAAGGAAAAACTTAATGGAAATTTCAAAAGGATATTTTCCAGAAAAACCTTTATTTTAAAAGACTAAATGGGAGAGGGGTTCCAACGGCCCCACGGCTTCCATCACGGTCCTCATTAGAGATCGTGGATCCCCTCGCGTCACCCTGGGAGTGAACCCGTATAGGATGGAGATACCACAAGGATCTAGATCTAATGGAAGGATGTAATTAATAACCTGGGGCACGTACTATGATTGGCCAGCCCACGTTGGAGGTTATAGTGCTAGGTATGCCCATAGGAAATGAGAGGAAACGACCATCCCACGATGGAGTTATTCTCTAGACCATTACCTAGAAGGGAAATTAATTTGTGGTGGTTAATACACTTAGCTTAGGAAACTGTTAATCTTCCCAAGAAGCTATGTCAGTTTTCCTAAGAGCCAAATTATTTTCAGTGCACAAATTTTATTTTGTTTTCACAAACTAATTTCTTTCTTTTATTTTCGATTTTTAGAAATTGTGGGAGGTTCTTTTAGTCCATTGGCCATTATTCTCAGGGAGAATAAGTTAACGGGTCCAAACTATGTGAACTGGAAAAGGAACCTGGACATAATACTCACAGCCGAGGAGTATAAGTATGTCCTTTACGAAACCTGTCCTATTATCGGGGAAGGTTCCACCGCTGAAGAGCGAGAGGCTGAAAAGGCATGGAAGAAAGCTGACGAAATGGCACGTTGCTATATGTTAGCTTCCATGTCTAATGTGCTCCAGTCAAAACACGAGCACATGGCTTCTGCATATGACATAAGTCAATCATTGGCAACTATGTTCGCAGACAAGAGCCGGCCCGCAAGGTAGGAGGCTCTTCAAACTATTGTGAACACTAAGATGGCTGGGGGAACATCAGTCCGAGAGCATATGCTCAAGATGATTTCTGCTTTCGAGGAGGCAGAAATCTTAGGGGCTGTCATTGACCCCGAGAGCCAAGTGGACATGGTTCTCGAATCTCTACCGGGCTCTTTCACTCAATTCAAGTTAAACTATAACATGAACAAGTTGAACATGAGTCTAACTGAACTGATGAAGGAGCTCCAGATGGTGGAGAAGGTCATGAAGCCGCAGTCTAAGGCCATGATTGCTAAGGCCTCTTCTTCAAGAACTGGGCCTAAGCCCAGAAAGTTCAAGAGGAAGAAGGGGAATGCAGCAGCCCAACCCAAGAACCAGCCCAAGGACAAACCAAAGGGCAAGTGCTTCAAGTGTGGAAAGAAGGGACACTCGGAAAAAAGAGTGTCCGGATCTTCGAGCCAAGAAAAACCCCACGAGGTAATGTTTACTATCTAGAGTCCATATCAATGGTAGGATCAACTTCCACTTGGATTGTTGATTCAGGAGCCACTGATCATATCTGTAACTCCTTGCAGGGGTTTAGGAAGATAAGAAGACTCAAGAAGGGCGAACATGGGCTTCGAGTGGGAAATGGAGCACAAGTCTGGGCCCTTGCAGTGGGAGAGCTGGATCTCATTTTTTATTGTAATAAGATAGTGGTTTTAAAAGACATTTTATATGTACCTGGTTTTCGTCAGAATTTGATTTCAGTTGCAAAACTTATTAATCAAGGATATTCTGTATCTTTCCATTCTGGTATTTCTATCAATAGAGATGGAGAAATTATATGTACTGGGCACATGTATGGAAATTTGTTCTTTTTAAACCCTATTAACAAACAATCAAATAACGCTCAATCTGAATCTTTAACTAAGAAGAGAAAGACCAATATCAATGATTCATACCTTTGGCATCTGAGGTTGGGTCATATTAACTCAACCAGGATTCAGAGGCTAATCCATGATGGGCCTTTGAGCTCATTGAGATTGGAAAGTTGGCCTCAGTGTGAATCCTGCCTAATAGGAAAAATGACCAAGAGGTCATTTACACCAAAGACGGATAGAGCCAAGGAGGTGTTGAGTCTTGTTCACACTGATGTGTGCGGTCCATTGTCTACACCAGCTAGGGGAGGTTTTGAGTACTTCATCACGTTCACGGATGATTGTACGAGGTATGGTTACATTTACCTGATGAGACGCAAATCTGACTCTTTTGACAAGTTCAAAGAGTTTAAGGCTGAAGTGGAGCGTCGAACAGGTAAATTAATCAAAATCTTACGATCGGATCGTGGTGGAGAGTACCTCCTAGGTGAATTCAAGGACTACATGGTACATCATGGGATAGTATCCCAGCTCTCTGCGCCGGGAACCCCCCAGCAGAACGGAGTAGCTGAGAGAATGAACAGAACGTTGCTGGAAATAGTCCGAAGCATGATGTCTCATGCTACTCTTCCAGTATCCTTTTGGGGATATGCCCTGGAAACAGCGGCATATATTCTGAACTTGGTGCCTTCCAAGTCAGTACCTAGGACTTCCTATGAGATGTGGACTAGGCGTAAGCCAAGTCTGAATCATCTCAGGATTTGGGGATGTCCAACTTATGTACTGATCAAGGGAGACAAATTGGAATCAAGATCAGAATTATGCTATTTTATTGGGTATCCAAAAGGGACAAAAGGAGGCTACTTTTATCATTCTAAGGAGCAGAAGGTACTAGTCAGTACCAATGCTAGATACTTAGAAGATGATCAAAGTACTTCCACTAAAGGTTCAACGAGGTTGGAACTTCAGGAGAAGTTATCTACGGAATCAACTTCTTCTTACCCGATTCTGGAACAAGAAGAGGCACAGCCTCAAGAGCCTGTGCAAATAGAGCCTCGTCGTAGTAGGAGAGTGTCTAGGGTTCCGGATAGATGGACTGGAGAAGCTTTTGAGCTGGTCTCCGACCATCAGGAACAAGACCCCGCTAGATACGAGGAGGCTATTGCTGATGCCGATGCAAATCTGTGGCATGAAGCAATGAAAGCCGAGATTAAGTCTATGTACCTCAATCAGGTTTGGGATCTTGTAGCTTCACCTAAAAGGATAAAACCCATTGGGAGCAAGTGGGTATACAAGAGAAAGAGAGGAGCGGATGGGAAGGTGGAAACCTTCAAAGCTAGGCTTGTGGCGAAAGGGTATACTCAAAAAGAGGGTATCGACTATGAGGAAACCTTTTCCCCGGTAGCTATGCTTAAATCCATCTGCATCCTCCTTGCCGTCGCCTGTCACTATGACTACAAGATATGGCAAATGGATGTCAAGACGGCATTCTTGAATGGCCATCTTAGCGAAGACATCTATATGTCCCAACCGGAAGGCTTCATTGCTGAAGGCCAGGAACACATGGTTTGCAAGTTTAAGAAGTCCATTTATGGACTTAAGCAGGCATCGAGAGCATGGAACATTCATTTTGATGAGACCGTAAAGTCTTATGGTTTTATTCAAAACGAAGATGAACCATGCGTGTACAGGAAACTTGAAGGCATTAATATGGTTTTTCTTGTCCTGTATGTGGATGACATTCTACTCATTGGAAATGATGTAGGGACATTGTCATCTACAAAGGTTTAGCTGTCTAGTCAATTCAGTATGAAGGACTTGGGAGAAGACAGCTACATTCTCGGGATTAGGCTTCTTAGAAATAGGAAGCAGAGAATGTTAGGATTATCCCAAGCGACATACATTGACAAGATGCTGGCCAAGTACAGCATGGACTCATGCAAAGGAGCTCTAATCCCTTGCAAACATGGGTTGTCATTTTCTTTGAAGGACTGTCCTAAGTCTCAAGAAGAAAAGGACAGAATTAGTAGGATTCCCTACGCTTCGGCTATGGGAAGTCTCATGTACGCTATGCTGTGTACTAGGCCAGATATCTGCTTTACCGTGGGCTTAGTTAGCAGATATCAGTCAAACCCAGGGGAGGTTCATTGGCAAGCTGTAAAGTATATTCTCAAGTACCTCAAGGGAACGAGAGATTATATGCTGGTTTACAGGGCTGATGATTTGGTTCCTATAGGATACACAAACTCAGACTTCCAGGCGGATAAGGATGAGAGAAAATCCACTAGTGGATATGTCTTCACCTTGTCTGGAGGAGCAATTTCATGGAGAAGTCTCAAGCAATCTTATATTGCTGACTCAACTATGGAAACTGAGTATGTGGCAGCTTCGGAAGCGTCCAAGGAAGCAGTTTGGCTCCGGAAGTTCCTTTCAGAACTTGGAGTCGTACCACATATGGACAGGCCGGTTGTGATGTATTGCGACAACACTGGAGTAGTATCGCAATCTAAGGAGTCTCGGAACCACAAGAATGGGAAACACATCGAGAGGAAGTACCACCTGATCCGGGATTTCATCCAAAGACAGGAAGTCGTGGTGGAGCATATTACCTCAGAAAATAATCTAGCAGACCCATTCACCAAGCCTTTGGCTAAGAGAGTCTTCAAGAGACACTTAGACGCCATAGGGGTGGGCACCTATGGACTTACCTAGTCTTAGACTACAAGTGGGAGATTGTTGGATTGTATGCCCTCTTAGACTAGGTTTCTGATGTAAAATCGAATATTTTAATGAAAGAATTTATTTTCAGAAATTGTTTGTGAATTTACTTTTTATTTGTGTACGATTTTCGTTTGGAACAGACCCATTGTGTTTAAATAAGTGATCCATGTGAATGGTGGTCTTTCACAGTAAGGTATGGATCACGGGTTATTTAACACATAAACATTTGTTCTTAACCTATTGATGAGACTGGGAACCTCATCATGTTTAGGTTATTATGTTATGAATTCCAAATGGGGAATGGCTTACCTTTAGCCAGTGGATAGTCCACTCACTTCATGACATAAGCGTATTTCGAATACGCAGAACAGGACCTGTAGTAGTGGTTTCTCAAAGTACTATATGGTAGAAACCTAGACTACAACCGCTACAGCGTGGACTAGTACTCTACGATTTGAGTATGAGTTGGTGGTCTAGCGAAGCTGGAAGCATATACTTTGATTTGCTGTAGTTGAGGTTCTATCGTAGGGCCAATATACTTGCATGTTGGGTATGTGTGACTAGTTAGTTAAGATAGACTTATACAAGATAGTTTCTACACTATATCGCCCTTTGTGGTTGTCCGAATGGTCTAAATTTTCCAGGGCCCTGGGAAACATGACTTAGATGTTTGCTTTAGGGTAGCTCCCTTAGAAAGCGGAAACACTCCAGGAAGTCGTGGACCGTTGGACTAGAAGCCTAAGGATGGTAGATGTCATTTAGGGGGGTGTTAGTACACTTCTTCCTCTCTAAATGTACGGCGATGTGTAGAGGGGTATTTTAGTCATTTCACCTGTAGGTCGGAGACTTTGTGAATGCAGCATTGTCCTTGGGGTCAATATTTCCTTATGGTGATATTAGGAAATATTTAAAATGCAAAATACAGCTATTTATATAGTTGGGGTATTTTGGTCATTTTAGCAGCCAAGGCGATGTGTCTTTTTGGTCCTCGAAATAGCCCGTAAGTCCTAACTAATTTTGGGTTGAGGAATTGGTCTCAGTTGAAGAGGATTTTATTTTATTTTATTTTATTTTATTCAAGAAGTCTAATTTATTATTGGACTAGAATAACATAAATAAATAAATAAAAATATGAGTTGAGGGAAAATTATTTATCTAGTTTATTTGGTCAATTAATTATTCAGGGCCTAGGTCCAGTATGAATAATTAAGAAATTAACCTGGGTTTAAACTAGGGAAAATAATTAATGTTTAATTATTTATTGGGTTATTTATATAGGCCCAAGAAATAAATAATTAAAGATTAATTATTTTGGTTCATTTGGGCTCATTAATTATTTATTGGGTTATTTATATAAGCCCAGGAAATAAATAATTAATGTTGATTATTTTGGGTCTTTTGGGTCCAAGAAAAATAATAAATATTTATCTGGCCCTATAACTTGGACCTTAGGGTTTTTTCCAGATATGGTTAAAAGGAGTTTAGGGTTAGGCCAAACTGATTCTCATGATAACATCCGGGTGTTTTGAAATCCCGGAGATATGTTTATCAAATAATGAGAGACCTATTTTTTGCTAACTAATAAACAACTCTCTGGAAAAAGAAAAAAACCTCAGTTTTCCCTACCAAACAGTGACTCACGTTGTCTCTCTTTGCTCTCTCTCACGTTTCTTCTTCTTGGTTTCACCTTGGACTTTGCTAACCAATAGCAGGTAAACCAAGGAGAATTGAGACCCTTCCTCTTCACCATAGTGTTCACCGACTAGAGGTTAGGCAGAAAAACATCCCGAGTGCTGGAAAGCTTGACATTGATGCAAACAAGGCGAAGTAGAAGGCTAGCGGGTGTTCAACCGGGCGCTTCTTCAAGTGGGCAAAGCGAGGCGATTCCAGTCATTCAATCCGCTCCTACTCAACCTAGAAGGGTTAAGGAGTGCAAAAGTATGATCTTCACGCTTCCGCATGGTCTTTATGGCTCGCGTTTAATTTTTCTCTCTGTTTTTTTTTTTCCGTCCATAGCTCCCTTGTTTCTGTGTTCCCTCAAAAATAAACTGCTAGCTCAGACCAGCACGACTCACTGGACTGACATCTTATCCGGGAAGGACTCACTCCTCAGAGGTGGCCACCTGCTAAGAGATTTACCCTAACCCTTCAAAGACTAGTCCTAGTAGTCCACCCTTATTGAGTACTCAATGACGTTTCCCACTTGGTATAAAATGAACAAAGCATTGCTCTTCATGAAACTAGTAATTTGAGGGTTTCCAAAGTTTTGGGAACAATCAGTTTTAGAAAGAGTTTTAAGTTTGGAAAATCTGCTCAGTAACATTTAAATAATTTAAGTGTTGGAAATAAGGACAAATTCAACCCCCCATTGCCTTCAAATAAACGAGTGTCCATGCACTCCATATTTAGCTTGCCATGAGGAAAACATTTTACATTGATAGGTTTTATGCAGGAGCTTACCTGATTATTGCTCACAACAACAAGGTCTCGAACAGCTGACCTAACCCCACATGGGTAAATACAAATCTTAATCAGATTCAAGCTACAATCTACTTCCTCAATTTTAAATCAACTCATTTCACTACTGCCATGATCCTAGTGTCCCAAGCTTTAAGGAAAAATAATAAATAAGTAGGTTTATAAGCTAAGTTTAATTTGTTATTTAAAATAATTAATGGTTTGGGAAATAAATTCTAATAAGTTGAAAGTTTAAATCTTGTTAAGGAAAATTTAGAGTTCATTTGATCAAGAGTCATAGGTGGTACTAGGTAAAATAGTGATTTAATGATAGTTTAGTTGTTAGAAAATAATTGATAGTTAAAACTAGTTGAGATTAAATTGAATAAGCCTTTCTTGGAAAATAATATGTAAATCCTTAGGGGTTTTAATTTAGTAACTATTTTACTAAGCATAAGTCTTTTTCATAAAGGCTTAAATTGATTTCTTTATTTTTAATAATATTTATTTATTTTACTTTCTAGCAAAACTCATTATTTATTTGGCTAAAATATCATTTATATGCATAATAATTACAAATCTACCCTTCCTAGGGTTTTTTGAAATTTACTAGCAAAATTAGTATTGAATATTTTATTCATGAACTAAAATTAGCTTAGGAACAACTAGATCATGATCAAGATTATATGACCAACTACAATCAATAACATACACAATCCTTCGATTCATCAAATCATCCAAATCTTGCATCTAGGCATAGATCCAAATTTATTAAGACATGATTTAACCATTACTAGCATAAATATGAACATGGCTTCAATAATCTAATCATGCATAAACTCCTATTCACCAAAGGTGACATAATCTCTAGCATGCTTTGACACAAATACAACCTATGACATGCATCAACCGTCAAATCAACATACAATCATCTAAGATGAACCTTTCATGCATAAATCTCATCTCCTTCACAATCATACAATTGCTCATGCTTCAATCTCAACAATAAATATATATATACTCAAATCCTATCACCATCCACCTACTAACAACATCATCCTAGAGACATGATTCTAGAGTTTACAAAGAAGATTGAAGGTACTTACTTGATTGATGAATGATTTGAAAGAGTTTAGAGTAGATCTACACTCCTAGATGGCTAATCTTGTCCAAGAGAGGTGGCGAAAGCATGGTCATGGAAAAAGAGACCATTCGGCCAAGGGAGTGAATTTCAGCCATGAGAAAGAGAGAGAGAGAGAGAGAGAGAGAGAGAGAGAGAGAGAGAGAGAGAGAGAGAGAGAAAAGAAGAAGAGATCATTAGCATGCTCATTCATATAGGTTTTCATTAGAGATCAAGTTTGGAAAAGATGAAGTTGTTAGAATAAATTTACCTTGAAGATGTTCTTGTCCTTCACAAAATTTTCTGCTTTTTGATCCAAAATAGCAAGATGATTTGTGGAGTTTGATGTTAATAAGGGTGTTGATGGATTCACAGCAAGGAGTAGATCAAATCTGGAGATTTTCGTGAGGGTTTGAAGTGGTTTGGATGTGTATTAGGTGTAAGAAGGTAGTAGGTGTTCTTGGTGTAGTGTGTGTGTTCTTGGTAGCTAGAGAAAATCGAGAGAGAGAGAAGAAGAAGCTGTCGAATTTTCTGTGGAATTGGGGCTACCGAAATTTTGTAGTGTTTAGGGAGTGATTTCTCTGATTTGGAAGGGAAATGAAAGGTTAGTTGTTACAATCCTTGAAAAATATTTTTAGGAAGAGAATTTAGAAACTAGATATTCTAAGAATATATTGATTTTTCTGGATAGCTTTGAAGTCTCCTATGGCCGACTACTGGAGTGATTTTTCTGAGGGATTAAAGTTGATTCAAGGTGGCTTATGGTGGCCAAAATTAAGGTGCACAATGGTGGAGAAGAAGTCTGGTCAATTGAGTAAAATATTATGGAAAGTTGCTAAACAAGATGGCTGAAATTTTGGAAGGTGATCAAGCTAAATTGCAGGGATTTGTTGGAGAGATTTTCGGACAGCCATTGATGGAATTTCATGCAGAAGTTCAAAGGAAACAATGGAGCTCTGTTAATGGTGGTTTAAAGGAGGTTTGTATAGAAGTAGGTTGGCATTTTCGGCTGGAGGAGAAATGGAAAGCAAGCTAGAAAATTCCTGCACAACCATTTTCGCTGTACAGGAATTTTTTTCTGGCAGAATTTCATCTGCCACTTCTAGCCGATTTGCAGCGAGCTGGGAGGGGGGTTTCAAGGGTATTCAAGGATGGTTTCTAGCCTTCTTCATGGGCGAAAAACATGGCTAAGGTGCTGCACAAAATCTGGAAGAAAGCAGCTTGGTTTTAGACCTCCAAAGTTGCGATTTTGCCCAGAATTTTCACTGGTTTTGCACAGCTTTTGTGCAGTCCGAAAATGACAGAAATAATTCATGTTTCGAGCTAATCTTAAGGCCATTTTTCTGGCAGCATTTGGAAGGAAATTTCAGCTAAGAAGTTCGACATTTTGAAGGTACACAAGTTGGAAAAATTTCAGCTCAATCCAAGGAGGAAGGTGAACTAGCTATAGAGTGAAATTTCAGCTAGCTTTCTAGAGGGATTTTTCCTCTTGGGATTTCCCACAACTCTACCATAAATTTCAGACTATAAGAAGCCTTTGCTAGGACATTTTGATCCTAAAAGACCTCAGCCCTCTACTGAATTTTCTGGAAAGGAAAAAAAAAATAGAACACCTTGATCAAACTAAGGAGTTGAAACTTAAGGAAAAACTAAAGATCAAGAGAACAAGAATTCCCTTTAGGAATTTCGAGAAGAACAAAGGGTGAAATGAGAATTCTCCTAACATGTCTCTCCTAGGACATCATCACCACATTGATCTAGGCCCTTATGGCCTAAACCAACTCCTCCCAAGCAAAAATAAAATTTAATCTAGTTAAAGCTTCTATGCTAGAATTTGATCCCAAGACCTCAGGAATTAATTCCAAAGCTCTAACCACTAAAGCACAACAACTCTTGTTGTTATTTCCACTAGAAAAATTATTTTCTATTCAATCCACAATCTATCTCCCTATTTTCACCTCGGCCAAAAATTACCATTTTGCCCCTCTCACACAATACTCACCAACAAGACTTCAAGATAATAAAAATTAAATCCAAAGCACATAGAAATCATATGAAAATATATTTAATTGTGAAATAAAGTATGATATGCATCCCAACCCCCTTACTCTAAGGTTGGTTTTGTTCGGGGTTTCACATAATCAAATGGGTGTCCTATCCCCAACCCCATCTCTCAAAATCATTAAGGAAGAACAATCAATTGAAATACATCAATCAAAACCTATTCAACCAAGATTAGCCAAATAAGATCAAATAAACAAATACCCAAGAACAAGAATCATAGATATAAGGAAAATACACCATTCTCAAGAACAAAAAAATAGGGTACAACCCTTCATTATAATTAAAAATTCATTCTTAGTACAAGAATACAAGAAATATTACAAATTGAGTAAAAAGGCAAACTCATAGATAAGCTTTTCTTCTTCCTCCTCTTAAAATCTTCAAGTAGACTCCCTTCCTCTTCTTGGAACTCTTGGTCCTTCCTTCTTCTTGGCACTTAAACTTTCAAGATCTAAGATTCTTGAGAGAAATCCTAGACTTTTCCCAACTCTACTCCTAATTTGTTGAGTAAAGAATGCTATTATAGGAGTTTGGGTCGTGTGAGATATGAAAATGCACTCAAAATAATGTCTTCTTTGCAAGTGGGCAGCCTAGCGAAGTTGAACTTCCCTAGGCTACCATATATTTCTAGAACCAAGGAGTGATAGAGAAGTCAACTTCCCTAGCCCACTTAGTTTCTAGAAAACTAGACTAGGTAGATAACAAAATCGGGTGGCCCAAGGAAGTTCAACTTCCCTGGGCCATCATGCAAAAGCACTATCTATATGTATAAGTCCAGGTGGCCTAGGGAAGTTTAAGTTTCCTAGGTCGTGATGTTTCTGAACAAACTTAACACTAAAAAGAAAAACTAAGTGGCCTAGGGATGTTAAAGTTCCCTAGGCCGCCAACCTAACTATACTTATATATTTATATACAACTTGGTGACCTAGGGAACCTTAACCGTAAACATTCTGGGAAAACAAAGTTTAGTCTACAAAATCTAGCAGTCAAGTGAAGTTCCCTGGGCCGCCAACAATTTGTAAAAATAGAAGAAATGCACTATATTAACAAATTGTTAGTGACCCAGGGAACTTCATTGGGCTACCAACCTCTTGGACAAAAATCGTGTATGTTCTTTTTTTCTTCTATTTTTGCTTCATTTCTTCCTTGTTCTTCTTTCTTTCATTTTTACTTGATCCTTTCCATTTCCTAGAAAAATAAGGTGAGAATAGAGTGGTGAGTGGTGATTTGAACAAGAATTTATCTCAAAATCGTAGAAAATATATACATAATGAAGCCTCATCAACTTCCTTGCTCTCTTTCAATTTATCCTTCGAAAAATAATCCTAGACTACTTTCACCAATAGATTAATTTACGAGGTTGATAAGATATATTGGAAGGTCAAAAGCTCCAGACTTTGAAACATTTCATGCGTAGGAGTAGATGTTTGGTAGGACTTCTAGTTAGCAATACACTGGAGGCTATGATTCAAACGAGTTTCGAACAGCTTAATGATCAATGGATACCAGTTATTGCCACGATTTCTTCTAATTCTAGGAGAAAAAGTAAGTATGCGATCCTAAACTCTGATTTATTTTTAAATTTTGCTATGCTTGTATGATCTCGTTCCTACAAGTGGTATCAGAGCTCGTTCCTACAAGTGTCAGAGCTCGTTCCTACAAGTGGTATCAAAACTATACTAAACACCCAGGAGCATGCTTTAGGCTAATAATTGGAGGTGTTCCATAAAAATCAATTCTTTTGATTTACGTGATTTATACGATTGGTTTCTATATTACTTGTACACCTCACGAGTGGAGGTATAGGATCTTGTAATCATTATTTTTCTTTATTTGTTGATTTTTCAAGTTTTTGGAAGAATATGATATACACCTCGCAAGTAGAGATAGAGGCAATTGTAAAAATTATGTTTTTGCATGAAAAGCTTTTATTTTCTACAAAAATTTAGGTTCTAGATATAAAAAATCAATTGCTACCAGCAAAAGGCTGAAGGAAAAGTGCAGAAGAAGGAGAAACTGTCCAAATCAAAGATGCCAGAGCTGTTATAGAAAATGCTGCTGCAAGTAAACAGTAACCAATTGGTGCCGGCTCACCTATCCTAGCCGGTCCCAGGTCAAGCCTAGAAGAAAACCAACAAATGACAGAAACAAGCTAGTGCCAGCCCACCTAGCCTAGTCAGTGCCAGCTTTGCTCTGGTCTGACACGAGAAAATTTTCTGTAGTTTTTTAAGAAACCAATCATACATGATCTATATTTTTATGCATAGCTTTTATTTATTTCTATAAATAAATTGCATGAAAATAGTAGTTAGAACCACCTTAGGATTGGACAAGATCATCTTTATATATGATGTTTAATTCTTCCTTATTTGATCACACAAGTTAAAAGAATAAAAAAAGCATGAAAATAATTTTATTTTGGCCATTCTTTATACTTTTATTATGAACAAGGAATAAATTATGTTTCAAGTAAATGTGGTAATTTAGATCTTTTGAAAGTGAGATTCATGAATTTATTTTCTTAAAGGAGTTTGCCCTTGAGATAAGAAAATAATTTGAATCCAAGTGCCTTAAAATTAATTACCTAGATTAGTGATAGTGCCTAAATGTAACTATATTTTTCTATCTATTTGAGGTGATTTTGTGATGTTTTTATGCAATAGCTAGTTAATTCCCTTACATTTTGATATTTCGCTTGTAGAAAGATTTTTCTTTGATTTGATGCAAAAATTGAAGAATTTGGAGCTTAATTGTTCAATTCCAAACTGACCCCGCACTACCATAAGGAGTTTGAATTGGCCCTAGCTTAATTCCAAAAAATAGGGGCAAAATAGAGCAATTTTGGAAGTGGATAGAGTTGGATCAGCGCCAGCCCAAGCATCTAAACTAGCGCCGGCTCCATCCTAATGCAGTGTCGGTGAAAATTCTTTTCATATCAGAACTTGGCAACTTCTGCTAGGATTTTTAGGAACTGATTTGGGAACAAATTAGGATTCTTGTATACACTTTTTGGCAATCTAAACTCCTATAAATACAAGATAATAACATTGTACAAAGTAGTTTTTAGTTTTTCAATGTAATATCTTTAAAAAACTTTTAGAAAAACACCAGGATTAAAGAAGATCAAAGGAGAATTCTTGGAGAAAAAGAGGATGTTGATCAAGAAGGTTTCAAGGAAAAAGAAGAAGGCTTACTTATCTATGAGTGGTTTCTTTATCTCTTTTTTTGTAATTTATTAACAATTTAAGTTTATCATATGTTAATTGTATTTAAGGGTTGAACTCTAAATTTACATTCTTGGATTGGGTTTCTTTTGATCTAGTGATTCTAAATTCTAAATATTTGATTACTTGAATTTATTGCTTTGTTAAATTGATTAGTTCTTTCTAATTAAGTCAAGAGAGAGGTTAGGAGAGAGGTACCAACTAATTAATTCAATACTTGTTATCTGTTAATTAACTCGAGAGAAAGGTTAGGGGTAAAGACTAGGTAATCAAAGAGATATTAATTTCACCTATAGATAGGGTTATTGATTTCTTCCATAAAGACTTTAGTGTTATTTAGAAATAGGGACAATAATTGTTTAATTGAGTTAATCTTAATGTTTCTTGGATTTAATTAGGGAGGTAGAGATAACCCTTGATTATGCAAAGAATAGAATTTCATAACTCGAGAGAGAGTGGAATTTATCTTGAGCTCATTGGTATTTGAATTAGGTATTAATAGATTTAAAATATTTTCTTTACCTGATATAGATTTGAAGGATTTCTTCGTTACATGCCTTTCCTCCTTATTCTTATTCCTTGTGAATTTTCTTGGGTGAATTGATTTAATCTCTAGTATAATATGTTAGTAGGTTATTTATTTTATTTTCTTTATGTTCTTAGTTAAACAATATAGATCTAAATAAAGTAAGGTGGGAGCCGAAGTTCCTGTGGATTCGATACTCGTTAATTTCCTATACCATGCTTAATGATAGGTATAATTGCTCATATATGTAATTTGAGAATTAATGTTTTAATTAAAACTTGATTGGGGATGGACGTAAAATTACACAATTTTTATAACCCAAATTTGATGCATCACATTTTTTACACTATTGTTGGGGATGGGCATTACTGAAAACACTCGATTCTTGTTGATTTAGCCTTTGTTGTATTTATACATATCACTAACTTTAGTTTTTAGGTACTTTGTGCATTTTTAGGTCTTTGTATTAGTATATGCTTTTGTTTTTTTTTATTTGTTTAAATTTTCAGTATTTTTATTTTTATTTTCAATTTGATTTTTTTTTTTTTTTTAGTGCAAGGTTGACATCATCTTGGACAATTATTCATGGGCACAATATCAAAGGAGCTACAATGATGATAGATTTTCAAGGTATCAAATGCATATTAATGCTATTAGTGAGATGCCACTAGAAGCATTAATAAATTCTTTTATTGCAAATACAAATCTATTTGTTAAGTGGCACAAAGAAGTTTCCCAATGATTGACCTATCAAAGAATACAACTAGTTGAGATCATTAAGGAAGTTCAAGGGAGAATGTTATCCAACACATCAAAATTCGTACAAAAACAGGGGACGTGTTATAGTGACGAGCCAGCACCAAATGCGTTGGGTGAGGCCGTGTCGGTTCTCCCCTAAAAAGCTACAACGATGTTTTTTGAGCCATTCTTGGAGAAAATTGAAGAACAATTGTGCCCCTTGAGTAATGAGGCCCATGTATTTGAACAAGCAAACCCCCAGGGGGAAGAGAGAGGCCATGGGGAATTTTAAAAAATGTGATGAGAGAACACTTTGATGCTACTTTATGAACTAATTCTAATTTCTCTTTTGTAGGTACCTCTCAATTCATGAAGTCTAATGATGCCATTGATGATGTATTGAGTTTAACATGCCTCAAGAAGTTGGATTTTTCAATAATACATAATAAGAAGTCCTTGGAGGATGGTGGCAAATTTTACCTTCACCCAACATATAGGAGGTAACTTGGTATTTGTAGATATATTGGAAACTAAGGATTTCTTGATCCTATCATTAAGAGCTCAAACACTAGGTTTGAAGGGAGTTTTTATTGTGACAATTCATTAGAAGGGTTAAAGGGTAATGCAAACATTAATGCACTCCTTAGATATTCATTGCATTCATGTGTAAATAATTTGGTTAATATGTCTAAAGAGATGCTTAGGAATAAGGTCCATGTGTTTAGTTTTGTTGGCATTTATAATCTTCATGAACTTTACCTTTTTCTAAAATCTCCATTCTTTTTACATTCATCATGCCTAAATTTTCCATTGAGCATTAATGTCTTTTATAAGTGTTTGATGAAGAAGCATGATGAGTAGAAAGAGTTTGTATCTTTGTTTTGATTTTTTTTTTTAATTTAGGTTTATTTACATGTTTATGTCATTACTTTGTCTAGTTTAGTTTTTAGTTGTTAGTTGTTATTTCCCCCAAATAAGAAAAATATTTTCTATCTTAAGTGTGGAGGAGTGAGTTATGTCTTTATTTGTTTTCTTAGGATTTCCAATAGTCTTTTGCTTTAATTTATTTTCTTTTGTTTTGGTGCATTTTATTTTCCTATTATTTTCTTTTGTGCTTTTAGGTGTGTTTTGTTATGCAGGATTAAATAAATTCTTCTTGAACAAGCTCTTCTCTTTCATCTAAGTTTAAACATTTTTAAAGGAGCTTATTGTACTTAGAGAGTATTGCTTAACTTTCTAACCCTTTATTCTTTTTGGTCCCTTTGGAGATGATTTATTACTTAATTTTTTTGCCCATAAGGACACTGTCCAGTTTAGTGTAGGGGAGTAGTTTATTAATCTTCTTTGTCTAATTTTTGTGGTGCTTTCGTGGTGTTTCTTGAAATTTTGACCTACTTTGAGGAAAATTTTGAAAATTTAAAAAAAAATTAAAAGCGAAATTGCAAATTTTAACTATTATAGTATTGTTATTGTTTTACTTTTGGCATCAAATTTTGGTTTAAGACTTATTTGATTGAGCTTGGTTTTTTGTAAACTTGTATATTTAGTGTGATACAAGCTAAGTCTTTGTTGGAAAGTGTGCCCTCAAAGATACTGTATTCTGTATGAACATATTGCAATAAAATAGTTATTCGTTCAATTTAGTTTATTTCTTATATTATTACATATTTTAAAAGTCCAAGTATGATAAGTAATAGTCTATGTGTGGGGTCATTCTTCACAGTAAGGTATAGACCATGGGCATTTGTCATATAAATAAAATTGAGTTCTTAGTCGTTTGATGGAACTGAGCATTTTATCAAGGTAAAACTATTATGCCATGATTTCTAATGAGAAATGGTTTACCTTGAATCAATGAGAAGTTCACTCACATCATAGGCATAGGCGTATTTTGAATACCTAGAACTGGACCAATAGTAGTGGTCTTTCTTAAATTGCTATAATTATAGAGATAAGACTATTAATGCTACAGCATGGATAGATGGATACCTTCATACTTGAGTATGGGTTGGTAGTCTAGCAAAGCTAGGATTTTACACTTTGATGTATGTCCGGTGGGATTTCTTTTGTGAGATCAATATAATTGTATGTTGGGTGTATTACTCTAGTCAATTAAGACGGACTCATGCGAAAAAGTTTCTATGCTTCACTTAGTAAGGTTTAATCACCCCCTTGTGATTGTCCAGGAAAATCTAAATGATCCAGGGCCCTAGGAGCGTGACTTTACAATGTGTGCTTTTGGGTAGCTTCTAATGGTAAGCAAGTACATTCAAGTGAGTCATGGATTATCGGATTAGAGATTTAAGGATGGTAGATGTCTTCAAGATAGGTGTTAGTACATTTGTCCTGTATCATTGATGGGTGTTACATAGAAGGGAATTTCTGTCATTTCACCTGTAAATCAGAGACATTACTTTAAGCAAAATTATTCTTAGGGTCAATATTTTCATGTGGTGATAAATATAAATATTTAAAATGATAAAAATGCGGCTATTTAATAGTAAGGATATTTTGGTCATTTTAGTAGCGATAAATAATGTGTCTTTTGGTCCCTGGAGTAGCTCAAGCTATCTTGGTATTGTTTAGACACAATTTGGGCTTAATGAATAATTATTTAGAAGAGAAATAAAATTTATTCTAAGAGTCCATGAAATTAATTAATTGGGCTAATATATGTTGACATATGTTAAAAGTCCAATTATAATTAATTAATCAGTCTTGAATTTTAATAAGGCCCATAAAAGATAATTAATTAATTAATTAATTAAGAGAATTGGGTTAGAATAAATTAATTAATTGGATTGATATATGTTAACATATATTAAGAGTCCAATTAGAATTAATTAATTAGTCTTGAATTTTTATAGAGGCCCAGAAAAGATAATTAATTAATTAAGAGGATTGGACCAGTCTTGGACTGTCCTTTAGAGCACAACACTTAGCCCATTAGGGCTTCGTGATTTTTGTCCATTAATGATAGCCGAAAATAGGTAGAGAAAAACAAAAAACCCCACTAGGGTTTTAAGTTTTTTTCCTCTCTTAAGTATGCCGATGTCTCTCTTCCTCCTCTCTCCCTCTCTGTTTTTTGTCCTGCTCTTCTTCTCTCTAGAAGATCTTTTAATAATCCAAGAAGATGCTCTCACTAAGCTAACACCTAGAACAAGGAAGAGCCATACTCCAGAAGATGAAGAGAAGAAGCTTGAAGACGTTTGATGCGTAGGAATAGAAGATTAGCAGGCATTCCTGTTAAACAACAAGCACCCTCTACTCACCTTCCAATGCAAGAAGTACCAGTGCAACCCATTCCCACGTTGGTTAATTTGCAACTATCAAGGAAAAGTAAGTATTTTCTTCTAGATGTGGCTCGAAAAAATGAAAATTTTTCATTGCATTTTTCCTTTAATGTTTTCCATGATCCTTTAAGTGGTATCAAAGCTACAGTTTTCATCTAGGAGCATGTACTAGGGTTAAAACTGAAAATTGTGGTTCCTTTATTATTTAAAAATGAATCTTTTGTGATTTCATATGATTCCTTATACATTGGTTTCTAGTTTTCATGTACGCCTCGCAGTTGAGGCATAGAATCATGTATTCTGATTTTTCCCCATTTTTTTTTATTTCAAGTAGATTCGTTGAACGCGTCATGGTTAGGGGCATAGGCGCTTGTAAAGGCATATTTTTTATGCCTGGTTTTGCTTTTCTTTGTATTCTTTTAATCTATAAACTTTGGGGACTGGAATAGCGTGATTGCTAGATTTTTTTAGGGACAAAAGGTTGCTGTAAAAATGGAATTTTCTGGGCAATTTTGTGTCTGTTTTTGGGGTACTTTGGTGGCTACTATGTGCAGAAGTTTTCTGTGTGAAGCCAGATTTCTTCGAGCAGTTTCAGGTCACTAAAGTGCTGGAATTTTGCTGCAATGTGCGCAGGAAATTTCTGGGCAGTTTTGTGGCTATTTTTCTGCATTTTGGTGCCTGTTTTGTGCAGAATTTTTCTGTGCAAAAGCTGGATTTTTTTTCCAGTAGTTTCAAATCACCAAAGTGCTAGAATTTTGCTGCAAAAAGTGCTGGAATTTCGCTGGAATGAGTGCTGGAATTTCGCTGCAATTTTGGACAAGAAAGGAGGCGACAAATTGTCCAAGAAATAGGAGAGCACTACTGAAATTTTGTTCCTCAATTTTTTCCTTGATCTAATCATGTTTTGAAACCATTGTTTGAGGTTAATTTTCTGCAATAGTTTTTTTTATCTATGGATGAATAATTTCCATGAAAATAAATAGTAAAGGATGGAACCACCTTAGGATTAAACAAGATCATTAATTTTTAATTCATGATGTTTAATGGTTAGATCAACATCCTCCTGGATAGTTGATTCTGGAGCCACTGACCATGTCTGTAACTCTTTGCAAGGGTTTAGAAGGACAAGGAGACTCAGTAAAAGTGAGCATGGACTTCAAGTAGGCAATGGAGCAAGAATATGGGCTGAAGCAGTAGGAGATCTTGAGCTTCTTTTTTTTTTTTTTTTTTGTAATAAGAAGTTAGTTTTAAAAGATATTTTATATATTTCTTATTTTAAATAGAATTTCATTTCAGTTTTCAAATTGATAAATCAAGGATATCCTATTTCTTTCCATTCTTATATTTCTATCTGTAGATATGGTATTTAATTTGTCTAGGAAACATGTATGGGAATCTTTTCTATATACATCCTATTCGAAATCAAGTAAATAATATTCAAACTGAACCTATTAACAAAAATAGAAAGGTCATATCAAATGACTCGTATTTGTGGCATCTTAGATTGGGACATATAAATCCCAATCGGATTCAGAGGCTAATCCATCATGAGCCTTTAGGTTCATTAAGACTGGAAGAATGGCCTCAGTGTGAATCTTTCCTTAAAGGTAAAATGATTAAAAGGTCCTTTACCAAAAAGGCGGATAGAGCCATGAAAATATAGCACTAGTTCATATGGATATTTGTGGTCTGATGACTACATCAGTTAGAGGAGGCTACGAGTACTTCATCACTTTCACAGATGATCACACTTATTTTGGTTACATTTATCTGATAAGGCACAAGTGTGACTCTTTTGATAAATTCAAGGAGTTTAAGGCTGAAGTGGAGCATCGAGCAAGTAAACTAATTAAAACTTTGAGATCGGATTATGGTGGAAAGTACCTCCTCAGTGAGTTTAAGGATTACTTAGTACATCACAGCATAGTATCTCAGTTAACTGCATCTGGGACTCCCTAGCAGAACAGAGTAGCTGAGAGAAGAAATAGAACTTCAATGGAAATGATCAAAAGCATGATGAGTTATGCATCTCTTCCTATTTCTTTTTAGGGATATGCCTTAGAAATAGTGGCATATATTTTGAACTTGATACCTTCCAAATTAGTACCTAGGACATCCTATGAGATGTGAACTGGACAAAAACCCAGTCTAAATCATCTCAAGTTATGTGATTGTCCAGCTTATGTGCTAGCAAAAGGAAGTAAGCTAAAACAAATATTAGAGTTATGCTATTTCGTTAGATATTGAAATGGAATGAGAGATGGATATTTCTATCATCCTCAAGGGCATAAAATACTTGTTAGTACTAATGTTAGATACTTAGAAGATAAACAAATTACATCCATCACAAGTTCAAGCAGAATACAGATAGAAGAGAAGTTGGTCACTGATTCAACTTCAGGTATTTCTAACATCCCGATCGAGGAACCAAGAGAAATACAGCCGGATGTTCCTATACAAATAGAGCCTCTCATAGTGAGAGGATCATAAGAGTTCCAAAAAGGTCGATCGGGAAGATCTATGATCTAGTCTCTGATCATCAGGAATAAGATCCTACTAGAAACAAGAAGGCTATTGTTGATATTGATGCAGACAAATGGCAACTAGCTATAAATGCTGAGATTGAGTCTATGTACTTCAATTAAGTCTAGGATCTTGTCACTACGCCTGATAGAATAAAACCCATTGGGTAAAAATAGGTATACAAGAAGAAAAGAAGTACAGATGAAAAGGTTGAAACCTATAAAGCAACGTTGGTTGTAAAATGTTATACTCAGAAAGAATTGATCGATTATGACAAAACCTTTTCGTCAGTAGCCATGCTTAAGTCTATCCGAATTCTCTTAGCCATTACATATCACTATGACTATGAGATATGGCAGATGGATGTCGAGACGGCATTTTTAAATAGCTATCTTAGCGAAAACATCTATATGACCCAGTCAGAAGGTTTTGTTGCTAGAGGTCAAGAATAAATTGTCTGTAAGCTTAAGAAGTCCATCTATGGACTTAAACAAGCATCACAAGCATGGAACATCTGTTTTGATGAAATCGTGAAAGCTTATGGTTTAATTCAAAACGTGGATGAACCATGTATGTATAAGAAATCAGATAGTGGCAAAGTAATTTTCTTGGTACTTTATGTGGATGACATTCTACTCATTGAAAATAATGTGGGGACATTATCATCTTATTAAGATTTGGCTATCTAGTCAATTTAGCATGAAAGATATGGGAGAAGTTAGCTATATTTTAGGTATTAAGCTTTCTAAAGATAAGAAGCAAAGAATGTTAGGCTTATCACAATCTGTTTACATTGACAAGATATTGGTCAAGTACAACATAGATCAATATAAAGAGGCTATTATACCCTTTAGACATAGATTATCCTTATCTTCCAAGCATTGTCCTCAGACACAGGATGACAAGCAGAAAATAAGCAGGATCCCTTCTGCTTCGGCCGTAGGAAGTCGTATGTATACTATGCTTTGTACTAGGCTAAATAACTGCTTTGCAGTAAGCATGGTTAGTAGATATCAGTCAAACTCAGGGGAAGCCTGCTGGTAAGCCGTAAAGCATATACTTAAATATCTCAAGGAAATGAGAGATTATATATTTGTATATCATGCTGATGATTTGGTTCCTACCAATTACACAGACTCAGACTTCCAGGTAGATAAAGATGAAAGGAAATCTATTAGTGTATATGCCTTCACTTTGTCTGGAGGACTTATTTTATGGAGAAGTATCAAGCAATCTTACATTGCTGATTCTGCTATGGAAGCTGAGTATGTTGCTACTTTAGAGGCTTCCAAAGAAGCTGTGTGACTCCAGAAGATCCTCATAGAATTTGTAGTACCATACATGGATAGGCCTGTCACCATTTATTGTGACAACTCTAAAGTAGTGTCACAATGCAAAGAACCCCGGAACTATAGGAAGGGTAAGCACATAAAGAGGAAGTATCACCTCATCTAAGAGTTCATCCAGAAATACGAGATAGTGGTTGATCAAATTTTCTCTATTAACAATCTAGCAGATCTTTTTACCTAGCCTTTGACAAAAAAGATGTTTCGTAGACACATAGATGTCATAAGGGCAGGCACTTATGGACTTTCTTAGTCTTTATAGTGCAACTGGAAGATTGTTAGAAAGTATGCCCTCAAAGACTTTGTATTCTGTATGAACATATTGCAATAAAATATTTCTTCATTCAATTCAATTTATTTCTTATATTATTGCACGTTTAAATGTCTAAATAACAAGTAATGGTCTATGTGTTGGGTCGTTCTTCACAGTAAGGTATAGACCATGGGCACTTGTTATACTAATAAAATTGAGTTCTTGGTCGTTTGATAGAACTAGGCATTTCATTAAGGTAAGACTATTATGTCATAATTTCCAATGAGGAATGATTTACCTTGAATCAGTGAGTAGTTCACTCACATCATAGGCATAAGCATATTTTGAAGACGTAGAAATGGATAAGAAGTAGTGGTCTCTCTTAAAGTACTATAATTATAGAGACAAGACTATTACTGCTATAGTATGGACAGATACCTTCATACTTGAGTATAGGTTGGTGGCCTGGCAAAGTTAGGGTTTTATACTTTGATGTATGTTGGGTGAGATTTCTTTTGTGAGATCAATATTCTTGTATGTTGGGTGTATTACTGTAGCCAGTTAAGACAGACTCATGCAAAAGTGTTTTGATGCTTCACTTACTGAGGTTTAATCATCTCCTTGTGATTGTCCAGGATAATCTAAATAATCCAAAGCCCTGGGAACGTGACTTTAGAATGTGTGCTTTTGGGTAGCTTCCAATGATAAGTAAGTATATTCAAGTGAGTTATGGATTATTGGATAAAAGATCTAAGGATGGTAGATGTTTTTTAGATGGGTGTTAATACATTTATCCTGTTTCAATTATGGGTGTTACATAGATGGGCATTTTTATCATTTCACTTGTAGGTCGGAGACATTACTTTAAGCAATATTATTCTTAGGGTCAATATTTTCATATAGTGATAAATAAAAATATTTAAAATAATAAAAATACGGCTACTTAATAGTAAGGGCATTTTGGTCATTTTAGTAGCCATGAATAATATATCTCTTAGTCCCCGGAGTAGCTTAAGTTACCTTGGTGTTGTTTAGACACAATCTGGGTTTAATGGATAATTATTTAGAAGTGAAATAAAATTTATTCTAAGAGTCTAATTAGAATTAATTAATTAGTCTTGGATTTTAAAAAGGCTCAGAAAAGAAATTAATTAATTACGAGAATTGGGATAGAATAAATTAACCAATTGGGCTGATATATGTTGACATATAGTAAGAGTCCAATTAGAATTAATTAGTCTTGATTTTTAAAGAGGCTTAAAAAATATAATTAATTAATTAAGAGAATTGGACCAGTCTTGGACTGTAATTTAGAGCATAACACCTAGCCCATTAGGGCTTCGTGATTTTTGGCCATTATGGCTGGCCAAAAATAGGCAGAGAAAAAAAAACCCTACTAGGGTTTTAAGTTTTTTTTTTTTCTCTCAAATGTGCCGCCTCCTCCTTCCCTCTCTTGTTTCACCCTCCTCTTCCTTCTTTCTGGAAGAGCTTTTGATTATGTAAGAAGGTGCTCTCACCAAGCTAACACCTAGAACAAGGAAGAGCTATATTCCGAAAGATAAAGAGAAGAAGCTTGGAGACATTTGATGCGTAGGAGTAGAAGATTGGTGGGCATTCCTATTAAACAGCAAGCACCCTCTACTCCCCTTCTAACACAAGAAGTACTAGTGCAACCCATTCCCATATTGGTTAATCCACGACCAGCAAGGAAAAGTAAGTATTTTCTTCTAGATGTGGCTCAGAAAAATAAAAAAATTTCGCTGCGTTTTTCCTTTGATGTTTTCCATAATCCTCTTATAACACCCCACCCTAGGTACCTAGATAGGGCAGGATGTCGTCTCGTCCAATGGACTAGGGGTCTTTATAACGAGGTACGAAAGGAAAAAACGTCTAAGTAAAATTAAAAAAATAATTCCATTACATCCGAAAGCAAAACCTATACAAGTCTGAAAATTCAAAACTAACAAAGTCTCTTGAAATAAATTCAAAACATAAATAAATAAATTGTTCATCTCCTAACGCTTCACCCTGCTCAGTATAAGCTATCCCCTAAATCATGATATAAAATGTATGAGATTGACATCTCAGTAAGTCCCGTGTGTGTAAGGGTCAATTGAAACCATTTCATGTATGCAGGTTTATCCAAATCACAAAATCGTGTTTGCAAGTCAATTTCATCAATAACAGTTATACAAAGGAGCCTTGCTCAATATATCCAAAATAGTTCACAATAAATCACCATTTTATCACATTCATAATTCATTAAGTAGGGATTAGCAAATGATTCAACAATATAGTAACACAATCCATATCATGGTTACCACCACGATAGCTTCCCAATGTATTCTTTCAACAATGGGCAGTGGGGGATCTACCCACTAGGTGAGATACTCTACCATCTCTACACTCAACATTTCGGTTGTCCAATCTGGATCAACAATGTCCACATAGACCAAAATGCTAGCTGGAGGTGGCCTCCTGCCAGAAGACTCACTCTTGCTCTTCAAAACTAGTACTACTAGCCTACCCTCACTGAATACTCAATACTCCCCATTTAGGGGCAGAATCATTTTTCCTTTTTCGAAAGTCTTTGATTAGTTTGATTGCAAAACGTGATTTTTCGTATTAGCGTTTCCAAATCGTTTAGTGATAGTGTAAGAAATCATTTTTGAATTTGAAAAGTTGAAATTTGATAAACTCATTTAGAAAGTAAAACATCCATATTTTCAATCCAAATATCAAAACACAATTAACTCATCATATTTAGCAAACGTTTCAATCCTCTTGTCAAAACATCATATTGACATCAATTCCGAACAACATTATAAAAATTACTTGCAAACATGTAACATTTATCAAAATGGTTATGCAGGGACTTACTTGGATAAATCAACAACTAGACCCAATTTAATTGATGGCCTTTACTTCCACTCCTTCCTGATCTAGAGCAAATAATTCTATAATTAGGATCCAATCATTCCATCTACTATGTCATGCAACGTAAATTCTCATGATCTCGCTAATCCCCTAGGTCATTCATGGTATCTAGATGATTTAATTCATTAGATCACCTATACCATATCCCTTTGTCATTCTATTGATCATATCCATGAGTTTATCCAAATCAATTCACTATATGGCAATGCTTATATTCATCTAGTATAAAATCATCATAAATAGCCCCATAAATGTTAGAAGATATCATCTTTGCCAACCTAGAATAGAGCTAAATTCATCATGACAAAATACATCAATATCCTATCTCATACATGCTTTGTCTATGGCATACATCAACATATTCATCAATCTAGTTCATTCATACTTTCATTCTCGACTCCATAAGCATTCATAAATCAATACACTAAGTATTAATGCCATTTAAATCAATAAATATAGGATCTTAATTACCTCTTAGCGATCTAAACTTAAAACACGACAATTCCTTAATGACTAGCTTGAGTTCGAGCGATGGTTGAATAGATTGATCCACTTAGATGACCTTCATCGAGACTCACCAAGGAAAGGATAAAATCAATCCCTTATGGACATGATTTAAGGGCAAAAAGAAGGAAAGAATGGAGTAAGAAATGAATAGAAGGGTTGAAGATCAATTACCTTGTAGAGAGTTTCGGTTTTGGCATTGTTCTTGGGGTAGGTTGGCCGAATTTTGGTGCAGGTTGAATGCTGGTTTTTCCATGAGTTTGAGGGGCTAAGAGGGTAGGGAATTTCGTGGTTTGCTGGATAGAAAAGTCTAGGGTTTGGTGTTTAGGTGTTTGGAGGAGTTCTACCTTACTATGGAGTCTTGATCACAAGAGAAAAGTTGGATAGCTTTGGTTCTTCTATGGGTGCCGAAACTGGTCAGTGTTTTAGGGGTTATTGCTGTTGTGTTTCTGCTGCTTGTGAGGGCCAAAAATCTAGACAGAATGAGAGAAGAAATCTGGTTGATTTTGGTTTCTATAGTAGCGAAAATAAGAGAAGAAAAAGGAGTCTTTGTGTAGCTATTTTTGCTCGATAACTAGTGGAGTTTTTGTATAGGTTTTTGGCTGAAAATTTCGTGTAGAATGGGGCTGGTTTTTGGCCAAAATTCTGAAGGAATTGGAGGGGAATTTCTGGGTTTTTTTTTTTTTTTTTTGCTAAAACAAAGTCCTAGTTGGTTAAGGTTTTCTTGGATAACCCTAGCTAGGTTTTAGAGAATTTTAGTTGAACTATATTTGCTCTAAGGTGTGGTGGCAACTTTGAGGAAATTTTCCAAAAAAAATATGTGGAGAAATTAGGTTTATTAATTCCCTATATTAATTTGAGTAATTTTTAAATAGCTATTGAATAATTATTTTGTAAGGAAAATTCTGGTTTCCTAATTCCTTGAAGCTACCAAAATCCTTCTTCTTTTTTCTTCCTAAACTTTCGAAAATCATTATCCTTATCCAAGAGATAAATATTTCATTTAAAATCCAGTTTTTATCCTTTTATTTCCTTTGTTAAAAATTATCTACAGAAAATTAAAATAAGAAGATTTATCCCTTAGGGTGTGGCAGCTACCACACTAAAACCAATTGTATATATTACTATATTCTATCTCCTAATATATTACTTAGATATAGCTTTTAAAAATCTAGATTAGTAATATTTAAAATTCTCTAAAAGATTATGATAAGATATTAGAAATAAAATTTTAATTTAGTCTCAAATATTTTATAAAATAATTCCCAAGATAAATCCCACTCCTAATTTTTAGGAAATTGATTCCAAGGTGGCGGCAACCCTAGTGTGTTTCGGCTAAGGGGAAAAAAAGTCAGGAAAGAAGAAAACAAAAGAAAGGTGATTTGAAGTAGCTAGGAATCAAACTCAAGCCCATCAAGAATTAAATTCCAAGCTTTATCCACTAATCCACACTAATTCTTGGTAAATATTCTCTTACTAAATTTCCTTGATTCCTACTCACTTGTTCCATCCTCTTCCTAATAAATTCTCCTCAATAAAATAAAATTCAACTAACTCCAACGACATGACTAGTTCAAAACAAATTAATTCATGCAACAACAAGCTGACATTCTCATGAAAGTAGTTCAAATCACCAAATGTAGTATAAACAATGTGACATGCATGACTTTTCCCCACATACTAAAGGTGGTCTAATACGGGGTATTACACTTTAGTCTTGGGAATTTGAATTAACCTTATATATGTTTCATTAGATGTTGTGACATTTTATTTTTTAAGAATTGATGTTGATTTTGTGATGAAATATAAGTATGGATTTTTGGTTCATTTTGGGTACTATGATTTTCTAAACTATTCCTTATTCTGAGTTTAACTAAATAGTGTGAAAGGCGAGGTTGAGAAAAAAAAAAAATGTGTTGGAAAGGAATACTATAGAAAAAGATGTATGTGCCTGTTCTGGCCAGGAAAAGAAAAAAATAATAATGAAAAATGAAAAGTGAGATTAGAGAAAATAAGAGTGCAAGTGAAAAAAAAATGCTTTGAAAAATTAAGGGGTCCAATATGGTGAGTGAAGAGAAATCCATTCACTTGAGGCTATGTATTCCCAAAAAAAAAAAAAAAATGGTGAGAAGGTCCCTAGTTTGTTACTCAGATTGTAGTAGTTTGAAATTGTAGAACTTGATTTGATTATTATTCCTTACTCATTTGGATCATAATGCTTGCATTCTTGACATGAGGAATAGGGTAAAATACATTAAATAGATATGAACTTGTTTAACTCAACTTTAAGGGCTTTGGTGATATCTATCTTAATACATAAGTTTGCATGAAATTAGCTTTATTAATTAAGTGTTGGGCTGAATCCTTAAGTTGAAAGAAAGATAATATCTTTACTAAGTTAGCCATGTTCACAAAAATCATTTTGGTTAATAAGCTTGTTTGCTTAAGGATAAGTAAAAGTTTAAGTGTGGAGGAATGTGATAGATATTAAATATACGTATATTTTCCTAGCTATTTGAGGTGATTTTATGATGTTTTTATGCAATAGTTAGTCAATTCCCTTACATTTTGATATTTCACCTGTAGAAAGGTTTTTCTTTGATTTTATGCAGAAATTGAAGAATTTGGAGCTTAATTGTGTGATTCTAGACTGACTTGGCACAGCCCTAAGAACTTTGACAAGGCCCTAGCTTAATTCTGGAAAACAAAGTAGAGCAATTTTGGAGGCGGACGGAGTTAGGACGATGTCGGCCTAAGCATTTAAGCCAACACCGGCTCCATCATGATACAGTGTCGGTGGAAATTCTTTTCAGATCAAAATTTGGTAACTTCTACTAGGACTCTTTTGAGAACTAATTTGGGAATGAATTAGGATTCTTGTATACACTTTTTGGCAATGTAAACTCTTATAAATACAAGAGAATAACATTGTACAAAGTAGTTTTCAATTTTTCAATGTAATATCTTTATAAAACTCCTAGAAAAACACCAACAATAAGGAGGATCAAAGAAGAATTCTTAGAGAAGAAGAAGAGGTTGATCGAGAAGGTTTTAAGGAAGAAGAAGAAGAAGGCTTACTTATCTATGAGTGGTTTCTTTGTCTCTTTTTTGTAATTTATTGACAATTTAAGTTTATGATATTTTAATTGTATTTGAGGGTTGAACTCAAGTTTATGTTCTTGGATTGGGTTTCTTTTGATCTAGTGATTCTAAATTCCAAATATTTGATTACTTGAATTTATTACTTTGTTGAATTGATTGGTTCTTTTATAATTAACTCGAGAGAGGTACCAACTAATTTATTCAATACTTATTATCTCTTAATTAACTTAAAAGAAAGGTTAATGGTAAAGACTAAGTAATCAAAGAGAGATTAATTTTACCTAGAGATAGGGTTATTGATTTCTTCTATAAAGACTTTAGTGTTATATAGAGATAGGGACATTAATTGTTTAATTGAGTTAATCTTAATGCTTCTTAGATTTAATTAGGGAGGTAGAGATACCATTTGTTTAAGCCAAGAATAGAATTTCATAACTCGAGAGAGAGTGGAATTTATCTTAAACTCATTGTTATTTGAATTAGGACTTAATAGATTTAAGATATTTTCTTTACTTGACATAGATTTGGAGGATTTTTTTCGTTACATGATTTTTCTCCTTATTCTTATTCCTTGTTATTCCTTGTGACTTTTCTTGGGTGAACTTGATTTATTCTCTCGTATAACATGTTAGTAGGTTATTTATTTTGTTTTCTTTATTTTATTAGTTAAACAATAAAGATTTGGATAAAGTAATGTGAGAGTCTAAGTTCCAATGGATTAAATACTCATTAATTCTCTATATTATGCTTAATAATGGGTATATTTGCTCATATGTGTGATTTGGGGATTAATGTTTCAATTAAGACTTGATTGGGGATGGGCTTAAAATTCAATGCTTTTATAACCTAAATATAACACATCAATTATTTCTTGGAAAAACACAAGTAAAACCATTTAAATAAAATATTAACTGGAAGAGGAATTCCAATGGTCTTGTGGCTTCCATCCCATTTAATATTAAGGATTGTGGAATTCACTTGAGTCAACCTAGGAATGTCCCCGTATTGGATGGTTTTCCACCAAAATCCAAATTTAACATATTAAATCAAAGTAATCTAGGGTGAGTGTTATATTTGGCAAGTCCATGTTAGAATCTATAATACTAGATTGCCCAAAATTCATGTGAAATAGTGGCCAGCCCACGTTGGAGCTAATTTCTAGATTATAAACAAAATGATTGAGTAGTGGGTGGTTATATACTTAACTTTGAAAATTGATAACCTTCTAAAAAAACTATATTAATTTTTCTAAAAGCTAAATTTTAGCATTGTGATAATAGTTTATGAGTTTATCTATTATTAGGATAAATGTTATGTTCACTTTAAAAGTATATTTTATGTTAATAGACACAAACTTACAAAACTTTTCAAAACTTATTTAGAAATGTCTAGTAGAGGTTCTTTTAGTCTTTTGGCCATTATTCTCAAGGAGAATAGGTTAACTAGCCCCAACTATATGGACTAGAAAAGGAACATGAACATAGTACTCATTCCTGAAGAGTACAAGTATGTTCTGACAGACTTCTATCTCGAGAATAGGGAAAGTTCCACTGCAGAAGAGCAAAAGGCTGAGAAGCAAGGAAGAAAGCCAATGAAATGACTCGATGCTGTATGTTGGCTTCTATATTCAATGTTCTCCAGTCTAAACATGAGAATAGGGCCACTACTTACGATATAGACTGCTCTCTAAGGGAAATATTTCTGACAAAATCTGACTCTCAAGGTTAGAAGCTCTTAAGGCAATCATGAACACCAGGATGGTTAAGGAAGCTTCAGTTCGAGAGCATATACTCAAGATGATTGTTGCTTTCGAAGAAGTCGAGGTATTTGATATAGACCCTAAGAATTAAATAGACATGGTGCTTGAGACTTTGCCGAAATCCTTTATCCAATTTAAATTAAATTGTAACATGAACAAAATAAGCATAACTTTTTTAGATTTAATAAAGGAGTTCTATGCGGCGAAAAAGATCATGAAGCCCAAGTCTACAGTCTTATTGTTAATGCTCTCATTTTTTAGAACTATACCCAAAACTACTAACTTCAAGAATAAGAAGGGGAATGCAGTTGGATTAACCAGTGTTAGGCCCAATGCAAAGCCTAAAGGGAAGTGCTTTATGAGTGGCAAGAAGGGTCATTGAAAAAAAGAATGCCTAGTTTTCTTAGCCAAGAACACAGGTACAATTCTTTTCTTAGAGTTTTTTTTTTTATGGTTGGATCTTCATTCACTTAGATTGTAGATTTCAGATCCACCAACCATATTTGTAACTCATTACAGGGGTTAAAGATGATAGGGTGATTTAGTAAAAGAGAGCATGCACTTTGAGTTGGCAATGGAGCTAAAGTCTGTGCAGAAGCAATGGGAGAGATAACTTTATGTTTTAATTTAGATAGGATTCTTCATTTGAAAAATGTTTTATATGTTCCAATGTTTAAGCAGAATTTGATTTTAGTTTCTAAATTAATGGATCATGGCTATTATGTTTCCTTCCATTTTGGTGTTATAATCAGTAGAAATATAAATTTTATTTGTTTTGGACACTTTTTTCATTTGAATCCTAAAAGTCATCAAATCAATAACATAGAAATTGAAGCAACTAATAAGAAGAGGAATACTATAGATAATGAATCATATTTATAGCATCTTAGATTAGGATATATTAATTCTAATCGGATTTAGAAGCTTATCCATGATGGGCCTTTAGGGTCATTGATATTGAAAGAGTTGCCTCAATGTGAATCATGCCTTAAGAGGAAGACGACCGAAGATCATTCAACTAAAAAGCAAAAAGATCTAAAGAAATATTTAGCATTGTTCATAATGATGTTTGTGGCCTAATAATTACACTAACTAGAGGTGGATACGAGTACTTTATAACGTTCACTGATGACTACTCATACTTTTAGTATGTTTACTTAATAAGGTGTAAGCCTGACTTTTTTGAGAAATTCAAAGAATATAAAGCTGAAGTGAAGAGTCAAACAAGTAAACAAATAAAAAAAAAAAATTGAGATTAGATTGTAGTAGAGAGTATTTTCTCGGTGAGTTTAAGGACTACTTAGTACATCACATGATTATATCTCAACTAATTGCGTCTGGGACACCCCAGCAAAATAAAGTAACTGAAAAAAGGAATAGAACATTGCTAGAAATGATCAAGAGCATGATAAGTCATGTATCTTTTCCTGTTTCTTTTTGGAGATCTACTCTAGAGATGGCAGCATATACTCTGAACTTGGGGTCTTCTAAATCGGTGCATAGGACTCCATATGAGATGTGGGATGGATGAAAGCCTAGTTTAAATTATCTCAGGATATCGAGATGTCTAGCTTATGTACTACTGATCAAGGGGAACAAGCTAGAACCAAAGTCAGAATTATGCTATTTCATTAGATATCCAAAGGGAACTAAATGTGGATATTTCTATTATCCTAAGAAATAAAGGATGCTTGTTAGCACTCATACTAGATACTTGGAGGATGATTATAAAATGTCTACTAGCGGTTCAAAGCAGGTGGAATTAGAAAAGAACACATCATTCTCTTCAAATCAAAGCAGCCTAATTGAGGAAACAAGAGAGGCATAACCTCATATTCCTATACAAGCGGAGCTTTGTCGTAATGGAAGGGTAACTAATGTTCCAGAAATATAGACTGGAGAGATCTTTGATCTAGTCTCTCAGCATAAGGAACCAAATCCTACTAGATACAAGGAGGTTATTATTGACCTTGATGTAGATAAATGGCATAAAGCAATAAATGTAGAGATTGAATCTATGCATGTTACCCAAGGTTAGGATCTTTATCACTACACTTGAAAGGATAAAATCCATAGGGTGTAAGTGGGTATACAAGAGGAAAAGAGGAGTAGATGAGAAGGTTGAAACCTTCAAATTAAGGTTGGTGGTAAAAGGGTTTACTCAGAAAAAAGAGATCGATTATGAGGAAATTTATTTACTGGTAGCCATACTTAAATCTATTAGGATACTCCTAATTATCGCTTCTCATTATGACTATGAGATATGACTATGAGATATGACAAATGGATATTAAGACTGCCTTCGTTAATGGCAATCTTAGTAAAAATATCTATATCTCCCAACCAGAAGGGTTCATTGCTAAAAATCAAGAACACATGGTCTGCAATCTTAAGAAGCCTATTGATGGACTTAAGCAAGCTTCAAAGGCATAGAACAAATGTTTTAATGAAACTATAAAGTCTTATAGTTTCGTGTAAAATGTGGATGAACTATGTGTTTATAGGAAGTTGGATAGTGAGAATGTGTTATTCTTGGTACTATATGTAGATGATATTCTACTAATTGGAAATGATGTAAGGATATTATCATCTATTAAGGTTTGGTTATCTAATCAATTCAGCATGAAAGATTAGGGGGAAGCCAGTTACATTCTTAGAATTAAACTTCTTAAAAATAGGAAGCAAGAATGTTAGGCTTATCACAGGGATCTTATATTGACAAGATATTGTTAAGGTATAGCATGGATTAGTATAAATGGACATTAATACCTTTTATACTTAGGTTGATCCTATCTTCCAAACAGTATCCTATAACATAAGAAGATAAAGAAAGAATGAGTAGGATTCCTTATACTTCTGCAATAAGAAGTTTCATGTATGCTATGCTTTAGCAGAGAAGATATTTTAGCAACATTTGAATGCCATAGGGGTATGCACATATGGGCTATCTTAGTCTTTATAGTGCAAGTGGGAATTGTTAGAAATATGCCCTAAAAGACAGAAATTTTCTAAAGATATATATTTTGAAATAATAAAAGTATTTATTTTAATAAGTTTGTATTCGCATTTCTTTTATATAATAAGGTCCAAATATGTTAGTAAGTGATATACATGTTGGGTCGCGCTTCACAGTAAGGTGCAGATTATTGGTTGCTAACATACAAGTAAAAATGTTCTTAATCAATTGAGGAAGTTAGTGTTGGAATATATGCCCAACATGTTCTATGTATTTCTGTATTTTAAAAATTAATAAAAATTTCATTCATTAATGGTTGTTTGTTTACATATATTTACACATTAAATGTCTAAGTGTGTTAGTAAGTAATCCACATAATTGGGTCATACTTTCACAGTAAGGTGTAGATTATGGGTGTTGAGATTCATGGACTCCTAAACGCGAAAAACATTCATGAATCCCTTCCGATGATCTAAGTAAACGATTAAGAAGATCTAAGATTTACAGAATTACCTTTTTGTTTGGCGTAATCGAGATCCTTTGATTCTGATTATACTGTTGTACGTGTAACCCGAACGATCACCAGACACTGTAGTGTGCGAACATCCTCTATCGGATACACACGGCGAACTGACTCGTTACCCCAAGAGTGCTAGCGCCTAGGGTTTGAGAGGGTTTTTTTTTCTAGTGAATGAAGGCACGAATATTTTCAACAGAACAGAGCTCTTGAGAAGACGGCTAGGGTTTTCTTAAAAAATCCCCGAACCTCTTAGAGTCTAATTCTAATAATATCTTATCATATTTTAATTTAAATTCAAATTAAATTAAAACTAATATAATAAAATTCTGTCATTATCTCGATAATTTAACTAATTAATTTACCGAGCCAGATTCTTATAATCTAGACATTATCCAGATACATCGAATGTGGACATATTTCCAAATTCATTGTATCTGGTAAATTTTCTAAGTTCGATTAACTTAGACATATTTTCAAATTCATCGAATCTGGTTACTAGAAAAATAACCTAACAAGTTCGTTTATTGTGTGACCCTATAGGTTCATTTAACACTGGCAGTGTGCCTAAATCATATTTAAATGGCCCACAAGTTATAAGCGGTTTCTAGAAAAACATTATAACTATCCAGGTTAAATGAAGATCAATGATCTCTTTAAACCAAACCACAATTTTATATTTAGTTTTTTTGTCACACGATATCCAGATTAAGCATAAGGCACGAAGCACGTCATCCTTATTAAGCTTAATCAATTATTTCTTGATTTTATCGTAGACTATTCAAACAAATGATATCAATATCTTAAGTTGATATATTTGAGTACGACCATGCATTTTAACAGTCTAACTTATCAAGGGGCCCATGGATATCTCTCCCATAATTGAGAGGGACAAATTCCTTCACTATCAATCATATTTCTCTCCTTGATTTATTCTATATCCAACAATAGTCTAATTTATTATCTGGTTAAAGACAACTTTAGACAACGTCAAAATATATAACTTATCAAATAGGAAACTATGATGGATTTAGGTCGAATGACTTTTAATATCATTATGGCTAGAAAGTACTTATGACATGTTCCATGAAGTACTCTCACAGTGGGTCATATCCAATACAATGTTCTCTAATATTTATTTATGTTTTGACTTGATATCACAAATATCCATGACTAGTAAAACATAGCCATAAAGTCACAAACATACTAATCTTAATTTATTATTGTTCCAATAATAATAATCGATCAGGGACAGCTTTAGAATAGTCATTGTATTCATTGCTGGGTTTTACTATCAAGTCACGTACTCGATGACCATAAAACAAAATGCACTATTCATGGAAAGGAAAACCTCATATTGTTATATAAAACATAACGATAATAGTATAAGTACAAATTAACTCTAGGGCATATCCCTAACAATGGGCTACTAATACATAAGCAAAAAATTATTCTTGATCAATTGAGGAAGTTGGGCAATTTATCAAGATTTAGATCATTACACTATGGTTTGTAAATGGGGAATGGTTTTGTTAGGTATCTCATGCATATCATATATGGCGTAGCAAAAATATAAGAACAAAATACCAACCCAGGATCTGCATATGTGTGGAAAACAAGACATAAAGAGAACAAAGGTAACAGCTTTTTTACCTTTCTTTAATTGTGTGAAAAATAAAATTTTTCTTTTTTCAAGTCGAGGCGCGATCTAACAATCCTCTTGATCAAACACCACAAGAGTTGAACATCCAACCACTATAATTATAGTGTGTGATTATTTCTAACAGAAATCCACACGGAGGATGATACTCAAGCACCAAGATGTTTATGTGCTAGCATAAACAAGATGGCAGCTATGGTTAGTCTTGTTTTCAGAAAAAATAAGAGAGAGAGAGAGAGAGAGAAGAAAGAATGTCATGAGTTGCCCTAGGGTTTTAGAGTGTTTTCGTTAATCCTCTAGCAAGTAGGAATTGTGCATATATCCTATATATCATGAAAAAATCCTGCTAAAAATACTCCATTTGAGAATTCTAAAACAGTTAAAATTTCCTAATTGTAATTGGAAACATCAAGTTCTCACAATTACAATTTGGCCCATAAATTATAACTACTTATAATTTGGCCACACAACTTCTATTTCTCGCAATTAACCTAACTATGTTATCAAAAAACATATTGAGTACATAATCCTCTATTACGTGTGACATATTAGGTTTCCTAGTCAATTGGTAGGAAACATGAATTAATCTAAACATCTTTGAAATTAATAATCCATAATTAATTAGAATTAATTATATTGATTCGAATTAGGATTGGTTTATTAATTCATCAATTAATAAACCCATATTCCCAAATCATGAGTGGTATCTAGCAACATATCAAAAGCACGCCAAGAGTCCAGGAAGTCAAGTGGCTTGACATGAACCCTTCAATAACAAACTACAGTGCAATTAACTCTTTTCACCTTATAATATCTCATTCGGTTTAGTGTACGGAATTAGTACCAACTCCCTCTAGAATATATTAATTCTGACCCGAATATAAAAGTACTTGTACCAAGAACCCACTACTCTAGATGTGTATCAATTGGAACTGTTTTCAATACACAGTCGCCTTGGCCAAGGACTTCTCGAGTAGTAATTCCTACAAATAGCCATGAGATATTCGCCCCTACTATTAGGAGTGGTGAATCCTTTATTGATCCTCTCAACTACTTTTGTTTACCTCACAATGTACCCAATATCCATCCCATAGGCGGCCCTCGATCTGGCTCCAGAGATTGGAATCAAAGCGTAGTGCTCAACAAACAAAGTACCTGGAGATCTCAAGTATAAGGATACTTGCACGTTTCCTATATTGAGATTATATTACTGGCACTAAATAGTTATCCATGTGATTATCTCATTGCTAGGTGATCTAATATACTTGTTCCATTAACAAGCATCCATGTGTTAACTTTGAGTATCTCAATACTCGCGGATATGAGAACTACCGCCTGATCAAATCAAGAAGTCTAACACATGCTAGTCTTAACGTATTAATGATGTCCTGTCTCATTAATACTACGACTAGGGACTATTTAAGTACTAACACTATACAGTATAGTAGGAATCTCATATCATAATTTCCTTAACACAGTGTTGTACTAGGGACTTTATCTAACAGTTATATTACATGAAAGTAAACAAAAGAAACTGTAAGATAAATAATGCTTTTTATTAAAATAAAATTTGTCATATACAACGTACAAGTGATTACCTCTAGGGCATAACACTAACAAACTCCCACGTTCACTAGAGCCAATCATTCATGTATCTAATACCGAATGACTCAATATGCCTATCATGTTTCTTTTGTGATGGTGCTTTTGTAAGCGAGTCAGCTATGTTCTCATTCGTGGGAACTCTTTCTATCTTTATTTCCTTAGCTGCTTCAGAAGCGGCTATGTACTCAACTTCTATCGTAGAGTCGGCAATAGTCTCTTGTTTGGAACTCTTCCAACCTATTGCCCCACCACACAACGTAAATACGTAGCTGGATTGTGATTTGAAATCATCTTTATCAAATTGAAAGCTGGCATCAATATACCTGTTTATTTTTAAATCACATTCTCCATATATGAAGAACACATCCTTAGTCCTTCGTAAGTACTTAAGGATATTCTTCACAACTGCCCAATGACCCTCACCAGAGTCAGATTGGTATTTGCGAGTCAAACTGAGAACACAAGATACATCAGGCCTTGTACATATCATAGCGTACATGACAGATCCAACTGTCAAAACGTATGGAATCTTACTCATGTAATCCCTTTCAACTTGTGTCTTGGGAGACATCGACTTTGAAAGGCTTACACCATATGACATGGGTAAGAATCCCTTTTTGGATTGATCTATGCTAAACCTCTTTAGCACTTTATCTATGTATGTAGACTGTGAAAGACCTAACAAACTTTTAGATCTATCTCTATAGATCCTTATTCCAAGAATATAGGTAGCTTCACCAAGGTCTTTTATGGAGAATTGTTTGGACAATCAAACTTTAACCGTTTGCAAGACAGGTATAACATTTTCTATTAGCAATATGTCTTTTACATAAAGCAATAAGAAAAAAATTGCGCTCCCACTGACCTTCTTGTATACACAAGGCTCATCCATGTTTTTAATGAAACCAAACTCTTTGATTATTTTATCAAAATGGATGTTCCAACTCCTAGAAGCTTGCTTAAGTCCATAAATGGACCTTTGCAGCTTACACACCTTTCTGCCATCATTTGATGTGAAACCCTCAGGTTGTGTCATATACACTTCCTCAGTCAGATTTCCATTTAGGAAAGCTATTTTCACATCCATTTGCAAAATCTCATAATCATAATGAGCAGCAATGGCTCGGAGTATCCTGATAGATTTTAACATAGCTACTGGCGAGAAAGTTTCGTCATAGTCAATACCATGTTGTTGATGATAACCCTTCACTACTAATCATGCTTTATAGGTAACTACGTTACCATCCATGTCTGTTTTCTTCTTGAAAATCCACTTGCACCTAATAGGTTTAATTCCTTTGGGTGGATCAACCAAAGTCCATACTTGATTGTCATCTATGGAATCCATCTCTGACTTCATAGCTTCAAGCCATTTTTCAGATTCTGAACTGTTCAAAACATCCTTGTAGGTAGTAGGCTCATCTTCATCTATGAGCAATATGTCATTATAGTCACTAATGAGAAATCCATATCTCTTAGGTGTCATACATATCCTACTAAATCTATGAGGTTCTTGTGTAGAAGAAGGTTCATCTATTCTCTTAATAGATGTGGGATCAGACGGTTGATCCTTATTTGTTTGATCTTCTTGAACTTCACTAAGTTCAATCTTACTCCCACTGTCCCCTTTGAGCATGTGCTCCTTCTCTAAGAAGACGGTATGCTTCGAAATAATTACTTTGTTTTAAGAGGGTAGGTAGAAGTAATTTTTGAAAGATTCTTTCAGATATCCCACAACCAAACACTTGTCAGACTTACTATCAAGTTTGTCAGACTGTGGCCTTTTGACAAAAGCAGGACAACTCCATTCTCGCAAGTGAGATAACTTTGGTTTCTTACCAAAGAACATCTTAAATAGGGTAGAATCAATCGATTTTGTCAGAACTCTGTTTAGTATATAAACAGAAGTCTTTAGTGCATACCCCTAAAACGATTTTGGTAGGTTTGCAGAAGCCATCATGGTCCTTACCATGTCTAGAAGGGTTCGATTCCTTCTTTCAAATATACCGTTATGTTAAGGTGTATGTGGTGGAGTCCATTGAGATAATATCCCAGAGATAACTCAGAAACTCTTGGCTCAAGTATTCTTCTCCTCGATCAGATCTTAGAGTCTTAATACTTTTGCCAAGTTATTTTTCTATTTCATTCTTGAAGTCTTCGAACTTATCAAAGGCCTCGAATTTGTATTTCATTAAATACAAATACTCGTATCTTGAGAAATCATCGATAAATGTTATGAAATGGTTATAACCTCCTCTTACTTGTATTGACATTGGGCCATATACATCAGAATGTACGAGTTCTAATAACTCCTTGGCCCGTTCTCCTTTTCCTGAAAAAGGAGTTTTAGCCATTTTACCTATTTTACCTAGTAAACAAGATTCGCATGTGCCATATGATTCATAATCAAATGACCCTAAGTCACCAAGCTTGTGTAACTTAGAAACACGATTTTCATTTACATAGCCTATGATGCGTTTGGATTTGGGTATAAAAATAAGCACATTCTCAATCAAGTTTAAATTAAAATATTAACCCCAAATTACACATATGAGCAAGCGTACTCATCATTAAGTATAGTATAGGGTTCAAATGAGTGTCGATCCTCAAGGAACAAGTATACATTAATCACCCTTCTTTCATTGTTTAACAGACTTTATAAAGTGAAAAAGAAATAAAAAGGAAAATAACAATAATAATAAAAAAATATATATATACATGTCAAAGATGGAGAATTATGTAACTCAAGCCCTTATTTAGACAAACATAATCCTAAAGTACCCAATCTTTATCACAACCAATTATTCTCTTGGCATCATGAAGGATTAAGGTAGACTCACTTCTTTTCCAATCCATGAATCCCTATCTTCTAGATAACTTAGCATCACAATCCTATCTCAGCCAGTCTTACCCAAAAGATGCATTAAACACAATCCATTGATTAAATTTTCATTCCTGGCAAACTTAAAACATGAAATTAACCAATGAATCAATTCCTGACAGACATCAATTAACCTTTAATTACCTTGTTCTTAGTAATTGACCCCTTTTCCAAACAAGTTAAAAGACAACACATATGAAACTAATCAAATTGAAACCACCATCAACCCCTTTTTTCCAAGCAACTTAAGGGAAAGAAACAACCAACCAATCTCGTAATACGCATAAGTAATTAAATACTAAGAAAATAATCAATTAATTAAAAGATTAAATAACTCTAAATATCATGAATATATAAAACAATGTCAAATTACAATAAAACAATGAACATATAATTGTTCAAGAAAAAGAAAACAAAGAAAAAGAAAGCACTCATAGACAAGCCTCTTTCTTCTTCCTTTGAAGACCTTCTTGCACAACCCTCCTTGAATTGAAGAATTTCTCCTTTGATTGAGTGATTTTCTGTGATGATCAATGAATTCTCCCATTTTTCCTTATGTTTTTCATCTATTTCTAGGCTTGGAAAGTGCCTAAACTTATTGGTGTAATGTTCTTGGCCGAGTAGAAGTTGGAAGATACTAAAACTCCACAAATTATCAAAAACTGCGTAGAAAAATCACAATCTTGCCTTTTCCTCAGAGCACAGCCGGCGCCGCCTCTCCTCTGTTTTGCGACGTTTTTGCTTCGTTTTACCCCAAAAATCTATAATAATGAACAAAATACCTTTCCAAGGGTAAAATCTCAAATATGAAGGAATATGACTAGTTATTGAACAAAATATATCACAAAAGAACCTCAAATAACTAGGAAAAATATAACTAATTTAGCCTCTATCAGCCCAAACGACAATACCATAAGTAAGAGGTGTTTGAGTTATCTATTTTAGGTTTCTTATTGTTTATATTGAGAATTGGATTATCCAAGTCTAGAACATATAAACCATTAACCAAAGTTGCTGAACCATAATGAATATCATTCAATGAAAAAGAACAACATTTATTCTTAAATATCAAATAAAATCCATTTAAGTCTAAACACGTAACTGAGATAATATTTTTCATTAAAACTGATACATAATAATAGTTTTGTAATTCTAGAACTAATCTTGAAGGCAGGTTCAGCTCGTATTTCCCCACAGCAAGTGCAGCAACCTTTGCCCCATTTCTAGTACGTAGGTCCACATCGCCTTTCTCTAACCTTCTACTGCTCTTTAGTCCCTGCAAGTTATTGCACAAATGAGATCCACATTCGGTATCTAATACCCATATCTTATTTCTAAATGCAGTATTTATCTCAATCATAAATATACCCGGAGTAGAAGTAGAAGTGCTTGTAAGCTTCTCCTTCTGCTTCTTATCCTTAACAGTCTCTAAGTAGGCTTTGCAGTTGCGCCTCCAGTGGCCCATCTTGCCACAATGATGGCATGAGCCCTTGGTGGCAACGTCCTTCTTCTTCACACCACCTTTAGGCTTTATGGGAGCCTTCTTCTTCTTTTGAACTTTCTTCTTAGAAGAAGAAGATTTTACCATTAAAACTGTATTGAAATCCTTCTTCATGGAGGACTCCACAGTTTTGAGAAGATTGATCAACTTAGGAACGTTAGACTCAATCTTGTTCATCTGGTAGTTAATCACAAATTGTGAGAAACTATTAGTCAAAGATTGCAAAATTAAGTCAATACTTAAGTCATAGTCCATCGCAAACCCGAGTGATCCAAGCTTCTTTATCAAGCCCAGCATCTTCAGCCCATGAGTGGCCATAGAAGAACCCTCTACCATTTTGCAATAGAATAGTTGCTTCGAAATTTCATATCTCTCAGTTCTGGCTTAGGCGTCAAACAGCTCTCGAAGATATAGTATAATCGATTGAGCATCCATATGCCCGTGTTGTTTTTGCATCTCGGGAGTCATAGATGCCAGCATAATACATGATGTTGTATCACTATCCTGCTTGTGCCTTTTGTGGACAGCATGCTCATCAACATGAGCATCTTGAGCTGGTGCTGACGGAATAGGAGCATCTAACACGTAGAGCAACTTTTTCGATTTGAGAACGATTCTCAAATTTCTATACCAGTTGAGGTAGTTTGATTCGTTTAACTTGTTGGTTTCTAAGATGTTATGTAGGTTTAGGTTTGTTGGTATGATACAAATGTCCTAGATGTAAAGATAGAGAGGATTAGCTACTGTATATGCATATGAAATGTATTAATTCGGACTTTAATTAAACGCATTTTTACTCTACTATTTTACTCAAACTAATATGCCCCACTACTGATTCGGGAAAGCCCGTTGGAAGCTTTCTTAGTGGACCGGTATCTAAATTCCTTAAGAGTAACCTTGGGTTTGCCCAACAAGCCACCCTTGAGTTCATTAGTAGGTATCCAATACCAATTACATCATATGTAATTATCGGATCATTGGGTGATTAACAGCTTTTAATCTTAAAGCCTTTTGGGCTACCGCAACTTTTCCTCTAAATTTCTTTATTCTTGAGTTTACCCAACCGGAATAAAGAATTTAGTTAAACTCGACTCATTAATCAAGAATTTAATTCCATAGCTTGAACATGCCTGATATCAAGTAGGCTTGGGTTTGCCCAACAATCTGGTCTCGAAAAAGGACTCTCGTTCTTACTATATTAACGGAAGAAATTATATTTAATATTAATTTAGGGATTTGTTCCTTTTAGTGGTTTCAATAAATGACATGTATAAAAATCAATAAATCACATAATTGATAATCATGGTAATAAAGCAATTACGTGGTATGGTTATGGACTTTACCCTAAATTAATTTCTTTGAGCCATAAAAGAAATTAATATAGTTAACCCTATGTGTTCATGCATGATTTAAGTAGAAGGTCTTACATTCTCGCCTTGTTTTGGTTGCCATCTCCAAAATAAAATAATTCTACTCCATCTAACCTGTGTAAACTAATTACATAATTTTTTGAAAAAAAGAAAACCTCGAGTTACATTCGAAGGGAGTTAGATGATAAGAGAATTACACAAGAATTTTAGAGAAGACAGAACATGCAGGTCCTATTTCATAAAAAATCAAAATTGTAAAATACATGAACTGATATAATTGGTTTTAGTCCATAACCATCCACTATGCCATTAATTATGCTTAAAAAAAATAAATATATAATTTTTATTATTCCAAAATCACTATTTTGAAAAAATAAAATAAATTCTAAAATTAATATTTTAGAAAAATACATTAATTTTAAATTTTCAAAATCATTATTTTGAAAAAATAAAATTATTTATCTCAAAACTAATTTTAAGAAAATGCTTTTGGGTTCCGTCTCTAGTAGTGAAAATGGTGGTCCCACTGGCTGGTCAGCGGGTGGGGGTCAAGGGAGCAGCGCCCCTTGAAAGAAAATTTTATTTTACCGCCTCTCATCATATGAGATTTTTCCCTTTCAAAATCCTTTTTTTTTTTTTTTTTACTAGAACGTCGAAACAGAGTAAAACTGGTGCTAGTTTGGAAGCCAGAGCTGGCGCCGGCTGTAGTAGGGAAGAGGCGGCGATTTTTAGAAAATTTTCCAGAAACAGTTTCTGGTGCCTTCTTCTTCTGCAAATTTTTAGTGAGAACAATTCTCAACAGTATTTTCTATTTTGAAGCTCAAAAAACAACCAATTTGTTAGTTTAAACAAAAACAAAACAGAAAATTAGGATGAAACGGAAGGCAACAACCATGTTCAAGAAAACGTTTTTCTGAAAAAGGAAAAACTGCAGCACATAAAGAAAACATTTTTTGAAATATGTTGTAACTATTACACAAGCATATTATGCTACGGACCCAACCCATAATACTCGAAACAATTTCGACTCGGGTGAAAACAATTTTCACAATGAACAAAGACATACACGATTACATGAAATAACTTTCACACAAGAAATAATATCTGCAAACCACATATAGCAAGGCACTGATACCACTGTTGGTTATCTCACGCATGTCATATATAGCATAGCGGAAATATAAGAACGAGATACCAACCCAGGATCCGTATATGTGTGAAAAACAAGACATAAAGAAAACAAAGGTAATAGCTTTTTTACCTTTCTTTGATCGTGTGAAAAATAAAATTTTTCTTTCTTCAAGTCGAGGCGCGATCCAGCAATCCTCTTGATCAAACACCACGAGAATTGAACGTCCAACCACTATAATCACAGTGTGTGATTATCTCTAATAGAAATCCATACGGAGGATGACACTCAAGCACTAAGATGTTTATGTGCTAGCATAAACAAGATGGCGGCTAGGGTTAGTCTTGTTTTCAAAAAAATAAGAGAAAGAGAGAAGAGAGAATGTCATGAGTTGCCCTAGGGTTTTGGAGTGTTTTCGTTAATCCTCTAGCAAGTAGGAATCATGCATACATCCTATATATCACGAAAAAAATCCTGCTGAAAATACTCCATTTGAGAATTCTAAAATAGTTAGATTTCCCTAATTGTAATTGGAAATATCAAGTTCTTACAATTATAATTTGGCCCATAAATTATAACTACTTATAATTTGGCCACAACAGCTTCTCTTTCTCATAATTAACCCCACTATGTTATCAAATAATATCTTAAGTACATAATCCTCAATTTTGTGTGACTAGTAGGTTTCCCAATCAATTGGTAGCGAACATGAATTAATCCAAACGTCTTAGAGATTAATAATCCATAATTAATTAGAATTAATCATATTGATTCTAATCAAGATTAGTTTATTAATTCCTCAATTAATAAACCCATATTCCCAAATTATGAGTGATATCTAGCAACACATCATAACCACCCAAGAGTCCAGGAAGTCAAGTGGCTTGACATGAACCATTCAATAACAAACTACAGTGCAATTAACTCATTTCACCATACAATATCTCATTCGGTTTGGAGTACGAAATTAGTACCAACTCCCTCTAGAATATATTAATTCTGGCCCGAATATAATAGTACTTGTACCAAGAACATACTACTCTAGATGTGTATCAATTGGAACTGTTTCCAATACACAGTCGCCTTGGCCAAGGACTTCTCGAGTAGTAATTCCTACAAATGGCCATGAGATATTCACCCCTACTATTAGGAGTGGTGAATCCTTTATTGACCCTCTCAACTACTTTTGTTTACCTCACAATGTACCTAATATCCATCCTATAGGCGGCCCTCGATCTGGCTCCAGAGATTGGAATCAAAGCACAATGCTCAACAAACAAAGTACTTGGAGATCTCAAGTATAAGGATACTTGCACGTTCCTATATTGAGATTATATCACCGGTACTAAATAGTTATCCATGTGATTATCTCATTGATAGGTGATCCAATATACTTGTTCCATTAACAAGCATTCATGTGTTAACTTTGAGTATCTCAATACTCGCGGAAATGAGAACTACCGCCTGATCAAATCAACAAGTCTAGCACATGCTAGTCTTAACGCATTAATGATGTCCTGTCTCATTAATACTACGACTAGGGACTATTTAAGTACTAACACTATACAGTGTAGTAGGAATCTCTTATCATGATCTCTATCATGATTTCCTTAACACAGTGTTGTACTAGGGACTTTATCTAATAGTTCTATTACATGAAAGTAAACAAAAGAAATTGTAAAATAAATAATATTTTTTATTAAAATAAAATGTGTCATATACAATGTACAAGTGATTGCCTCAACAGCATAATGCTAACAGGTTTACCTTTAACCAGTGAGTAGTCCACTCACACCAATAGTGTAATCATATTTGGAATACGTAGAACTGGACCACGTGATAATAATCGTTATTAAAGTACTAAAATAAATAAAGATTGGTTTATGCAGCTACTACGTGGACGAGTACCCTAGGACTTGAGTGTAAGTTGGTGGTATGGTAAAACTAGACTTGTATACTTTGATGTATGTTGAATAAGGTCCTATCACAAGGCCAATGACCTTGTACATTTGATGCATGACTCTAGTTAATTAAGACGAATTTATACAATAGAGTTTCTATACTTTATTACGTGAAAAAACTACCCCTTTGTGATTGTCCGGGATAATCTAAAAATCTAAGGCCCTAGAAAACATGACTAAGCATGTATGCTTTAAGGGTAGCTCCCTGAGATAAGTTGGCATATATTGGAAATCATAAATTATTGAACTAGTTATCAAAGGATAGTAGAAGTCATTGAGAAATGTGTTAATACTATTTTCATATCTCAATGATAGGTGTTACATAGAGAGAAATTTTCGTTATTACACCTTTAGGTCAGAGACACTGCACTTGCAATATTATTCTTGGGGCCAATATTTCAATATGGTGATAAATGGAATATTTAAAATAATTAAAATACTGCTATTTGTTAGCAATGGTATTTTAGTCATTTTAGTAGCCAAGAATAATATGTCTCTTGATCCCTATAGTAGCTCAAATAATCTTAGCAAAGTTATTTACTATATAGGCTTATTAGATGAATTTATTATTGGAAGAATTATTCTAGAAGTCCAATTAATTATTTATTTAGATTAGAATAATTAATTTGGCCAATTTAATTAATTAGTTTATTAATTAATTATCTTGGATAATTTTGTATTGGGCCCAAGTAGTTTAATTAATTAATAAAAGAATTAATTTAATTAATTGTTTATTAATTAATTATCATGGGTAATTTTATACTGGGCTCAAGTTAATTAATTAATTAATAAGAGAGTTATCTAATTAGTCATTGGACTAATTAATATGACGTGACCCATCAAGTTCTAATGAAGCCGCCATGTGCAAAGAAAAAAAAAAGGAAAAGAAAAAGAAATTAAAGGAAACGACGGCTGTTAGTTTTGAAAACGAAAGAGGAAAGCTAAATTGATAAAAAGGCATCTCGTGTGCTTTTGTGAAGGGTTGACCGAATTTTTCACAAGAAAATAGCTTTCGGTATTTTTCCTTAGATAAAATAGAAGCCGCCATTTCTTTTTTTCTTTTTTCCCTTCGTTTTCCTTAATCGTTTTTAGCTCTTCCATTTTGTTCTAATTTTCTTCACTCCAATTTTACCTTCATCGGTAGAGGTCCATAGTAGTTAGAGAATACTCTAGAAGGTCAAGAGCTAGCAAACATAGTAAGTGTTTAATGTGAAGAAGCCAACGGTTAGTTGGTGTTCCTACGAAACAAGTAGACGTTCTTGTTCAACAAGCGTCACCCAACCCGAATCTGACTCCGACTAAGTTGAACAAGGTCCTGGGAACCGACTAAGAGTATTGCTTTAAGGGTTGCTCCCTTTTGATAAGCAGTTATACTCTTAGAGGTCATATATTATAGACTAGAGGTCAAATGATAGTAGATATCATTGAGAGAATATGATGGTACCAACTAGTCCTATTTCAATGATGGGTGTTACATAAAGGGTTATTTTCGATATTACACCTATAGGTCTCCACAATGCTTATGCAATATTATCCTCAAGATCAATACCTTCATATAGTGATGTAGATATTTGAAATGAAAATTGCTACTATTTACTTATTAGGGGCATTTTAGTCTTTTAAAAGTCAAGGATAATATATCTTTTAGTCCCCAAGGTAGCTCTAGAAATCAAAATAACTATTTTAGTCATTATATAAATTGTTTAGATTATTTGAGGGATGAGAGAATTTATTTTATTCTAGAAAGTCTATTTGGCTAGAATAATTAATTAAGTCCACGAGTAATTCATGGGCTAGATTAATTAATTAATTCTAGAAAGTCTAAGGCAATATATGGGCTTGAATAAAATAAATAAAGAATATCCTAATTTAGGTTGTGTATTTGTTATTTTAGACGTTAGTTTAACAAAAGGCCCAGATAAAATAATATAGTGGGCTATGTTTTTATTATTTTGAGTTTATTTAAAGACCCAAGACAAATAATAAAGAGGCCTAGTTAGTGGAATAGCCCTAGTTCATCTTGGATTAGGGCAGCCATCCTTGAGGACTTATATAATCCTAATGGAGGCTGACTAGGTTTAAGGAATAAATCCCTAGCAAGCTAGCCACCACTTGCTTCCTTGCTCTTTTTCGGTTTATCCTCAGAAAAATAATCATAGACTACTTTTACCAGTAGATTAATTTGTGAGGTTGAGATTGTTAGAATGAATGCCTTCTTAGATAAGGTTTCTGATATATTTTTGACTTGTAGTAGTAAAAGTATTTTTCTCAGAATTTTTTTTGTGAATTTTCTTTATATTTGTGCACGCTTTTATTGAAAAAGACCCATTGTGTTTAAGTAAATAGTTTATGTGAATATGGGTCTTTCACAGTAAGGTATGGACCATGGAATATTTAACACATAAACTATTGTTCTTCACCAGATGATAAGAATGGGAATCTTATCTTGGCAAGGTTATTATGTTATGAATTCCAAATAGGGAATATCTTACCTTTAGCTAATAAGCAGTCTACTCATTTCATAACACAAGTGTATTTCGAATACGTAGAATAGGACTTGTAGTAGTGGTTTCAAAAAGTACTATGTAATAGAAACCCAGACTACTATTGCTACAGCGTGGACTTATACTCTACAGCTTGAGTATAAGTTGGTGGTCTGACGAAACTAGAAATGTATGCTTTGATATGCTATAATTGAGGTTCTTGAAAAGGACCAATATGCTTGTACATTGGGTATATATGACTAGTTAGTCAAAACAGACTTATACAAGATAGTATCTATACTATATCGCCCATTGTGGTTGTCTGAATGATCTAATTATCCAAGGCCCTAGGGAACATGACTTGGATATTGGCTTTAAGGTAGCTCCCTTGAAAAGCTGGAATATTCCAAGAAATTGCGGATCATTGGTCTAGAAGCCTAATAATGGTAGATGTCATTTAGAGAGGTGATAGTACAATCTTTCCTCGCTAAATGAATGGTGGTGTGAAGAGGGGTATTTTAGTGGGGTCAATATTTTCTTATGGTGATATTAGAAAATATTTAAAATGTAAAATACAGTTATTTATATACCAAGGGTGTTTTAGTCATTTTAGTAGCCAATGCGATGTGTCTTTTTTATCTTCAGAATAGCCCATAAGTCCTAATTATTTTAGGCCGAGAAAATGGTCACAATGGAAAAAGATTTTATTTTATTCAGAAAGTCTAATTTATTTTTTGAATGAGAATAAAATAAAAGGAATGAGAGACTTTAAATTTATTATCTAGTTTGATTTATTAATTAATTATTTAGGGCCTAAGCCTAGATTGAATAATTAGAAAAATTAACCTGGGCTTAAACTAGTTCATAAAAAGCTTAATATCTATTTTAGTTCATTTGGGCTCATTAATTATTTATTGAGTTATTTTAATAGGCCCAGGAAATAAATAATTAATGGTTATTATTTTTGGGCTCATTGGATCCAAGAAAAAATAATAAATTATTTTGGCCCAACAGTCTGGACTAAATGGTTTTTTATTATTCACAGTACAGAAGAGTTGGGGATTACCCAAACCTCTTCTGTTGATAACCTTCGGTGTTTGAAATATCAAAACACCAGAGTTGGATTATCTGGGATGGGAATAGAAGTTGTTGTGTAGAGGAAAAATAACACACGACAGAAAGAGAAAAAAAAAACCTGTGACTTTGTTCTCTCTCTTCTTCTCATTTCTTCTTCTTCTCCCTTTTTCCATCTTTTTGTCTTTGCTAACTAATAGCAAAGGATCAAGAAGGACCATCCTCGCCTAGATTATTTCACCAACATAGATAGGCGGAGGAATATTTTGAGAAGCGAAAAGCTTCACATACCTACCAAGAAGATGCCAACAGATCACTAGTTTCTCGCCTGAATTGTCGCAAGGCAAGTACCTGCTCCCGTGGTTGTTGCCTCATCTTCTCAGCCATACCAGAAGAGGACGCGTAAAGGTATTATTTTTAACCTTCCGCTGTGTCATGTTCTCATTTTCTCAGCGTGCATGTTCCTTTGTTTTTTCTGTTCCTACAAGTGGTATCAAAGCATTGGCTTTGAAAAGCTTAAGATGATCCATGCTAGTTAATAAAACTTGACAAGACCACTTATAATGAGATTTTTCGCTGTTTTAGTATAGGTAGATTGTCTGTACACCTCACCGTTGAGGTATAGGAGCCTCTGTAAAATTTTTTTTATTGTTTTGTTTAGCTTTGTGTAAGCCCAATTTGAAAGGGTATAGGCAGTTGTTATGTTTTTTGGTGAAAAAATGTAATAAGAAATGGCCTCGGACGACTGCAAAGCATTGCAGAGGAGACCAGCGAAATTTGCAGAAAAAAATCACAGTGAAATCTCATGGACAAGATGGACCGAGCCACAGTCAAGCCAAAGTTGAACTGAGCCGGTCCGAGGCAGCCCAGGCTAGCCGTGGCTTGAAACTGCAGTCAGGCCCAAGCATGGCCTCGGCTCAAGGTGTGCACGAGGAAGCTTTCTCGAGGAGGCTATTGCCTTGTGGGAGCTTAGTTTCCTCGCGGAAACTGAGCAACAGCTTCCTCGCCGGGCACCCTTGTCGGCCCGTGGACCATAGTCCATGGGTCTCCCTATAGGCCATGATCTAGTCTAGTGAGTGCACTGGACTAGAGAAATTTTTTTTTTTTTTTTGTCCCATATTAGGTAAAGTTATTTTTATTACAATAGTTAATATTCTTTGAATATTTTGCATGAAAAATAATAGTAAAGGATATTAGAATTAAACAAGATCATTAATTAATTTAATTAATGTGTTTAATTCTTTTATTTGGGCACTTAAGATTAAAAATAGAAAAGCATAAAAACGTTTACAATTTTTTAGCATGCTAATTATTTTAAGTCCTGTGTGCGCTTTTCTCAAAGACCAAAGTCTTTGGGAAATTTTATTTGACAAAGAAAAATATTTTTCTTTAATTAAATGGTTATTTTAACTTAAATAAAAATTAATTCTTGGTTATTTTCTTAAAGGTTTTTTATCCTTGACATAGAAAATATTATGGATTTAGAAATTTTTGTAAGTTAAAATGGAAAGCCATTTTAATTCATTTTAGGAAAGAAAAAATTATTTTTGTCAAATAAAGCCTTGAAATCAAAATCTCTAGGAATTTTTAAAGTGGAAAAGTTTTGAAATTATTGAGTTTTTGACTTAAATAAAATTAATCCATTAGAAAAAATTTCTTAAAGGATATAAACCTTAACATAGAAATTTTAAATTAAAGGAGAACTTAATTGGAATCTTTCAAATAATATTTTTTTAAAGAAAATCCTTATTTAAAAAATTAAGTAGGAGAGGGGTTCCAATGGCCCCATGGCTTCCATCACGATCCTTATTAGAGATCGTGGATCCTCGTGTCACTCTGGGAATGAACACGTATAGGATGAAGATACCACAAGGATCTAGAACTAATAGAAGGATTCAACTGATAACTCGGGACATGTACTATGATCGGCCGACCCACGTTGGAGGTTATAGTGCGAGGTATGTCGATAAGAAATGAGAAGAAATGGCCATCCCTTTGATGGAGTTATCTTCTAGATCATTACCTAGAAGGGAAATTAATATGTAGTGGTTAGCTTAGGAAACTGTTAATCTTCCCAAGAAGCTATGTCAATTTTTCTAAGAACTAAATTAATCAAGTTATAGATAATAGTAATGGGGTTAGCTATTTTCAAGTTTAATATGAGGATAAAGTGCACAAAATTATTTTTTCTTTACAAATATGAGAATTTCTTTTATTTTTCAAAATTTCAGAAATGGTTGGTGGAGATTCTTTTAGTCCCTTGGCTGTTATTCTCCATGAGAATAAACTAACGAGCGTAAACTATGTGGATTGAAAAAAGAACCTGGACATAATACTTACAGTTGAAGAGTATAAGTATGTCCTATACGAGACCTACCCAATAATCAAGGAAGGTTCCACCGCTGAGGAGCGTGAGGTGGAAAAAGCATAGAAGAAGGTTGACGAAATGGCCCGATGCTATATGTTAGCCTCCATGTTAAATGTGCTACAGTCCAAACACGAGCATCTAACTACTGTATATGATATTAGTACATCTCCAGCCACAAAGTTCACGGATAAAAGTCAGTCTGCAAGGCAAGAGGCTTTTAGAACGATCATAAACACCAAGATGGCTGAGGGAGCATCAGTTAGAAAGCATATACTCAAGATGATTGCTGCTTTCGAGGAAGTAGAAGTCTTGGGGGCTGTTATTGACCCCGACAGCCAAGTGAACATGGTTCTCGAATCTTTGTTAGGCTTATTTACTCAGTTTAAGTTGAATTACAACATGAACAAGTTAAACATGGGTTTAACTGAGTTAATGAAGGAGCTTCAGGTGGCAGAAAAGGTCATGAAGCCACAGACTAGAGCCATGATGGCTTCTTCTTCGAGAATTGGGCCTAAGCCCAGAAAGTTCAAGAAGAAGAAGGAAAATGTAGTGCATCAGCCCAAGTTCCAGCCCAAAGATAAACTCAATGGGTAAATGCTTCAAGTGTAGGAAGAAGGGACACTGGAAAAATGAGTGTCCAGATCTTCAGGCCAAGAAAAATCCCACAGGTAATGTTCTCTATCTAAAGTCTATATCAATGGTTGAATCAACTTCCACTTAGATTATTGATTCAGGAGCCACTAATCATATTTGTAACTCCTTGCAGGTGTTTCAAAAGGTTAGAAGACTCCAGAAAGGAGAACATGGACTACGCATGAAAAATGAAGCACAAGTTTGGACCCTTACTGTGGGAGAACTGGAACTTACTTTTGATTATAATAGAATAATTGTTTTGAAGGATATTTTACTTGTTCTTGGTTTTAGACAGAATTTGGTTTCAGTTACAAAACTAATAAATCAATGATATTTTGTTTCTTTCCATTCTGGTATTACTATCAATAGAAATGGATAAGTTATATATACTGGGTACATGTATGAAAATCTATTCTTCATTAATCCTATTAACAATCAATTGAATAATACTTAATCAGAACCTTTAAATAGGAAGAGAAAGACCAATGTCAGTGAGTTATATCTTTGGCATCTAAGGTTATGTCACATTAACTCAATTAGGATTTAGAGGTTAATCTATGATGAGCCTTTAGGCTGATTAAGATTGAAAAGTTAGCCTCAGTGTGAATCCTATCTTATGGGAAAAATAATAAAAATGTCATTTACCCAAAAAGTGGATAGAGCTAAAGGAGCATTGAGTCTTGTTCACACTGATGTGTGTGGCCCTTTGTCTACGCCAGCAATAGGGGAGTTTGAGTACTTCATCACTTTCACAAATGATTGTACAAGGTATGGTTACGTTTATCTGATGAGACGTAAGTCTGACTCTTTTGACAAGTTCAAAGAGTTTAAGGCTGAAGTAGAGCGTTGAACAAGTAAACTAATTAAGATCTTACGATCCAATCTTGGTGGAGAATACCTCCTTAGTGAATTCAATTACTACATGGTATATCATGAGATAGTATCCCAACTTTCTGCGCCGGAAACACCCTAGCAGAATGGAGTAACTGAAAGAAGGAACAGGACATTGATGGGAATGGTCCAAAGCATGATGTCTCATGCTACTCTTCCAGTATCTTTTTAGGGATATGCCCTAGAAATAACGGCATATATTTTGAACTTGGTGCCTTCCAAGTCAGTACCTAAGACTCCCTATGAGATGTGGATTGGGCATAAACTAAGTCTAAATCATCGTAAGATATGGGGTTGTTCAACTTATGTACTGATCAAGAGAAACAAGTTAGAACCAAGATCAAAATTATGCTATTTTGTATGGTATCCAAACGGTACAAAGGGTGATTACTTTTATCATCCCAACGAGCAAAAAGTACTCGTAAGTACTAATGCTGGATACTTAGAGGTTGAACAAAGTACAACTACTAAATATTCAATAAGGTTGGAACTCGAAGAAAAGTTATCTTCTGAATCAACTTCTCCTAACTCGATTATAAAACAAGAAGAGGTACGGCCTCAAGAGCCTATACAATTGGAGCCTCATCGTAGTGGAAGGATATCTAGGGTTCTAGAAAAATGGACTAGAGAGGCTTTTGACCTAGTCTCCGACCATCAGGAACAAGATCCCACTAAATACGATGAGACTATTGCTGATACTGATGCAAACCTATGGCATAAAGCAATGAAAGTCAAGATTAAGTCTATGTACTTCAATCAAGTTTGGGATCTTGTAGTTTCATCTGAAGGGATAAAACCCATTGGGTGTAAGTGGATTTACAAGAGAAATAGGGGAGTGGATAGGAAGGTGGAAACCTTCAAAGTTGGACTTGTGGTAAAAAGGTATACTCAGAATGAATGGATATAACGAAACTTTTTTCCCAGTAGCCATGCTTAAGTCTATCCGTATCCTTCTTGCCATTACATGTCATTATGACTACGAGATATGGCAAATGGACGTCAAGACGGTATTTTTAAATGGCCATCTTAGTGAAGATATCTATATGTCCCAACCAGAATGCTTTATTGTTAAAGGCTAAGAACATATGATTTATAAGCTTAAGAAATCCATTTATGGACTTAAGAAGGCATCCAGAATATGAAACATTCATTTCGATGAGACTATAAAGTCTTATGGTTTCATTCAAAATGAGGATGAACTATGTGTGTATAGGAAACTGGAAGGCATAAATGTGATTTTTCTTGGTCTGTATATGGATGATATTTTACTTATTGGAAATAAAGCTTCCTAGAAATAGGAAGCAGAGAATGTTAGGTTTATCCCAAGCTACATATATTGACAAGATGTTGGCCAAGTACAGTATGAACTCATGCAATGGGGCATTGATCCCTTGCAGATATAGGTTACTATTTTTTTCAAAGGACTGTCCAAAATCTCAAGAAGAAAAATATAGGATGAGTAGAATTTCATATACTTCAACTATGGAAAGTCTCATGTATGCCATGTTGTATACTAGGCCAGATATCTGCTTTGCCGTAGGTTTAGTCAGCAGATATCAGTTAAATCCCAAAAAAGTTTATTGGCAGGCTGTAAAACATATTCTTAAGTATTTCAAAGGTACGAGAGATTATATATTGGTATATAGGGCTAATGACTTATTTCCTATAGGATACATGGACTCAGACTTCTAGACGAATAATGATGAGATAAAATCCACTAGTGGATATGTCTTTACCTTGTCTAGAGAAGCCATTTTATGGAGGAGTATCAAGTAATCTTGTATTGCTGACTCAACCATAGAAGCTGAGTATGTGGCAGCTTCGGAAGCATCCAAGGAAGCAGTTTGGCTCTGGAAGTTCTTTTTGGAACTTGAAGTCGTGCCACACATAAAAAATTGGTTGTGATGTATTGCGACAACACTTGTACAGTTTTATAATCTAAAGAACCAAGGAACCACAAAAAGGAAAATCACATAGAAAGAAAGTACAACCTGATCCGGAATTTCATCTAGAGATGGGAAGTTATGGCGGAATAGATTGTCTCAAAAAATAATCTAGCAGATCCTTTCACCAAGCATTGGCGGAGAGAGCCTTTAAAAAACACTTAGGCGCCATGTGGGTGGGCACCTATAGACTTACTTAAACTTAGAACGCAAGTGGGAGATTGTTGGAATGTATACCCTCTTAGACTAGGTCTATGATATATTTTTTACTTGTATTAATAAAAGTATTTTTCTCAGAATTTGTTTGTGAAATTTTCTTTATATTTGTGCACGATTTTATTAGAAAAGACCCATTGTGTTTAAGTAAATGGTTTATGTGAATGGAGGTCTTTCACAGTAAGATATGGACCATGGGATACTTAACACATAAACTATTATTCTTAACTAGATGATAAGAATGGGAATCTTATCTTGGCAAGGTTATTGTGTTATGAATTCTAAATAGGGAATGTCTTACCTTTAACTAATGAGTAGTCTACTCATTTCATAACACAAGAGTATTTCAAATAAGTAGAACAGGACCTATAGTAGTGATTTCTAAAAGTACTATGTGATAGAAACCTAGACTACTACTGCTACATTGTTGACTTGTACTCTACAGCTTTAGTATAAATTGGTGGTCTGACGAAGCTGGAAATATATGCTTTAATATACTATAATTGAGATTCTTAAGAAGGACCAATATGCCTATATGTTAAGTATATGTGACTTGTTAGTCAAGACAGACTTATACAAGATAGTGTCTACACTATATCGCCCCTTGTAGTTGTCCGAATGATCTAATTATTTAGGGCCCTGAGGAACATGACTTGGATATTGGCTTTAGGGTAGCTCTTTTGGAAAGCTAGAATATTCCGAGAAGTTATGGATCATTGGACTAGAAGCCTATGGATGGTAGATATTGTTTAAAAATGTGTTAATATACTATTTCCTCTCTAAATGAATGATGGTATGTAGATGAGTATTTTAGTCATTTCACCTATACGTAGAAGACATAGCTAACGCAGCATTATCCATGGGGTCAATATTTTCTTATGGTAATATTAAGAAATATTTAAAATGTAAAATATACATATTTATATAGCAAGGATATTTTAGTTATTTTAGTAGCCAAAGCGATGTGTCTTTTTTGTTCGCAGAATAGCCGTAAGTCCTAATTATTTTAGGTCAAGGAAATGGTCACAATGAAAAATGAATTTGTTTTATTCAGAAAGTCTAATTTATTTTTTAGACTGGAATAAAATAAAAGGATTGAGAGAAATTAAATTTATTATCTAGTTTGATTGGTTAATTAATTATTCAGGGCCTAAACCCAGATTGAATAATTAAAAAAATTATTATAGGCTTAAACTAGTTAATAAAAGACTTAATAATTATTTTAGTTCATTTAGACTCATTAATTATTTATTAGGTTATTTTAATAGGCCCAAAAAATAAATAATTAATGGTTATTATTTTTGGGCTCATTGGGTCCAAGGAAAAATAATAAATTATTTTGGCCCAATAGCCTGGACTAAAGGGTTTTTTATTATTCACGGTACAGAAGAGTTGTGAATTATCCAAACCTCTTCTATTGATAACCTTCGGATGTTTAAAATATCAAAACACCAGGGTTAGGTTATCTGGGATGGGAATAGGAGTCATTATGTAAAGGAAAAATAGCACACGACAGAAAGAGGAGAAAAAAATCGGAGTCTCTGTTCTTTCTCTTCTTCTCATTTCTTCTTCTTCTCCCTTTTTCCATCTTCTTGTCTTTGCTAACTAATAGCAAAGGATCAAGAAGGACTATCCTCGCCTAGGTTGTTTTACCAACATAGATAGGCGGAGGAATATTCTGAGAATCAAAAAGCTTCATGTACATGCCAAGAAGAAGCTAACGGATCACTAGTTTCTTGTCAGAATCGTCGTCAAGGCAAGTAGCTGCTCCCGTGATTAGTGCCTTGTCTTCTCAACCAAACCAGAAGATGACACGTAAAGGTATTATTTTTAACCTTTCGCTGTGCCATGTTCTCGTTTTCTATTAGCATGCATGTTCCTTTGTTTATTCTGTTCCTGCAGAGATGATATTTTGGAAGGTCAAAAGCTCTAGCCTGTGAAGTGTTTCATGCGTAGGAGCAAACATTTGGCAAGACTTCTAGTTAGCAATATACCGGAGGTTATGATTCAGATGAGTTCTAGACAGCCTAACAGTCAGTAGATACAGGTTATTACCACAGTTTTTTCTAATTTTCTAGGAGAAAAAGTAAGCGTGTGATCCTAAACTCTGATTTATTTTTAAATTCTTTTGTGCTTGTGTGATTCTCGTGTCTACAATTCATGATTTATTTTGTAATTAAAAGGCGAAACCTTTATATTTGTTAGATCTTGATTTCTATATTGGTTTATTGAAATCTATTTTAGCATTCAATCATTAGATTTGGGTTGGGTTGTTGATTATTGAGTTTATCTTGACTTTAATGATTTCAAGAGATGTGGTTAAAATTGAGAGATTTTATTAGTTGATTTACCATATGGGTTAACTCTCGACTAACTTGAGAGAGAGATTGAGGATATAGAACTAAGTGATTGAAGGGTCATGGGTTTCCTAGAAATAAGGACATCATTTCCCCCAAATGGAGAATGGCTAATTAATCTTAATACCCCTGAGATTAGGTTAGTAAGATAGAGATACTCACTAATGAGATTAAGGGTGAAGGATTCATAACTCGAGAGAGAATGGGTCTTGATTTAGATTACCCAATTGGTGTCAATGTAGAGTATCAATGGATCTATTTAGTTGATTGAAGTTTAACTTAATAATGTGGAATATCTTTTGAATTGCATAGATAATCGTTCTCTTTTTAAAGATGTTTGGTGATCTAAGGAAGATTCTTAGGTGTCATTAGGTTAGTTGATCTTGTTTTCCTATTTGTCATCTTCTTATTAGGATAGTTTACCAAATAATGAAACAAAAGCATGGTAGAAGTATTTGCTACCTTACCCAAGGTATACGATACTTGCTAACTAGAACTCTATACTATATGATAGGTATACTTGCCCATGTATGTGTTGTGTGAGTGATTTTTGGTATTTAAATTAAGACTTAGTTATTTTTGTATGAAATATTGACAATTTTTTCTATGCATGAGTGTACACATAAATCACATACATCAAGTTTTTGGCACCATTGCTAGGGAATGAATGGCAATATTTTAAATTACTTGAGTTTTGTTAATTTAGTCTTGTAATTGTATATATTTATGAATATGACTAACTTGAACCTAGGTAGTTATACATATCATTTATGGATAATTGTTTGTATGTATACTTTAGATATGAATTTATTTGTATGATTGTATTTGAGAATTCTCTTGTTGAAATTAAAGTTTTATCTTTAGTTGAAATTTTGGGAATTTCATTTATGGATTGATTAATTCTTTTATATGTTCTTCATTGATTTGTTGGGTATTGTTTATAGTTATTCTTTTGTCTTGAGTACATATTGAGATTCTTATTGATCCTATTCTTTAGGAGACCTTCTTAATTTTGGGATCCATGATGAATAATATCTCATAGACAAAGCTTATCGAGGATGGAAGAAATAGAAGAGCCACCGTCAATAAAAGGCCTTTTATGTGATTTTTGCAATTACAGATGATTCCCATTTTGATATAATGGAAGCTTTGTTGAGGAATCAAGAGGGACTTCTTTCGATACTTGATGGCCAAATTAAATAATTAGCAAGCTTTAAGAAGAAAGATGCAAGAGAACAAGTGGAGGAAATCATATTGAGAAGTAGGAAGCAATTGGACAGTCCAGTAAAATCTACAGAGGAAAATAGAGTACAACATAAAACAAGCAAAAAGTAGAGTGTAGTTACAAAAATGACCAGGTGCCAATTGACATGACTAACCCGATACCAGTCGAAGCTTCTAAAGAAAAGAAAGTTCAGAGATAAGTACAAAGCTCCAAGCCACCTATTCCATATCCAAGCCGATTGAAAAAGGGAATGAAAAATGAGCAGTACAGGAAGTCCTTGGAATTCTTTAAGCAATTGCATGTTAATATTCTTCTCATCGAAACACTCACCCAAATGCCCAAGTATGCAAAGTTCTTTAAGGATGTGCTATAAAAAAAAAAGAAATTTGGAAGAATTATCCACTGTTATTCTAAATGAAGAATGCTCAGCTATACTCTCAAGAGAGCATCGGCTACCAGAGAAATTGAAAGACCCAAGAAGTTTTTCTATACCTTGTTTGATTGGAGATGTACCTTTTGGAAATGCATTGGCTGACTTAGGAACTATTATAAACTTGTTGTCATACACAACTTTCAAAAAGCTAGGTCTTAGTGAACTAAAGCCCACTAAGATGAGCATTCAATTGGTAGATAGATCTATTAAATATCTTAGGTAGATTGTAGAGAATGTCTTATTGAAAGTCAATAAGTTTATTTTTCCTGTGGATTTTGTTATCATAGACATGGATGAGGACTCTTAGGTAGACCCTTCTTAGCTATAGCCAAAATTATTATAAATATATGTGGAAAGAGGTTAACACTGCGTATAGAGGATAAGAATATGACTATTTAGATATCTGATGGATTGAAGCATTCATTTGTGCAAGATAATACCTATTTTATTATTGATGTTTTGGATAAGTGCATTTATGAATATATGTAGGAGCATTTAAATAGAAATTCTTAGGTTTGTCTATTAAGGGAAGATGAACTAAGTGAATCATTGCACAGTAATGTAGCTTGTCTAGATGAGAAACACCAGGTGGTTGATGCAGAAAAGTTTAAACACATTGAGAAATCAACTCTGAAGAAAAAAAGTTATCTATTGAAGAACCACCTGGATTAGAACTAAATGAGTTGCCTAACCATTTGAAATATGCTTTTTTGAATGATAATGCTAAACTTCCTATGATTATTGCAAGGAGCTTAACAATTGAACAGAAAGAACAGTTGGTCCAAATTTAAAAAGGCATAAGAAGGCCATTACATGGAAGTTCACAGACATAAAATGAATTAGCCCATCTGTCTGCACACATAAGATCCTATTGGAGGAAGATACAAAGCCTGTGGTTCAATCTCAGAGAAGGTTAAACCCAAACATAAAAGAAGTGGTTAAAGGTAAGGTGATCGAGCTATTGGATACATGTATTATATATCCAATTTCATACGGCATGTGAGTGAGCCCTACACAAGTAGTACAAAAAAAGAGAGGCATAATAGTAGCACCTAATGAGAAAAACAAACTTATTCCCATGAGGCTTATCACAGGATGGAGAATGTGTATTGATTGCAAGAAGCTAAATGAAGCCACAAGAAAGGATTACTTTCGCCTTTCTTTTATTGATCAGATGTTGGAGAGGCTAGTTGGACATATGTACTATTGTTTCCTTGATAGATTTTATGGATATTTGCAAATTCCCATAGCTTTTGAAGATCAAGAGAAAACTACCTTCACTTAACCCTTTAGGACTTTTGCCTATCGGCATATGCTTTTTGGATTGTGTAATAGGCCTGGGACTTTTCAAAAGTGTATGATGGCTGTTTTTGAAGGATTAGTGGGGGGGGGGGGAATGGAGGTGTAAATGAGTGAATTTTCTATTTTTATGAACTCTTTTGATTTTTGTTTGCAAAATTTGGAAAGAGAACTCCGATAATGTGAGAAAACAAAACTTGTACAAAATTGGGAGATATGCCACTTTATGGTTCAAGAGGGAATCATTTTAGGATACAAAATCTCAAGAAAAGGTTTGGAAGTGGGTATAGCCAAAATTGAACTCATTGAGAAACTCCCTCCACCTATATCTATGAGATCCATTCGTAGGTTTTTAGGCCATGCAGGATTCTACAGAAGATCTATACTAGATTTTCAAGGATTTCAAAACCGCTAACCTCCCTACTTGAGAAAGACACTCCCTTGAAATTTGATTACAAGTGTTTAGTTACCTTTACTACCTAGAAGCAAAAGCTAGTTGATGCCTTTATTTTGATATCTTTTGATTGGTCACTGATGTGTATGGATTTGGGTATAAAAATCATATAAAAATAAGCACATTTTTAATCAAGTTTAAATTAAAATGTTAACCCCAAATTACACATATGAGTAAGCGTACTCATCATTAAGCATAGCATAGGGTTTAAAACGAGTGTCGATCCTCAAGAAATAGTATGCATTAATCACTTTTCTTTCATTGTTTAACCGACTCAATAAAGTAAAAAAGAAATAAAAAGAAAAAGAAAATAAACGAATATATATATGTCAAGGATGGAGAATTATACAATTCAAACTATTATCTTGACAAACATGATCTTAAAGTACCTAATCATTGTCATAACTAATTATTCTCTTGGAATCATAAAGAATTAAGATAGATTCACTTCTTTGGTCAATCCATGAAATCACTATCTTCTAGATAAATTAGCATTACTTGGTCTCGTCTCAACTAATTTACCCAAAAGACCCATTAAACACAATCATTGACTAAATTTTCGTAGTCTCGGCAAACTTAAAACATGAAGCTAACCAATGAATCCTTGGTCTAGGCAGACATTAATTAATCTTTAATTACTTAGTTCTTAGCAATTAACCCCTTTGGTCCAACAAGTTAATAGACAACAAATACAAAATTAATCAATTGAAACTACCATCAACCCATTTAGTCTAGCAAGTTAATGGAAAGAAACAACCAATTAATCTTATAATAAGCACAAGTAATTAAATATCAAAAATAACAATCAATTAATCAAAAGATCAAAGTAACTCTAAAAATCATGAATACCTAAACAATATCAAATTACAATAAAATAATTAATACATCATTGTTTAAGAAAAAGAAAACAAAGTAAAAGAAAGCACTCATAGACAAGCCTCCTTCTTCTTCCTTTGTAGACCCTCTTGCACAATCCTTCTTGAACTGAAGAATTCCTCCTCTAATTTGAGTGATTTGATGTTTTGATCTGTGAATTTTCCCTTTTCCCTTATGTTTTTCCTTCATTTATAGGCTTTAGAAGTGCCTAAAATTGTTCCTCTAGGGTTTCTGGCCGACTAGAAGTAGAAAAATACTAAAACTCTGCCAATTACCAAAAAATGCATGCGAAAATCAAGCCACCACCTCAACATTAGGGCACAGCCGGCGCCGCCTGTCCTGCCTAAGGCCGGCACCGGTTGTAGTCTGTTTCTCCAATCGTTCATCGATTTTTCTTGATTTTCACCCCAATCCTTCCAGAGTGCAGCCGGCGCCACCTCTGGCCTCCTAGCTAATGCCGGTTTGGTTCTGTTTCACCGATTTTTTCATCGATTCAAAATACATGCCAACAGCACGTGATCGGCACCGGTTCCCCTGTCCTAGTCGACGCCACCTCTATTTTGTTTTGCGATGTTTTTGTCTTATTTTACCCCTAAAATCTGAAATAATGCACAAAATACCTTTCTAAGGGTAAAATCTCAAATATGAAGGAATATGACCAGTTATTAAACAAAATGTATCACAAAATAGCCTCAAATAACTAGAAAATATATGACTAATTTAGGCTCTATCAGTCACTCCATTTGAGCTGATATGTGATGCTAATGACTTTGTACTGGGGGCTGTGCTTGGATAGAGACATGGAAAGCATTTTTAGCTAATTTACTATGCTAGTAAAACTCTGGCTACTACCCAAACAAACTATACCACAATTGAAAAGAACCTTCTTGTTGTTATTTTTACCTTTGATAAATTTTGTTTATAACTTATTCTCTTTAAAGTTATTGTGTACACTGATCACTCTGCACTGAAATACCTTCTTTCCAAACATAACTCCAAACCTAGATTAATCTGATGGGTTTTATTACTGCAGAAGTTTGATTTGGATATCAAGGATAAAAAGGGAATTGAGAATTTAGTTGTTGACCATCTATCCAAACTAGAGAGTCCTCATCTGGAACCTTTAAGGGAAGAAGTAATTCATGACACATTTTCTTATAAGCAATTATTTTGGATTAACAGCAAGAACACTTTAACCCCATATTTTGTAGATTTCGCCAACTTCTTAACAACAGGAGTTCTTCCAATTAAGCTTACATCTCAACAAAAAAAAAAGAAGTTTCTCTCTTATACCAAAAACTATTTTTGGGGAGACCCTCATTTGTTTCAGAACTATGCTAACAAAGTGATCCAGAGATGCGTTAATCATGCTGAGACTCAGGATATTTTAAGACATTGTCATGAAGGTCCAGCTAGAGGTCACTTTCAAGCCAACAACACTGCCAGAAAAGTTCTCAACTATGATTTTATTTGCCATCAATATTAAAAAATGCACACAAGTTTGGCAAAGGTTGTGACAAGTGTCAGCGAATTGGTAATATTTCTAAGACCTTGGAATTGTCTTTAACAGTTTTTCAAGCTTGTAAGTTCTTTGACTATTGATGGATTGATTTCATAGGACCCTTTCCTAGTTTATTTGGGAATAAATACATTCTGGTTACAATTGATTATATGTCCAAATGGGTTGAGGCACTGGCTTTACCTACCAATGATGTCAGGGTTGTGATTAAATTCCTAAAAAAGTTGATCACTCGTTATGGAGTTCTTAGAGTTCTTATCAGTAATAGAGGTACACATTTTTGTAATAACCAACTAGAAAGGGTGCTTAAACGTTTAGGTGTTTCTCATAAGTTAGCCACTCCATACCATCCCCAAACTAATGGACAGGTTGAGGTGACTAATAGGAGTTGAAACAAATCTTGGAAAAAGTGGTGAGTCACAAAAAAAAAGATTAGAGCATAAAGTTGAATGATATCCTTTGGGCATAAAGGACTGCTTATAGGACCCCTATTAGCACTACTTCCTAAACTAGTTTTATGGTAAATCATGTCACTTGTCGATAAAAATTAAACAAAAGGCTTTTTGGGCAATCAAGCTAGTAAACTTTGATTTTAATGTCGTGGGAGCCAAAAGATTGTTACAAATGAATGAACTTGAAGAGTTGTGGAATGATGCTTATAAGAATTCTAGAATTTAAAAAGAGAAAGTTAAAAGATGGCATGATCAGTGTAACACCCCGCTACCTAGGCCCGCCGGGGCCGGGGATGTCGCCCCGTCCAAAGGACAAGGGGTCTTTATAATAAGGTCACACAAATAAAATAGCGAAATAAAAATAATAAAAATAATACTTCAACTTAAGATTTATTACAACCCAAGAATAAATCCACGAATTTTCAAAAGGAAAAAAATCCATAAATAAAATTATCCACTCTCGTCTCCCCAAAGCAATACATAAAATCAAAAGACACATTCTCTTCCAAGGCAGATAACACTAGCTACTCATCCCCACAGTAGGATCGGCCTAAAATCATGGTAAAAAGGGTGATGAGACAGAAATCTCAGTAAGTCCGTGTGTGCTTTGGGTGTTCAGTGAAAACAGTTCGTGGATGCAAAGTGTGAAATCTTTATAAGAGAAATATTAGCAAGCAATAAATATTAGTCAAAAGTAAGAGTGGTGTTTTCCTCTTTTTGAAACCATACAAGTGCACAATAAAATCAACCACTCATAAAGGTGGTCATGGGTTACCACACGTTGGGCCCCATAACCATACAATGGTCAGAATGCCACACTTTGTGCAGACTGACAAAAGAAATACTGGCAAACAATGAATGATGTTCAAAAATAAGAGTGGCGTTTTGGCTTATCTAGCCGTACATAATTTATAAGATCAACCACTCGAAAGAAATGATTATGGGTTACCACACATTGGGCCCCATAACCGGTCAGAATGCCTAACATTTTGTGCAGACTAACAAAAGGTAGGTGATCGGCCTACCGGGCAAGATACTCCTCCTTCTCTATACCCAAACAACAACCGGGTGTCTATTCCGGCAAAACACAGTCACTTGACTGAAATGAAAACAAACTGCTAGCCCGGACCGGCCTAACTAAGTAGTACTGACGTTTCTCTAAGTTGAGCTTATCTTCTGGAGGTGGCCTCCTGCCAGAAGACTCACTCTTGCTCTTCAAAACTAGTACTACTAGCCTACCCCTGTTGAGTACTCAACGTAACATATCCCACTTGGGGAGAAAATGAACAAAACACAGTTCCACTTGAAAATGGCAATTAAAGTTTTCCAAAGTCTGGGGCAAAACTGGTTTTAGAAAGAGTTTTAGGTTTTGAGTAAAACTGCTCATCGATTTGCAAATAATTTATTTGTCTGAAATGAGAATGGAAATAATCCTCAATTGCCTTTACAGAAATGAGTGACCATGCACTCTACATTTGGCTTGCCATAAAAAAAATCATTTTTCATCAAACAGGTTTTATGCAGGAGCTTACCTGATCCTTGCTCACAACAAAGGTCTCCAATAGCTGACCTGACCCGCATAGGGTAAATATAAACCACAATCAAACTCAAGCTAAAGACTCACTTTCTCAAATAAAACTAACTCAATTTACTACAGTCATATCCCTAGTGTCCCAAGCTTTAAGACTCCATAATAAATAAAAGGGTTTATAAAATAAATCTAGTTTGATATTAAAATAACTAGAGTTTGAGAAATAGGTACAAAAAGTTGAAGGTTTAAATCTTGCTAAAAATAAATTATGGTTTATTTGAAAAAGGGTCCAAGGTAGTATTAGGTAAAAGAATGATTTATTAATAATTTAGTTGTTAGAAAATAATTGGTAGCTAAAATTTGTTGAAAAGAAATTTAATGAGTCTTGCTTGAAAAATAATAAGCAAATCCTTAGTGGGTTTTGATTAAAAGATAATAATTAAATTTTTAGTAATAAATATTTTATTAATTATAATTATTTCCATAAAAGGCTTTAATTGATTTTATCATTTTAAATAATATATATATATATATATATTTCCAGCAAAAACTATTATTTATTTGACTAGAATATCACTATTTTATATAAAAGACCAAATCCACATTTTCCTATGGTTTTCAAAATTTTACTAGAAAAATCATATTACTAGATATTTTATTAATGAAATAAAATTTAGCTTAGGGATAACTAGATCATGATCATATTCCTATAGCTAACCACAATCATGAACATATACAACCCTTCAATTCATCAAATCATCCAAATCATGCATACAAGCATAGATATCAATTTATCAAAACATGATCTAACCCCTACTAGCATAAATAAGATCATGGCTTCAATAATCCAACATGAATATAAATCCTATTCACCAAAGGTGACATAATCTCTAGCATACTTCATCACAAATACTACCTATGACATGGAGACATGCATTAAATCTCAAATCATCATACAATCTACCAAGATAATCCATCCATGCATAAATCCCATCTCCTTCATATTCATACATACATTCATGCTTCAATCTCAACAATATATATATATATATATATATATATATATATATATATATACTTAAATCCTATCGCCATCCACCTACTATCATCATCATCCTAGAGACATGAATCTAGAGTTTAAAAGAAAGGTTGAAGGGACTTACTTGGTTGATGAATGACTTGAAGGAGTTTAGAGAAGATCTCAACTCCCAGATGGCTAATCTTGTTCAAGAAAGGTGGCGGAAGCATGTTCATGGGAGAAAAAGTCATCCGGCCAAGAGAGGGGAATTTTCGGCCATGAGAGAGAGAGAGAGAGAGAGAGAGAGAGAGAGAGAGAGAGAGAGAGAGAGAGAGAGAGAGAGAGACCATTAGCATGCTTATTCACATAGGCTCTCACTAGAGATCAAGATTGGAAAAGATGAAGTTGTTAGAATAAATTTACCTTGAAGGTGTTCTTGACCTTAACAGAAATTTCTGGTTTTTTATCCAAAAGTGCAAGTTGGATTTTGGAGTTTGATGTTAAAAATGGTACGGATGGACTCACAGCAATGAATAGATGAAATCTGGAATTTTTAGAGGTAGTTTGAAGTGATTTGGAGAGGTATTAGGTGAAAGGAAGTAGTAGGTGTTCTTGGTGTAGTGTGTGTTCTTGAAGGTTGAAGAAAATTGAGAGATGGTAATATGCAGCTGCTGCATTTTTGTGAGAGATAGGGGTGGACGAATTTCTGTAGGGTTTAGGAGATTGATTCTCTCATTTGGAAGGAAAAATGAAAGGTTAGTTGTTACAATCTTTGAAGAATATTTTTAGGAAGTGAATTTGGAAACTAAATATTTCAAGAATATCTTGATTGTTGGACAGCTTTTGGAAATCTGCCATGGCTGATTGTTTGAGCAGAATTTCGTGTGATTAATGCTGACTTATGGAGGCTTATGGTCGCCAAAAGTAGGGTGTACCATGATGAAGAAGAAGTATGGTCCATTGAGCAAAATATTATGGAAGGTTACTAAATAAGATGGCTGAAATTTTGGAAACTAATCAAGCTAAATTGCAGGGATTTGTTTGAGAGATTTTTGGACAACCATTAATGGAATTTCGTGCAGAAGTTCAAGGGGATTAATGGAGCTCTGTTGATGGAGGTTTAAGGGAGGTTTTTACAGATTAAGTTTGCTGTTTTGGCTGGAAGAGAGATAGGAAACAAGCGGGACAAAAATCTGCACAGAAATTTCGCTGCACGGTGATTTTTCTGGCAGATTTTCGTCTGCTGTTCAAAGCCATTTTGCAGCTAGTTTTGAAGGGGATTTCAGGGGTATTCAAGGCTGGTTTCCAGCCTTCTTTATGGAGGAAAAATATGGCTAAAGTGCTGCACAAAATCTGGGAGAAAACAGCTTGGTTTGGAGCTCTCAAAGCTGATTTTCGTACAGGAATTTTTTCCTGTTTTGCTCCAGCTTGTGCAGTCCGAAATTGGACAAAAACTTTCAGGTTTCAAACTGATCCTAAACACCATTTTTCTGGTACCATTTGGGAGAGAATTTTAGCTAAAAATTTTGACCCTTTGAAGGTACAACAAGCTGGAAAATTCCAGCTCATTCTATGAAGAAAGATGAACTAAGCTAGAGGAAAATTTCAGCAAGCTTACTAGGGGGATTTTTCCTCTTGAAATTCCTCACAACTCTTCCATATTTTTCAGACCATAAGGAGTCTTTTACCAAGATATTTCGGTCCTAAAAGGCCTCAGCACTTTACTGAATTTTCTGGAAAGAAAAAGGCTAGAACATCTTGATCAAACCAATGAGTTGAAACTAAGGAAAACTAAAGATCAAGGAAAAATGATTTTCCCTATAAGAATTTCTAGAAGAGTAAAAGGAGTGGAATGAGGTTACTTTTATCATGTCTCTCCTAGAACATCATCACCACATTAATCTAGGCCCTTAAGGCCGAAACCATACTTTCCCAAGCAAAATAAAATTTACTCAAGCTAAAGCTTTTATGATGGACTTTGAACCCAAGACCTCAATAATCTATTCCAAAGCTCTAACCACTAAATCACAACAACTCTCGTTGCTATTTCTACTAGAAAAATTATTTCCTATTCAATCCACAGGCTATCTCTCTATTTTCACCCCAGGTAAAAATTATCATTTTGCCCCTCTCACACAATACTCACCAACAAGATTTCAAGGCAATAAAACTCGAATCCAGAACACAAAAAATTCATATGAGAATATATTTAACCATGAAATAAAATATGATATGCATCCCAACCCCCTTACTCTAAGGTTGGTTTCAACTGGGGTTTCACAATCAGCATATAGAGTTTCAAGCAGGGAATAAGGTTCTTCTATTTAATTCAAATTTGAGGTTATTTTTGAGAAAATTGAGATCACGATGGTCTGGGCTATTCTCGGTGACTAAAGTATTCCCCTATGGAGCAGTCGAGATATCTTATCCAGAAAAAGGGACGTTCACAGTCAATGGAAATAGGTTGAAGTTATATTATAGAGAGAACACTGAAAAGTTGGAAGGAACTGATTGCAATCTCCATGATGTGGACAATTCTTTTACTTAGCTTTTTCTTTCTTCTTTTCTTCTTTCCTTTTCCTCCATTACTTTGTGAATAATACACTCTACTATTTACAGTTTTATTTTATTCCTAGTTTTTAAACCTCCTTTTACTCATATGTTATATCTCTTTGTGATTGTGGAAGGAACTTTTTAGAGCACATGGAACAAGGCTATATCTCTTCTTCTCAAATAATATTGTGGAACTATGCATTACACACTTGGAAAGTATTTCTTTCCCTTTTTCCCTTATCCCTTTTTAACTCCTTGTTAGATCTATTAATTATTTCAATTGTTGCCAATGAGGACATTGTTCAATTTAAGTATAGAGGAGAAGATTAAGCTTTATTTCTTGTAAAAGTATTTATTGAATTTCTTAGCACTTCCTTAGCTATTTCTCTTTGTTAAATTTAGGGAAAATGAGCTAAAACTTTCAATTTTTGACATACTTGGAATCTTATATATTGCTATTCTTTTTTTCTTTGCATGAAAATTTGGTATAAGCTTGTTTTGATTGGGATGGTCTTAGGTAAACATGTATATTTGGTGTGATATTAACTAAGTCTTGAGAATTTAACTGAACCTTGTTTAGGTTTTAATAATCATTGTAACACTTTTGTTTCTTAGGAATGGATAAGAAATTTGTGATGAAGTATAAGTTAGGAATTTTTCGTTCGTTTATATTCTATGATCTTCTAGTTAGTCCTAATTATGAGTTTAAGTAAATATGGATTGGGGTAAGAAAAGAAGAGAATAGAGTAAAGTAATACAAAAGCTAAAAAATCATTAGTCATGTCTCTACTAGACATTTGCATTACCTTACCCTAAAAGAAAATGAGTGTTTACCCTAAAAATCCTTATTCATCCATCTTTACTAGGCATTTACATTACAATGCAAAAGTAAGCATTTGGACTAATCTTCTATTTACTACTTAGATTGTAGTAGCTTTGGTAGTCAAAGAACTTAAATATACCCATTATTCGTTACTTATATAAATCACTTGAGTCATATTCTTCACTTAGAAGATGAGGTGAAATATATTGAATAAGTATAGACTTGTTTAATCCAACTTCAATAGCCTTAGTTTTATCTATTCAAATACATAGGGTTACACGATGGCTTGGTCAAGTGATCTTGAATTGAATTTTCATCCCAAAATAAAAATAATATCTTTCTCAAGAGAGTCATTGTTGCAAAAAATTTAGTATTGATAAAAATTGCTTTTTTCTTAAGGTACTTACTGTTTTGATAGTTTGCTTGAGTACAAGCAAAAGTTTAAATATGAGGAAGTGATGAGTGCTTATTATTGTTATATTTCTTGGTCATTTGTATTAAGTAATGCTAAATTTGTGATTAGATAATTACTTATTCCCCTTACTTATGTCTTATTTTATACGGAATACATAAGTAAATGATAAATTGGAGAAACAATGTAAAAAAAGAGCAAAGGAATATCAAACCGGTACCTGGTACAAGGCTAAATAGGTGCCAGTTCAGAATAGAGAATTTGGACCCAACTATCAGGAAATAACAAGTGCCGATTATGGAGCTACACAGACACCAATTGCATGTATGAACAAGTAATGGTTCACCAATTGAAGAGTTATTGGTTATTTACAAAGAATGTAGGAGTTGAAACAACAAGACCAATAGACATCGAATAGAAGGATCAACCGATGTCAGAGAGCGGGATTTCAATATCTTGAAGAAAAGTACACAATCGGTCCTGGTCTAGCATTACAATAGGTACTAGTTCATGTCGGGACTAGTCAGTATAGAGCAGATTTCAAGGGTTTCCAAGCTCCTCTATAAATGGTCTTTTTGTTGTCTTGTCACGAACAAATTTAGAAGGGGAAGAGCAACCTCCAAAACCTAGTGCTCCAAGGAAGGGATCCAAGCCATTTTTGAACAGGAGAAGGCATTTTCAAGGGGAAGATTTAAGAAGAAGAAAAGTATAATTTGTCTAAGAGTTTATTTTTCTTTTTCTCTTGTATTTGTTTTCTTGTTTTTGTTAGGTATTCATGATTTATTTTGCAATTAAAAGGTGGAACATTAATATTTGTTAGATTTTGATTTCTATATTGGTTTATTAAAAACTATTTTTAGCATTCAATCACTAGATTTATGTTGGGTTATTGATTGTTGAGTTTATCTTGACTTTAATAATATCGAGAAATAAGGTTAAAGTTAAGAGGCTTGAGTAGTTGATTTACTATATGGGTTTGGCCTTGATTAACTCAAAAATGAAGTTGAGAACATAGAACTAAGTGATTGAAGGGTCATAGGATTGCCTAAAGATAGGGACATTATTTCCCCCAAATGGAGAATGACTAATTAATCTTAATATCCCTTGAATTAGGTTAGTGAGGTAGAGATACCCACTATTGAGATTAAGGGTAAATGATTCATAACTTGAAAGAGAGTGGATCTTAATTAGATTGCCCAATTAGTGCCAATATAGAGTATCAATAGATCTATTTAGTTGATTGAAGTTTAACTTAATAATATGGAATACCTTTTAAATTACATAACTTATTCTTCTCTTCTTAAGGATGTTTGGTGATCTAAGGAAGATTCTTAGGTGTGCTCAGGTTGATTGATCTCTCTTTTCTATTTTCCATCTTCCTACTGGGATAGTTTACTAAACAATGAAACAAAGGCATGGTAGAAGTATTTGCCACCTTACCTAAGGGATATGATAATTGCCAACTAAAACTCTATAGTACATTATAGGTATTCCTGCCCATATGTGTGTTGTGTGAATGATTTTTGGTATTTAAATTAAGACTTAGGTATTTTTGTGTGAAATATTGACAATTCTTCCTATAGCTGAGTGTACACACAAATCGCACACATCAATATAGGAATTCACCTTTTTTATAAATACTTTTCATGAATGCATATGCAATGAGACTTACCTTGGTCTAGCAAATAAGTTTCTTAACCATAAAGAGTAAGTCCTTGCCCTTAACAACCTTCCAAGTCTGAGAAAAAGTCATAAAATATAACATCACAACCAAATCCTATATACATTAGGAAACATATCTCACATATAGAGTGCACTTGATTTACATCAATTTGAGTTCTTGCCAAAACCATACAGCAAGCAATGGCTTCAACTAAATTAGTATCTAAGCCTTTATTGTATCCCTAAGTGTCAGTACATACAATTATTACACATAAGGGAAGTACATGAAAATATAATAGGGGGTTTTCCTTAAAATTCCTATGCTATTCATAATTTCTAGCAACTTCTCCCGTCTTTCCTAAGAGTGTAACACACATGAAAATACATCGGATTGATCTCATTTTTTCAAAGATATACCTTAGCATATATAACACAGAATATAGGTGGCCATGAACAAAAATCAAACCCTAATTACACTCAGAAAATTTTTCCCCGCTACTATAGTGTTCTGCTCAGAACAGACCAGTGTTAAATAAAAATTCGTAACTTTTAATTATTACATCAGAAAATTCCAAAATTTTCCAGTCAACAACTACACACATAAAGCTACATTTTCTATGATTTTATCTTGACCAAATTCGTGAATTATCAAGTAGTAACAACAGCATCAATCAGAATGTTCAACAAAACAGAGAACTCTGTCCCTCCTTTTTTCATGTTTTCGAAAATTAATGGGGTTTATGCCAAGGTTTTCTTGCATGATTTCTAGCATAAATAACATCCTAAACATGTCTACAATACAATATCAGAAGGTATTTCTACAATACATTGTTTTGCTATTTTATTTTGCATTAAAACCCACAACTAGCATATAATCACAAAATTTTCAGAGTTCAAGAATAAAGAGAAAATGTGTTTTCTTTTCATAAAATCTTTTGAAAGAAGGTTTCTTTTCCAATATCTAAACAAGTACAAAATAAACATAAGCTTTTAATCAAGGATCACATGTTAAAAAAATTTTAAACTTAGATCCCTATATATTTTTTTTCCCCCTAAAATGGTGGCACCAAGGAAAAGAAAGAAAATATTAGCTTTTGTTCATTACCTCTTGTCAAGCCTAATTTGAACAACCTTAGAAAGAAGAGAGTGCATCTGCAAGCTTTCATTTTCACCAAGAACCTCAAGAAATCAATCTAAGAATGATGCTCCAAGTGTGTGGTTTTGTGCAGAAACTCTCCGTAACTAATGAAGCAACTAGACTTTGGACTGGGAGGGAAGGGGAAAGGAGGGAATTCATGTGCTTGGGGAAAGAAAGAAGGTGATGGCTGCAAGAGGATTTTAGGGTTTCAAAATCTAATTTGTTTAGGCTTTTAATAGGTTTAGGAAATTAAAAGAAAAAGGGAAAATTCAAGGAAAAATCCTACTTGATCTAGGTTTTTATTTGATAAAAGCTTCTCCTAATTAATTTTTCATAATCCTAGGTGGTCTAGAATGCAAGGTGGCTAGCCATAATGGAGCAAGAGTGGTGGCACAATGGAGTAAAAATGGGAAAAGAATATTCTCCAATTTTCCTAAGCATCAAAAAATTGAAAACTAAAAGTCCCTTCAAGATAATTTTCTAAATGTACAAGAATTAGGTTTTCTTTTTCTTTCCTTCCTTAGTGGCGGCATTTGGGCTTCTAGAAGATTAGGAATTTCCTCAAAATATTCTCCTAGTTGAAATAAATAATTAAAATAAAAAAATTCAATTTTTCTCCAAAAAAAATAAAATAAGGAAGAAGTTTTGCTTACCTAAAATTTAAATACTCTAAATTAATACATAAACAAATAAAATAAATAAAAATTTAATATATATATATATATAACAAATAGTGAATAGTTACTAAATTATTTATTATTTTAATTAATAGCTACTCAATAATTAAATACACGAATTTAGAATTAATTTTATATATATATATATATTCCCCAATTAATAGTTTTATGCAAAATATTTTATCCATCATTATTTCAAGTAGTATTTTCTCCATCATCACCCAAGCACAACAATTTTTCTTCACAGACCAAACTCAAATAAATTCATTCATACTATGCCAAATATGCCTATATGCAAGAATTCTCATGCTACATGGACAATATATTCCCTATTTCTAGACGCATTTAGGGTGGGGTATTACATGTGGATTGTCTACAAGTGAACGTAGAAAATTAGAATGAGAAGAGAAGAAGAACATGGGAGAGAGAAGAGAGAGTATGCTGTACTTCCTAGGAAAAAGTAGGTTTAGTTTTTTTTCATACAAAGAATTGTTCACAGTAAAACCTAAATTTTCTGCGAAACAAAAACCCTGAGCCACTCCCCTTCAGTTGGCTGGCCACTCTAGGGTTTTAATACCCCAATGGCCATATCTTTGTGTTCCTCAATAGGCTAGGATTTTGGCCCAACCCTCTCCTCAGTCCAAGACTAAATTTAATCTCTTCCATTAATTGGTTGTTTCACTTTAGCCCAATATAAAATTACCAAAAATAAATAATTAATAATCCAATTAATAAATTGAACCATTATCTTATTCTAGCCCAACCAAAAAAAATATTGAACTTTTAGAATAATTCTTCACTAGTTTATCTCATCCAGTAAGCCCACACAATAATTATATTACCAAGGTTATTTGAGCTACTCTAGGGACTAAAAGACATATTATCGTTAGTTACAAAAATGACCAAAATACCCTTACTAACAAATAATTGTATTTTATAATTTTAAATATATTTATATTTATCACTACATAGAAATATTGACTCCAAGAATAAAATTACAAATGCATTATCTTTGACCTATAGGTGAAATGACGAAAATATCGCTCTATATGACACTCATCGTTGAGATAGGAAATGCATACTAACATATTTATCAATGACATCTATTATCCTTAGACATTTAGTCTAATAATTTATGACTTCTAGTATGTATATGCGTCTTTGGGAGCTACTCAAAAGTATACATTACTAAGTCACGTTTACAGGGTCTTGAATCATTAAGATTATCCTGAATAATCACATAGGAGTTATTTGATCTTCACTAGGTGAAGTATATAAACCCTATTGTATAAGTCTGTCTTAATTAACTAAAGTCATACTCCCAACATACAAGGTTATTGATCTCATAAAAAGATTTCACCAATCATACATCAAATTATTTGAATCCAACTTCACTAGATTGCTAACTTATACTCAAGTCTTAGGATACTCGTCCACATTATAGCAGTAATAGTCTGATTTCTTTAAATAGAGTACTTTATTAGAAACCACTGCTATAGGTCCAATTCTTTGTATTCCAAATATGTTTATGCTAATGGTGTGAGAGAACTAGCAATGGCATATAGGTCACCCTGCACGGTTTTGAGCCTTGCCGATTCAGGCCCAAGGCAAAAAACCGTAGGCTCGATAAGGCCTGCCTTTTAGGACCGCAAGACTTATGTGCCTAGCGGGCAGGGCGTGGGCCTCTCTCTCTCTCTCTTTTCTCTCTTAATGTATTTTTATTTTTTTAATAAAAACTTAAATAATACGATTATTTAAAATTATAAAAAAGCCACCTTGAAGTAGAGGAGGATTTGGCTTAGATCCTTACCAATTTTATTAATTAATAAAATAAAAATTACATAAAATGGGGACTTGATGCCTAAACCTCTTTAAAATATTACAATGATTAAAATTTAAATATAGAATAAATGTCTTGAAAATAAAATTAAACAATTACATAATATTACTTATCCTAATTATTTGAAATACTAACTACTTGGCTCACCCTATTCTTCATCTAAGTCATCATCAACAATCGCGAATTGGCCATTCTATCCTCGAATGCGAATCAACTACTGCAACACATTAACATCTCCAAAATATAAAGAGTCACTTGAGATCTTCTTTCATTAATTACTCGAGCACTCTCACTAAAAATATTTTCCGATGGTACTACAGAGACAGATAGTATCAAACGATCATGTACTATTTCGGATAAAATTGGATATTCCTTTACATGATCCTTCTATTAACCATAAATATTAAAATACTGATCCTCATTTTCTACTAGAGGTTGCATCTCATAGATTGCCATCTCATTATAGGTGATAGATGATCTTCTTTAATGCTTTATGATGCCCTATTGATTAAATTTTGATGAAATTGAAAAAGTAGATCTTCGTGGTGGTTGAAATTTATTTCTAGATGATGATGATAAACATTCCCTACTTATAGTAGCAGAACTAGAATAAGAAAACTCAAACTCATACAAGTTATACATATTAAATAAAGATTTAACCATTTTATATTTTATGTCATTTACCATAGCCGTAAAACTTGCTTTATTATATGACACGGAATGTTGGGTAGTTAAAAGTGTCATATTCAAAAAATAAAAGTAGCTGAGATGTGTATATTACAGTTGATGTATGGATAAACTAGAAATGATGGAGTCAGAAATGAGATCATTAGGAAAAAGGTAGGAGTGGCATCTATTGAGAAAAAGATGAGAGAAAGTCGACTGCGTTGGTTTAGACATATACAGAAAAGACCGAGGGATGCTCCTGTTAGGAGGATTGAGGGAGGGAGGTAGGATAGGTTAGATAGAGGTAGAGGCAAGCCTAAAATGACATGGATAGAGGTGATTAGAAGAGATATGTCTTTGTTAGATTTGGATGAGAGTATAACAGTCGATAGAAAGAAGTAGAGAGAGAGAATTTATGTCGATGACCACATGTTACCTGACATTGGTTCATGTAGCCGACCCTAAGTTTCTTGGGATTAAGGCTTAGTTTGTTATTATTGTCGTATCATAAGTTGCTTAAGTGTTAAAGATTCATCAAAATCTAATATTTTGTAAAGATATTCAATAATACTATAAATCCAGGAGTTTTTACTTGAGGATTTAAACATAATGCTATACAATATAAAATAGAAATATCTTTAAAATATTTCTTATATTTTTCAAACATACTTTTCATAAAATAACTATAGTCGGGGTGCTCCATATACTCACTAAAAATATTAGCTACCTTAGCAAGTATAGGAAGAATATGATGAGTAGTGGGATAATAAAATCCCGATAAAAATTGGGTTGCTTCTTTAAAAGTAATTAAAAATATTGAAAGCAAAATACAATTTTCAAAATATGCATCAGTAAGTTGAGGTTGAAAACTTTTATTGCTGCAAAATTCAATAAGTTGATTTTAATAAGGTATAACACTTTCAAACATATCAAAAGTTGAATTTCATCTAAATTTACAATCTAATCTAAATATTTTAAAAGAAATACCTTGTTCTCGACATAAAGCTTTAAAAATTTGAAGTCTAGTTAGAGAAGTTTTAATAAATAAAATAATATTTTTAATTATATTAATACTATCATTAACATATTTATATTATTCCTTAACACACAAATTAAATATATAGTAAGTACACCTAGTAAGAAATAAAATACCATATAACATAGAATTTATATTATTTTTCAAAATTTCTATGGAATAATCATTATTTAAAGCGTTATCTAAAAAATTGAAATAATTTTATTTAATATCTTATATTCATGACATGTTTAAGTAATCATTCTGGCAATACAATACCTATGTAAAGATATTCAAATAATTTAAAAAAGAATAGTTCGATTTTGTAGTAACCAATCATGATCGATCCAATGACATGTAATGCACAAATAAGCATCATTAGTAACTGCACTCCAACTATCACAAATAAGAGCAAATTTCTAATTACAAAATCAAACATGTCAATAAGACTCTCTCTCATATCTTTATATAACTTTATTATTTCATTTTTTAATATTGTTCTAGGAATCCTTTTAAATGCAAGTTGTCAATAGTATTGCATGAATTATTCATAATGTGCATTTTCTAAAAATTTAAAAGGTAATTTAGTTTCAACAAGCATTTTAGCAGATTCACTTCTAGTTTTTTTTTTATGATCATATTGAAAATTACCTATAATTTGACCTCTTGCAATATGAATTTGTTGTTGTTTAAGTAGGTTTTCTAACCAATCATTATGTGACATTTTCATATGTCTAACTAACATTCCCGTTCCTTCTCCCTTTTTATGTGCATATACCACCGTATATATTTTACATATTGCCCTATCATTGTCATTATCATTTTCAAAAAGATTTCAAACCATAGATATTTTTGTTTTAACTACAGCTTCAGAACATTCAGTATCAACTTGGTCTTAAGGCATACCTATACTAGAATCATTAGGATTAATAGTTAGAGTTAGTTGTTGTACACTAATGCTAAGGCCTTCATTTTCATTACTTATTTTATTATTTATTAAATTTAATGTTGGATTTATATTGAACTCAAAATGTGCAGATGATTGTGAAGAAAAATGATAATAATGATGTAGATCCATTTTTCAAATATTAATTGTGTAAAATAAACAAGAATAAACAATTCAAATTCAAATAAAAGTTCAAATAAATAAATAATAGTTCAAATAAAATGAAATAAAGTATTAACAATTAATGAAATAAGAGAATTGAAAATTATAAATAACTTGTAAACTAAAATAAAATTAAACAAATAATTAAAACAAATAAATAATTAATAAAGCTAAAAAAAATAAGAATGTAGGATTAAGAAACACTAACTACTTAATGGCCAAGAAACAATAACACTTGTTGAGCTTTACTTCTTAACTTCTTTAAGACTTGAACTATCTACTATTCTGTCACTTAATAATCTTTCAAAATATGAAGACTTTGCTTGAAAATTTTAAAAAATATATAAAAAATAAATAAATTCAAATCTAACACTTTTTGTATAAGAAATGGAGAGAATTGAGGATTATAAGAGAAAGAAGAATGAAAATAGAGAGTTGGAGAGAATTAGAGAGTAATTGGCGAGTTTTGGGGGTGAATTGGGGATATTTATAGAGTTTTAGGGGTTAGGGGTGAAATAGCCGTTAGGGGGCCAAACTGCACAAAAAAAAAAAAAAGGTAGAGATTCGTTGGGCAACGGCTCTCTATGTGGGCGGCTGTAGTCCCAGGCGGGTTGGCCTAGGGACCAACTTGCCATAGTGGAGCCGGTTTGGCTCCTAATCCTAGACCTGCCTGTTAGACCGACGAGTTGAACCAACCTAAATGCTATTGCTAGAGAGAACTACTCACTAGTTAAAAGTAAACCATTCTTCATTTAAAAGTCAAAGTATAATGATCTTATCTTGATGAAATACTCAATTCCATCAAAAGAACAAAAACAACAATTTTTTTGTATGTCAAGCATCCATGACCTATACCTTACTGTGACAAATGACCCAAACACATAGGTCATTTACTTGTCATACTTGGACTTCAATGTGCAAATATATGTAAACAAACAGTCATAAACGAATATAATAATTTATTACAATAAATAATACAAAAATATATAGTATGTTCTAGACATACTTTTCAACAACACGATTTCCAAAATGCAGAAATTTCTCTATCCATGCATCAATAAAGTACTCCTTATATGGAAGCCATGTTATTTGAAAATAATTCAAAATATCATTCTTTTTTTAATATCTCAATTCAACATCTTGCCTCAAATGCTTCTTTCGTTAGAGAATATACAGCCCTATTCCAAGCCAATAAAAATTCATCCCATTCTTTTTTCTTTTCAAAATGAGACTTATGATTGGAAATTAAATAAATTTTTTTCAACATGCCAAACACACAACAAATTTTCAACGGTAGGAAATATTACTTGAATAACTTTCGACAATGCTAATTCTCTATTAGTAACAATGACAAGAGGTTGATGTTCAGACCAAGGATTTTACTAAATGCACTTAATTCCCATTCATAATCTTTAAGCCCTTCATTCTTCGAAAAGATAAAGTATGAAAAAAATGAAGTGTTAAAGCTTGTAATTCCAATTATGAAGCATAGGTATTTATACCTATTAGTTTTATAAGTGCAATCTATAACTATGTAAATTCGAGTTTGAACTCACTCTGAAAAGTAGAAAAATCCTACCATGGTGTCCAAAAGTTAACTTACTTTACCAGGTGAGCTACTTTATAGGGTTTAGCTTTACCCAGTTCTTCAAATAAAACTTCAATCATAGAGTGTCCATTGAGGCATTTTTTAGCAATTTTTTTGTTTCATGTTGAATATGTTTCTTGCCACCACTTGGAGATCTAGATTCTTTTTTATGAAGAGATAAAGAATTTGTCAAGATGGAATACCAGATTTGGTCAGGTTATCAATACTTGTAATATGTTCTTTTATTAAAACACAAGTTGTAGGATGTCTAGACAAATCTCCGGAAGCTTCATGATTATGCATGTTAATTTGAATTATAATTTTCCAAAATCCATCTTTTTATCTCGTACCTTGAATTTTAAATGGACAATTGATAAGGCGAGTGCTTGTATTCCTTTGTCGCTGTTCAGTAGGAATCTTAAGTCTGTCATGATATTGTCCTCCTTAGTCACAACTAATTATAACATATTTGTCTTTCTTTTTTTTTTTTGAACTTTTGATTGACAAAATAAAACTTTGATCAGCATAAAAACTATTTACAATATTTACAAGATCATCTCAATTTTCAAATCGAGTATTAAGTAGTTGAAACTCATTCTCATGATTAACTAATCCTTGTTGATCATTCCTATCTATGATTAACAAAAAGACAAGTGTCAAAATAGTATTGATACTGAGTTAATTCTTGTTAACTAAATAATGGTATTAATAATGCCACAAGAAGCAATAGTAATACAAGGATAATACTAAATCTATGCAGCCTCAATCATCTAGAAATACAATTAATCCCAAACAATGCATAAAGGACAGTCAATTCTTCCAAATTGTATATAAATCTTTACTTTTGAGCCAAAAAACACCTTTAGGTGATTTTCCTAGAATATATAAAATTGTACTTCGATATAAAGTTCAATAGTTGATAATCATGAAAGGTTAACTCAAATATTTACTTCAATACTAAATGCCCAAAAAAAGAAGAAAAGAAATATGGGGTACAAGAGATATCTTCACCAAGTGTTTTGCCATATATTAAAGAAAAATAAGAAATGTCTAACAAACTGTTAAGAAAAATTAGCCTAATACTTCACTTCATTTTTTATACCGACATTTTATCTATCCATTAATATATGTATAGGCACACAATAAAACAACTATTTTGCCTTTAATGAGTTTCTTTTTCATAAACTTTGTTCTTAGTTTTTTCTACTTAGTCGTAACAAGATTGATAGTTGACATATTCAGGAAGAAAAAAAATGATAGTTGACATAAATATAGATGTAATAAATAATAAAAATGAATTAAAATGAAATTAATAAATAGAGTTTGTTGATAAAAGATAAACTTCAACTTATTTTGGAGTGAATATGGAGTTTTTCGAGTTGAGTAAAAAGGTAAATCAATAGTTCCAAGTAAATATTGGATGTATGAAAACATGAGGATAGAAAATGAAAAGGGTAGAAAAGGTGGGGTGAAAGGCATAGAGAGAGAGAGAGAGAGAGGGAGAGAGAGAAAATTAGGAGAGAGGGTGAAGATTTGGGTGAGAAAAGAGAGAGGAGAAAGAAGAAAGGAGGGGAGAGAAGAAAGGGAGAAGAGAGGAGAGAGGAGAAAAAAAGGGAATAGGAGAGAGGAGAGAGAAATGAGAAGAAAGAATGGGACACATGAGGAGATGGAACAGAGGAAAGAGGAAAGTGGAGAAAGAAGATATAGGAAAGTGAAGAGAGGAGAGAAGAGGGAGAAGAAAGAAAGAAGAGGAGAGAGGGAATTCGTAAGAAGAAAAAGAGAGGCGAGAGAAAGATTGGATAAATTAAGAAGCTTTTAGGATGTGAGATATTTTGATAAATATATTTAAGTTGATTAAGAAAGTTAGCTATGTCATTTGAATAAAATTTGCTCTAGCAATATCTCTAGTCATACACACACACATATATAATCAGTATCGATAATGAATATTAAATTAATTACTATTGTTTGTTAGAAGAAAAGCATTTGTCTATAGAAAGGTAATATAAGGAGGTTGAATGATATATGGTCAAATAGGTATTTATTTGAATAATAACTTTTATACATATAATGGTAAATAATTTGAAAAAAACTAATAAATTTTATTAAAATTTTAACACTTTTTAAGTATAGCTTTTAAAATTTTGTTTTGTTAATTGAAACTTATACTTTTATAAATTTAGTCATATCAACTTCACAAAAGTTGTATGTTTTCTATTTTGTTGTTAAAACTTGTTACTTTCACCAATTAATTACTAGTGTCAAATTTACAAAATTTACTATTTCAATAAGTACTCCATCCATTCTCAAATAACTATTACTTTTTAAAAATTACTAAATTAACTTTATTAAAAATTGTAAAGTTGATTTAAAAATTAAAAATTAATTAATATTATAATTTAATAGAATATAAATAATAATGATATAATTTAAAAATAAATATATTTTTAGTTTTATAATGTGTGTGCGCGCGCGCGTGTGTGTAAGGTCATAGCAGAAGCCTTCAGTTGCGATACGTGGCATCATCTTTATGTGATGTGCGACTCAATATTAAATTCAAATATTGATTTTTTTTTTAGGAATAATGTGGCATCGTCTTGAATTAAAAAGAACATATGATTTTTAACAAGGGTTAATTACCAAACCCCCCTATACTATTCGTAGTTTGACAATTAAGTACTTGCACCTTTAATTTTGACAATTAACCACCAATTCACGTTGAAATTGGCAAACATAACATTTTTCGTTTGTGGGACCCACTAGCACTAGCACTCCTATTCAGTGTGCCAGGCCCCAACTTATCACCACCCTCGCTGTCACTACTACCTCGACCACTTTCACCAAATCCCTATCTACTAATGCCACCAGCTACTTCATTATGACCTGCTTCTATTTCCCACAACTTGGGCTCTACTTCTTTATCAGTTCTCCCCCACAATTAGAATAAAGAACAGTAAGATTATGATGATTTGGCATAATCAAGTCATGCAACAACAGTAAAGGCAAAACCTCCTTCGCACCCATCCAGGAGTCCAAGAATCCACCATCCCAATTTGGAGCAGAATCTATAGGCAAGTTTAATTGTTTATCCTCGATTTCTAAGCCCCAAGCGAAGGTGAGCTCAACAACAGAAGGCTGCCAAAAAAGCCTTCAATGGGGTTACGATCGTGCGTGGCAGATACCACGTGGTTGCCATGGGCATCCCAATCACACTCTTGGCATAGGACTAGGTTGTCAATGATGCAATAGATGGAGAAGGGTTCGGAGCCACAGTTGTCACAAATTTGTGAACGAAGATGCTTGCAGGAATACACGTTGGCAGAGTGAATATGCTGGTCACAGAGTAAGCATGCGGGGCCCACAAACGAAAATGTTAAGTTTGCCAAATTCAACGTCAATGGGTGGTTAATTGTCAAAATTAAAAGTTTATATACTTAATTGTCAAACTACAAAAAGTACAGGTTGTTTTGGTAATTAATCCCTTTTAACAATAAGGGTCTTGAATTCAGTGCTTATTATAATATTCAATGCTTCAATACTCCAAATTCCCTCATATTGAAGTCATCATCTTTTCAAATGCATCTTAAATTACTACTTTCGATTCACAATAAGTGTAGCTTTAAAAATTTTCACACATATTAAAAAACTAATTGAAATGACAAGTATACCCTTAGTTGTTAACTTTGAGTAAAAATCACTTATTTCTATACATCTCAGTACTTGTTAAGGATTTGACTCATTTTTTGTAGGTAATAGCAAAAGGTATATAGAAAACTATAAATTTTATTATACTGAGTAATTGTGTTAGAGGGTAAATAATAAAAATAATATCAACTTTTTATAAAAAATCACTTATTGTGCAATAAAATTATTCAGTTAAAACGATACTTATTGTGAATCGAATGTGGTAATATTTTTCGTTATAAGGATTTGACATTGTCTTTATACAATGCTTTTCTTTGCCATGATTTTAATTTTTTTTTCTAATAGCAATTTTTTTTCATATTGAATATAAATACTTTTTTTAAAGAAAATGTGAGAGGTCATCTAAATTCAGATAGTTTATCTAAATTTATTTAACGAGACAACATTGAATTCAGATAAGGTTATATTTTTAAATTAAAAAAATATTATGGTCTAAAATTTAAATGAAAGTTATCTAAATTATTAAATTTATTGAGTTGTCAAGAGTACACAAATTTATTAACCTGTGTAACCTAAGGGAAATAAAACTAATAAATATTAAAATGGCTTTCAAAAACTGAAGTAACCCCTCTTTAGCAGGAGAGAATGTTCCATTTATGTTATCGGTGCGCAGTCCGCAAAGGTTTTGTCTTAAAAGACAAAAGAAAGAAGCACAGGCAAAATTCTGTGGACCTTATGCCCAAGTAGAAAAGATGCTCCTTTCTCGGCTCATGAACTTCTTAGCATTCTCTACAGATTCTGTGTCTGCCTTCTACCATATGCGTCTATGTCTGCTTGATTTTTAGCATAAGACTGTACACTGTATCTATGATTTCTGCTTTTCCTCCCTGACTTTTTTTCGAGAAATTTCCTGGGTTTCCAAGTAGACTTGGAAAATTTAATAGAATTTTGAATGGTTTTGTATCTTGCACTTGATTGATTGTACTGAAGTTCCTGATTTTTTCCCCCTATGGGTACTTCTGTGTTTGAATGCCCAATTGGTATCATTCCTCATGTTGGTGGAAGTTCGAGAATTTTGTCCCCAAGAGTGGAATTCTCAACTGTAAAATTTCCTCCCAGAGTGGAATTTTCAGGACTACACTTGTATGCGCCGAACTCTGTCATCAGCTCTCCTTCCAAGGTTTAGCATTCATTTTTCCTATATTTGTTTTTCACAATGCATTCATTCTTAGGAATTCAGTTAAATGCATCATTTCCCCCTATGTTGTATATCATAAAAAGGCCATAGTTAATGAACATGATACAATCCGTGTACCAATTTATTGCTGTAAAATTCATAATTGTACTTATTTGTCTTTCTTTAAGTACTTGGTTGTATGTCTTGTTAACAAGTTTTTTCTTTTACTGCCTAGAAAGATTGGGAATTTTAACCATTTTTTGCTTCTTTGATGTATTTCTTTATTACTGAATTGGTAACATTGCAATTGTGTATTGGATATCCTGGGAGGTTCTCGTCATCATCATCATCATTTCATCCTCATGTTCTTCTGTTGGAGGGAGATTGGAGTCTATACTCTGCAGATATCAGTCACCTATTTGTCTCCTTGTTTACCTAAGTTTTATCATTCTAGTGGTTTTTAGTTAGAAATGCTGAGCAGATGATTGTTTATTGGTGTTAAAGTTGATCTTTAGATTGAGGATATTGACATTTTTTGGTATAGGTGGGGGGAATGGGGAATTGTAGCGACAAAATCAGGGAAGGCCATGTGAAAGATACATCTGTCTAAGCTTGCTGGGAGTAGTCATACACTGTCCTCGGTGTGGGACTATGATTATGGTAATGCTGCAACATAAAAGGAGAAAGTATTTAGAGTGATGTCTATAGGTATGCTTTGAGGGAGCAGGGGGAGGAGGGGGCAGGGAAGTCTGATTGAACCATGATATTCTTAGATTCTGAATTTGATCCATGACGTTCTTAGAATCTGAAGTTGGATAGCTTAAATAAATTTTCCTGCATACCCTTACCAAACAAAAATGAAAAGGATGTGGATATCATACATATGCGTGACATAATCACCCCAGTTATGTAGACATTCTGGAAATTTGTGAATTACTTTTTGTGCTCAAGCTTTATTTTCTTTTTCTATTTTAAATGGTTGCCGTATTGAATTGTGTCATATGCATCATTAGAGTTGTAACTTATTGCTGTATGATTGAAAAATTCAGACCAATCAGCATGGTTCTTCACATATTGCATCTGAGGCAGAGGTTGGTAGGGTTGCCTGTCGTGTTATCTATCTATAATTATGTGTTTTGATATATATCCGTGCGTTATATATAGGAGTTTGTGGACAACTTCTGGATTACATACTAATAAACTATCTTCTTCTTTTCCTACTGCCCTATTTGCTTGAAACTAGAAAACAAGAAAGTTAGTTCTATTTTTCTTCAATAGTAACTTTGCAATTATTGACCTTGTGGTGCACCAAAATATTTTTCTCATTTAGTTTTAAACATGACAAGGTAACTGATTTAGGGAACATCTTATCAACATTTTGTTAAATTAACTTATTGATCTTTTTTGGGACACATTTGAACATGATAATACTGTTTTACATCTTCATAAGAATGGGTTATCTTCTTGTCCTTGCATAATTCTTAAAGCTAAAGCTGAAGCTGGTAGCAAACTTATGTTCTTCTATTTGAGTTGAATTATTGGATACTTGTCCGTAATTTATTACTGCTATCCCAATTAACTACGTTAAGTGGCTACAAGTATTAATTGCTCGCTATGAGCCTTAAACAATGACATGTATATGTACTATACACAAATCCTTTTTTGTATTAAATTAATCTTGCTCCCCTTGCTTTTTTGTGATAAAAGTTGCTCCTTTAGTGTTACTGGCTCTTGATTTAGAAACGCATCAGACATATGAATTGCAGAAGCATTGCTTGCTTTCTGTTGATCTTGATGCAATTGTCATTAGTGCTCTAATTTTTCCCAATTAACCCCTAGACCTATTTTTCTCTTTGTAAGTTTAGTTTTGCAATTTATTTAAAGAATCTCAATACCTTTGCCCATTTGGTCTCTCACGTTCCATCCTTGTCAGGGCTTTCCAGCTCTCCTCTCTCCTTTCCTCCCTTCACTTCCCTTCCACACTACGTGACATTTGCCATAAAAGAAGGAAAGAAAGGATTCAATTACCTGACCTCTGATTTGCATATCTTGTTGCAGGGATGTAGTTGTCAAATGCATGCCGTGCGTGACCCAGAGAAGCCGACAACACCCATCCTAGATACAGTAGAAACTCCTATGCACTTAAAGAATTTGTCCCCAAAGGTTATAGTTAGTTTCTTGACTCTCAAGTTATGTAGTCTCTGAATACTTGGTTCAGAAGAAGTAACTTTATGCAGGAATTGAAACAATTAGCTGATGATATTCGATCTGAATTATCATTTATCATGTCAAAAACTCAAAAACCGTTTGGAGACAGTCTAGCGGTGGTGGAGCTGACCGTGGCTATTCACCATGTTTATCATGCTCCAGCTGACAAGATACTGTGGGATGTGGAGGAACACGTGAGTCATTTTTATACCTATTGTTAATGGATCAAAAAGGTTCTATAATTTTTTTCCCCTGTTTTCTCTTCTTGTCTGTGTGCAAGGTGGGATGGTGGAGTTGCGTATTTGTTCCTTGTGTGTGTTACATATATATTAGAGAGAGAGACAGAGAGATGGAAGTAGGTTCTTGTAGGTATTTATTTGCTGCTTAAGTATTTCTAAGTGCATTTTTGAACAGAGAGGTAAAAGAGAACGTTAGATAAGTTCTTTCTCTTCTACTTGTGAAGTTAAAAATTTGCCTCATTGCATGATTAATTATGTTTTTAACTGGTGACAGACATATCCACATAAGATTCTTACTGGAAGGAGGGCCCTCATGCAAATGCTTGGACAAACAAAAAATCCATCAGATATCACATCTGAGAGCATATTCGACCCAATTGGGGCAGGACATGGATGCAACAGTATTTCTGCAGGACTTGGTATCATTTGTCTCTTTCTTTGTGTCTGTCAAATATCACCCTTTTAAGTTATGAAGTCTAGTTTTTCATCTTTGTGGATGTAAATCTTTATGTGATGGAACTGCTTCTCAAGGTAAAACCTTCCAATTATTCCGAAATTTTCAATTCCATTCTCCATTATAGATAGCTTTATGGCATTTTATTATTAAGCTTTTAGATTCAGTAGTGAGGCTAAATAATAACTCTCATTCAGGAATGGCAGTAGCCCGAGATATCAAAGGAAAACGAGACCGCATTGTTGCAGTTATTAGCAATGAAACTACTATGGCTGGCCAGGTTTATGAGGCAATGGGTAATGCAGGTTTCTTAGATTCTGATATGGTTGTCATACTAATTGACAGTCAGCATTCGTTGCATCCAAAGTTGGAGGAGGCCGGCAAAACGCCAATTAATGTGTTATCTAGTTCTTTAAGCAAGCTTCAGTCAAGTAAATTCTTTAGAAGATTTAGAGCATTTGCCAAGGTATTCGTGGATTTCCTTTTAACCTACATCATCAAGTCTCATATAAACTCCCACACCCCTGGTGGGGTACAGATTATCCAATGATATAATAAATTCTAGGAAACTTGTAAATTTGAATGGTACAACCAGCTTGTAGATATACAAGCATGTGTAGATCCACATATAATGTGAATCCCACCTCTTGTCTAGCCCTCAACAAATTTTACTGTACGTAAACTTGGTACGATCCTATAAATGATGGTAAATAAACTAGGTCTGATCCTATAAAAGATGGTCGTAAGTCCATGCCATTGAACCTTCAAATGGACTACCTATTTCTAAAGCAAGTCTAGGTCTTTAGTTATCAAGTCCTGAAAGATCCATTTATGAGATTTATACACCCATACGGCTGTATGTATGCTGTACCTATGGTTTCAATTATTCAAGCAACATGACAGAAATTTTGAGATATATGACTTCAGTTTTATTTACTTCTTGTTATTGTTCTGTTTTCCTATGAATCACCTTAGTTATATGCATATCTGGCCACACATGAAAACTTGCAAATTGCTTGTATTTTGTTTCTATGAAGTCAATGGGACTGGTTATTTTGGATGTTTTAAAATATGAAAGTACTTGGAGACCTGAAATGCAAAATGGATATTGGTCTACGAGAAAGTTGTCTAATTTCACATGTTTTACTTCTGATCTCTTGTTTTGCTAACCAAAAACTGAAGTTTTATGAGCTGTTCTCTTCATAATTATATCAAGGTCTCAGACTCTAGTAGTTTATGCTTGTTTCAGGCTTTAACTAAGCAAATTGGCAGGGGTATGCATGAGTGGGCGGCCAAAGTTGATGAGTATGCACGTGGTTTGATAGGTCCCCCTGGATCAACTCTCTTTGAAGAGCTTGGTTTGTACTATATTGGCCCTGTTGATGGGCATAATATTGAGGACCTTATTTGTGTTTTGCATGAAGTGGCATCCTTGGATTCCATGGGTCCTGTTTTGGTTCATGTTGTAACAAAGGAAGATCAGGTAGAAGATAATGATCAGTCAGTGAAATTATCAGACAGTGACCAAGAAGGTTTGCCAGTATTCCTTATAAGTGCTTCGTGTTTAATTAGTGGATAGCCTTCCATAGCTTAAAATTTTCATCTCAGCATGAGTAAGAGATCAAACTATAGCCTTACTTACTCTGGTATTAATTATTTGTCTTTGCTTTCTTTTCCCTCTGGCATACCACATGATTAAGAGGTGAGCTTGCAATGTTGTTTCCATGTTTAATGATGTTAACGCGTTTAAGTCATCTACGAGAAATGAAACAGTAATGTCCATAATAAGGGCTGAATCCAGGTTTGCTCATCATTTTGAGTGTTATATTTGGGTATGACTGGGTTGCATAATATAGATTGGAGATGCAGAAGGAAAAATTTTTCCTTGGCATAAAAAAATCACATTAAATTTGAACTAAAATAATGAAATGTAACTTTTGTGGACTATAAAGAGGCTTACTCAAAATTGAATCCACAATATTGTAATTTCTAATTCCTAAGATATTTTTAGAAACCAATCTGTGTATGGAGTACGAAGAACAGATCAATAAAGAATTGACTTTGTCTTTACCTCCCTGGTTACATTTTTCCTTTTCTTTTTTGGTTTGATAAAAGAAGTTTCATTAATGAAAAGAAGAAACGCATGAAAGAGGATGAGGCATCCTCAAGAAAGTAAAATAAAAACTACATCAATGCAGGCCTTCAATCTCTTTGTAACTCTATCAATGCTACGTCCACAGAAACAACAGATGCTATTGCCTGGAAAGATCATAGAAAAATAACTTTTATCACTATGTAACTCAATAGGCATATTCTGATATTAAAAAACAATGTTAATTCTTTCTACCCTTATCACCCAAAACTTTGCAAACCAAGCACATTGCCACAGAATCCTCCCTCTCTTAGTCTGGTCATTGCCACAAAATTTTATCTGCATGAATTGTGGAACCATATTAGGAAAACACGACTTCTTATACATTTGTGAATGAAGTTTCTAGTTTAGTTAGCATGTACTTCAAAAGACTTGTCTCCTTCCTCAAGTCCTCCAGAAGGCTGAAGGGGCTTTCTCAGTTATTTTTTATATTCAACAAAGTTGGTGGCACAGAATACTAGACAGATATGGAGATGACTAAAGAGATTTTGTTTTCTCCATTGCCTGGTGGATTTTGTTAACTAGTGAGTCAATGGGACATGGCTCAATTACTTTTGCTCAATTAGGGTCCCATTAGAAAGTTGTCTGACTACAATGCCTTGACCATAAGCCCAGAAATGAAACAAACAATCCCAATCTTGAGAGCTTGGAAGTTTTTGGATAACTTGTGAAAGTTATTTTGGTAAAAAATTTGCTTTTTGCCCTCATATGCTGGAAGATTTTGTGCAGATTGTTTCTTTTTAAATAATTTCAACAAAAGTAAGGAGGACATTATATAGATCCTAATTGTTTGCAATTTTTTGACTGGCAGAGGGAAGCAAAACAGAGGAATTTTTTTTTATCAGTCTGTTCTCTCTCTCTCTCTTGCTTTCTCTCTTGGGTGCATTGAGGCAACGTAGTTTCTCTTTCCTCAGTTTATGTGCTGAGATATTGTGTTTCTTCTGATTTATCACTTGTGAGTTTTTAGGCATTTGAAGGTTTCTCGTTTACAACTTCTACGTTATAGAAATGAGTATTGTTCTAAAATCTGAAGGCTGCTTGGCTAACGGAAAAATAATTTTCAACTAGGGAAATGATTGCCTACTATGGGAACATTACCAACTAATTATCCTTTTGAATGTGATATTGCATTAATTGGGTTCTTTATTTTCAATGGAACCCTTTCCCTTATTTTATTTTTAATTACTTCATCTATCCTATGAATAAATGGGTATGGATGATTAAAATTAAGTTAATGAATTTAAATGGATATCCACTTGAATCCATTTATGTCCATTTAAAAGTAAAAAAAGTCAACTAACTTCCTCAATTTGAAGGATGAACTCCACTTAGGTCCCATCAGTAATCTCTTTAATTAACAAAAATAGTAGTAAAAGGAAATGATTATTTATTTGATTTAAGTGCTGAGTTCCATTACCACATGGATTCTACCACTTATTTCTTTAATTAACAAAAATAAATGGGTAAAAGAAAATGTTTCCTTATAGAAAAAAATATAAATGGATGGATATGGATAAATGGACTTCCACAATTCATAAATGAATTTAAATTTATTGTGGATGTACATTTATCTGTTGGACTTAAATGGGTTAGACTTTAATTCCATCCAAATCCAAATGGATATCCATTTTGCCACGTCCAGAAAATATGTTTATTTTAAGAAAGTGAATGTTCAATTTTGGACATTCCAAAATAGAAATATGGATATTCAAATTTAGACGGAGGGAGTATATTTTTGAACTTTATACTGGACAATTGGGGGATGTTGTGAGGGAACAGAGATCCTATGCACAAGAAAATTACTTCATCTCAAGCATATACAATTACCAAAAAAATGTGGATTCAGATGATTTGTTTTCCTTTGTCTAACAGATTCTTGTAACCCTGATTCATTGCCTTCTAATATTCGGCCTCGAACATATAGTGATTGCTTTATGGAGGCGTTGATTCTAGAGGCAGAGAGAGACAAAGATATAGTTGCAGTTCATGCAGGAATGCGAATGGAGCCATCACTTAGATTATTCAAGGACAATTTTCCAGATAAGTACTTTGATGTGGGGATGGCTGAACAGCATGCTGTGACATTCTCAGCTGGTCTTTCTTGTGGGGGCTTGAAGCCTTTCTGCATAATTCCATCAGCCTTTCTTCAGAGAGCTTATGATCAGGTTCTAGCTCTTACCAAATTCAATTATTTATTTTTCTCAGCTTTCCCCTCAGCATTTTGCCCCCTCTTCCCCCACAACAACGGTGTGTCCAGAAAGGTAAAAGAAAAGATCAAAGAAAAGTTTTCTCCATACAGTAGGAGTGAATTGTATATAATGCAATGAGATACAATTGGTGATCACATTTTAATACTATTTAGTGCGCTTCAAGAAAATCTTACTCTTTTTACTAATATTTCCTTGGCATGGGGCATCATTAGGTAGTTCATGATGTAGACCGCCAGAGGATTCCAGTTCGTTTTGTAATCTCAAGTGCAGGATTAGTGGGATCTGATGGTCCAACACAGTGTGGGGCCTTTGACATTACATACATGTCATGTTTGCCAAACATGATTGTGATGGCACCATCTGATGAAGTTGAGCTTGTTCATATGGTTGCCACTGCAGCCCAAATTGATGATAGGCCTGTTTGTTTTCGCTATCCTAGAGGGGCCATTGCAAGTAATGCTTTATGCTGTGGAGTTCCTTTAGAGGTAATCTTCTTGATGCCTGTGCTTTGAATGTAAAAACTGATGTTGATACACAACCACTCAGTGTTAGAACAGCAACTGGTGGACTACTAAACATAATTATTTTCTCCTAGCAGAAAATTTGGCCAGGCTATCCCCTTAGTGCTCTATCATGTCATGCCTGATTGTTTTTGTGTTATATATGTTGTTTCTTGAGAAATTATGATTGCTTTGGCTTCATGTGTCTTTGCGTTCTCTGTTGTTTTACATTTTTGTTAGCCATCCCTTCTCAGTACTACTTTTTATTTCCACTTTATTGTTAAGGATTCAAGATAACATTTTCTTTACAGTTTCGAATTAAACAATTTATAGTTTACTTGTTTCTCTGATTGCAACTTTCTCTAAAATGATGGAGGATCAGGTTGGTAAAGGGAAAATACTTGTAGAAGGGAAGGATGTTGCCTTACTTGGTTATGGGTCTATGGTACAAAATTGTCTTAGAGCTCACTCGCTTCTTGCAAAGCTTGGTCTTGAAGTAACAGTTGCTGATGCAAGATTTTGCAAGCCACTTGATATTGATCTGGTTAGGCAGTTATGTGAGAACCATGCCTTCCTGATTACTGTTGAGGAGGGTGCCATTGGAGGATTTGGATCGCATGTTGCCCAATTTATTTCTCTTGATGGACAGCTTGATGCGAGGATAAAGGTAAACATTCTATTAAGAATGTGGTAATAATTTTGTTTTCTTGATGGGTTGACCATGCCTTTTGACTTTGATTTTCAAAGTCTAATCTTAGTTTTTTGCAGCTGGGTTTGAAATTTTTATAGTAATAGATCTTTCTTAAATGAAGGGTTATGGGTATTGATTCATGGTGAGCCTTACAGATATAGTCTGTAATTCAGTATATTTTCCCAAATTGGTAATTAAAAAAAATACAAGAAAAAGGATATAATATTTTGTAAGTTCTGAATTATATTCTGTACTGATTACCAACTTGAGCATTTGACGCTCTCTCAAGATTCAAGATGCATCTCCTGTGTCATGATTTTTGCAATCACTGTTCACGGTCCACGGTCCACGGTCTTGGTTATTGAGCTTGGCATGAGATGCATCTCTGATCAGGCCATTGGGCTTAAGTTTTCTAATCTACCCAGAGTTTGAGCTAAAAATTGATGCAGTGAGCCGTGTCCCAATTCCCAGAAGTTGCTACATTTGATCAGATGATTTGTACTTAGCCTTTTAAATGTCAAATTAACATTCTGTCAACTTCTTTTATTCGGGTTATTCATTCCCACTGATACTTTGCCTTTTTCCAGTGGCGACCAATTACCCTTCCAGATTCCTATATCGAGCGTGCATCGCCGCAGGAACAACTTGCTGTAGCAGGTTTGACTGGCAACCACATTGCTGCAACGGCATTGAGTCTGCTTGGCCGCACTCGTGAGGCTCTTCTTTTGATATGCTAGAATGTCATTGTCGTAGTTTTCAATAGGTGGCAAGTATACAAAAGGTTAATTCTGATTTATTGAGGTGAATTTATACATGTACATACAAATGAAAGAACTGCAGGAAAATGTAAAAGTGGATTGGACATGAAAGTCATGCTTAATCAGCATACTGACTCAACTTTTTTGCATTTTTCATTGTTTACACGCTCCACCTTTTACGCATATTAGGCTTATCAATGAATTAAGTAAACTACTCTAGTGGACGATCTATTTATATCATAATATGCACACTATATTCACTAGGTTCTCGTGCAACGCATTGTTATATTATTAAGATTTAATATATTAATATTAAATATATATATCTTATTAATTAATTTAATTAATTATTTAATTAGTTATGATTTTAAATTAATTTAAATATTATTTAAAAAATTATACATTTTAATATATTAATATTTAAAAATATATTTTATTAGTTAATTTAATACTTATTTAATTAATTAAAATTTTAAATAAATTTAAATATAATCTTTATTTTTTAAAAAAAAATTCATTAAGACATATGTCACCTTTCACATTTTTAGTTAAAATTTTAAATGAATTTAAATATAATTTTTAATTTTCTTTTAAAAAAATTCATTTGGACATATGTCACTTCTTACATTTTAATGTATTAATATTAAATACATATATATTTTATTAGTTAATTTAATTAATTAAAATTTTAAATGAATTCAAATATAATTTTTAATTTTCTTTAAAAAAATTTTCTTTGGATATGTGTCACCTTAGGATACGTGTCGTAACAATAGACTTCCTTTACGACTTTTATGCGTAAAGCTGTTAAAGTATCTTTGGAAAATATAAACATAAACTTTTGAGATTATAATTTTCTCGTAAACTCAACGGTTCACTTTGAATATATTAATTGTAGATTATTTTTAAATAAATATTAAATATGAAAAACCTTAGAGATGGATGAATAAGGTTTTTGGCAAATTTTAAAACTGTTCAAATTTATTCTGTTTTTTTTTTTTTTAAAAAAAAGTGCTCCTTCAAATTTCAGAATAGAAGAACTTGCAACAATGAGAGTTTCTTGAAATGACTTAAGACTTAATAAGAGCTTCGAAGTGATTTACAACTTTCCTGCCCCTTAATAAGGTAAGATGCTAATTGCAATTAATGTTGAAAAAAATGAGTTGGTGAGAGCAATAAGCATTTCTTTTGAGGAGCAAAAACAAAATATCAAAGACGATGGCAGCTAATTGAAAGTAAATTTAGAGAGAGAGAACACAAGATTTATAGTGGTTTGTAAATTCAACGGTTCACTTTGAATACATTAATTGTGGATTATTTTTAAATAAATATTAAATATGAAAAACCTTAGAGGTAGGTGAATAAGGTTTTTATAAGGTTTTTGACAAATTTTAAAACTGTTCAAATTTATTTTGTTTTTTTTTTTTTTAAAAGAGCTCATTCGAATTTCAAACCAGAAGAACTTGCAACAATGAGAGTTTCTCGAAATGACTTAAGACTTAATGAGAGCTTCAAAGTGACTTAAGACTTTCCTACCTCCTTAATAAGGTAAGATACTCGATATAATTAATGCTAAAAAAAATGAGTTGGTGAGAGCAATAAGCATTTTTTTTTGAAGAGCAAAAACAAAAGATCAAAGACGATGGTAGCTAATTGAAAGTAAATGTAGAGAGAGAGAACACAAGATTTATAGTGGTTCGATCTACCAAAATCTACATCCACTACCTTAAGCTCACACTTAAGGATTTTTAACCAGATTTTATTTATCCAACACAATAGTATCAATCTGTACCAAATACAAGAGAGGATCACCACACTTGATTTTTCAAAACCTCTCAATTAACCAACAAATCAAGTTTCACCTCCAAATGGGTTTTACACCACCACCTCAATACATCAAGATGATTGAAGAAATGAAGTAAAAAATTGCTCACTCTTTTGAGCAAATATACAAGACAAATGAGCTCAAACAACCTTTACCTTTTTGACACAATTTGATTTCACTTTGAATTACTATGAAAAAAGAGATTTTTGATTTCTATAGAGCAAGTGTGTTTCTTAGAAGGATAAAACAAAAATTTTCTTTCAAATCGAGTTTTAAAACCTTTTATAGAGGCATAAAGTAGAGTTCTAACGGCTAGAAAAACGACTAGTTTTCGCTGTCAGATTTGCTAGAGTTTTAGACTTAAGTTTTGGACGATGGTCCATTCAAAAGGTAAGTCCAAAATGGCACTTTTTCAGATAGAATCGATTTGATACTGTTCATGGGATTTTGGATGAAACTTTTGGATGCAGGTTCACCCAAATCACTTAATCCAAAATTCTAAGGATTTAAAACTTTGAAATCTTTTTGTTTTAGTACTTCAAGGTAGAATTAAACTGAATTATAAGGCAAAAAAGACATAATAATTTACACAGAGAAATATCTTAACAAAGATTTCTAGTCTAAGGTTCTTCCATAACGGATTTTTGGTACTTAATCTCTTAAGCTTGATTTTCTTCTTGATTTCCCATCCCCGGATTCCATTGCGTCAAGAGTTGCTCGGCAATCCTATTTGTACGCCTTGGAAAAATTAAGGTCAAACATGTCTTATAACATGTAGATCACATAAATTAGTTCTCATTAATATTTGTCATAAGTCAAAACACAGAAGAACGCCCTTATGGTTAACAATCTCTCCCTTTTTGAGTGATGACACACTTGATGGGATTGTGATATGAAGAATAATGATGTGTACAATACGAACATATTAGACCAAGAGAAATAAGAATATTTTTCCTAGAATGCAATCTCTTATCATAGGACTCAAAGAGGGCTTATGAGATTAAGATAGAAAATTAAAGTATATACTCATAAACATGGCTCAATGAGCCTATGGCCCAACCTACCTCCATTTCCACCTTCCTTCCATCACACGGCTCTTCCTTAAAAGAATAGCTGTAATAAAAATTGTATAAATATGTACATAGGGAGGTGTAGTAAATAAATCACACGTTGAGATGCTCCCCTTTGATATGTGCATATATGAGCATGTGTAAAATGTGAGATCTATAAGTGCGTTTTGAGAGAAAACTAGATTCAACATTTGGATGTCCAAAATGTGCATCCAAAACTTGGTGAAAGAGAGTATTGATTTTTTTGGACTTTTAAGTTTTGGATGTCCAAAACATGTGTCTAAAATAGGATAAAGTTTAGACAGAAACTATCTCCTTTGTAAAACTCATTTTTGGATTGGATTTTTGGATCAAGAAAATGCGTGTCCAAAACTCCCCCTGTATAAGTGCAAGAAACAACAAGTTTTTTTTTTTTTTTTAAAATTTGATCCACCCTAGTTTTCTCAAGAAATTTCAAACTTTCAAGGAAGGTTTTATGAAATGAGAGATATATGAATAATTATCCTTATTATTTGACATTTTTAACAGGAGCATATCATAATAGTTTTCAAAACGGATTGATCAACAACCATATTATGATAGCTTTCAAAAACAGATTGACCAACAACTCCAATCTTAATGATTCCTTTATAGAAAGAAAACCTTTAACTGAAAGCAAGATATCAAACAGTGAGCCACTTTAAATTTTTTTGGATAGTAGCAAGCTATGATCATGATCATTCAGAGATCATAGATCATAAACCAATGAAAATTTCACAGCATGCTGTTTTAATTAAATCAAAAACCCGTCATGAATTTCATAGAGCATTTCACAGGAACTTTTTTAAAAAATATTCAGAATTAACATATAAATCTGTTGTAGTGCATAACATAATAACTAATCCCAATTCTTAGCACACCACTGCACAAACATCAGTTCATCCAATATTAGTTCAAACAATCTTAACATAACACCGCACAAACATTAGCTCATCCAACATTAGTTCAATCAATGGAAAATAAGAATCAGAGTACTCAGAAGTAGAAACAATCAATCAGTAGTGCAGTACAAAATATACAACATAACCACAGAGAGCATAGTACAATAGCATAGCATAGTGCACAAATAAATTACTGCCAATTTTTCCATAGTGTAAGTGCACACACCCATACACACACACACACACACACACACACACACACACACACACACACACACACACTTAGTGCTTAGGTGCACAAGTACCCAATCACAACAATCCAAGCACAATAATCACAATCCAACTATCATTTTTTCTCACTTTTTTGTCATCAATCAAAATGTAGAGTAATAAGTAAATATATGAAGCATAGATAGTTATATATATGAAGCATTCATAAGCTGAGCAGAGATAGTAGTTAAAGGACAGAAAATAAATTGTTCAAATGCTGGGGTAGAAAATAAAAATTGTTCAGTGAAAAGCAGTAAGGAAGTTTTGGTAAAGAGAGGCTAGAGAGCAATCTTCTGATCTGATCACTAAAGAATTGTGCACAGTCTCGACTTTTGATTTGGCACCTTTTCTGGAATGTTGTCTAGCAAGCCTACTTGATTTCCGTTTAACTACCACAAGTTTTTGTCTCTTCCCAAATGAGATACGAGGTTCAGTAGGGGTAGGGGGAGCTACATCTTCTTGATGTGGGAATTTTTCTCTGCCTTGCTCAGGGACTATCACTTTCTCAGCCTGTTGCTCTTTTGCAATTGCTTCTTCGGCCTCAGGGACTGGTTATTCTGTAGTTGCCTTTGCTGGGGATGGAGCAGATACTGGTTCATCCTTTTGTGCCTTTTCTTCCACAACGGTCAGCCTATTCTCAAGAGATTGAATCTCTGAGCTAAGGTTATTCAATCTAATAGCCAGGGAATTTATGGCATCCAGAATGCTTTCAGTTATGTCTTTATCTTGAGTCCCCTATTTACTTCTACTAAAGGACTTAGCTTGAGTTGCTGTTTCAGCTTTCCTTTTGGTCTTTCTTGATTGAGTTGTTCCTTTACCTTCTTCTTTAATTTTCAGCTCCTTTGCTTTCTCTTCATCAGAGAGATCTCTTGGCAGAACCTACTTCTGATTCACTAGAATAAATCCCATTCTTTCAAATGGTTCTGTGTTATACATAATTGTCCTTATCTGTCCAGGCCCAACTTTGTCCAAACTGACATGGAAGTATCTGAAGATTTTGGTCAACAAATTGCCATATGGAAGTGCCTTAAGAGAGGTTTTCCTTGACCGCATCATTAATCTTACTATTAAAAATCCAAAACTAATCTACCACTCCTCAAACAGGACTAGTATTAGTATCATTTGCATTATATTTACTGAAGTTTTGTGTCCAAAGCTCAGAGCAACCATTGTTGACACCATATGGTGTAACACTCTTCCAGGGCCATTTAACCATTTTGTGTTTCTATTAGCTGAGTTTTTAAAACTTTTGCCCCTGAAAAATCTTGCCTCAAATTTGCCTAAGTCAAATATGTCAGTTCCTTTAGGGAACTTGTTCGTCTCAAAGAACTGAACTCCTCCATCTCTTACACTGAAAATTCTATTTAGTATTATGTGATCAAACTCAATATTCACATACCCAACTCTGGTGCTGTACCATTGCACCATAAAACCTCCACTGGTCTCCTAAAGCCTCCCATTTTTTAAATTGGCATAAAACTTCTAAACCAATAGGGTGTACAATTTTTCATTGATTGTTAGAAATGCTCCCCAACCTAGATTCTCAAACATGTTCATAATATCAGAGAAATTGAAAAAGTCTCCAATCTCTACCCGATATCCTGAAATCATAGTTCTATTTCTCGCTAACCAATCATTGAAATCAGTTTCACATTTTTGATCAAGAAAATAGGGTACCTGTGCTTCTGAACTTTTTGGAGCGGTATGCCCTGAAGATGAGTTTGAATGTGAGGCTTCTTTAAAGATTTCCTTTTCTTTCTGCTTGGTTACTGCCGGTGTAGCTGCTACTTTTCCCATCTTAGTTCTTTTTTCGGTTCCTTTGTCAGATTTAGTTGTTTTTGCTATTTAGGAAATGAGAGAAAGATGAAGAATTTTTTGTTCTATCTTAGAGAAGATGAAGCCTAGAGTGATGGTGAGTAGGTTAGTTTCTAATTTGAGAGAGAGAGAGAGACAGACAGAGAGAGAGACAGAGAGAGAGTTAAAGTGTTTTTGAAATTTCCTAGGTTCTAGATAGGATAGGATAGGTGGAAGCTTTTCATCAAAGGCTGTTAAGAGGATTGAAGAAAGCGCAGACTTTTTGAAAAATTTAAAAAGGCATTTATGGGCTCACGTTTTCTTTTGCAAATAATATAAATTGTTTAGCTTTTCATAATTTATGATCTGCCGATGTTTTGGACTTATATTGAGTCCAAAATCGTTCGTCCAAAAGGTGGAGTAAAAACAGTTCAACTGAGGTGATTTTGGAGTCAAGTTATCTGAATAGTGCATCCAAAATCCTCATCCAAAAGATGGAGTAAAAATAGTTCAATGATAGGGGCTAAATTAGTTACGTTTTTCCTAGTTCTTTGAGGTTTATTTGTAATACATTTTGTTCAATAACTAGTCATATTCCTTCATATTTGAGATTTATCCTTGGAAAGGTATTTTGTTCTTTATTTCAAATTTTTAGGGTAAAATGAAATAAAAGCGTCATAAAACAGAGAAGAGGCGACGCCGACTAGGACCCTAGAACCGGTGCCAGCCATGAATTGTTGAAACGATCTTCAAAGTGATGGAAAAATTGGTAGAACAGAGCAAAACAGAACCAAGGCGGTGCCGACTGTGAAGCTGAAATCGGCACCAGCTGCATTTTGGAACACATAGTGCAAAATTCGAAGAAAAATCGGCGAACAAGTGGAGAAGCAGAACACAACCGGCGTCGGCTCCGAGAGCCAAGGAGGCGCCGGCTGTGCCCTGAAGCCAAGGCGGTGTGTGATTTTTCTACGCAGTTTTTGGTAATCTAAGGAGTTTTAGTATCTTCCAACTTTTACTCGGCCAAGAACTTTGTACCTACGAGTTTAGGCACTTCCTAAGCCCATAAATAGATGGAAAACATAAGGGAAAAGTGGAGATTTCATTGATCATCATAGAAAATTACTCAATCATAGGAGGAATTCTTCAATTCAAGGAGGGTTGTACAAGAAGGTCTTTAAAGGAAGAAGAATGAGGCTTGTCTATGAGTGTTTTTTTTTTACTTTGTTTTCTTTTTCTTGACAATGATTTTTAATTATTTTATTGTAATTTGACATTGTTTTAGATATTCATGATATTTAGAGTTATTTGATCTTTTGATTAATTGATTGTTATTCTTGGTATTTAATTACTTGTACCTATTACAAGATTAATTGATTGTGGCTTTCCATTAACTTGCTTGAAAATAGGGTTGATGGTAGTTCAATTGATTAATTTCATATTTGTTGTCTTTTAACTTGCCTGAAAATAGGGTTAATTGTTAAGAACAAAGTAATTAAAGGTTAATTGATGTCTGTCAGAGTATGGATTCAATTGGTGAATTTCGTGGGTTAAGTTTGCCTGAGAATGGGACTTAATCAGAGAATTGGGGTTACTGCATCTTTTAGGTAAGATTGGTTGAGACAGAATATGTGATACTAAGTTATCTAGAAGATAGGGATTCATGGATTGGGAAAGAAGTGAGTCCACTTTAATTCTCCATGATGCCAAGAGAATAATTAGTTATGATAAAGGTTGGGTACTTTAAGAGTATGGTTGTCTAAACAATGGTTCAAATTGCATAAATCTACATCCTTGACATGTATATATTTTGATTTTGATTTTGATTTGATTTGATTTTCCTTTTTACTTTTTTTTTTCACTTTATCGAGTCGGTTAAACAATGAAAGAAAGGTGATTAATGTTTACTTGTTCCTTGAGGATCGACACTCGTTTGAACCCTATGCTCGGTTAATGATGAGTACGCTTGCTCATATATGTGATTTGGGTTGAACGTTTTAATTTAAACTTGATCAGGAATGTGCTTAGTTTTTGTATGATTTTTATACTCAAGTCCGAACACATCAAGTTTTTGGCGCCGTTGCCGGGAAACAATAGCATGAAAGCTTGGATTTTGTTAATTCAACCATGTAAATATGTAAATATGTAAATATATAGATATGTAAGACATGTATAATTGTTCGCAAAAAGGTTCTATCTTTAGTATTTCATGTATTCTTGTACACCCTTGTAACCTAACCTAACCTACTAACTTGGACTCTGTTTGATTTACTAACTTTGTAATTCTATAATTTTGTTTTCATTAGTAATTCTTTATCTAACTCGCTTCTATGTGTAGGAGAAATGGCGAACTGGAATCCGAGAAAGTCTAATGAGGGGCAGTACTGAAGGAATTTGATAGAGACAGAGCATGCATTATGGACATAAAAATGGAAGAAATAAATAGAAACAGAGCATGACAGCAGCATGGAGGCATGAAAAACATACCTCTTGGAGCCTTAAACATTGAAGATCGTAGAAGAGTTGGTTGAAGCACAGAAACAGCTCTCTTCTTCCCTATGGAGTGAAGCTTTCGATGCACTGTCTACCTTTCTTCTTCACCTCCGGTGCAATGCTTGGCTTTTCAATTCTTAGAATATGACCCAGCCAAATCAAACGTTGGTGAACACAAACTTGGGTTGAGAAGAATATCAGTTTCCTTTCACAGCTCTCTATATCCTTTCACAGGCTTGGCATCTTCTGTTAAGAAAACAAAAGCCAGTGAAGAAGACCAAAAGCCAGAAAACCAAACAGCCACACGAGAGACCGAGAGCCAAGAGCTCAGGAGAAATTTTTTTTTCTTTTTCTTTTATTTTATTTTTCCACACAGAAAGCCAAGAGTCATGAAATAAAAAATAATTATTTTGATAAAAATAATATTCCCGAGATTTAATATCCGAATATTATTAACAAAATAAAATTTGGTTTCACCCTAAATTCTTCTAAACTGTGTTTGGAAAATTCCTATGGTCCAGGCTATTGGGCCAAAATAATATTTATTATTTTTCTTGGACCTGAAAGCCCAAAATAATAAATATTAATTATTTTTCTTGGGATTAAATAAATAACCCAATAAATAATTAATGTGCCCAAATGAATAAAAAATAATTAAACATTAATTATTTATTTCTTGGGATTAATTAAATAAATAACCTAATAAATAATTAAGTATTAATTATTTTCCTCTAGTTTAAGTCCCGATTAATTTTTTAATTATTCAAACTGGACATAGGTCCTGAATAATTAATTAACCAATTAAACCAGATAATAAATTTCTTTTCATTTATTTTATTCCAGTCTAATAATAAATTAGATTCCCTGAATAAAATATAACTCTCTCAACTGAGATCAATTCTTCAACCAAAAAATAATTAGGACTTAGGGCTATTCTAAGGACCAAAAAGACATATCGCATTGGCTACTAAAATGACTAAAATACCCCTACTATATAAATAGATGTATTTTGTATTTTAAATATTTTTTAATATCACCATAAGAAAATATTGACCTCAAAGACAATGCTACATTAGCAAAGTCTTCGACCTACAGGTGAAATGACTAAAATACCTCTCTACACATCGCCGTACATTTAGAAAGGAAGAAGTGTACTAACACCTCTCTAAATGACATCTACCATTCTTAGGCTTCTAGTCCAATGATCTACGACTTCCTGGAGTGTTTTCGCTTTCCAAGGGAGCTACCCTAAAGCAAACATCCAAGTCATGTTTCCCAGGGCCCTGGATATTTAGATCATTCAGACAACCACAAGGGGCGATATAGTGTAGAAACTATCTTGTATAAGTCTGTCTTAACTAACTAGTTACACATACCCAGCATGCAAGTATATTGGCCTTACTATAGAACCTCAACTATAGCATATCAAAGTATATGCTTCTAGTTTCGCCAGACCACCAACTCATACTCAAGTCATAGAGTACTAGTCCACGCTATAGCGGTAGTAGTCTAGGTTTCTACCATATAGTAATTTTAAGAAACCACTACTACAGGTCCTGTTTTACGTATTCAAAATACGCTTATGTCATGAAGTGAGTGGACTACTCACTGGCTAAAGGTAAGCCATTCCCCATTTGAAATGCATAATATAATAACCTAATTATGATGAGATTCCCATTCTCATCAATCGGTTAAGAACAAATGTTTATGTGTTTAAATAACCCATGATCCATACGTTACTGTGAAAGACCTCCATTCATATAGATCACTTATTTAAACACAATGGATCTTTTCCAAATGAAATTATGCACAAATAAAGAAAATAAATTCACAAACGATATCCGCAAATAAATTCTTTTATTAAAATATTCGATATTTTCATCAAAAACCTAGTCTAAGAGGGCATACATTCCAATAAGTACCTCTATTGCACTCCTAAGAGGACACTCGTAGCACCAGGATCAACAGAGCTTGAAACATTAATCGAGAAATTTGCTGTTCATGTCACGAGGTGTTTCCAAGAAATTGATTCCACATTTGAGAAATTCGAAGCAATGATCTGCAACATGGAACGACAAATTTGGTTCTTGATAGACATGGTGATAAAATCCCACGACTTAAACCCAATAGCCAATAAGGAAATAGTTGCTGTCACATTGCGAAGTGGAAAAGAAATACCAGACAGTCCAGATGACAACTGGCACCGGCTGGAAGAAGGGAACTGGCGCCGACTATCCAGTAACCCCAAGACCTAGCCACCTAGAACTGAACCGGCACCGGCTGAAGCACTGGAACCGGCGCCGGCTATCCCCTGTCCACCTTCCGAAAAACCTTGTGAAACCCCAATCGGAACCAACCTTAGAGTAAGGGGGTTGGGATGCATGTCATATTTTATTGAATATTTAAATATATTTTTATATGATTTTATGTGCTTTGGATTTGAGTTTTCTAGTCTAGAGGGCTTGGATATGTTTATTGAGTAAGAAGGACAAAATGATAATTTTTGCCTGAGGTGAAAATAGGAAGATAACTTGAGGATTAAATAGGAAAAATATTTTAGAGAGAAAATAAGATCAAGAGTTGTTGTGGTTTAGTGGTTAGAGCTTTGGAATTAATTCTTAAGGTCTTGGGTTCAAATTCTATCATTGGAGCTTTAGCATGATTAAATTTCATTTTTGCTTGGGTAGTGATATTTTCGGCCTTAAGTACTTTAGCATAGGGTAGAGGTGTTGTCCTAGGGGAGATATGATAGGAGTACTCTAATCCTATTCTTGTGCCCTACTAAAAAATTCCTAAGGGAATTCATTCCTCCTAGATCTTTAGTTTTTCCTAATTCTCAATTCATTAGATTGGACAAATTTGTTCTAGCCAATTTCATTCCAGAAATTTCAGTAAAGTGCTGTGGCTTTGAAGGTTCAAAATGTCTAAGGGAAAGACATATTATGGATAAAAAATGTGGAAGAGATGGGGAAGGTTCCAAGAGAATTAATTCCCCTAGTGAACCTTCTAAATTTCACACTAGCTAGGTTCATTTTCCTTCATGTAATAAACTGAAATTTTTCCAGCTTCTTGTGCCTTCAAGGTGTCGAAATTCTTAGCCATTATTCCCTCCCAAATGCTGCCAGAAAATGGCCCTTTCGATCAGCTTGAAATCTAAATTTTTTTGGTTAATTTCGGGCTGCACAAATGCTGTGCAAAATCAGAAAAATTTCTGGTTGAAATCACAGCTTTGGTGGTCTTCAACCAAGCTGTTTTCTTCCAGTTTTCTCCTAGCTCCTTAGCCACGTTTTTCCTCCACGAAGTAGGCTGGAAACCAACCATGAAAGGCCTCTGAAACCTCCTTCAAACTCTCTACAAGTTGACTGGAAAATGGCAGCCGAAACTGCCCAGAAAAATTCCAGCACTTGCGAAAATTCTGTGCAGAATTTTTCCAACTTTGTTTCTACTTCAGCCATGTCCAAAATCTTCCTCATCTTTCTGTTCAAACCACTCTTAAACAGACATGAACTGAACTCCATTGTCTTACCCATGCTTCTGTACGAAAATCAGACATGGCTGCCCAAAAATATCTCCAACAAATCACTGCAATCATGCCTTGATTGGATACCAAAATTCCAGCAAACTTAAATTAGCAACTTTCCATAAAATGTTCCTCAAACAACCAGACCTTCCCTTCACCATTACACTCCTTCTTTTTAGCCACCATTAGCCTTCTTCAACCATCTTTCATCCAGCCAAATCACAGAGCAACAATTCGGCCATAGCAGCTCCAAAAAGCTTCCATTGAAGAAAGATATTCTTGTTATATTTTGTTTCCAAATTTGATTCCAAAAAATATTCTTTTAGGATTTCAACAACTAGCCTTTCCTTTTCCTTTCAAACCAAAAAAATCATCTTCCTAAACTACACAAACAATTTGGCCACTGCACACACACAGAATTTCGGCAGCCACAAACCAAAATCCCTCCATTCTCTTCAACCTTCAAGCACACATAGAACACCAAGAATACCTACTCATTTCTTTCGCCTAATACCTCTCCAAACCACTTCAAACTTCGTCCAAAAATTCCAAATTTTATCTACTCACTGCCGTGAGTCCATCCATACCATTTTTAACATCAAACTCCAAAATTCAACTTTCTCTTTTGGATAAAAAATCAGAAATTTTGTGAAGGCTCAAGAACACCTTTAAGGTAGGTTTGTTCAAACAACTTCATCTTCACTAATTTTTGATCTCTAATGAATATATATATAAATAAGCATGCTAATGGACTCTCTTCTCCTCTCTTCTCTCTCTCCCTCTCTCTCTCTTGGCCGAACACTCTCTTCTCCTTGGCCGAATGGTTCTTCACCAATGGCCATGCTTTCTTCATCTCTCTTGGACAGATTTAGACATCTAGGAGTTGAGATCCATTCGAAACTCCTTCAAGGTACTCATCAATCAAGTAAGCCTTTTCAACCCTCCTTTTAAATTCTAGATTCATGTCTCTAGAATGATATTGGTAGGAGATGGATTATGAATAGGATTTGAGCATGTATTGTTGTGATGAGTAGAGATTGAAGCATGAATAAATGTGTGTTTATGATGGAGGTGGGATTTATACATGAGTTGATTATCTTGGTTGATTGTATGGTGTTTTTAGGGTTTAATGCATGTTTCCATGTCATAGGTAGTATTTGTGATCAAGTATGCTAGAGATTATGTCATCTATGATGAATAGGATTTATATTCATGTATGATTATTGAAGCCATGATTATGTTTATGTTAGTAGAGGTTGGATCATGCCTTGATAAATTTAGATCTATACTTTTATTCATGATTTGGATGATTTGATGAATTGAAGTGGAGTATATGTTCATGATTATAGTTAGCAAGTGGAATTATGATCATGACCTAGATGTACCTAAGCTAAATTTTATTTCTTCAATAAAATGTTTAATATTATGAATTTTGCTAGTAATTTCGAAAAAATCCTAGGAAGGGTAGATTTGGATTATTATATATATATATATATATATATATATATAAAATAAGAATATTTTAGTCAAATAAATAATAGCTTTACTAGAAAAAAAATATATAGATATTATATAAAATGATAATATCAAATAAAGCCTTTTATGAAAATAATCATAATAAGTAAAAATATTAATTTTGTAAATCTTATATTAATAAATATCATTAAAATTTATTATCTTTCAATTATTATCTTTTAATCAAAACCTGTTAAAAATTATTTATTAGCTTTCAATCAAGACCCATTAAAATTTATTTTCAACTAATTTTAGTTAGCAATTATTTTCAAACAATTAATTATTAGTAAATCATTATTTTACCTAATACCACCTAGGACCCTTCATCAAACAAACTCTAATTTTTTCTTAGCAAGATTTAAACCTTCAACTTATTAGTACCTATTTCCCAAAATATTAATTATTTTAAATATCAAATTCGACTTAGCTTATAAACTTTTTTATTTATTATTTGGCCTTAAAGCTTGGGACACTAGGATCATGGTAGTAGTGAGTTGAGCTAGTTTTATTTGTAAAAGTGGATTTTGGCTTGAATTTGATTGTGGTTTATATTTACCCCAGGCGTGGTTGGGTCAGCAGTTGAAGATCTTTATTTTATCTCGAGCTAGGGATCAGGTAAGCTCCAGCATAAAACCTATTTGATGCGAAATGGTTATAATGGCAAGCCAAATGTAGAGTGCATGGACACTCATTTCCGCAAAGGCAATTGAGGATTGACTTCTTCCTTATTTCAGTCAAACAAATTATTTGAAAATCAATAAGCAGATTTACTCAAATTCAAAACTCTTTCTAAAACTGATTTTGACAAAGACTTTGAAAACCATTAATTGCCATTTTCAAGTGGAACTATGTTTTGTTCATTTTTCCCAAGTGGGATACATTATGTTGAGTACTCAATAAGGGTGGACTCTAGGACTAGTCTTTGAAGGGTTAGGATAAGTCTCTCAGTAGGTGGCCACCTCTGAGGGGTGAGTCCTTCTTGGATAAGATGTCAGTCCAATAGGTCGTGCCGGTTCGAGTTAGCAGTTTATTTTTCAGTCAAGTGACTGTGTTTTGCCAGAATGGACACCCAGTTGTTGTTTGGGTATAGAGAAGGAGGAGTATCTTGCCCGGTAGGCCGATCACCTACCTTTTTTGTCAATCTGCACAAAGTGTCGGCATTCTGACCGGTTATGGGGCCCAACGTGTGGTAACCCATGATCATTTCTTTTGAGTGGTTGATTTTATTGATTATGTATGGTTGGAAAAGCCAAAACACCACTCTTGATTTTAACTAATATTTATTGCTTGTCAGTATTTCTCTTATAAAGATTTTATACTTTGCATTCACGAACTGTTTTCACTCGACACTCAAAACACACACGGACTTACTGAGATTTTTGTCTCATCACCATTTTTACCATGATTTTAGGTCGATCCTACTGTGGGGATGAGTAGCTAGATATTGACTGCCTTGGAAGATTTTCTGATATTTGATTTGTGTAATGCTTTGGGGAGTTGAGAGTGGATAAATTTTATTTTGGATTTGTTTTTGGAATTCTTGGATTTAATCTTGGGTTGTAGTAAATTTTAAGTTAAAGTATTATTTTTATTCTGCAATTTTATTTGTGTGTCCTAGTTATAAAGATTCCTTGTCCTTTGGACGGGGCGACATCCCCGGCCCTGGCGGGCTTAGGTAGTGGGGTGTTATAAACCTACTTTTCTGCCTAACATACCATACCCTACTCGTTTACATAAGGCCCGAAAAGATGCTCAATTCAAAAAATTCCTTGAGGTGTTCAAACAACTGCACATAAACATCCCCCTGAGTGAAGCTTTAATTCATATGCCCAAATATGCCAAATTCCTCAAAATCATGCTTGTCAATAAAAAGCGATTGGAAGAGTTGTCCACAGTAGTCCTCAACGAAGAATGCTCCGCCATCCTGCAGGACAACTCGAATTTAATACATAAAGCAAAAGATCCAGGGAGTTTCTCTATCCCATATTTAATTGGCATTCTTCATGCCTGTAATGCATTAGCTGACCTAGGTGTTAGCATTAATTTATTGCCATATAAAACATTCAAAAGGCTAGGCTTTGGAGAACCATAGCCCACTAGGATGAGTATTCAACTCGCGGATAGATCTATCAAATATCCTAGGGGCAAAAGTTGATAAATTCATATTTCCCGTGGATTTTTTTATTCTTGACATGGATGAAGATTCCAAAGTCCCTTTAATCTTAGGTAGACCCTTCCTAGCTACAGCAAAAGCATTAATTGACGTTCATGGGGGGAGGTTGACATTTAGGGTTGGGGATGAGGAAGTAGTCATTCAAATCTATAAGAGTGTGCAACACCCTGTGTCTTCTGATGATTCTTGTCTAAGAATTGATATACTTGATGAACCAATTTTTGAGTTGATGCAGGAATCCATTGAGGAGGAATTGATGGAAACATCAAAGGCATATTTGGAGGAATTTCACAATGAGGATAGGATGCAGAATTTGGAAATAGAGAAAAGCAGTTTAAGGAGAATGAAATCATCTATAGAAGATTCTCCTGAATTGGACTTAAAAGACCTACCCGAGCATTTGGAATATGTGATTTTGGCTAAAGAACGTAAGTTACCTGTCATCATTGCCAAAGGTCTCGATCTAGAACAAAAGACCAAGCTGGTAAGTATGTTGGGAAAATATAAGGGAGTGATAGCTTGGAAGATCACTGATATTAAGGGCATTAGTCTATCATTTTGCATGCACAAGATCTTGATGGAAGAAGGTGCAAAACCCATAATGCAACCCCAACGTAGGTTGAACCCACATATGAGTGAAGTGGTAAAAAGTGAGGTGATTAAGCTCTTAGATTCAGACATCATTTACCCTATTTCTGATAGTGTGTGGGTGAGTCCTACTCAAGTGGTACCAAAGAAGGGGGGAATGACGGTGAGCCCCAATGACAAAAATGAGTTAGTCCCTATGAGATTGGTCACGGGTTGGAGGTTTTGCATAGATTATAGGATGCTAAACAAAGCCACTAGAAAAGATCATTTCCCTCTCCCTTTCATTGACCAAATACTGGAAAGGTTAGTCGGACATGAGTATTATTGTTTCTTATATGGATTTTCTGGCTATCTACAAATTTTCATAGCTCCGGAGGACCAAGAAAAAACCACTTTTATGCGTCCATTTGGTACTTTTGCATATCATAGGATGCCATTTGGTCTTTGTAATGGTCCTGGAATATTCCAAAGGTGCATGACATCTATATTTAAAGGACTCGTAGGAGACATCATGGAGGTATTTATGGATGATTTTTCAGTTTTCGGTGATTCATTTGATTTGTGTTTATCTAATCTTGAAAAGGTGCTAGCAAGATGTGAAGAAACTAACCTCATGCTTAATTGGGAAAAATGCCACTTTATGGTGCAAGAAGGTATTGTGTTGGGGCATAAAATTTCAAAAAAGGGTATAGAGGTCGATAGGGCCAAAATTGAAGCAATTGAGAAGCTGCCTCCTCATACTTCGGTAAAAGCTATAAGGAGCTTTCTTGGTCATGCAGGTTTCTACAGGAGGTTCATCTTAGACTTCTCAAAAATTTCAAAACCTCTTACTTCTTTACTTGAAAATGATGCTGTGTTTAAGTTTGATGAAAAATGTCTCAATGCTTTTACCATACTTAAGGACAAGTTGATTAGTTCACCTATTCTAATTGCACCTGATTGGTCTCTTCCCTTTGAACTAATGTGTGATGCAAGTGATTTTGCAGTTGGTGCAGTATTGGGACAAAGGCGGAATAAGCACTTCCAACCTATATACTATGCAAGCAAGACTTTAATGGAGGCATAAGAAAACTACACAACAACGGAGAAAGAATTGCTTGCCATAGTGTTTGCCTTTGATAAATTTCGATCTTACCTTATTTTGTTCAAAGTTATTCTTTATACGGACCATTTAGCCCTGAAGTACCTACTAACCAAACATGATTCCAAACCAAGGTTGATAAGATGGGTTTTATTATTGAAGAAATTTGATTTGGAAATTAGGGATAAAAAGGTGCAAAAAACCTAGCTGCGGATCACCTGTCAAGATTGGACAATCCAAATTTGGACTCCTTGATAGAACAAGACATCGATGATGCCTTTCTGGATGAGCAACTCTTGCTCATAGAAGGTGAGATTCCAAACACCCCATGGTTCGCCAACTTTGCTAACTACTTGGTTGCAGGAATTACTCCAAAAGACCTCACGATGCAACAAAAGAAGAAATTCCTCCCCGAAGTTTGGCATTACTTTTGGGACGATCCATATTTGTTTAAGTGTTGTGCGAACCAAATCATTCGTAGATGCATGGACTCTAGAGAAGGAGGTTTATGTGTTTGGCTTTGCTGAGACAAAACGTTTTCATGAACATTCCATTTTTCAAAATCCTCCATTTTTTCTACATTCATTATGCCTATCTTCTATTTTGAGCTGTAATTTCTTTTAAAAGGTTTGATGAGGAAGCATGATGAGTACAAAGAGTTTTTGTTTTATTTTTTATTTTTTATTCTTTTTCTTTAGTTTGTTTTCTTTTATTTAGTCATGTTTTTATTATTTTCCTTGTGCTTTTATTTGTGTTTTGTTTTATAGGAATAAAGTCCTCTTGGACAAGCCTTTCTCTTTACCTCAAGTTTGGATACCTATTGGAGCATTATTGCACTTGGGAAGTATTACTTAAACTTTCTCACCCATTATTATTTTTAGTCTTTTTGGAGATGCTTCTTACGTTTATTTTTTGCCAATAAGGACATTATCCAATTTAAGTATGGGGGAATGGTTTGGTGATATACTTTGTCCAAGTTTTTATCAATTTTATTTTGAGCACTAAGTTTGAAAAATTAGAGCTACTCCGTCATGGAAGTATTTTCTTTCTTCTCTTTTCCCCTTTATTTTTGGTCCCATGGTACCTTCTTCCTTGTTATATTTATTTGGCCATTGAGGATAATGTCCAGTTTAAGTGTGGGGGAGTGATTCGATTGATAATTCGTCTATGCATCATTCTGTTATACTTTATCCTTTTTGTGAGAAAAATTTTTAATTTTTTTTTATTTTCTAGAGATTTCAAGCTGTATTTTTTATGCATGTCTTTATGATGGATTATAGAGTATGTGTTCTAGATCATTTATGGCTTATGCATGACTTTTTGCACTCACTTGATCAAAGTAGTTCTTGATCAAATGCTTTACATTATTCTTAAACCTATTTTTTTACTAAAATTTATAGAGCATTCTAGAACTTATTTGAATACTTCTTGAGGCAAAATAAGAAAGACAATCATGATTTAACTTAGGGATGACGGTAATAGGCCTTCTTTGGATAGTTTGAGCTTTTCAAGCCTACCTATTTTCATATTATCCCTAGTGCCTGTTTTAAGCCTAAATTGTTGATTTCTTTCATTAGAACCCATCACAAGATTTTGTCCATTGCTTGTTTATGAGAGTTTGAATAATTTTTCAAATCTTTATGCTCTTGGTGGATGAAAGTGTATGTAAGAAAATGTTGAGGAAGAATGTTGGGGAATAAGATCATGACTTGTTACTTTCAGTTATGGATCAATAGCAAGTTGAGCTGAAAAGAAAAAGAAAGAGAAGAAAGAGAAAAGAGAGAGTGAAAACAAGAAAAGAGAAGAAGAGTAGCAGTAAGTGAGGAAAGAAAGCAAAAAGCTGCTAGAAAGAATGAAAGAAGAGAAGTGAGAAAAAATAAAAAAAAACAACAGTAGCAGTGAGAGAAAAAACTCATTGAAGGAAGAAGAAGAAAAGAAAAGATCACAAAAGGGATGGTGATTGAACTGTTTAAGTTAAGTTCATAATCTTTGACACCATTGCTGGAAATTTGAGTGATTTTGTGAAAGAAATAGAAAAGAGTTGATGAAAAGAAGAGTTGAAAGAAAGAGAGAAAAAATGCAGGATTTTCTTGAGTGGAGTTGTAATTGCTATATGAGGTTATGGTTTGATGGACTTTTGGAATAGGAGAGCAAGAAGAGTTGAAAATTCTTGATTCATTTGTTTACCCCCCTTTTTCTTGCTAACTCTCAGTTTTTCTTTGACTTTTGATTCTCCTATATCCTTCGTTTGATAAGCTACATTACAAGCCTTTAGCTTGACATTACAAGTTTAAAAGTCCTACTTGATCTAAGTAGAATCATTATCTGTCTCGGATTAGTGGAGAGAGTGTATGAAAAGTAAGCATATGAAATGCATATTCTTATTGAACTAAATTCTTTCCAATGGTTTGAGGATATTGTGAAGTATTGAGATGGTTCTACTAAGTCATTTATCACTAACACAACTCTTGCATTGGTTGTGAAAGATATAGTAAGCATGTGTTTTATGTTCTTGAATGAAGAAAGCATTGAAGATATGGTTTAGAAATTGATTGAGTGATTTGTTTAACCTTGTGTTTTCCTACTTGTTCTTAATACTTTGCTTGAGGATAAGCAAAGAACTAAGTTGTTAGTGTTGTGCCCTAGAGGCAATCACTTGTACCATGTATATTGCATATTAAATTAATAAGAGGCATTCTTTATCTTTTAGTTTGATTGTTATATCTAAATATGTGTACAAACCGTTAGATAAAGTCCCTAGTACAACACAGTGTTAAGGAAATCATGATAGAGGTCATGATGTGAGATTCCTACTACACTATGCAGTGTTTGTACTTAAATAATCCCCAGTCATAGTATTAATAAGATGAGACATTATTAATACGCCAAGACTGGCACATGTTATATCTCTTGATTGGATCAAGCGGTGGTTCTCATATCCGTGGGTATTGGGATACTCAGGATTAACGTGTGGATGCTTGTTTTGAAACAAGTTCATTGGATGACCTAGCTACGAGATAATCACTTGGATAACTATTTAGTGCCAGTGATAGAATCTCATTATAGCAAGTGTGCAAGTATCCTTAGACTTGAGATCTCCAAGGTACTTTGTTTATCGAGCATTGTACTTTGATTCTAATCTTTGGAGTCTTATCTAGGACCGCCTATGGGATGGATATTGGGTACAACGTAAAGTAAACGAAAGTAGTTGAGAGGGTCAATAAAGGATTCACCACTCCTAATAGTAGGAGAGTATATCTCAAGGCCACTTGTAGAAATCATTACTCATGAAGTCCTTGGCCAAGGCGATTATGTGATGGAAATGGTTCCAATTGATACACATATCGAGTAATGGATTTCTTGAACAAGTACTAAAATATTCGGGCCAGAATTAATAATATTCTGGAGGGAGTTGGCACTAATTCCATGCTCTAGACCGAATGAGATATTGTATGTTGAAATGAGTTTATTGCACTGATAAACTTGCTATTGAAAGGTTCATGTCAAGCCACTTGACTTTCTGGACTTTTGGGTGGTCAAGAGTCATTGCTAGATGTCGCTCTTGATATGCTAAATATGAATTTATTAATTAGAGAATTAATAAATTTAATCCTTTATTTTATTAAGGATTATTAATTCTAATATTGTTAGAATTAATTCATATTATGCTACCAATAAGACCAGGAAACCTAATGGGTCAAACACAATAAAGGTTTGAATGCTCAAATATATTATTTGATAATATTGTGGGGTTAATTAAGAGAAGGGAATATATTTATATGTGAATTATAAGTTTGTTATAATTCATGGGATCTAATTGTAATTAAGTAAACTTCAAGGACCAATTTGTTGACAATTGGACGTTGAAGGACTAAGTTGCAATTTATGATAATTATAAATCTATAAATATAAGGAAACGGTTTCCTTAGGGTCAGAGACAGACGATTCATGCAATAACAGAGAAACCATTTTTCTGCCTCTCTCTTGATCAAACCCTAGCCGTCTCTCTTCTTGATCAAAACCCTTGCCTCCCGAATTCTACTAGCATAGAATTGTGAGATTGCGAGGATTCAACCTTGTGTGGATTATCATTAGAGGGAGTTCTTTCTTGGACTTCAGTTGAGCTGCAGTGAATGGTTTTGGATAATCTGGATCGCGCCTGCGTTCTTGTTTATGAAATTTTTGAATTTCGGCTTCACGAGGTAATAAACGCAATCTTCTCCTTTTCCCGTTTCTATTGCAAACCCGTGATCCAAGGCTTGGATTTCTTGTTGTTTTCTGCTGCGCTTAATCTGATTATGCATGATAGAAATCCTACAGTGGTATCAGAGACAACGGGTTTATGTTTTAATGGGATGTTTTATTGCTTTGAATTGTTCAAGCATGTAAATTGCATGATTACAGCATGTTAATTATATGATCATGTCTGCTGGTTTGTATGTAATCGTCTGGGTTTTGTTTTAAATAATCTGGGTTGCAGAAATCGTTTCTGCATTGTGGGTTTTATGCTTTTGAAAATATTGCAGAATGGTTCTGCGTCTGTGTTCAGGTTTTGGCTTTAGTTGATGCTCATCCTGTAATTAAGCCTTCCGTTTAACAATTTGGATTGTTAAATTGATTGTGAGAATGATCACAATGGTTTGTTAATAAAGATTAACAAAGGTCAACGTCAAAAACTGGTTTTGATTGATCTTGGAACGGCCCCGAACTGAACAAAAAATTTCCAGAAAATCCAAGCCGCACGCGGTGGTTACTGTTCGGTTTTTTTTTTTTTTTTTAAAAAAAGGTTCTGAAAAAAAAGGTTCTGGAATAGAATTTTGAAAGGGAAAATCTCATTTGATGAGAGGTGGTAAAATAAAAATATTTCCAAGGGGGCGCTTCCCCCTTGGAAAATGAGAGGTGGTAAAAAGGCCAGCGGGACCGCCGTTATCGTTGCGTGACGGGACCCAGAAGTATTTTCTCAAAATTAGTTTTGAGACAATCAATTTTATTTTTCAAAATAGTGATTTTGAAAATTTAAAATTAATGTATTTTTCTTAAATGTTTATTTTAGAATTTGTTTTATTTTCCCAAAATACTGATTTTGGAATAATAAAAGTATATGTTTATTTTGTTTAAGCATAGTTAATGGCATGGTGGATGGTTATGGACTAAAACAAATTATATCTATTCATGCATTTTTTTACCGCTTTGTTTTAATGAAATAGGGCCTGCGTGTCCTGCCTTCTCTCAAATTCTAATGTAATTCTCTTCTCATCTAACTCCCCTTGAATGTAACTGGAGGTTTCTCCTTTTAGGAAATTATGTAATTAGATTATATAGGTTAGATTGAGGTAGAATTTTATTTTCAAGATTTTGAAGATGGCGTTCAAAATAAGGCGAGATGGTAAGACCCTCTACCTGTATCATGCGTGAACACATAGGGTTGACCATATAAATTTCCTTGGTGGCTCGAGAAAATTAATTTAGAAAGTCCATAATCATGCCACGTAATTGTTTATTACCATGTTTACCAATTTATGCTGCTTATTGATAAATTGTATGCATGCCTAACAATGAGACCACTAAAAGGAATAAATCCCTCAAATAATATTAAATCTAATGCCTTCCATTAATATAATAAGAACGAGAGCTCTTTTTCGAGACTAGGTTGTTGGGCAAACCCAAGCCTACCTGACATCGAGTATGTTCAAGCTATAGAATTTAAATTCATGTTAATGGGTTGGATTTAACTAATTTCTTTATCCCGGTTGGGCTAACCCAAGCATAAAGAAAATTAGAGGCAAAGTTGGGCTAGTATTTGATACTTTAATGATTAAAAGATATTAATCACCCAATGATTCAGTAGTTACTTTTTAATGTAATTGGTATTGGATACCTACCACTGAACTTAAGAGTGGCTTGTTGGGCTAACCCAAGGTTATTCTTAAGGAATTTGGATACTGATCCACTAAGAAAGTTTCCAACGGGCTTTCCCGAGTCAATAGTGAGGGCTATTGGTTTGAGTAAAATAGTGAAATAATTATGCATTTAATTAAAGACCTAATTAATTGCATTGTATTTGCATATACATGTTCTAATAATTCTATCTTTACATCTAGGTCATTTGCATCATGTCGACAAACCTAAACTTGCGTAGCATCTTGGAAACAAACAAGCTCACTGAATCAAACTATTTAGACTGGTATAGAAACTTGAGAATCGTTCTCAAGTCGGAAAGTTGCTCTACGTGCTAGAAGCTCCTATTCCGCCATCTCCAGCTCAAGATGCTCCTGCTGAAGAGCATGCTGTCCACAAGAAGCACAAAGAATATAGCGACACAGCATCTTGTATCATGCTGGCGTCAATGTCTCCTGAGCTGCAAAAACGAGCATGAGCATATGGATGCTCAATCAATGATCCTCCATCTTAGAGAGTCTGTTTGATAAACAAGCTAGAACAGAGAGATATGAGATCTCTAAACAACTGTTCTGTGCTAAGATGGTTGAGGGTGCTTCAGTGGCCACTCATGGGCTGCAGATGTTGGGCTACATTGAAAAACTTGGGTCTCTTGGGTTTGTAATGGATCATGACTTAAGTATTGACTTAATTCTACAATCATTACCAAGTATTTTTTCGCAGTTTGTGATCAACTACCACATGAATAAAGTTGAGACCACAATACCTGAGCTAATCAATCTGCTTAAGACTGCTGAGTCCTCTATGAAAAAGGATGATAAGGCAATCTTGTTAGTAGGTTCTTCATCTTCTAAGAAAGAGGTTTCTAAGAAGAAGAAGAAGAACACTCCTACTAAGCCCAAAGGAGGTGTCAAGAAGAAGGAGGCTGCCTCTAAAGGCCCATGTCATCATTGTGGCAAAATGGGCCATTGGAGGCGTAACTGCAAAGCCTACTTAAAGACTGTGAAGGAAAAGAAGGAGAAGGAGAAGCTTGCAAGCACTTCTACTTCTAATCCTGGTATGTTTATGATTGAGATTAATACTGCCTTTAATAATGAGATATGGGTATTGGATACCGGTTGTGGATCTCATTTATGCAATAATTTGCAGGGACTAAAGGACAGTAGAAGGTTAGAGAAAGGTGACGTGGACCTACGAGCTGTAAATGGAGCAAAGGTTGCTGCACTAGCTGTGGGGACTTATCATCTCAATCTACCTTCTGGATTAGTTTTAGAACTACAAAACTGTTATTTTGTACCAGTTTTGTTGAAAAATATTATCTCAATTACTTGTTTAGACTTATTCCGATTTCATTTAAGTTTTAAGAATAAATGTTGTTCTTTCTCATTAAATGATATTCATTATGGTTCTGCAACTTTGATCAATGGTTTATATGTTCTAGACATGTATAATCCAATTCTCAATATAAGTAAAAAGAAACATAAAAAGGATAACTTAATCTCATCTTACTTATGGCATTGTCGTTTAGGCCATGTAAATGAAAAACGTGTGTCTAAGTTATACAAATTGAGTGACTTAGGGTCATTTGATTACGAATCATATGACACATGCGAATCTTGTTTACTTGGAAAAATGGCTAAAACTTCTTTTTCAAGAAAAGGAGAAAGGGCAAAAGAGTTATTAGAACTCGTACATTCAGATATATGTGGCCCAACGTCAATACAAGCAAGAGGAGGTTATCAATACTTCATTACCTTTATTGATGATTATTCTCGATATGAGTATTTGTATTTGATGAAATACAAATCTGAAGCCTTTGACCGTTTCAAAGACTTCAAGAATGAAGTAGAGAAATAACTTGCCAAAAGTATTAAAGCTCTTAGATTCAATCGAGGAGGTGAATACTTAAGTCAAGAGTTTCTAAGTTATCTAAGAGATAACGGAATATTATCTCAATAGACTCCACCATTTACACCTCAACATAACGGTGTATCTGAGAGAAGGAATCGAACCCTTCTAGACATGGTAAGGACCATGATGGCTTTTGCAGACCTACCAAAATCGTTTTGGGGGTACGCACTAGAGACTGCTGTTTACATTTTAAATAGAGTTCCGTAAAAAATGGTTGATACCACTCCTTATGAGTTATTCTTTGGTAAGAGACCAAAGTTATCTCATTTAAGGATTTGGGGTTGCCCTGCTTTTGTTAAAAAGGTAATGTCAGACAAACTTGAAAATAAGTCTGACAAATGTTTGTTTGTTGGATATCCAAAAGAATCGTTTGGATATTACTTCTATCTTCTTTCTGAAAATAAAGTTTTTATTTCAAAACATGCTGTCTTCTTAGAGAAGGAGCACATGTTCAAAGAAGATAGTGGGAGCAAGCTTGAACTTAGTGAAGTTCAAGAAGAGCAAACAAATATTGATCAACCTTCTGAACTTGTATCTATTCAAATAGATGAACCTTTTGACACACAAGAGCTTCGTAGGTCAAGTAGGATACGAGTGGCACCTGAGAGATATGGATTTCTCATAAGTGACCATAATGACGTATTGCTTATAGATGACGATGAGCCTACTACTTACGAGGATGTTCTGAATAGTTCAGAATCTGACAAATGGCTCGAAGCTATGAAGTCAGAGATGGATTCCATGTATGACAACCAAGTATAGACTTTGGTTGATCCACCTGAAGGAATCAAGCCTATAGGGTGTAAATGGGTTTTCAAAAAGAAAACTGACATGGATGGTAATGTGATTACCTATAAGGCTCGCTTGGTAGTAAAAGGTTATCATCAACGACAAGGTATTGACTATGACGAAACTTTTTCACCAGTTGCGATGTTGAAATCCATAAGAATACTCCTAGCCATTGCCACTCATTACGATTATGAGGTTTGGCAAATGGATGTGAAAATAGCTTTCCTTAATGGAAACCTGATTGAGGAAGTGTATATGACACAGTCTGAAGGTTTCATATCCGAAGATGGCATAAAGGTGTGCAAGTTGCAAAGGTCCATTTATGGACTTAAGCAAGCATCTAGGAGTTGGAATATCCATTTTGATGAGACAATTAAAGAATTTGGTTCCATTCAAAACATGGACGAACCTTGTGTGTACAAGAAGGCTAGTGGGAGTAAAGTTGTTTTCCTATTGCTTTATGTAGATGACATATTGCTTATAGGAAATGATGTTTCCACTCTTCAATCAGTGAAGATTTGGTTGTCTTAGATGTTCTCCATGAAAGACCTTGGAGAAGAAACCTATATTCTGAGAATAAAGATCTATAGAGATAGATCTAGAAGGTTGCTAGGTCTTTCATAGTCTACATACATAGACAAAGTGCTGAAAAGGTTCAGCATGGATCAATCCAAAAGAGGATTCTTACATATGACACATGGTGTAAGCCTTTCAAAGTCGATGTCTCCAAAGACACAAGTTGAAAGGGATCACATGAGTAGAATTCCATATGCTTCGGCAATTTGGTCTATCATGTATGCTATGATATGTACTAGGCCCGATGTATCGTGTGCTCCTAGTTTGACGAGCAGATACCAATCTGATCCTGGAGAGGGTCACTGGGCGGCTGTAAAGAATATCCTTAAGTACTTACGAAGGACTAAGGATGCATTCTTGATATATGGAGATGGTGATTTACAAGTAAGAGGGTATACTGATGCCAGCTTTCAGTCCGATAAGGACGACTTCAAATCACAATCTGGCTATGTATTTACATTAGGTGGTGGGGCAATTAGTTGGAAGAGCTCCAAACAAGAGACTACTGCCGATTCGACTACTGAAGCAGAGTACATAGCAGCTTCTGAAGCAGCTAAAGAAGCAGTATGGATCAAGAAGTTCATCACTGAACTTGGCGTGGTGCCCAGCATTGTTGATTTGATACCTTTGTATTGTGACAACAATTGAGCCATTGCACATGCAAAGGAACCACGATCTCATCAATGATCCAAGCATGTACTTTGACGCTATCATCTGATTAGAGAAATTATAGATAGAGGAGATGTAAAGATAGAGAGAATTCCCACAGATTAGAACATAGCTGATCCACTCACTAAAGCGCTTTCCCAGAAGAAACATGATAAATATGTTGAGTCATTTGGTATTCGATACATGAATGATTGGCTCTAGTGCAAGTGGGAGTTCGTTAGTGTTGTGCCCTAGAGGCAATCACTTATACCATGTATATTGCATATTAAATTAATAAGAGGCATTCTTTATCTTTTAGTTTAATTGTTATATCTAAATATGTGTACAAACCGTTAGATAAAGTCTCTAGTACAACACAGTGTTAAGGAAATCATGATAGAGATCATGATGTGAGATTTCTACTACACTATGCAGTGTTTGTACTTAAATAATCCTCAGTCATAGTATTAATAAGATGAGACATTATTAATATGCTAAGACTGGCACAAGTTATATCTCTTGATTGGATCAAGCGGTGGTTCTCATATCTGTGGGTATTGGGATACTCAGGATTAACGTGTGGATGCTTGTTTTGAAACAAGTTCATTGGATGACCTAGCTACGAGATAATCACTTGGATAACTATTTAGTGCCAGTGATAGAATCTCATTATAGCAAGTGTACAAGTATCCTTAGACTTGAGATCTCCAAGGTACTTTGTTTATCGAGCATTGTACTTTGATTATAATCTTTGGAGTCTTATCTAGGACTGCCTATGGGATGGATATTGGGTAAAACGTAAAGTAAACGAAAGTAGTTGAGAGGGTCAATAAAGGATTCACCACTCCTAATAGTAGGAGAGTATATCTCAAGGCCACTTGTAGAAATCATTACTCATGAAGTCCTTGGCCAAGGCGATTATGTGATGGAAATGGTTCCAATTGATACACATATCGAATAATGGATTTCTTGAACAGGTACTAAAATATTCGGGCCAGAATTAATAATATTCTGGAGGGAGTTGGCACTAATTCCATGCTCTAGACCGAATGAGATATTGTATGTTGAAAGGAGTTTATTGCACTGATAAACTTGCTATTGAAAGGTTAATGTCAAGCCACTTGACTTTCTGGACTTTTGGGTGGTCAAGAGTCATTGTTAGATGTCGCTCTTGATATGCTAAATATAAATTTATTAATTAGAGAATTAATAAATTTAATCCTTTATTTTATTAAGGATTATTAATTCTAATATTGTTAGAATTAATTCATATTATGCTACCAATAAGACCAGGAAACCTAATGGGTCAAACACAATAAAGGTTTGAATGCTCAAATATATTATTTGATAATATTGTGGGGTTAATTAAGAGAAGGGAATATATTTATAGGTGAATTATAAGTTTGTTATAATTCATGGGACCTAATTGTAATTAAGTAAACTTCAAGGACCAATTTGTTGACAATTGGACGTTGAAGGACTAAGTTGTAATTTATGGTAATTATAAATCTATAAATATAAGGAAACGGTTTTCTTAGGGTCAGAGACAGACGATTCATGCAATAACAGAGAAACCGTTTCTCTGCCTCTCTCTTGATCAAACCCTAGCCGTCTCTCTTCTTGATCAAAACCCTAGCCTTCTGAATTCTACTAGCATAGAATTGTGAGATTGTGAGGATTCAACCTTGTGTGGATTATCATTAGAGGGAGTTCTTTCTTGGACTTCAGTTGAGCTGCAGTGAACAGTTTTGGATAATCTGGATCGCGACTGTGTTCTTGTTTCTGAAATTTTTGAATTCCGGCTTCACGAGGTAATAAACGCAATCTTCTCCTTTTTCCCATTTCTATTGCAAACTCGTGATCTATGGCTTGGATTTCTTGTTGTTTTCCGCTGCGCTTAATCTAATTATGCATGATAGAAATCCTACATAAGTGTGGGGGAATATGATAGGGGCTAAATTAGTTATGTTTTTCCTAGTTATTTGAGGTTAATTTGTAATACATTTTGTTCAATAATTAATCATATTCCTTCATATTTGAGATTTTACCCTTAGAAAGGTTTTTTGTTCTTTATTTCAGATTTTTAGGGTAAAACGAAATAAAAACATCGCAAAACAGAGGAGAGGCGGTGCTGGGTAGGACCCTAGAACCGGCGCCGGCCATGCATTGTTGAAACGATCATTGAAGCGACGGAAAAATTGATGGAATAGAGCAGAACAGAACTAAGGCAGTGCCGGCTATGAAGCTGGAACTGGCGCCGGCTCCGAGAGCTAAAGCGGCGCCAGCTGTGCCTTGAAGCTATGGCGGTATGTGATTTTTCTACGCGATTTTTGGTAATCTGAGGAGTTTTAGTACCTTCCAACTTCTACTCAGCCAAGAACTTTGTACTTACGAGTTTAGGCACTTCCTATGCCTATAAATAGATGGAAAAATAAGGGAAAAGTGGAGAATTCATTAATCATCATAGAAAATTACTCAATCATAGGAGGAATTCTTCAATTCAAGGAGGGTTGTATAATAAGGTCTTCAAATGAAGAAGACGGAGGCTTGTCTATGAGTGCTTTCTTTTACTTTGTTTTCTTTTTCTTGACAATGATATTTTAATTATTTTACTGTAATTTGACATTATTTTAGATATTCATGATATTTAGAGTTATTTGATCTTTTAATTAATTGATTATTATTCTTGGTATTTAATTACTTGTACCTATTACAAGATTAATTGATTGTGGCTTTCCATTAACTTGCTTGAAAATAGGGTTGATGGTAGTTCAATTGATTGATTTCATATTTGTTGTCTTTTAACTTTCCTAAAAATAGGGTTAATTGTTAAGAACAGAGTAATTAAAGGTTAATTGATGTCTGTCAGAGTATGGATTCAATTGGTGAATTTCATGGGTTAAGTTTGCCCGAGAATGGGACTTAATCAGAGAATTGTGTTTAATGCATCTTTTAGGTAAGATTGGTTGAGACAGAATATGTGATACTAATTTATCTAGAAGATAGGGATTCATGGATTGGGAAAGAAGTGAGTCTAGTTTAATTCTCCATGATGCCAAGAGATAATTAGTTATGATAAAGGTTGGGTACTTTAAGAGCATGGTTGTCTAAACAATAGTTCAAATTGCATAAATCTACATCCTTGACATGTATATGTTTTTATTTTGATTTGATTTAATTTTATTTTCCTTTTTACTTGTTTTTTCCTTTATCAAGTCGGTTAAACAATAAAAGAAAGGTGATTAATGTCTACTTGTTCCTGAGGATCGATACTCGTTTGAACCCTATGCTCGGTTAATGATGAGTACGCTTGCTCATATGTGTGATTTGGATTGAACGTTTTAATTTAAACTTGATAGGGAATGTGCTTAGTTTTTGTATTATTTTTATACCTAAGTCCGAACACATCATTCAACTGAGGTGATTTTGGAGTCAAGTTATCTGAATAGTGCATCCAAAATCCTCATCCAAAAGTTATGTCTTCAGTGATTCTGCAAAATAAGAAAAACGATCCTTGTGCAAACATGTCAGTCACATAAACTTTGTAATTTCCAAACCTCTTCTCAGATTATTGAATCTTTCCTCAGCCAGAGGTTTTGTAAAGATGTCAACGAGTTGAAATATATTCAACACATTCATCTCCTTTAAGCACATGATCTCGAATAAAATGATGTTTAAGTTCTATATACTTGATCCTAGAATGTTGAACATGATTAGTAGTTAGATTGATAGCACTTGTATTGTCACATAATATAGGTACGCAATTAAAATTGAGACCAAAATTAAGCAATGTAATTTTCATCCATAGAATTTGTGTGTAGCAGCTTCTAGCTGCAATGTATTCGGCCTTGGCTGTGGATAAAGATACACAGGCCTACTTCTTACTGTGCCATGACACTAGAGAGTGTCCAAGAAATCGGTAGTGGCTGATGGTGCTTTTTCATTCAACTTTACAGCTCGCATAATCCGCATTGGTATATCATTTAAGATCAAATGTGTTAGTACAAGGATACCATAAGCCATAATCATATGTTTCAACTAAATATCTGAGGATGCGTTTCACGGCACATAGGTGCTATTCCTTTGGACATGATTGAAACCGGGCATAAACACAAACTGAAAACATGATATCTGGCCGGCTAGTAGTGAGATAGAGTAAACTTCCAATTATACCTCTATATGTATATTCATCTACCTTCTTACCCTTTTCATCCTTGTCAAGTTTTAGGGAAATGCTCATAGGTGTGCAGATTTCTTTGGCTTCATTCATACCAAACTTTTTAAGTAGCTCCTTAGCATACTTAGCTTAATTTAGGAAGATTCCATCCTAGATTTGTTTGATTTGCAGCCCGAGAAAAAAGTTTAGTTCTCACATCATGCTTATTTTGAATTCTTGCTACATTATTTTAGCAAACATCTTGCACAAGGAATCATTAGTAGCATAAAAAATGATATCATTAATATAAATTTGAGCAATGAGAAGATACTAGAGTTTTCTGTCTTGATAAATAGTGTGGTATCAATCAATCCTATAGAAAAATCTTTTGAGAGCAAAAATCCATTAAGCCTTTCATACCAAACTCGTGGGGTTTGCTTTAAACCATAAATGGCCTTTAAAAGTTTGAAAACGTGATTTGAAAAATGCTCATAAATAAAGCTTTGAGGTTGTTCTACATATACTTTCTCCTCAATAAAACCATTTAAAAATTCACTTTTAACATCTATTTGGTAAGGCATGAAATTTTTGAAAGATGCAAAGGTAAGAAGCATTCTTATAGATTCTAATCTAGCAACGAGAGCAAATATTTCACCATAATCAATGCTCTCTTCTTGATTGAATTTTTGGACAACTAGTCTTTATTTCTAATGACAACTCTATTTTCATTAAGTTTGTTTCTAAACACCCACTTGGTACTAATAATCGGATGATCAAGTAGTCTAGGGACAAGTTTCCAAACTTGATTTCTCTCAAATTGATTCAGCTCTTCTTGCATAGCAATTATCCAAAATTCATCATGCAAAGCTATATCAATACAATTAGGTTCTATACTTAAGAGTAGAGCAAAATTATCCATGAAATATCATCTAATTTTTACTCTGCAGTTTAGATCACCTATGATTTGCTCTTTTGGATGACTGGCTTTGTATTTCCAATCCTTTGGTAATTCTTGATTAGCGAATTCTTCAATTTCTTACTTTCCTTGTTTAGTTTGTAGTTCTTCAAATTCTTCTTCTTTTGCATGAATGTCCAGCAGGGGTGCTTTGTGTTGTTCTTTCCCTCTTTCCTTTGAACTTCCTATATTATCATTATCTTTCCTTAAAGTATAAATGTTAGATTCATAAAAAAACAACATGTACGGACTCTTCCACAAATAGAGTTCTCTTATTGTACACTCTATATGCCTTTTTATTGGAAGAGTATGCAAGGAATATAGCCTCATCGGATTTGCTATCGAATTTTTCAAGATTGTCTCGGGTATTAAGGACAAAACATTTGCAGCCAAATACTTTGAAATAAGAAATTGATGGAGTTTTGTCAAACATAAGCTCAAAGGGTGTTTTTCTTATGAAAGGTCTCAACATCACTTTGTTTACAATATAGCATGCTGTATTTATAGCTTCAACCCAAAAAAATTTTAGAAGAGAGTTTTCACAAATCATGGATCTAGCCATTTCTTGCAAGGTTCGATTCTTCCTCTCAACAACACCATTTTGTTGAGGGGTTTTAGCAGCTAAAAAGTTGTGAAATGATCCATTTTCATCACAAAAGTGTGTAAGTTCACTGTTGCGAAATTCTCTACTATTATCACTTATAATAGAAATCAGCTTGTATCCAATAGAGTTTTGGATGTGCTTGAATAGTTTTGAAAATTCAAAAAATACCTCATCCTTTGTCCAAGAAAAAAAGTCCAAGTGAATCTTGAGAAGTCATCAACTAACATATAAGCATACCTCTTACCACCAAGGCTAATGGTCCTCATTAGTCCAAACAAATCCATATGAATTAATTCTAGAGGTTTTAAGGTGGAACTCATTTTCTTGGTTTTGAAAGAAGTCTTGATTTGTTTTCCAAGTTGGTATGTATCACAGATTTTTCTTTTATCAAACTTCATTTTGGGCATTCCCCTAACAAGCTCTTTTAAGGGTAATTTTTTTAGCAAATTAAAAGATACATGACTTAATCTTCTATGCCAAAGATAGCCATTGATGTGTAAATTTTGGATATATAAAATCACCAATTTTAAATCCATCCATTGGTCAAGTTTTAATTAAAATATTAATTGCAAAATACACATATGAGCAAGTATACTCATCGTAAGTGTAATATAGAGAATTAACGAGTAATGATCCCCAAAGGAACAAGTACACACTAATTACTTTTTATTCATTATTTAACAGATCAAATTAAAGTGAGAAAATAATAAAAAGAAAAATAAATAAATATATACAACTCAAGGATGTAAGTTTATGCAATTTAGACAATTATCCTAGAAAACATGACAATGAACCAATTAGCAATTCTCTCAATTAATTATCACCTTTGCATCATGAAGGAACACACAGTAAAATTTAATCATTTGTTGAGTCATGAATTTACTTAGGTAAATTCCATTTTGTTTGTCAATCCATGGAATCCTATATTTTGATTCATATTAATAGATTTGTCAATCAAGCTAACATAACCAAAACATATAATAAGCTCATTATTCATATCTTGATTCAATTAGTAGATTTGTTAATCAAGCCATCCTAATCAAAACATGCATGAATCTCAATTCCTTAAAAATATGAAATTAGCTAATAACCCTATGTCAAGGTGAAATTAACTTAACCTTTGATCATTTAGTTCTAAAATCCTAACTTTATCGTTCAAATCCATCAAGATTTAACAAATATGAAATCAATGCAATGAAATTCCTAACATCATTGTGTCAAAGTCAATTAGAATAACTCTCATCAATAACTAATGAAATCAAGTAATGAAATACCAAAGATAATAAGGAGTTGATCAAATAACTAAATTAATGCAAAATCATGAATCCCAAAATAATACTAAATTACAATAAAAGCATTGAATACATCATTGCTAAAGAAAAAGAAGACAAAGAGAAAAGAAAGCACTCATAGACAAATATTTTTCTTCTTCCTTGAAGACTCCCTTGAACAATTCTCTTTGATGTGGGTGAATTCCTCCTTCAATGAGAGAATAAGAATTTCTGCCCCTTTAATTCACCTTTCTATCTTGTATATCTGAAACCCTTATGTTCTTTTGTGCTTTTATAGGCCTCTTGGATGCTAAATTTCGTGGCTGAGAAAGTCTTGGCCGAGTAGGAGTAGTAAAATACCAAAATCATCGGATAAGCCCTAATTTTGCATACAGAATTTTTGTCTCCAGAGCATACTTGGCGCCAGGTACCTTCGACCCACCTGGCGTCTGGTGCACTCTGTTCTTCTCTTATTTTTTCTCTATTTTTGGCCGCTTCTCCTTAGCAGACAGAATAGACCCGGCACCAGGTGCACTTGCTAGATCTGGCACAAGGTCTGTTCTGGAAATCCCCTGAAGTTTGTCAATTTCTACTGTTGCAGCAGAATGGACCCAGCACCTGGTTCACTGGCTAGTCTTGGTGCTAAGTACATTCTGGTTCTATGCACTTTCTACTCAATTTTAACTTAAATCTACACATATTTACCAAAAACACATTTTACAAGAAAAATTTCAAATATGAAGGAATATACATAGTTATTACAACAAATGTATCTTAAAATACTCCCAAATAACTAAGAAAAGAATGGTGATTTTAACCCCTATCATATACCCCACACTTGAACATTTGCTTGTCCTCAAGCAAAACACTTTAGTCCAAGAAAAATTATTAAGAAAACACAAGTTCTTTCTTATTCCAAAATTTCTTTACCATAGCAAAGATCATGTCTTTCTTTTAAACGATAGATACAACCCTTATCATTCATACCCTTTTAAAACAATTTCAAACTTTGAAACATTGGACAAGACATCACAAAACTCTTGAAGTTAAATTAATCAAGTGCATACCTTAGTCTAAGAAAATTATTTCACTCTTCAAGTAAAAATATAGATAATATAAATTACATAAGTCAAGACATCTATCAACTCAAGCATTATAAATCCAAAAATTGAACACTCAAGTTATGATGTGAAGAAAGCACTCCACTTTTTTTTCTCTCAAAATTTTTCAATGACTTAGGAAATTGATAACCTCAAGTGCATGGATTTCTCTTCACACATTGGCCCCCTTTACAGTCATCACTCATCATTTTTTTTTTCAACAATTCTTTCTTTCTATGCTCTTTCTTGCCTTTTTGCCTTTGGGATAGCCTTAAGAGAGTGCACCGAATTCACTTGCTACTTCTCTCCATATTGACCCCCTTTTCAGCTCAAGGTCTTCAATGATCATCAATAAGAGCATTTTGTTTCAATTCACACCAACAATAGTGTTGTTTCTACTTATTATTTTTTTCTTTTTTCAATTCAAATAAAAAATTTTCAGCATTCTCCTTAATCTTTCCTCTCAAAGATCTTTTTTTTTTTTTTTTTACTCACATGTTTTTCATCATAACTCAAAGCTAGAAAAATTTAAACTCATAATACAAGAGTTAGCTAATAAACTCTTCCAATATTCCTCATATCCTATATATTTAAAATAGATGAGTCAAATAACATTTAAACACTAATGCATAAATAAAATTAATCAAAATTCTCAAGTCTTAACAAATACCTTATCTAATAAAACCAATTTTATCAAACTCCACCTAATGAATGGCAAAACTCATATCCAAGTAAGAAAAAGAATTACAACCTTACTTTTGAAAAATTTTCACAAAAAAAATGATATGGAATTTTGATATAGAAAAGTATTTCTTTAACCTCATTCTCCCCCCCATACTGGACATTGTCCTTAATGGCCAAAAAATAAACATAAGAAACACCTCCAAAGGGACCAAAAATAATAAAAGGGTAGAAAGTTTAAACAATACTTCCCAAGTGCAATAAAGTACCAATAGATAGCAAAACTAGAAATAGAGAGAAGGGCTTGTTCAAGAGGACTTTATTCCTACTTATTAAAACCAAACATAAATAAAAACACAAGGAAAATAATAGCAAACTAAAGACACCAAAATAAAAGAAAACAAACTAAAGAAAAATACTAAAAAAAAAAAAAATCCTAAGAAAGCAAATAAAAATACGACTCACTCCCCCACGCTTAAGATGGAAATTATTTTCCTTATTTGGGAGAGGAAAAACAAACTACTTAACAAAAAAAATAAAATAAAAACCCTTTCCACTCATCATGCTTTCTCATCAAACCTTTTAAAAAGAAATTAAAGCTCAAAATAGAAGATAGGCATGATGAATGTAGAAAGAAGAGAGGTTTTTGAAAAATAGAAGGTTTATGAAAATAATTTTTATCACTAAAGCAAAACACATAAACCTCTTTCTCTAACATTCCTTTAGACACAGAAATATTTTTGTCAACTTATAAGTGCACATGGTTTCTAAAGAATGCATCAAACTTGAAATCATCTTTCAACCCTTCAAAAGATTTGTCACAATTGAAATTTTCCTTAAAACTTAGCAATTGAGTTCTTAAAGATTGGATCCAGAAATTAGTACTATTCAACACATCAACAAAAACTAAGTTATCTCCCTTTGAATGGGGTGAAGGGTAGAAATTACTGCCATTCTTCAAGGACTTCTTACGATCCAGCATTGAAAAATCCAACTCTTTGAGGCATGATAAATTTAACACATCATCATTTGGACCCTTGTTCTCCAAGAATTGAGAAGAACCTAAAAAATCATGCGATAAATAGAGATTAGAATTATTAGCACATACAGGGGAATTGAATACCTCAATTTCCACATTGGATAATTGTTCCTCATATCCTCTCTCTTTTCTTTAGGGATTCTCTTGTTCAAGCGTATAGGCCTTTATGGCATCCTCAACCTACTTAGCTAGTTGTGTTCTTTGATGGCTCATACGTTAGGATGCTTTTTCATGCCACTTAATGGAGGAATTTGTATTGGCGACAAAAAAATGCATTGAGGCTTCAAGTGATGTATCACAAAAAGCATCAATCTAAGCTTACAAATTTGCCAAATTCTCGTCACTATAGCTTCTTTGATCTTGTGCCCAAAAGTAGTTTTCCATAATGATATCAATCTCATTCTCAAAGAAAAACAAAAATCAAATAAAAAATTAAAAAAAATAAAAAAACAAAGAAAAGAATAAAACAAAAGGGAAAAACAAATAATAGAAAAATAAAGAAAAGAAAAACACACACGTTGATAAACTATCTAAATACAAAAGCTAGTGGTATTTATAGTACAACATGAAGTAAGTTAGTCAATTAAGTCACACAATGTTACAAACAACAAGATAGAACACCGATTTACACAAAAAATACATATACATATTTACATATAGACATATGGACATATAAGCATATAAACATGGTTTAATCAATAAAATCAAAGCTTTCATGATATTGTTCCCCGGCAACAACGCTAAAAACTTGATGTATAAATTTTGAGTATATAAAATCATCAATTTTAAATCCATCCCTTAGTCAATTTTTAATTAAAACATTAATCTTAAAAAACACATGTGAGCAAGTGTACTCATCACAAGCATAGTATAGGGAATTAACAGTATCAATCCTTAAAGGAATAAGTACAAACTAATCACTTTTCATTTATTGTTTAACCGACCAAAATAAAGTGAGAAAATAATAAAAAGAAAAATAAAGAAATATATACAACTCAAGGATGTAAATTTATGCAATTTAGACAATTATCATAGAAAATATGACAATGAACCAATTAGCAATTCTTTCAATTAATTATCATCTTGGCATCATGAAAGAACACACAGTAAAATTCAATCGATTGTCAAGTCATGAAGTTACTTGGGTAAATTCCACTTCGCTTGTCAATCCATGGAATTCTATATTTTGATTCATATTAACAGATTTGTCAATCAAGCTAATATAACCAAAACATGCATTAAGTTTATCATTCATATCTTGATTCAATTAGCAGATTTGTCAATCGAGCCATCCTAACCAAAACATGCATAAATCTCAATTCCTTAAAAATATGAAATTAGCTAATAACCCTATGTCAAGGCGAAATTAACTTAACCTTTGATCATTTAGTTCTAAAATCCTAACTTCATCGTTTAAATCCATCAATATTGAACAAATATGAAATCAATGCAATGAAACTCCTAACATCATTATGTTAAAGTCAATTAGAAGAACTTGCATCAATAACAAATGAAATCAAGTAATCAAATACTAAAGATAATAAGGAATTGATCAAATAACTAAATTAATGCAAAATCATAAATCCCAAAATAATGTTAAATTACAATAAAAGTATTGAACACATCATTGCTAAAGAAAAAGAAGACAAAGAGAAAAGAAAGTAGTCATAGACAAGCCTTTTTCTTTTTTCTTGAAGACTCCCTTGAACAATCCTCCTTGATGTGGATGAACTCTTCATTCAATGAGAGAATCAGAATTTCTGCCCCTTTAATTCGCCTTTCTATTTTGTATATCTCAAACCCTTGTGCTCTCTTGTACTTTTATAGGCCTCTTGGATGCCAATTTTGTGTCTGAGGAAGTCTTGACTGAGCAGGAGTAGGAGAATATCAAAGTTATTGGATAAGTCCTAATTTCATGTACAGAATTTTTGCCTTTAGAGCATACCTAGCACCTGGTACTTTTGACCCACCTGGCGCTAGGTGCACTCTGTTCTTTTCCTATTTTTGCTCTGTTTTTAGCCTTTTCTCCTTGGTAGATTGAATGGACCCAGTGCCAGGTGCACTTGCCAGACCTGGCGCTTGGTCTGTCTGGAAATCCCCTGAAGCTTACTTAATTTTTGTTGCTGGAACAGAATGGACTCGGCGCCTGGTCCACTGGCTAGTCCTGGCACTAGGTACATTCTGGTTCTGTGTACTTCTTGCTCGATTTTAGCTTAAATCTGCACATATTTGCCAAAAAAACCTTTTACAAACAAAATATCAAATAGGAAGGAATATGCCTAGTTATTACAACAAATGTATCTTAAAACACTCTCAAGTAACTAGGAAAAGAATGGTGATTTTAACCCCTATCAGCCATCATTGTCATGCACGGAAAGACATCTAATACTATGAGCTATAAGATTATTTGCATAGAATACATAAACATTTCCAACAAGATTAGCAAAAAAGATTGTTTCATTATTTGAGCTATTCATAATAGAGAAAGAATCCTTCTCAAAAATGACATTGCAATTGTCAAATAATTGACTAATGCTAAGCAAGTTATATTTTAGCTCATCAATTAATAGCACTTATTTTATAATGGTTGAAGATCCTTTACCAATGTTACCTATGCCAAGAATTTTTCCTTTCTTTTTATCTCCAAAGGTAATGAATCCTTCATTTGTGGTTTGCACATCTTCTAATAGAGCTGCATTTCCATTCATATGTCTTGAGCATCCACTGTCCAAAAATCACTTGATGAAGCTCATTTTCTCTAATGAATTCACCTATACATGAGAATGAAGAGTGATATTTGGTATCCACATTTTCTTGGGTCTACGGGGGTTAGTAGTGATTCCTCTAATTTTCAAAAATATTTTTGCACCAGATTCCACTTTCTTCTTAACATGATACCTAGATGCTTTGTATCTAGATTTTTCACAATATGTGCACAATTTGTGCGTTATATATGATGAGGCAGCTTTTACAAAGTGAGGTTTGTGATTTTTATCCTTGATCTCATGCCTATAACCTAGGCTATTTCGGTTTCCAGCTAAGTGTTGAGCACCAAGCAAATTTTCTAAGTTGTTTTTGCCATTTGTAAACTTGTCAATGCATATAGTAAGATCATTGACTCTATTTTTCATATCATCAAACTTGCTAACCATACCTTCAAGAGAATGAATTTTATCACATAAGAATTCATTTTCTAAAGACATATGTTGTAGGGCAGTGATGATAACATCCTTTTCTATAATAGCACAAATATGTGACTCAAGAGACACTTTGTTCTCATTCAACAACTTTACATTCTTATCTAACAAATAGTCAATTTTCATTTTCATTTCTTTATTTCTTCTAGACAATTTTTTTAGTTCATGGAACATGTCAATTAGCAATTCATTTGGATCATCATACTTTTCATGATCAGAATTATACAAATTAGATATGGAATTAGTGGTAGTGGAATTTACCTCATTTTCCATTGCCATGAAGCATATGTTGGCAGTTTTGTTTTCAAACTCATCTACCTCAGACTTAGACTCATTTTGGTCCCAAGTTCCCATCAGTCCTTTGCCCTTCTTTGCTTTCATATCCTTCTTCTTTTTCTTAAGCGTTCTGCCTATGAAATGTTCCTACTTTTGCATTTATAATATTGAGGTTTAAATGATAAGGTCTGTCATTTTCTCTTCACAAACTTCTTTCCTTTTTTAAAGTTCTCTTTGTTGAACATTCTTTTGAATTTCTTTGCAATCATGGCTAGTTCTTTAGTGTCTACTTTAGTTTCATCACCACTATCTGATTAACTGGTTTCAGCTTCCTCATTTGCAGCTTTTAGAGCTATTCCCTTTTTTCCTTTATCATGGTCATCAGATTCTTGAAACCTCTCGAGTCTCATTTCAAGTATTAGAAGCGAGCCAATCAGCTCTTCAGTTGGTAAGGATTTCAAATCCTTAGATTCTTCTATAGATAGAGCTTTCAGTTGCAGCTTTTAGGCAATGCATCGAGAATTTTTCGATTTTGTTCACCAAGGGAATAGATTTTCCCATAGGCTTTAAGGCCATTAGTAATATTTGTAAATCTGGTAAACATATCAGTTATGCTTTTGTTTAGCTTTAAGGCCATTAGTCATGAATTAACAGACCCAACTTAGATTCCTTTACTTGGTTTGTCCCCTCATGGGTGACTTTAAGTAGTCTCCACATATTGTGGGCAGAATCACAGCCACTAACTCAGTTATATTAAGTGGCATCAAGGGCACAACATAAAATGTTCATGGCTTGAAAGTTCAATGTCATTTTGGCATTGTTTTTAGCATCAATTTTATCACTCTGTTTAGGCACTTTTCTACCATCAACAAATTTTGACGGAACAAATAGCCCATTCTCAATTAGATTCCACAACTCAAAGTTGATTGAACAAACATAAATCTTCATCCTATTTTTCTAGAATGTATAATTGCTTCCATTGAATAATGGAGGTCGATTTGTTGAGGATCCTTCAACATACGGAAGAGCAGATGAGTTTGCTATGAGGATCTTTCCTATATGTTGTTAGACCGAAAATAGAGTAGACCACGCTCTGCTACCAAATGAAAAACCTTAGAGGGGGGTGAATAAGGTTTTTGGCCAATTTTAAAACTGCTCAAATTTATTATGTTTAAAAAAAAAAAAAAGAGCTCATTTGAATTTCAGGACAAAAGAACTTGCAATAATAAGAACTTCTTGAAATGACTTAAGACTTAATGACAGCTTCAAAGTGACTTAAGACTTTCCTACCCCTTAATAAGACAAGATGCTCGATGTAATTAATGCTGGAAAAAATGAGTTGGTGAGAGCAATAAGCATTTTTTTTAGGAGCAAAAACAAAAGATCAAAGATGATGGCAGCTAATTGAAAGTAAATGTAGAGAGAGAGAACACAAGATTTATAGTAATTCGATCTACCAAGATCTACATCCACTACCTTAAACTCACGTTTAGGATTTTCAACCAGATTTCATTCACCCAACACAATGGTATCAATCTGTATCAAATACAAGAGAGGATCACCATGTTTGATTTTCCAAAACCTCTCAATCAACGAACAAATCAAGGTTCACCTCCAAATGGGTTTTACACCATAACGTCGATATACCAAGATGATTGAAGAAATGAAGTAAAAAATCGCTCACTTTTTTGAGCAGATATACAAGACAAATAAGCTTAAACAACCTTTACCTTTTTGACACAATTTGATTTCACTTTGAAGCACTATGAAAAAGGAGATTTTTGTTTTTTATAACACAAGAGTGTTTCTTAGAAGGATAGGACAAAAATATACTTTCAAATATAGTTTTGAAACCTTTTATAGAGGTATAAAGTAGAGTTCCAACGGCTAGAAAAATGGCTAGTTTTTGCTGTCAGATTTGCTAGAGTTTTGGACTTAAGTTTTGGACGATGGTGTATCCAAAATGTAAGTCTAAAATAGCACTTTTTCAGGCAGAATCGATTTGATACTGTTCATAGGATTTTGGTCGAAGCTTTTGGATGCAGGTTCACCCAAATCACTTAATCCAAAATTTTGAGGATTTGAAACTTTGAAATCTTTTTGTTTTAGTGCTTCAAGGTAGAATTAAATTGAATCATAAGGTAAAGAAGATAGAGGAATTTACACAGAGAAATACTTTAACAAAGGTTCCTAGTCTAAGGTTCTTCCGTAACGAATTCTTGGTATGTAATTTCTTAAGCTTGATCTTCTTCTTGATTTCCAATTCTCAAATTCCATTGCTTCAAGAGTTGCTCAACAATCCTATTTGTACGCCTTGGAAGAACTAAGGTCAAACATGTCCTATAACATGTAGATCACTTAAGTTAGTTCTTATCAATGTTTGTCATAAGTCAAAACACAGGAGAATGCCCTTAGGGCTAACAAAATACATATATATTTTATTAGTTAATTTAATTAATTAAAATTTTAAATGTATTCAAATATAATCTTTATTTTTCTTTAAAAAAAATTTCTTTTGGACTTGTGTCACCTTAGAATACTTCCATGTAGTAGGTTTCCTCTACGACTTTTATATGTAAGCTGTTAATTGAAGCATCTTTGGGAAATGTAAAGATAAACTTTTGAGATTATAATTTTTCTCATAAACTCAACAGTTCATTTTGAATACATTAATTGTGGATTATTTTTAAGATTAGCTCCAGAAATTTTTTCAATTATAATTCAACTTAAAAAAAATTGAAACTGCTACATGTCACCACCAGATGCAGTCAAGTGTCACCACTTGACTTCGACTTATATATATATAGATTTTTTACTGACCGATAAAGACTGTGGTGTGTGGATCAAACTTTTTTATGTTATTTTTCGGGTTTATTGTAATTTATCCTCGTTAAGTTGGAGATAGTAATACTTTAGTAGCATAAGTTGTAAAGAAGGCACTAGAGGTTCATTGACTATCAGTTAATGATGACATTAGTTGACGAAAGTTACTTTTTTAATAAAATATCTATTTTACCATACTAATTATAAGATTTTGACTACTATATCTTGATTTTATAATCTTACTTTAATATAAATAAATAATATTTATTTGTGAAAGTGTTTCTATAATTATAGAAAAGAATAAAAATTATAACAGTTTTATTTTTAATTAAAAAGTCATGATATTTTGATTAAAAACGCTCTTAATAGGTTTATTTTATTATTTTATTATTTTTTAATAAACATTAGGAGGATTGAAACAACTCGAGTCATGATGTACTCAAGTGTAATTTTGCGCTAATCATTTTTTTTTTCTTTCCTGTTTATCATGGGAGGGGGAGGGAATTAGTATTAAAATATTTTTCGAGCATGACTATATACAAAATTTCTTTTTTTTTTTAAAATGTTGAGTTTAATTATAATTATTGTTGAAAATATGACCCTTTTAAACTTCGTATAATAGACAAAATTAATTGTCATGTAAATAATAGAAATTTTCCAAATCATATACATATAAATCAACTGATTGTATTGCAAAAAATTTAGAATGAAACTCAAACATGGGTAGGTGAGTTGGTGGGATAATAATTGATGGAGCAAAAATTGAAAAATCAGCATAAAATAATTAAATTTGGGATTTTAAGGAATAAAAAAAAGACAATTGATAGGGGAAAAATATATATTTTATTAAAAAAAATAAATTCTGTTAGTTTATACCGTCATTGACCAATGGTCAATGAACCTCCAGTGCTTTTTTTTTATAACTTGTGATATTAAAATACCACTACTCCTAATTTAATGAGGGTAAATTACAACAAAACTCCTATTTTTTCTTAATAGGAGCAAGCTTCGATACTACTAAGATGGTCCTAGTTCTAGAAAGAAGGCCTTTCCACCAGGGTATACCAGCTTTCCTCTATGGTTTGCACACAACTTTGCAAAGTTGGATCAGACATGGTTCAAGATTTGCTTTGTTGCAATTTTTTTTTCTTTTAAGTCGTCAAGTTTGATTCGTGGTCTTCCATTGCATTTGAATATTGCAAAATTTATTTTGTACCTTACAAACGGGAAGCAGAACTATATATTCAATGTTAGGAGTAGAAAGACATATATCAAAGGAAAGAGGATGAGAGGGTGATAATTGTAAGGAATGTTCTAAAATAATTGGTTTTCTAAAGTTTGAGGTTTATTTCTTTTTACACACACATGATGAGAATTTCATTGATCCATAGATTTCGTCAAATAAATCCGAAATAACACTTATACCATTCCTTTGGATAACATAAAATAGCATTTTGGGGAAATTAAAAATGGAATTAATGAAATATTGCTCAGTAACTTGAGTAAGGAGTTAATTTTTTTTTTTTTGGATTTTCTAGAATTTGAACGTGAGAACCTATCTCTTTATTTGGTGTACCTAACAATAGGGGTGTTCATTATTTAGTTTGAATCGAAAAATCAAATTGAACAAGTCCCAATTTCTGTTTTCGATTTAGTTTTAATGAAATTCGATTTGGTTCAGTTCGGTTTTAGAATTTATATAAAAATTCGGTTCGATTTTCGATTTTCTAAAATAAAAAACCGAAAAATTGATTTATATTTTTAAAATTTAAAATATATAATTAATATTAAAATGTTGTTCATTAATTAATTAATTATTTTTATAAATTATGATTTTTTAAAAACTTTTTGTTCGATTTTGATTATTTTGGTTCGGTTGGGTTCTATTTGGTTTTGTCCAAAATAAAGCCATTAGTAATTGAATTTAAAATCTTCTTCTTTACAATTTACATTTGTGATCATAGCTTTCTACTAAAATGTTTGAACTTTAATTTATATTACATTTTATATTATATTATATTTAAATTTTAATTTATATTAAACTTTACTTGTTTGGGTATAAATTTATATTAGGTTAATGAATTTACTAAAGGAGGCATTCAAATTCGATTTAAAATTGAACCGAACCGAACCAAAATTATTCTTTAAAATTTGGTTTGGTTCGGTTTTGAAAAAAAAAACGGAAAAAAACTAAAATTTAAAATTGAAAACTAGACTGAAAATCAAATGAACACCCCTATCTAACAAAGCCAAATGAAGGAAAATTTTCACACCTGATTTTGAAGGGAGGAGATCCTATAGGATCGTATCCCATTTTTTCTTTTGTTAGGCCAAGAACTAAAAACTTACTTTCTTACGTTACAAGATTTATTATATCTCTCATTTTTGGAAAATATTACCAAGCTCTATAAGACTTAAGTTAATAGTAAAACTTTATGCGATTTAAAAATGTATCTCTCTCAATGTTTTACTTAGGGCTTATTTGATAAAATTGAAATTTGAAAACTGAAGTCTAAATATTTAAGTATCGAATTCTGAAAATTGAAGTTTGAGGCTGAATCTGAAATGCAAAGTCTAAATCTGAAGTTTGAATTAATTATAATTTATTTTATTATTATATTTTATTACAATTTAGATTAAATATAAAAAAATATTAATAATTGGATGAGTATTTACATATTCAGACTTCTTATTTAAATAACACTAAATTTTATAATAGAATTTCAGCATGCTTTAATCAATTAAGTGATAACAAAAATCTATTATCAAACGCACTTAATTAATTATACACTTAATATTAGCCGTTATCAAATACTGTTAATGAAATAAGTACTTATTTAATTAATTTTAAATCCTTGATTGAGTTATTGTATAAAACATCAAATGTAAAAGTTAATTACCAATTTTTTCATTTAAAACTCTTTAGCTTTAATTTTTTTAAAAAAATTATATATATATATCTTTATATTTAAGTGAAAATTGAAATATACTATGTATTTTATATATCTCTTTTAAGGCTACTTTTGTAGTTTAAGGCACATATAAATATTCTTAATGTAATAAGTTATTTATATTATCCTTTTGGAAAAAAAAAAAAAAGAGAGAGAGGGAATCTTTCTATAACACCAATTTATTAAATGAATAAAGTTTCTTTTATTTTTTTCATTTTTATTTCAATGAAAACACTTGAAATATAAATTTAGAATTCTTTATATTATTTTTATACTTTTATATTTTCAAAATTTAACAACCATATATGTTTGACACCTCAAAAATACAGCCAGACGGGCAAGACAAAATTTTAACTAGATGGGCAAGTCAATGACCCAACTAGATGGGCTGATCAAGAATAATAGCTGAATAAGTCAGTCATCAATTGGGTGAGCGAGGCAGTCAACGAGAAATACCTATATCGGGTCAAACAAATGCGACTAGACCATGCGTAGCCCGACCATGCTACCTTCAACAAAATCACGGGCAAGTTGGAGGGTATCTAGCCAAGTGTTTGACTTCAGTTAGAACACTTCCTATTTTTGAGGAAGTTAGTTGGGCTTGAGAGTTTAACTTCAAAAACACGTCATATTTTTAAGGAAGTCATATATTAAGGAGATAAGACACGGATTTCTCTCCAAGTAACTGCCCACATTAACATGAACAAATTAGGGAGTAGAGGAGAATAGCCACAATCACCTTTTTCTCCATGTTCAGTCATTGGAATATGACTGGGAAGCTTGGAAATCAAGAAATTCCACTTATAAAAGCCGTAAGATGAGCAGAAGCAAGGGGATATCAAACAATCATTTCAAGAGCATATTACATTTCATTAATTTTGAAAGCTTATTTACTGCTTTTATTTACAGCTTTCCGTTAACTTTACAACTTTTACTCAATTCCAGATAAGCATTTCTTTTGGAATTATGAGTGTTTGTGCTCTCGGGTTTGATATTTTGGTCTCCAAATCTTTCCTTCCAATTCCACTAGAGTATTTCATTCACTTCACAATTTACTTGCTTGGACACTTTTTGGAGTGCTCCAGAGAACCTTATCGTTTGATTTTCAGCTTCTTTGCATGATTTCCTAGACATAATCATGTATTGAAAATTAAAAGAAGTGTGAAACTCTTGACTAGCTAAGTACTAGCTTCAGCTAGCCCAATCACTTTTAAACTAGTTCGACCAGTCACTAACTTGACGGCCAGACGGTAAAATTTAGAGTCAACACATCATTTTGGCACGCTCAGTGGAACCACCAAATGTTAGTTCCATCGAATGCAATTATGATCTGGTTGCATAGTTAGTCAGATGGAAGGACATTCAGATGAAAATTACAGTCGATGGGAAGGTGCCCCGCCAACGTTAACAGGTGTCGAGGTTTCCACATCCTTTTTAGTCATTTAACAACAGTTCAATGAAAGCACAAGTGAATTGCATCAAAATCTAGTCCAACAGATGAGGACCATTTTTAAACCAATGTTGCAAAATGAACTGCTTACAGTAAATGAAGGATACCAGCTAACATCTAGTGCAATCCTACTAGCACTTCTGCATGGTCAAGGAACAAGTCAAATTCCTAGATAGCCGGTATCACCCATACAATACAATATGGAAGGGTGACCATAGCTCATCCGGATCATCCTGTGTCAATAGAATAGGTACCTTAAGCAGGAAATTTAGACTTGGCATTCAGTACCTTATCGTTACCTATTACTTGCCCCATCGCAGATGTCCAACCACTAGTTTATGGTGGAGGACAGCAACTGGTATATATTAGAGGGTAACAACCAATGTATGTTGGGTGACATTAACCAACATACCCCATAAGTTTGTATCCAGTAACTGAGCTAGAAGGTAATATAGTGTCGGGGTCCTATATACCAGCTGAGGTAGCCGGATCGTTGTATAGTACTATCTTGGGCAGTCAATCATCATACACCATTGCACAACAAATACACAATCTAGTAATAAGAGGTTATGCATGACCGGCCGTAGTCCTAATAACAACTCATCAAAGAATGCCAGCTGGCCAATTTCCTTAGTGATGCGTAAATTTTGGGTATATAAATTCATCCATTTTAAATCTATCCATTAATCAAGTTTTAATTAAAACATTAATTCTAAAATATACATGTGAGTAAGTATACTCATCACAAGCATATTATAGGGAATTAACGAGTATCGATCCTCAAAGGAACAAGTATACACTAATAACTTTTTTTTCATTGTTTAACCGCCCCAAATAAAGTAATAAAAGAATAAAAAGAAAAACTAAAGAAGCATATACAACTCAAGGATGTAGGTTTATGTAATTTAGACAATTATCCCAAAGAACATGACAATGAATCACTTAGCAATTATCACAATCAATTATTATCTTGGTGTCATGAATGATTTAATATAGACCCACTTTGTTTGCAATTTATGAAATCACTTCCTTCTAGTTAAATTAGTGAACATATTCTGTCTTGACTAACTTATCCAAAAACTGCATTAAAATCAATCCTCATATAAACCCCTATATTCTAGATGATTTAAAGCATAAAATTAGTTAATGAATCTATATTCTAGCAATCATCAACTGACTTTTGATCACTAATGTTCTAAATAATTAACTCATTTTTCAAGCAAGTTAAGAGATAACAAATATGAAATTAATTAATTAAAGTCATTACCAACCTCTTTTTCAAGCAAGTTAATAATAAAATCCAATCAACCAACTCCGTGAGGAAAATAAGTAATCAAATACCAATAACAACAATAAATTGATCAAGTAGTTAAATTGATGCATAAATCACGAATCCCAAAATATTGCTAAATTACAATGAAAACATTAAATCCATCATTGTTAAAGTAAAAGAGGACAAAGAGAAAAGAAAGCACTCATAGACATGCCTCTTTCTTCTTTCTTAAAGACTCCCTTTGAACAATTCTCCTTGTCTTGGGTGAACACCTCGTTCAATGAGAGAATTAGAATTTTTTGCTCTTTAATTCACGTTTCTTGGTTGTATATCTTAAACCCTTGTGTTCTCTTATACTTTTATAGGCCTCTTGGATTCCAATTTTGTGGCTAAGGAAGTTTTGGTTGAGTAGGAATAGAAAAATACCTAAATCCTTAGATAAGCCCTAATTTCACGTACAGAATTTTTCCTTCTAGAACCTACCTAGAACCGGGTACCTTTGACCCACATGGTGTCAGGTATACTCTATTCTTCCTCTGCTTTTGCTTTATTTTTGGCCACCTCTAATTGGAAGGCAGAATGGACCCCGTGCTAGGTACACTTGCCAGACCTAGCGCCAGGTCTGGTCTGGAAAAATCCCTGAAGCTCACTCAAACTCTGCTGTTGGACAGAATGGACCCAGTGCCAGGTCCACTGGCTGGGCCTGGCACTTGGTACATTCTGGTTTTGTGCACTTTCTGCTCAATTTTAACTTAAATTTGCACATATTTGCCAAAAATACATTTTATAAGCAAAATGTTAAATAGCAAGGAATATGCCTAGATATTACAATAAATATATTTTGAAACAACCTCAAATAACTAGGAAAATAACGATGATTTTAACCCTTATCAATAGCCCCACACTTGGCAATTTGCTTGTCCTCAAGCAAAACACTTTAGTCTAAGAAAAATTTTCAAGATAATGCAAGGTTTTTTCTCATTCAAAAGTTTCTTCATCATAGCAAAGATCATGTCTTCCTTTCAAACTTTAGATACAACCCTTGTCATTCATACCTTTTTGAAAACAATTTCAAACCTTGAAACATTGGCCAAGACATTACACAACTCTCGAAGTCAAATTAATTAAGTGCATACCTTAGTCTAAGAAAATTATTTCACTTTTCAAGTAAAAATATAGATAACATAAATCACATAGGTCAAGCCATCTACCAACTCAAGCATTATAAATCCAAAACTTGCACACTTAAGTTATGATGTGAGGAAAATAATAAAAAAATTTTCTCTCAGAATTTTTCAATGACTTATGGAATTTATAACCTTATGTGCGTAGATTTCTCTTCATGCACTGTATTGGCCCTCCTTTTAGTCATCACTCATCATTTTTTCAATAATTTGTTTTTCCATGCTCTTGCTTACCTTTTTCACCTTCAGGATAGCCTCAAGAGAGTGCACCGAATACACTTGCTACTTCTCCCTATATTGACCCTCTTTTCAGCTAAAGGTCTTCAAAGATCATCAATTAGAGCCTTTTCTCTAATGTACACCAACAATAGTATTATTTTCACTTATTATTTTACTCTCAACTTAAATAAAATGTTTCAACATTTTCCTTAATCTTTCCTTTCACAGATTCAACTCACATTTTTTTTTTCATCATAACTCAAAGCTAGCAAAATTTAAACTCATAATATAAAAGTTAGCCAATAACTCTTTCCGTATGCATAATATCTTCTATATTTCAACTAGATAAGTTAAATAACATTTAAACACCAATGCATAAATAAGATTAATCAAAATTCTCAAGTCTTGACAAATACTTTTCCAATAAAATAATTTCATCAAATTTCACATAATGAATGAAAAAACTCATATCCAAGTAAGAAAAAGAATTACAACCTTGCATAACAATGAAATCACTGAAATTTTTGAAAAAAATTATTGCAAACACATATTCACCAAAATAATATGGAAAAGCATTTCTTCAACCTTTATACTCCTCCCCACACTTAAACTGGATATTGTTCTCAATGGCCAAAGATAAAATAAGAAAAGTACATCCACGAAGACCATGATGAATACAGAAGAAGAATAAAGTGAAGAAAATACTTCCATTACATTGTCGTGCCACTAGGTTTTATGCTACCTTAAGGAAGGATTATTAGAAGAGTACCTACTAAAAGAAAGAAAACAAAAGAAAGAAAACATAAATATAGAAAAAGTACATAAAAATAAGATAAATGAAAAAGAAAAGAAAAGAAAAGACACCTACAAGCTAGTAAAGGTCATTAAAATTTAAAAGAAAAAGAAAGAACAGAAAATAAAATACACAAGAGTGAATCAAGAATCATCCTCATCATCATCATGGTCATCATCGTTAGCTCTACAACTAGAAGATGCTCCTGTAACGTGTGGGATCAAAGTGGCTAGCTTTTGATCTTGGACGTCCTGGTGGTGTCGAATGTTGGCAATGGAATCACGGAGCTAGAGGAGGATAGTCATCTGGCTCTCCATCTGGGCCTCCATTCGTGCCTTAAAATCAGTGCGTGAATGAGAGCTAGTGGCACGAGGGGCTGGTCTAGCAGGTGGTGCCTCTTTCTCCTCCTTATCAGGGGGAAGCTCCTCATTTTCGGGGTACTGCAGCTCATATGACCTCTTCCACATTTTTACCCTCTCATCATAGCGATACCTATACTGAACTAAAGTATGCACCATCACGAGGTTACAGTCAATAGTGGGTGTACTCAACTCTCCATCTAGTCGTACTTTAAAGTTCCTCAAAATACGCATAATAACCAAAAGGAATTTGAGGGCTTTGGCTACAATGTTAGAGGTAACAACCTCTCTTATGGAGTTAATAATAATGGGAGCAAGGGAAATAGGCTCACGATTCCTCATCTTGTCTAGAATATAAAAGTCAAGTATCCTAAACTCATTAAAACCATTAGACTTGGGATAGACATTGAAAGCAAAGATATAGACTAGGGTATGCCACTGAGACTCAAGGTCATTATTGGAATAATATTGATATTGACCTACTTCCTTTTTTCCCTTTTCCTTACCCTTTCACTTATAAACTTCTGAACTTTAGTGGGAGTTCTATCGATTTTCGGATCAAGGTCGACTATCTTAGCTTTGGATCGTCTGGTCATAAACTAAGAGTAAGGTTTACATAAAATAAATTTTTTTTGAGATTATAGAATTTACAAGTTAAACAATTAGGATATGTTTACAAATTAAGTTGCAAGGAATTGCAACATACAGAGACATTAAAGTACAAGTATGCAAGAAAATAAAATACAACACCTAGTCATACAAAGAACAAATATACATATTTACATATTAACATGGTTAAATCAACAAAATCTAAGCTTTCATGATATTGTTCCTCGGCAATGGCGCAAAAAACATGATGCCAAATCAAGTTTTTCAAAAACACCTCCATGATGAAACAGAAAAATATCCTAATCCTCGACAATGGCACCAAAAACTTAATGTGTAAATTTTGAAAATATAAAATCATTAATTTTAAATCCATCCTTTAATCAAGTTTTAATTAAAACATTAATCCCAAATATACATGTGAGCAAGTATACTCATGGCAAGCATAGTATAGGGAATCAACGAGTATCGATCATCAAAGGAACAAGTACATATTAATAACTTTTCTTTCATTGTTTAACCACCCCAAATAAAGTGATAAAAGAATAAAAAGAAAAACTAAAGAAACATATACAACTCAAGGATGTAGGTTTATGCAATTTAGACAATTATCCTAGAAAATATGACAATGAATCACTTAGCAATTATCATAGTCAATTATTATCTTGGTCTCATGAAGGATTTAATATAGACACACTTCATTTGCAATCTATGAAATCACTTCCTTCTAGTTAAATTAGTGAACATATTCTGTCTTGACTAACTTATCCAAAAGATGCATTAAAATCAATCATCATATAAACCCCCATATTCTAGATGATTTAAAGCATGAAATTAGTTAATGAATCTATATTCTAGCAATCATCAACTGACCTTTGATTACCAATGTTCTAAACAATTAACTCATTTTTCAAGCAAGTTAAGAGATAACAAATACGAAATTAATTAATTGAAGTCATTACCAACCTCTTTTTCAAGCAAGTTAATAACAAAATCCAATCAACCAACTCCGTGAGGAAAATAAGTAATCAAATACCAATAACAGTAATCAATTGATCAAGTAGTTAAATTGATGCATAAATCATGAATTTGAAAATATTGCTAAATTACAATGAAAATATTAAATCTATCATTGTTAAAGTAAAATACGACAAAAAGAAAAGAAAGTACTCATAAACAAGCCTCTTTCTTTTTCCTTGAAGACTCCCTTTGAACAATCCTCCTTGTCTTGGGTGAACACCTCGTTCAATGAGAGAATCAAAATTTTTTGCTCTTTAATTCACCTTTCTTTGGTGTATATGTGAAACCCCACCTAAAGCCAACCCTAGAGTAAGGGGGTCGGGAATGCATATCATATTATTTTGCATGAATATATACGTTTTTGAATGATTTTATGTGCTTTAGAATCATGGATTATAGGTTTAAATGCTTAGTTATACTTATTCAGTAGGAGGGGTAAAATGGTAATTTTGCTTGAGGTCAGAATAGGAAGATAGCTTGAGGAGTAGATAAGAAAAATATGTGGGTGAGAAAGTAAGAACAAGAGTTGTTGTGGTTTAGTGGTTGGAGCTTTGGAATTAATCTCTAAGGTCATGTGTTCAAATCCCATCATTTAAGCTTTTATCATGATTATCTTAATTAAGTTTGAATTTTTATTTTCTTGCATTCCATGAAAATAGGAATGATTGTCTTAAGGGAGACATGAAGAGAATATCCTAATCTTATCCTCTTGTCCTAAAAGAATTCTAGAAGAATTCTTGTCCAACTTTTTACCTCTAGCTTTGTCCTAGCATTTTTCATAATTCAAATAAACTAAAATCCATTAAATCTTTTTCTTTGAATTCCAAAAAAAAATTCTGTGATCATTTCTTCCCCTTGAATTTCAAAAATCAGCTTTGGGGAAGGGAGGTTGACGGAAAAATAGGAGGGGAAATAGGAAGGGTTCCAAGAGAAAATCAATCACCATGGAAGGACCTTCAAATCTATCTTCAAGATGTTCATGCTTTAGTGGTAGGAAATCTGAAAATTTTCCAGATTTGTTGCAGCCCTTCTCTTCGAAAATTCAGGCCATAAACCCAACCAATTGCTGCCAAGAAAATGGTCATTTCAAGTGGCTTGGAAGCTGGAAAAATTGTGCAATTTTCGGACTGCACAAAACAACACCAAACCAGAAATTTTTCTGGGCAATTCGCAGCTCTTCAGCAAGGAAATGAAGCTGTTTTTAGTTCATCTTCAAGCTAGCAAACTTCTCTACATTTGTCCAGAAATGAGGTTGAAAAATCACCCTTGGAAGACCCTCAAACAACCCTGAAGAACCTCTGAAAAACCTAGCCAAGAAGGTGGAAAAATCCTGTACCAAAATTCTGCAATTTTCGGAAAAGCCATGAATACTTGAGAACAGAATTTTTCCAGCCTTGTTCCTTTCTAGCCTAGGACCGAAAGTCACCTTCAATCTCTGTAGAATTGAGCCTTGCTCAGCCATACTCTAAACACCATTAAACCCACACTTACCTTGAAGCATAAGGACTCCATAGCTGCACCACAAAACACTCCTAAGATCACTCCATTCAAACTCCATTTGAACTTCAAAAAATTCCAGCATTTCACTCCCATAAATCACTCTTGCATTAAGCTGAAATAACCAGAATTTTCTCTGCCTTTAAGGACTGAATTTCGGCCAGCCTTGAGTAACATTAACCCTCAACCATTTCAGCAAAACATTCTTGTTCCAGCCGACACCATTAAAGTCCCTAGACACCTCTCTTGATCAAACACCATAGTTGATCTTTTACCTTAAACATCTCCACCATTTCCTCCATTTAAATTTCAAATAAAATCTGATTTCTATCTCTCACAAAGCTGAAAACCGAAACCCTCAATCACACCCTACCATTCGGCCAGCCTTCTAGCAGAAATCGTGCAGCACTTCTTCTAATTTCTCTCCATTTTCACCTAAAACACCAAGAACACCAAGAACACACACTAAACTTCTTCAAACCTAAACCTACTCTAAAACACCTCCAATCACTCTCAAATACTCCAGATCATCTCTACTTAATCCCTAGACTTTATTTCTGCCATTTATAACACAAAATCTAGCAAACAAGAATTTTCAACCGGATAAAAAAATCAGGGTTTCTTGAAGACCTCAAGAACATCAACAAGGTAAAACAAGAACAATCTTCTTGTTCATCTTCTTCCATTCAATTCTTAATACCCCTGTCTAATGCTCTCTTTCTTTCTCTCTCTCTCTTTCTCACCCTCTTCTAACCGAAATGGTTGATCAAACCATCAACCATGAACGTTGTTTCATTGGATCATTCAAGTCATTCCATCGCGTGTGGACCTTCTTTTGTCTTCATCAAAGGGCTCGACAATCAAGTATTCATTCTTAAATTTCTCTTATTAAATTCTGAAATCATGTCTCCTAGTTGATGATAGAGAAATGGATTATGATTGGAAGATTGAATATATGCATGTGGATTAGGGGATGAAGTTATGACATGATGATGGTTGTATTTGACTAGGATGTATGTGTTTTCCTTTCGAATCAATATATGTTCTTCATGTTTGATGAATTTAATGGATGTTGAAGCATGATTAGATATTATGACACCAAAGGTGATTAGGCTTTTATGATCTTATTTTCCCATGGAAACCATGATTGATGATTATGCCTAGTAGGATTTTGGCCATGTGATAGTATGAGATAGTTCAAGTGTTTGTGCATGAATAGATTAATTTCTTGTTTGATGATGGAGAATGGGATCATGAATCTTTTTTAGCAATAGGAAGACCACGATGTAAGATTATTTTCTTGTAAATTCTAAGTTATATTCATTAGCAAATTTTATAACATAAATTAAAATTACTACTATATTTTTCTTCAAAAATTCGAAACACTAGGGGATTTGTATTAGAATATTAAATCAAACTATTAATATTTTTATTAAACGAAAATTTAAAATAATCTATTAGTAAATTTTAATTATTATTATTAATTATTTATTATCTCTTCTAAATTAATTAAAAATTATTATTTATTTAATTTATTATTTATTTATAATAAAGCTATTTTTTTAAATTACCATTTCTTAATATCAAATAAGACTTAATAATATTTAAAATTCAAACCTTGGTTTATTTATTAATAATAACACTCAAGAGTTATTATTTGAGTCTATAATTTATTAACAATTATTTTAGAACCCCTAGTTATTTCAATTTATCAAACTAGACTTAGTTTGTAAAATTCTTCAGCATCTAGCCTTAAAGCTTAGGACATTATGATCATGGTTAGTCATTGATGTATCTAGTTAAGCTAAGAATTATTTATGTAAGGCAGGTATAGCTTGAATGTGACCCTATGTTTTGTGTTTACCCCAGGCAGGGGTTAGGTCAGCATTGGAAGACTTTTGTGTAGAGCAAGCAAAGAAGCAGGTAAGCTCCTGCACGGAGTTTTGTGAAGACCAAAAGTTATTGTGGCAAGCAAATGCAATGTATATCGACATTATTTGTAAAGGCAATTAAGGACTGTTTTTCCTTTTTTTTTTTATTTCAGTCAAGCAAATCATTTGAAACTTGAACAATCAGTTTTACACAAATCTAAACTTTTTCTAAAACCCAACTTGACTAGACTTTTGGAAACCCTTAATTGCTATTTCCAAATAAAGCAAAGTTTTGATCAATTTTCTCCCAAGGGGGAACAATCAACATTGAGTACTCAATAAGGGTAGACCACCAGGACTAGTCTTTGAAGGGTGAGGGTAAGTCTCTCAGTAGGTGGCCACCTCTGAGGGGTGAGTCCTTCCTGGATAAGATGCCAGTCCGGTAGGTCATACCGGTCCGAGCTCGCAAGTTTCAGTCATGTGGACTGTGTGTTTCGGAGTGGACAACCGGTAAGTTTGGGTGTAGAGATAGAGGAGTATCTCACCCGGTAGGCTGTACACCTACCTTTTGTTCGCATTGCACAAAGTGTGGCATTCTGACTGTTATTGGTTATGGGGCCCAACGTGTGGTAACCCATGGCTACCCATTTGAGTGGTTGTATTTATTGTGCACATGTATGATTTGAAAAGTGAAACACCACTCTTTATTTTCAACACTTATATATTGCTTGCCAGCACTTTTCCTTATGAAACTTTTACAATTTGCATACATGAATTATTTTACCTGAAACACTCAAAGCACACACGAGCTTACTGAGATTTTTATTTCACCACCTTTTATGCCATATTTTCAGGAAGATCCTGCTGTGGAGATCATTAGCTAGAGTGTTGCCTTGCTTGAAGACTCTTGTTATTTACTTTAAGTATTGTTTGAGAGATTGTTGCAAACAATTTATCTTGAATTTGTGCCAGTATTTATCTTTTGGGTTGTAATAAATTTAATTTTAAAGTCTTTTGTATTATTCTATTTTCATGTAACCTAGTTTTAAAGATCCCTTGTCCTTTAGACGGGGCGACATCCCCGGCCCTGATGGGCTTAGGTAGTGGGGTGTTACAAGTGGTATCAGAGAACTAGGTTTAGGCAAGTATTGATAGTATATGTTTTGATTTATTAAGTTCAAATCTTTTGTCTGATCGGTCTTGTTTGTGTTGTAGGATGGTTAGAATGAACAGCAAGGAAAGGACAGCAATGGCACCCTCCCATTCCTATCTATCCGGAGGACCTACCTGTGCCTCAACCAGTGCCTCAGCCTGCACCTCAGCCTGCACCACAGCCAATCATTGCCCTGGATGGTTGTTGTGACAATGAGGTCCAGATCATTGAGCCACCTCCCATACCCGTGATCGACCTGGTTACTGATAGTGAAGATGATGAGATAGACATGGAATATGTTCCCCTTCCCCCTAGTCCCATAGTTGATTTAAATGCTGACAGTGATGACCCAGGGGAGATAGATTATGAATCTCCACCTAGACCTTCCTTTGTAACCCCACCCAATCAGTTTGAGACCGGGGAAAGTTCTAGGAGAGCTGGGAAGGAGCCAATAGATGGGTTTGCCAGTGGGGCTGGGATAGACTTCACTAGGAATTCTGGGGGATGGTTTGAGGACTCTGATGAGGATTAGGAAGGCTAGGTTCTGCTTTGTTTAAGACGTTTTATTTGCCATTTTCAATAAACTCCTATGCTAGGAGTCTATTCACTTTTACTGCTTTATTTCAAAATTTATGCAAATAAGAGTACCTAGAGTACTCTAAGTTTTGAGGAAATTTATGTGTCATTCTTTATACCAAATTGCATCCAATTTCCTTTCGCTTTAAGTTGAATGTGAATGCATGCTCAATTTGGATATTTTTAACTTTGATTCATAAACTCATTATTTGGGGAAATGGTTTAGAATGGCACCCAAACATCGTGCAGCCACATCCAGCAGAAGGGTTCCTGAGGCAGAGCCCGTGACACCGAAAATGGAAACAACTCAAAGGACGTCACCAAATCAAGGGGATAAGAATGAAATGGGGCCAGAAATGGGATCAGAAGAACCGGTTAGTGTGGCTATGACGCAAGCATTCCATAAAATGACCGAAATTCTGCAAAACTTGACTGAGCGGAGGAATCCGAAAGGGGAAGATGAGGCATTGGAGCGGTTTCTAAAATTTCAACCGCCTATCTTCTTGGGAGAGGCTGAACAAAACCAAAAAGCGGAACAATGGGTGGAACAAATGGAGGACATTTTTGCCACGCTCTAGTATACCGAAAGACGTATGGTGAAGTTTGCCGCATTCCGACTAAAGGGTCCAGCTCGGGCATGGTGGCAAAGGGTTCAGGATGATTGGGAGATGATTGACCAAGACTGGACGTGGGCTAATTTCGTGGAAGCATTCCGAGCAGAATATATCCCTCAGTGGATAGTCGAGAAGCGGGAAGACGAGTTTTAGAATCTGAAGCAGGGAAGCATAACGGTAGCCCAATACGCAGCGCGATTCACGCAGCTGTCAAAGTATTGCAAGAGGCTGGTGGATACTGAACAGAACAGAACAAGGTAATTTGTTAAGGGATTAAGGCAAGAGTTAAGAAGGGCATTAGCACCCTCTCCGCCGACGACTTATTCGGGGGCTGTGGACGCAGCCACCCGTACTGAGAATGAAGACCGCAACCGATTGGCTTCCCGACCATTCGTACCGACAAGACCGCCGCCAAGACCTTTTCAGAGGCAGCAACCTAACAAGCGTCCTGCCAACCAGCAATGGTAGAATCGGGGAAAGCAAGCTTGAACATCGCCAGTTGGTCCAGTGCAGAATCTTCCTTTATGCCGGCACTGTGGAAAAAGGGGCCACATTAAGACGAATTGTTGGTCGAAAAGAAGGAGAGCGGAAGTGCTACCACTGCGGAGATCCGAGCCATCTACGGAACGCCTGCCCTAAGCTTCTCCGGATTGGACCGGGGAGCCCAGCTCAGAACCCGGGGCCGAATCAAGCCAATACCTCGGGAGCTTCCGGGAGTGGAACGCAGAAGCCGCAAGTGAAAGTAAAAGTTTTCGCTCTCAACCGGGAGGAGGTTGGACCAGATGCAGCGGTAGTGGAAGGTACTCTTGCTATCCAAGGTCATTTTGTTAATGCATTGATAGACCCTGGATCTACCCATTCCCAGTTAAATAAGAATTGTGCATATCAATTGGGTTGGGATGGAGTAGAACTACCTTTTACCTTGTTAGTAAGTACGCCTTTGGGGAAAATGGTGCAAGCAGATCGGTATGTGCAGAATTGTAAAATTGAAGTAGGGAGAGAAAAGTTGGAGGGAGATTTAATAGTCTTAGCTATTGATGATTATGATTTGATATTGGGAATGGATTGGTTAGCGAAGCATGGTGCTAGGGTAGATTGTAAGAATAAGTCGGTTCAGTTCATTAGACCAGGGTGTGATGTGTTGGAGTTCAATGGCAAGAAAGTAAAAGAATTGAAGTTTTTGATAGTCGGGGCTAAAGCCCGGAAGTTGTTGAGGCAAGGATGCCAAGGATATTTGGCTTATGTGATAAACAAGCCGAAGGACCAGTGCACTCTGGAGGATACTGAGGTGGTGAAGGATTTTCCTGACGTGTTCCCGGCGGAACTCACTTCTCTACCTCCCAATCGAGAAGTTGAGTTCACTATTGATCTAGTCCCCGGAGCGGAACCGGTGTCTCGCACTCCGTATCGAATGGCATCGGCAGAGCTGAAAGAATTGAAGGAGCAACTAGAAGAATTGGTGAGGCAAGGTTATATTAAACCTAGCACGTCACCCTGGGGAGCACCTGTGCTATTTGTAAAGAAAAAGGACGGGACTCTAAGGTTGTGTATTGACTACCGGGGCTTGAACAACCTGATTATCAAGAATAAATATCCTCTGCCCTTAATTGACGAGCTGTTCGACCAACTGCAAGGATCCAGTTGTTACTCCAAGCTAGATTTGAGGCAAGGCTACTATCAAGTGAGGATAAAAGAGGAAGATAGTCCTAAGATGGCCTTCAATACGAGATATGGTCACTATGAGTTTGTAGTGATGCCTTTCGGGGTAACCAATGCACCCGCGGTATTTATGGATTTGATGCATCGAGTGTTCCAGCCTTACTTGGACAAATTCATGGTAGTCTTCATCGACGACATACTCATATACTCCAAGAGCCCGGAGGACCATACAAAACATTTGAAGTTGGTACTAGAAAAGCTAAGAGAGCACAAGCTTTATGCCAAGTTTAGCAAGTGCGAATTTTGACTGGATAGTGTGGCATTTCTTGGTCACGTGGTGACCAAGGATGGGATCAAAGTAGACCCGGCGAAGGTTGAAGCTGTTTCGGACTGGAAGCAACCAGAGAACATTACTGAGATTCGAAGCTTCTTGAGATTGGCTGGCTATTACCGGAGGTTTATTAAGGGATTTTCAATGCTAGCATCTCCTATGACCCAGCTGCTGAGAAAGGACGTGCCCTTTGTGTGGAATGAAAAATGCGAAAAGAGTTTTCAAGAGTTGAAGCAGAGGCTAATGACAGCGCCTGTGTTGAGTCTACCAGAAGCAGATAAAGCTTACGCTCTATATACGGATGCTTCGAAGGAAGGCTTGGGAGCTATTCTAATGCAAGATAGGAAGGTGATCGCCTATGCTTCTCGAAAATTGAAGCCGCATGAAGTCAATTATCCCACGCATGATCTAGAGCTGGCTACCATTGTGTTCGTGTAAAAGAAATGGAGGCACTATTTGTACGGAGTAGAATATGAAGTGTTTACTGATCACAAAATCTTGAAGTACATCTTCACCCAGAAAGACTTGAATTTGAGGCAGCGAAGATGGATGGAATTTGTGGAAGAGTATCGCTGTCCTATCAACTACCACCCCGGGAAAGCCAACATCGTTGCTGATGCCCTGAGCCAGAAAGTCAGAATGGCCAGGCTAAGAGTACAAGAGGTTAAAATGGTTCAGGATGTGTTGGATAGAAGGGCAGAAGTGCAAGAAGAGAGGATCATTATTAGCAACCTGAAGTTAACACCAGATCTAAGGCGGGAAATTGTTGAAGCCCAGCAAAGTAATGAAGAATTTCAGCTTTTCAAGGATAAGGAGCTTAAAAGGCAAGGCAGTGAGTTCCGACAGGACGGAGCGGGAGTATTGTACTTCCGAGATCGTTTGTGTGTACCCGAGGAGCACCAGTTGAGGGACAAAATTTTAGAAGAAGCACATAAGAGCAAGTACGCCATTCATCCGGGAGAGGTCAAGATGTATCAAGATCTGAAAAAGTCTTATTGGTGGCCTGGGATGAAGCGGAATGTGGTTAAATATGTCTCAACGTGTCTAACCTGTCAGAAAGTCAAAGCGGAGCATAAGAAGGTGGTAGGTTTATTATAACCGTTGCCAGTGCCGGAATGGAAATGGGAAGAAGTGACCATGGACTTCGTCACCGGACTCCCTATGGCAAGGAACCAAAAAGACGCCATATGGGTAGTGGTGGATCGATTGACCAAGTCGGCGCATTTCATACCCGTGAATGTAAGGGATTCAATGGAAAATTTGGCTCAGACCTATGTACGGGAGATAGTCAGATTACACGGAGTACCTTCGAGTATTATGTCCGACCGTGATCCGAGATTTACATCCCGATTTTGGGGCAAGTTTCAAGAATCGATGGGTTCTACTCTGAAGTTCAGTACGTCGGCGCATCCGCAGACCGATGGATAGTCAGAAAGAGTTATTCAGATATTGGAGGATATGCTGAGAGCCTGTGTATTGGATTTCGGGGATAGGTGGATTGAAAGTGTGCCATATGCCGAGTTATCATACAACAACAGTTATCAAGCTTCGATTGGAATGGCTCCGTATGAAGCTCTATATGGACGAAAGTGCCAAGTACCGCTATACTAGAGTTGGTCAGAGGATGGACATATAAGCAAATCGGGAGAAGTCTATGTTCAGGAAATGTCGGACAAGGTTAAGTTAATTAGGGAAAGGTTGAAAGCGGCCCAGAGTCGACAAAAGAGTTATGCAGACAATAGGCGGAGAATGTTAGACTTTCAGGTGGGAGACCGAGTGTTTCTGAAACTGACACCGAATAGGGGAATTCTGAAGCACCCGAAAGGGGGAAAGCTGAATCCGAGATATTTGGGTCCGTTTCCAAAAAAAGAGAAGATTGGGCCGGTGGTGTACCGATTGGAGTTGCCAGATGGGTTGACAGGAATTCACGACGTATTCCATATATCACAGTTGAAGAAGTACAATACCGATCCCGAACATGTGTTGAATGACGAGCCGTTAGTACTACAACCCGACTTAAGTTATGTGGAGAAACCCGTAAAGATATTGGATCGAAGTATCAAAACTCTCCGGAACAAGCAGATTTCGATGGTAAAAGTGCAGTGGGAACATTATGGCACGTGAGATGCCACATGGGAGACAGAAGAATGGGTAAAGCGAAAGTATCCCGATATAAGGTAAAGGTGCATCTGAATTTCGAGACGAAATTCTCCTAAGGAGGGGAGGATGTAAAACCCCACCTAAAGCCAACCCTAGAGTAAGGGGGTCGGGAATGCATATCATATTATTTTGCATGAATATATACGTTTTTGAATGATTTTATGTGCTTTAGAATCGTGGATTATAGGTTTAAATGCTTAGTTATACTTATTGAGTAGGAGGGGTAAAATGGTAATTTTGCTTGAGGTCAGAATAGGAAGATAGCTTGAGGAGTAGATAAGAAAAATATGTGGGTGAGAAAATAAGAACAAGAGTTGTTGTGGTTTAGTGGTTAGCGCTTTGGAATTAATCTCTAAAGTCATGTGTTCAAATCCCATCATTTAAGCTTTTATCATGATTATCTTAATTAAGTTTGAATTTTTGTTTTCTTGCATTCCATGAAAATAGGAATGATTGTTTTAAGGGAGACATGAAGAAAATGTCCTAATCTTATCCTCTTGTCCTAAAAGAATTCTAGAAGAATTCTTGTCCAACTTATTACCTCTAGCTTTGTCCTAGCATTTTCATAATTCAAATAAACTAAAATCAATTAAATCTTTTTCTTTGAATTCCAAAAAAAAATTCTGTGATAATTTCTTCCCCTTGAATTTCGAAAATCAGCTTTGGGGAAGGGAGGCTGACTGAAATATAGGAGGGGAAATAGGAAGGGTTCCAAGAGAAAATCAATCACCATGGAACGACCTTCAAATCTATCATCAAGATGTTCATGCTTTAGTGGTAGGAAATCTGGAAATTTTCCAGATTTGTTGCAGCCCTTCTCTTCGAAAATTCAGGACATAAACCCAACCATTTGCTGCCAAGAAAATGGTCATTTCAAGTGGCTTGGAAGCTGGAAAAATTGTGCAATTTTCGGACTGCACAAAACAGCACCAAACCAGAAATTTTTCTGGGCAATTCGCAGCTCTTCAGCAAGGAAATGAAGCTATTTTTAGTTCATCTTCAAGCCAGAAAACTTCTCTGCATTTGTCTAGAAATGAGGCTGAAAAACCACCATTGGAAGACCCTCAAAAAACCCTGAAGAACCTCTGAAAAACCTAGCCAAGAAGGTGGAAAAATCCTGTACCAAAATTTTGCAATTTTCGGAAAAGCCATGAACACTTGAGAACAGAATTTTTCCAGCCTTGTTCCTTTCTAGCCTAGGACCGAAAGTCACCTTCAATCTCTGTAGAATTGAGCCTTGCTCAGCCATACTCTGAACACCATTAAACCCACACTTACCTTGAAGCATAAGGACTCCATAGCTGCACCACAAAACACTCCTAAGATCACTCCATTCAAACTCCATTTGAACTTCAAAAAATTCCAGCATTTCACTCCCATAAATCACTTTTGCATTACGCTGAAATAACCAGAATTTTCACTGCCTTTAAGGATTGAATTTCAGCCAGCCTTGAGCAACATTAACCCTCAACCATTTCAGCAAAACATTCTTGTTCCAGCCGACACCATTAAAGTCCCTAGACACCTCTCTTGATCAAACACCATAGCTGATCTTTTACCTTAAACATCTCCACCATTTCCTCCATTTAAATTTCAAATAAAATTTGATTTCTCTCTCTCACAAAGCTGAAAACCGAAACCCTCAATCACACCCTACCATTCGGCCAGCCTTCTAGCAGAAATCGTGCAGAACTTCTCTTAATTTCTCTCCATTTTCACCTAAAACACCAAGAACACCAAGAACACACACTAAACATCTTCAAACCTAAACCTACTCTAAAACACCTCCAATCACTCTCAAATACTCCAGATCATCTCTACTTAATCCCTAGACTTTATTTCTGCCATTTATAACACAAAATCTCGCAAACAAGAATTTTCAACCGGATAAAAAAATCAGGGTTTCTTGAAGACCTCAAGAACATCAACAAGGTATAACAAGAACAATCTTCTTGTTCATCTTCTTCCATTCAATTCTTAATACCCCTGTCTAATGCTCTCTTTCTTTTTCTCTCTCTCTCTCTCTCTCACCCTCTTCTAACCGAAATGGTTGATCAAACCATCAACCATGAACGTTGTTTCATTGGATCATTTAAGTCATTCCATCGCGTGTGGACCTTCTTTTGTCTTCATCAAAGGGCTCGACAATCAAGTATTCATTCTTAAATTTCTCTTATTAAATTCTGAAATCATGTCTCCTAGTTGATGATAGAGAAATGGATTATGATTGGGAGATTGAATATATGCATGTGGATTAGGGGATGAAGTTATGACATGATGATGGTTGTATTTGACTAGGATGTATGTGTTTTCCTTTTGAATCAATATATGTTCTTCATGTTTGATGAATTTAATGGATGTTGAAGCATGATTAGATATTATGACACCAAAGGTGATTAGGCTTTTATGATCTTATTTTCCCATGGAAACCATGATTGATGATTATGCCTAGTAGGATTTTGGCCATGTGATAGTATGAGATAGTTCAAGTGTTTGTGCATGAATAGATTAATTTCTTGTTTGATGATGGAGAATGGGATCATGAATCTTTTTTAGCAATAGGAAGACCACGATGTAAGATTATTTTCTTGTAAATTCTAAGTTATATTCATTAGCAAATTTTATTACATAAATTAAAATTACTACTATATTTTTCTTCAAAAATTCGAAACACTAGTAGATTTGTATTAGAATATTAAATCAAACTATTAATATTTTTATTAAACGAAAATTTAAAATAATCTATTAATAAATTTTAATTATTATTAATTATTTATTATCTCTTCTAAATTAATTAAAAATTATTATTTATTTAATTTATTATTTATTTATAATAAAGCTATTTTTTTAAATTACCATTTCTTAATATCAAATAAGACTTAATAATATTTAAAATTCAAACCTTGGTTTATTTATTAATAATAACACTCAAGAATTATTATTTGAGTCTATAATTTATTAACAATTATTTTAGAACCCCTAGTTATTTCAATTTATCAAACTAGACTTAGTTTGTAAAATTCTTCAGCTTCTAGCCTTAAAGCTTAGGACATTATGATCATGGTTAGTCATTGATGTATCTAGTTAAGCTAAGAATTATTTATGTAAGGCAGGTATAGCTTGAATGTGACCCTATGTTTTGTGTTTACCCCAGGCAGGGGTTAGGTCAGCCTTGGAAGACTTTTGTGTAGAGCAAGCAAAGAAGCAGGTAAGCTCCTGCACGGAGTTTTGTGAAGACCAAAAGTTATTGTGGCAAGCAAATGCAATGTATATCGACATTATTTGTAAAGGCAATTAAGGACTATTTTTCCTTTTTTTTTTATTTCAGTCAAGCAAATCATTTGAAACTTGAACAAGCAGTTTTACACAAATCTAAACTTTTTCTAAAACCCAACTTGACTGGACTTTTGGAAACCCTTAATTGCTATTTCCAAATAAAGCAAAGTTTTGATCAATTTTCTCCCAAGGGGGAACAATCAACGTTGAGTACTCAATAAGGGTAGACCACCAGGACTAGTCTTTGAAGGGTGAGGGTAAGTCTCTCAGTAGGTGGCCACCTCTGAGGGGTGAGTCCTTCCTGAATAAGATGCCAGTCCGGTAGGTCATACCGGTCCGAGCTCGCAAGTTTCAGTCATGTGGACTGTGTGTTCCGGAGTGGACAACCGGTAAGTTTGGGTGTAGAGATAGAGGAGTATCTCACCCGGTAGGCTGTACACCTACCTTTTGTCAGCATTGCACAAAGTGTGGCATTCTAACTGTTATTGGTTATGGGGCCCAACGTGTGGTAACCCATGGCTACCCATTTGAGTAGTTGTATTTATTGTGCACATGTATGATTTGAAAAGTGAAACACCACTCTTTATTTTCAACACTTATATATTGCTTGCCAGCACTTTTCCTTATGAAACTTTTACAATTTGCATACATGAATTATTTTACCTAAACACTTAAAGCACACACGGGCTTACTGAGATTTTTATTTCACCACCTTTTATGCCATATTTTCAGGAAGATCCTGCTGTGGAGATCATTAGCTAGAGTGTTGCCTTGCTTGAAGACTCTTGTTATTTACTTTAAGTATTGTTTGAGAGATTGTTGCAAACAATTTATCTTGAATTTGTGCCAGTATTTATCTTTTGGGTTGTAATAAATTTAATTTTAAAGTCTTTTGTATTATTCTATTTTCATGTAACGTAGTTATAAAGACTCCTTGTCCTTTGGACGGGGCGACATCCCCGGCCCTGATGGGCCTAGGTAGTGGGGTGTTACAGTATATCTCAAACCTTTATATTCTCTTATGTTTTTGTAGTCCTCTTAGATTCCAATTTCATGGCTGAGGAAGTCTTGGCCGAGTAGGAATAGAAAAATACCAAAATCCTTGGATAAGCCCTAATTCCGCGTATAGAATTTTCGCCTCTAGAACCTACCTTGTAATACCCTGCATTTTTATCTTTGACTAGCTACTATTTGTAATAGGATGTGAATTTGTATAATAGCCAGAACAAAAGTTGATTGGTGTAATGAGATGAATATTTTGGTATGATAATATTTGGTCGGGACCTAAATGTAATTATTGGATTTGTTCTACCCGTACCCTAAATCTTTGGAAGGCTACTATTATTAGTAAAATAAGAATATGAAGATACGCTAAGAATAGAAATTGATCAGTACGATGAAACGCACGTTTTGGTGTGAATTGCGCTATCCGGGTCACCGAGGGAATTTTTGTCATTTCGACCGCGCCCGCGGCGTTGACAGCAAATTTGACTGAATAGAGAAGGAATTGAAGAATTTAAGAATTACCAATGAATTCAATAGAATTTTTGGAGTTGAATGGTGAGATAAAATAATTTTTCGTTTCGGACTCAATTTTAGTCATTTCTGAGAAAAATTAGAAATGCCGGTAAAACATGGATGTGTTGCGCTATGTGATTGGTGGATAGGGACAACTATCACATTATGAGAGGTTGTATGAGATTTCATATAATATAAAGCTTATCAAATAACTTTTACAAAATAATTAATAAATAGGTGGACGAATGAAATTGCGACACGTGACGGATAGCCCACAAATTTTGAACAAATGGTCACCAATTTGGACATGTATGGTAGTGAGGAGGCTATTATAATAGCCAGAATATCGGCCAGCATTGAAGAAGGAAAAAACAAGAGAAAACAAGAAAGAAAAGGGTTGAGAAAAATTAAGGAAAAAATTGAAAAAAGAGAGAAAAATATTGTTCTTGAAGAGTTGGAGATTCTTGGAGCAAATTCAAGCTAGAACACCTCAAAGACAAGGTAAAAATCCTATGCTTCAAGAATTAGAGTTGTAGATTTCATTATGGTGATCATTATGATATCAATTTTAACATGAAAATATGATTTTCATGTCTTGATTTTGGATTAAAGCTAGGGTTTGTAAACTTTTGTGTATGAACTTTATATATTTGTAAATGTGTCGGCTGCCTAAGGGTCTTTGAATGATGTTTTATGTAAGGAAGAGCTGAATATTTATGGTAGTTTGAAGGATTGCTTTTGGTTGATAAGATGATGACCAAAGTAGAATAAAAATTGAAGTTACTTGGTTGGAACAATGAATTATACTAGCTTTTTTTTTGAAGAAGTGAATTTGTGCTGAATAAGTGTGACTCTTGTGAGCTATTAGAATCTAGAAATCACAAAATTAAAGATGATTTGAAGAATAATTGAATGAATTAATGGTTCTAAGGTGTTAAAGATTAAAAGAGGATAAAAAAAAGCATGAATAGTAAAAGTGGGGTAAAACTATTGGGGAAATTTTTACCCAGTACTGTGCCTTGAGAATTAGAATTCTAGAAAAGGACTTACACAAAATTAAGTTTAAGACTCTTATGGTTGTTTTCGTATATCATAGAGCTAAAATGGAGTTGTGGACTGAAAGTTATGTCTGAAACAAAATCATGTGTCAAAGCAGCAAAATTTTTGAATTTTACTTCGAACATGGACGAATTTAAGGATGATTAACTATGTGATTTTGGATGAAATAATTGGGGAAATATGAAGTGAATCCCTCGTTTATGTAGAGAGAAAGGATGTGAAAAAAGAAAAATAAAAGAATCAAACAAACGAAGAAAAAATGATGTGAACGAAAGTTGGACGTTTTCCTTAATCGTCGGCTAAACATCAGTTGGAGTCAACTACCCATCGGTACGTCGTCTATTTTTCAGCCAAACATGAATTGACCCAAAAATGATGTGTGGTGTAGGTTTATCGGTAAAGGGCCAACGGTTCGTTGAAAATGGTCAAAATGGTGGTCGAACGGCCGTGAACGGAAAAGTTTAGCCAGGACATGAGGTGAGTCTCTAAAACCTTTTTTGAAAGCTAGTGTGCTTTGTTTTTTCATAAAATGCTATATTTTATACCGTTTTGGAAATCTCTGAATATGTTTAAGATTTATCTGAGCAAGAACTATTTTTCTGCCATTCTGGGCTTGAATGAACTTCATAATTAGCTTAGAAACTTTAACGGATGTTTAAAGTATGAATTTGTGAATTTAGTCGCTATTGGATTAAATACTTGAGGTTTTCAAAAAATGGTAATTTTGGAATTGGGTATCCATAAATTGACTAGAATGCCCTCATTAGAACATTTTATGGAAATGTGTTTGGAAACTTCAATTTTAATCCTCTTTTGGGATTTGAATTCTGGATTCCTTGAAATGGGTTCCTTTTGGAATCAGGTATTTGGAAAACGATCCAAATGTCCTTATTGGAATGATTTATGAAAACCTTTGGAATCGGGTATTTGACAAATGACCGAAATATTTTTATTAGAACTTTTGTGAATATTTTTTAAATCGGATTAGGGTAAAATGACCCAAATACCCTTGAAAAAGTCTTTTTTAGAATCAGGTATGGGTAAAATGACCTGAATACCCTTAGAAAATGACTTTTGTAATCGAGTACGGAAAAAATGACCCGAATACTCTTGGAAACTTATTTTGATGTGAGAAAAGAACTTCTTACCCTACGGTGTTGGAAAATGATCTCTCGATATGAGATTGACTTTGGAAAATGACATTTTGATCTCGAAAATTATTTTATTGGCCTGATGTACCTATGGAATAAATTGATTAGCTCTATGGAGCCTACGGAAATTATTAACTGACTTGAGAGTCAGTGATATAAAATTTTGAAAAATGATATTTTGCCCTAAAAGTGGTTTTCTTGATATGGAAAATGATTTCCTGATGTGCTTAAGTACGAGCCTTTTTATGGATTTGGAAACACGATAAACAATATGAATCATGAATTTTTAATTTCTTGAACTTGTCAATCCTTGAATCCAATACATGACTAACTTGAATACTTGGTGTATGCACTAATTTGAATACTTGGCGTAGGTACTAACTAGAATACTTGGGTATGCAGTAACTTGAATACTTGGCGTAACCACTAACTTACTTGGCGTAAGCACTAATTTGAATACTTGACGTATGTACTAACTTGAAACTTGATTCTCGATAGTACGCTGCGTTGTACTTACCCTTCCAGCGATGCACGATTGAGTGCTGTAAGCCGCGGTCTAAGTATAATGATACGTGGCGCCGAAGGCAAAGCCTTGTGAGCTTTGCATACAGGCTGACCTTTTGTTGGAGGAATGCCTGTGATTTGGAAATTGGGGTAATGATTTGAAATTGAAATATAGTTTTCCAAATATGACTGAGTTTGGAATAAGCTCTTCTTTAAAGAGTTTTGGAATTATTTCTAGTGAACAAACGAAATGCTTTCCTCATAAAATTTTTATGTATTCTATCTTTTTAATAAAACATTAGCAAACACGGGACTTATTGAGTGATTTTCATTCACATGCGTGTCATCTCTTTTGAAAAATTTAGGATCAGAGGCGCAACGAAAGCGCGGTGGACTCCTGGAGGGTCATGCTGCATCTTGAACTTGTTATACTCATGAGTGTATGTATTAGAAGCTAAATTCTTGTACTGTTCTATGTTGGAAAAAGTTCCCACTGCTTTTTGAGTAAAGTTTGTTATAATGACCCCTTGTCTGAGCAATCAAACGGGGCAACATCCTATAAAGTTATAGGCTACTATGTTATGGAAATATGGGGTATTACATACCTAGCGCTGGGTACCTTCGACCCACCTGGCGCTAGGTACACTCTGTTCTTCCTCTTTTTTTGCTCTGTTTTTGGCCGTCTCTCTTTGGTAGGCAGAATGGACCCTGCGCCAGGTACACTTTCCAGACCTAGCACCAAGTCTGGTTTGGAAAAATCCCTGAAGCTCCCGCAAACTCTACTGCTGGATAGAATGGCCCTGGCGCCTGGTCCACTAGTTGGGCCTGGCACCAGGTACATTCTGGTTCTATGTACTTTCTACTCGATTTTAACTTAAAGCTACACATATTTGCTAAAAACACTTTTTACAAGTAAAATGTCAAATAGGAAGGAATATGCCTAGTTATTACAACAAATATATCTTGAAACAATCTCAAATAACTAGGAAAATAACGATAATTTTAACCCTTATCATATAGGTTACCTCATCTTCGCAGGCCTACCAATAAAGAAGTCTAATTCAGCCACAGAATCTTGGTATGCAACTACAAATGGATTTAAATGGAATAGCTGACATTTTGAGGAAATAATTTGGCTTGATTATCACCGGCGTAGAGAAAGTTGTTTATCGAAAACCTAATCTTGAGTGGATAGGTTCAATGTTGACTTCCCCAAGGGCTTCAAGGTTTCAGACTTCACTACTTTTTCGAGAGATGATAGCAAGACTACTATGGAGCGTATTAGCAGATTCACTATCCAGTATGGTGAGGTAGGTAGGAGTGAATGGCATAAGCTACATTTCTTTCCATTATCATTGACCGATTATGCTTTTACTTAGTATTCTAATTTAGTACTAAATTCTATTCAAAACTGGCCCGAAATAGAAAGGATTTTTCATGAAAGATTCTACCGGCCTCAACCAGACATTTCAGTGGTTGACCTTTTGGATATTAGATAAAAAGTCGGAGAAACTATTACTGATTTTCTAGAAAGGTTTAGGCAGTTGAAAGGAAAATTCCACACACTTTTACCAAAATTAGAGTACACAAGCATCGCTATTGACTGGATACATCCCCAATTAAAAAAGGGTTTAATTTTGCATGATTTTTCTGATTTGTCATGGCTTGCCTCATATGCAGCCAGAGTCGATTAGATCATTAAAGATAAGGAGGCAAGGTGGGGGGTAAATTTTTAAAAAGACCGACTTTGATTTCAGAAGTTGATGATATCAGTGAACCAGTCACTGAAAAAGAAATCCTGGTAGATGAAATTGTAACTGGGAAAGCTTATAGTAGTCCAACCCTGAAACTGGTTAGGGACAAGATGCCTGTTAAGTCAAATGATCAGGAAACATACTCTTTTGAGATAACTGAAGCTAATCAAATCTTTGATTACCTTCTCAAGAACAGACAGACTAGACTTACGAATGGCCAAAGAATTCCAGCTGCTAATGAGTTGAAAGGGAAGCGGTATTATAAGTGGTATAATTCTTTCACTCACTCTACTAATAATTGTTTAGTTTTTAGGAATGCCATTCAAAAAGCTATCCAGGAGGGGTGTTTTAAATTAGCAGATGGCAATGGCATTGAAATGCTGGTAGATACCAATCCTTTCCTAACTGCTGATCTTAACATAGTAGAAGTGGGTTCGGGTGACTCTACACCAGTTGTAGGGAAAGCAGTCAAGCCCCAATATGCTAAAAATGGAGATCCAAATTGGCATAAGACCTCTTTGATAGAATGTCATGATGGGGATGAATTATCAGCCATTTTATGAAAGCTTAGTGCAGTTGAGGAAAAGTAAGACAGTTTGACTGGAAAGAGGATGGCTAGACGAATAATGGATCAGAATAGGATAAACATTGCAAGAGTTGGGCCATCCTACCCAAAGAAGATGTGGGTTTAGAAAGGAGGACAACCAGGCCGATTAGACTCACATTCGAAGCTATTTGTTAATCGACTAGCAAATTACCCACGATGAAAGATAGATCTACGGACAAAACTCTAGAATAATAAGGGGGTAGGCTAGCCAGGTCCCAACAGATAAACCATATTTGATCGGCTGAAGTTCCCACATAAAGTTAGATCGAAGACAGTTAAGAAAGTGGTGTTTAAGGTACATGAAGGGATTTTAACCTTGTGCTTTTCCACCTTAATTGTGCAGGATGAGAATTTTAGAAACTCAGTACCTGTTACACTTACTGTCACCCAGAAAAGGAGACTTCAGAGAAAAATGGCCTACCAAAGGTATAAGCAAAAGGCCATGTAAAGTGATCAGATGTCTAGACTAGAAGGATTGGAATCCGAAGGTTCCATAAATAATGTTGATTTTTTACCATCATAGTTTTGTGGGATTGAGGGTAGACAAATATTGGCAGGGGATGTCTTTATCATGGACCGAGCAGTAGTTGAATGGAATAATCTACTAGATCAGTTAGACAGCCCAAACGAGTCTTGCATGTTCTTTGCTGAACCAACAAAGGAGATGGTCAATCATTTAAAACCTTTTATATGTCAAGACCTATGTAAATGGAAGTCCCCTTTCCAGAGTGTTTGTAGATAGGGGAACTATTCTTAACATTATACCCATTTCAACACTTAAGAAGCTGGGAAAGTCTATGATAGATCTGGTGGTAACGAATATGCAAATGACTAGCTTTACTGGCAATGTTACTCCAACATTGTGAGTCTTGATTTCGAATGTAATACTGGGGACAAGGACCAGCTCAACAGCTTTTTTTTATCATCAAGGGCAAGCCTTCATACTCAATCCTATTGGGCCGGGACTGGATACATACTAACAAATGTGTCTCTTCTACTTTGTATCAACTTTTATTATTTTGGAATGATCGGCAAGTAGAGATGGTAAAGGCTGATCAAAATCCTTTCCAAGCAGATGTCAAGATGGTGGAAGCTATACATTACTCCCCAGTTTTCGAGCCAATCAAGATAGAAGCTATTCAATCTAGCCCAAGGTCCACAATATGCCACTTAACTAAGATGGGTTTCCAATTACGAGGCATGACTGGTCAGATTGCTGTTCAAGATGTTTTTGAAAGGATCACCATCTGTATAGCTAGACATAAGGAGGGTGGACATCTATCCTTGATGCAACCTTGGTTGGAAGAAAGTTCAAGGGAGGCATTGACAAGAAAAAAGCTTAGTTTCATTCCCCAGGATCTACTTATCGAGGTAAACTTGGGTGAGCTAGATGAATGCTGATTAATAAGAATAAGCGCATTGCTTGGTGAGGAGTAAAGAGCCCAGTTGGTTGCCGTTATCCAGAACTATAAAGATTGTTTTACTTGGGATTATTATGAAATGCCTGGCCTAGACATGAAGATCATCAAGCATCGGCTGCCTATTAAAGAAGGTTTCAAACTACATAAACAAGCGGCCAGACATTTAAAAATACAAAAAGGATTTCTCAGTTTCGTGGATAGTTATTCAGGCTACAATCAGATTTTTATCGCTGAGGATGATATCCATAAAACAGCTTTCTGGTTCCCAGGATCAATTGGGTTGTTTGAGTAGGTGATCATGCCTTTTGACCTCAAAAATACTGGTGTAACTTTCCAGTGGGCAATGAATTTTATATTCCATGACCAGATTGGTGGTTGCATGGAATTTTACATTAATGATTTGGAGGTCAAGTCAGCCAGCTTTACTCAACATTTAAAGTATTTGGAGCAGGCATTTGTTAGGATGCAGAAACACAACCTAAAGACGAACCCAACCAAATATGCTTTTGGAGTCTCAACTGGATAGTTTTTAGGTTTCTTGGTTCATCACAAAGGAATCGAGATAGATTCCAACAAAGCAAAGGCAATCATGGAAGCTGGGCCTCCTAGGAATAAAAAGGATTTACAAAGCTTTATTGGGAAAATTAACTTCCTCAGGCGCTTCGTGGCAAATTCGGTTGGAAAATGCGAGCTTTTTCATCTTAACTGAGATTGAAGCTAGCGGATTAAGTCATTTGGGAAAGGATCAATAAGATGCATTTGATCAAATCAAATAATATTTGATTAGCCTGCCTGTCTTAACTCCCACACGAGTTGATAAGCCACTCATGGTGTATATCTCTGCGGCAAAACAATCAATTAGATGTCTGTTGGCACAGGACGATCATAATAAATCTGAGCGAGCTATATACTAACTTTGCCGATTCATTAACAATGTAGAAACCATGTATTCACCACTTGAAAAATTATGTCTTTCTTTATATTATGCTTACACCAAATTAGAATATTATCTGCTATCAAAAGAGGTGCATGTAATGTGTAAAATAGAGATAGTCTGTTACCTACTCAATTAGCCTGTACTACAAGGTAGGTTAATGAAATGGGCAATTAAATTAAATTCCTGGGCCCTCAAATATGTTCTGCTTTAGGCAGTTAAAAGTCAAGCAATAGCTGATTTTTTAGCTGAACATCCATGTATACACGAAGAAGATCTAATCGCAATTGCACAACAATATCTTAATGTTCAGCTATGGGTCTTGATATTTGATGGATCAAAGACTGGCTAGGAGGCAGGAGTAAGCATGACCATTTCTTCCTCGGCCGGTCGCAAAGGAAAGTGTTCAGTCAAACTTGATGAGGCCAGCACTAACAACCGAGTAGAAAACGAAGCTCTTATCATTAGCTTAGAGGTACTGATTGCAAAGAGTGCCTAGGTAGTACAAATCCTAAGTAACTCGTAGTTGGTAATTAGATAGCTAATAGGGGAATACAAGTGTCTACACCCTAAGTTGATTTTATTGCAATTGAAAGCGCTCAGATTGCTCAGTTAGTTTTCAGACGTATTGATTATGCATATACCAAGCGAATATAATAATGAGGCTAATGATCTGGCATAGTTCACTTCTTGAAAGAATTTTTTGCCAAGGTTAGAAGAGAATATGTGTGCAATGTTGACGAACTAGGCCTCAGAAGATTGGCGGACATGTCTTATTACCTACCTAATGAACCCATCTACCAAGACCAGTAGACAAGTCAGGAATATGGCACCCAATTACCTATTAATGGATGATGACTTGTACAAAAGAAGTCATGATGGCCTGATGCTTAAGTGTTTGAGTAAAGAGGAATCTATGTGTGCAATGGTAGAAGTGTATGAAGGTTTATGCAGGGCCCATCAGGTTAGATCCAAGCTTAGATGGATAGTATATCGGTACAATTTTTATTGGCCAACCATTACATCCGATTACTTTAAGTATGCTAAATGATGCACAACTTGCCAAAAGTATGGAATTTTGCAAAGGGTCCTAGCAGTACAACTTCATCTAGCCATTAAGACATGGCCTTTCCATGGCTGGGCAATGGATATCATTAGTAAGATTTACCCACAATCTTTGAAGGGGCATGCTTTTATCCTAGCTGCAACTGATTACTTTACTAAGTATGTTGAAGCCCAGCAAATTGTCAAGGTTGGTCAAGATGCTGTTATCAAATTCATCGAGTATTAAATTATTGACCGGTTTGGAATTCTAGAATCCATTACCATTGATTAAGGCACAATGTTTACCGGCAATAAGGTAATTTCTTTTGCCCAATAGTTTGGTATTAAGATTTTCCATTCCAAGCTTTATTATACCCAGGCCAATGGCCAAGCAGAGGCTACTAATAGGATCCTAATTAATATGATTAAAAAGAATGTAGAAGAACAGCTTAGAAGATGGCACGCAACATTAAACCAAGTTCTGTTGGCATATAGAAATTCAAAAAGGATGGCGACTGGCTTTACAACTTTCAGATTAACTTATGGTCAGGATACTATTTTGCCACTTGAAATTTCTATCTAATCAGCTAGTGCGGTCTGATAACATGGTTTAGAGCCAGACGAATACAAGTAAGCTCTGACCATGGAGTTGGACGGATTAGATGATATCCGGATATTGGCTTTGGAGCATTTGAGGGTCAGTAAGGGAAAAACGGCCAGATTCTACAATCAAAAGGTACAGAAGAAAGCCTTTAAGTTGGGTGACCTCCTTTGGAAAACCATTTTGCCAGCTAATCCAAAAGACCCTAAGTTTGCCAAGTGGTCACTAATATGGAAGGGTCCTTATTTGATTAGCTAAGTTATCCTAGGAGGGGCGTACATATTAATAAAGCCAGAATGCAAAAGTTGGAGAAAAGCATTAACGGTAAGTTCTTGAAGCCTTATTTCCATTCCATTTGGGAAGGGAGCCAAAATTAGAGAAAAATCAGAAAAAAAAATGTTCTGACTACAGGCCAACCATTCTTATGACTAATTTTTGTTATTAATAAAAAGTGTCTAGAGACTATAGCTCTAGGTTAGTCGGACTTATAGCTAAATGCTTAAAAATCACTCAGTAGGGGGAGTTTACCTAAGGTAGATAGTTTGCAGGAGAGTAAGGCTAAGTATTTTGGCATGACTAGGAATCTGGTTAAGCTCACTTGATATCATCTCTCCAGCTGGACTCTTGGCTCCGCTAGCTTACCTTGACACGCTGGCCTGATCGGATAGTTTGACAACTAGAGTAGCAAGATCCTTTTTGGAGAAAGTTGGGCCGACATCATCTACTGCAATCCGCTCACTTGCATAAGAAGAAGGGTTGTTAAAGAATAGTGGAGGAAACAAGAGGGCGAGTTTATCCGATGATTACCTTTAGGTTGGCTTTCTTCTTCAACCGTTGGCTTACCCACTTCAATTGGATGAGTTGGGTCAGGCGCGACCATGTTTTGCAGTAAGAGGATTAAGGGATTGCAAGTACTTTCCCAGCAAACTTTCATCTTTTGCAGTATGTTCAGAGAATTGGTCTTTTCTTTCTTAAGAAATGATTCTCGACTTTCTATGTTCCCCAGCTGATCTCTTACTTTCATTGTATTGTGGTATAGCTGAGAAATGGTCCTTTGAAGAGATTTCTACTTTGCAGTTTCAACTCGAATAGATGATTTAGCTTGAGCTAACTCTGATTTCAATCTAGCTATTTCTATTGCAAGACTCTTTGTCTTCTCTCTGCTTTCTTATAGGATTTTTTTCAGTAATAGACAAGTCAGTAGAAGCTTGTTCGTATTGACTGGACAATGATTCAATTTTAGAAGTAAGTTTGCTGGCTTTGCATAATTGGTTTTTTACCTCATTAAAATTTTTTTGATGGTAGCTGATGTCAAAGCTCAATGAAGAAACGATAAAATCAAGTAGTATACACTGTGTCTAGATATTAGTAAGAATATCCAGGCATCACGAAGAGTGTCTAGAGTGCGGTTTAAGTTGATTTGAGTTTCTTTGTCGGTAGGAAAATGTTGGCTGATCACTGTTAGCAAGAAGTTCACATGTTCTTGAGTAAAAGATTGGTCCTCTTTCCTAGCAGGAGCCCTGAAGAAGGCATCCAGTTCTCTCTTTGGCACATTCAATGGGGAGTCCTCTTTATCTTCTTCCTCAGTTGGCTGGCTCGAAGGTTGTTTGGTAGAGGATTGGCTAGTTTTTTTTTTCTTGGCCTATACAAGTGGACCTATATCAGGAGGAATTATAGAAGGTGACTTTGTCAGGGAAGAAATTAGCTACCTAAGAAGTAAGGGATTTTTGAGTTTGCTTCCTCTTCTATTTACCTTGAGGAGTTTTTGTTTCAACATCAACAGGGTCTTCGACATTACCACCTACCAAAGTAAAGCATATATTAGAATTTAGACAAGGTGATTGGTCAATCATGTTGTAGGAAATACAACTTTTCAAATCCGCAACTTTTAGCATGTGTTATCTTCTGGAGCGACGGACAGAGGCATAAGCTAGAGTAGATGTTTCAATTTGGCCAACCAGACGACAACTGGAGAATCAAATAACATAGCACCTAAGAAGGTCCACCATGTATCAAAATCAGAAATAGTTACTGTGCAAGATAGGAATTCTTGAAAGGTAAATCGGGATAATTTTTATTCAAGCTTGGCTTGATGGTTGGCCAGGTGTTCACTTGACCATTCAGTACGATAGTGGAAGTGCACGAGAAAATCAGAAGGTGTTGGAATGCCTTGCACCAAACCAAACGGCTGACCTACAAAATGAGAGTTATAGGGCTTAGAGCTTATTTCACTGTGAGCTCTTCCTGGCCAAATCCCCAAAAGTAGGTCTTGAGGAGTTAACAAGAAAAACCAACTTCCTTGCAGCATATCCTTTTGCAGGTCTAACCATTCTAGGCCAGTAATATCAACACCATAAAGAAAAAGGATAAAGGGGGTCTCTCTCGAATGGAATAAAAGTCAATCAGAATGTCAGCTAAAGGAGAATCAACAGTTGGCATTTGGCAGAGGTGATAACCAGTTACACGATGGTTGGTCTCCACTGAGTCTAGTAGGGAAAGTCCAAAGCTAGGCAGATATTAATACAACCACATTTGCAATACCTAAAGAGGTCAGATCACAGACTTAATTTTCCTTCATTCCATTATAGCCTTTGAAAGCTAAAACAAACCCCTATAGATACTAGCCAAGAAAAGGGAGGCTAAACCACCCGAGTGGTTGGTTATTATAAGATGAGCAAAATGCATGTTTTTAGCTACTGCACTCACAATGCTAGTGATGCATGTTTTTAGTGTAAAAAATATTATCAACAAAATTCACAATCAATCAAGTTTTAATTAAAATGCTAATTGCTAAAACTACACATACGGGCAAGTATACCCATTATATAGTATATGAAATAGCAAATATCGAATCTTCGAGAATTTAGGCTTCCACTTTAATTTATTCAAATCTTTATTGTTTAGCGAATAGAATAAATAAATAGAAGTAAATAATCTACTAACCTAATAGACTAGAGAAGATTAAGTCACACAAGAAAAGTCACAAGGATAATCAAACAATGAGAACAAGGAGAAAATACATGTAAATAGATAGAAATCCTTAAAGATATAACAATGATTGACTAGCAATTATCATAATTAATTATCATCTTAGCACTATGAAGGAACAAAATATAAATCCACTTCTTTCCCAATCTATAGAATCACTATCTTCTAGTCAATTTAGCAGATTTCCCAATCAAACCAAAATAATCAAAAGATGTATGAAAGTTATTCTTCAACTAATATTCCTATACTCTACGCAAGATCAAAGCATTAAATTAGCCAATGACAATATGCATTAGGCGAAATCAACTAATGTTTAATTACTTTAGTTCTTTGTTCTTAAATTCATTTTTCAAGTCCATGAAGAGATAACAAATATGAACTTAATGACATTAAATCAACTCCTTACATCATTTCCCAAGTCAATTAGAAGCAAATCCAAATTCATTAATTCACTAAAAATAACAAGTAATCAAATACCAAGAATAATAATTGATTGATTAAAGAACTAAATTAACCCAAAGTTATGAATCTAAAAACATCCTCTAAATATAATTAAAATAATTAAAACTCAAAGTTCCCATAAATTAAAAAGAAGAGAAAAAGAAATCATTCATAGACAAGTAAACATTCTTCTTCTTCCTTGAAACCTTCTTGAGTAATCTTCTTTTCAACTCCAAGAATTCTCCTTGATCCTCCTAAATCTTGGTGTTTCTCTAGGAGTTATATAAAATATTATAATGAAAACTCAAGAACTAGAACTCTCATTTGTACAATGTTATTTTCTTGTATTTATAGGAGTTTAGGTTGCCAAAAAGTACTTACAAGAGTCCTTTCCCATGGTTGAAAGAGTTCCCAAAAGAATCCAAATGAAATTACCAAAGTCTGATTGCAAAAGAAAATTCACAGCCTTAAATAGGCACACGGCCGATGCCTGTTGCACCTTTGTGCTAGCCCTATTTTGCCAGTGAAGGGTTGCCATTGGTTGAGTTTTGTATGACTGGCATCGGCCGTGCTCTGTCACGCAGACGATCTTTGCCTTTTTTCTTCTCCACTTCTGCATAAAAATATAAAACACCTTTCAAAAGGTAAAATATCAAAAAGGAAGGAATATAACTAGTTATTTCATCAAATGTATCACAAATAAGCCATAAATAACTAGAAAAATATAGGTTAATTTAGCCCCTATCAGCTAGTACTAAGACATACTGACATACCGAGAGAAGGAAGAAAGCAATATGCTCTGTATTAGTGACAGGGCCAGATGACTCACGTTTAGCTTAGATAAACCTGGGTTAGGAAGAAACAACCCTAGAATGCTTAACGATATAGGGAAGGTTCTTTTCATTAGGAAAAGAGGCAAAGTTGGACCATTCATAAGAAGACCTAGGATGACAACCATGTCTAGCAAGGTGGGGGTAATCATCCCAAAAAGAAACATAAAGATATTGACTGCTGGGTTCCAAAAGGTACTTACTGCTGACAACAAGACTCAATCGATTGGGAAGCGGCAAGTGGTTAGATGAATGACATCATAAATCCCCCATTCTCTCCATTTATCCCTGTAGGGTTCAGAAAACTGATCCAGCTAGGATTCATATTCTTTGAGTTGGCTTGGCTAACATCTTTATTTGCTTGGAAATTTAGTGAAATCCCACTGTTCACCTTTGATGGGAAGATCAAACCTTACGGGTTTAATGTGGCCGATCAAGTTAGCTTCACCAGCCAAATTTGTTATGATAGGACCTAAGATGAAAGCCTTTGCGAGGTGGGGATAAGGAGTCAATAACCAGTGATCCATAGTGGTTAGGAAAAAAGGGGAACAAAAAGCCTAAAAGAAAAAGTTGGATACATTGTTTAGGGTTTTACTGTTTGAAATCCTAAAATTTGCTAATTTAAAGAAGGCTGGTAGAGTTATAGGACAATAAAGTATCGCCGGTCAGACAGGGAGATTTTAAAATTTGAAAATATTCATCCAACCCAGGTGTTGGAAATTGTAAAAGATAATGATGAGGTGGTGCACACCGTCAAGCTGATACAATCTCAGAAGGTGGAGAGTTTATTTGCCACATTCTCTTCAATTAGATAGCAGGGTAAATAAGAGGACAAGTGTTAACACCTGAAAGATATAGCCAGACTGATAGGAACAAAATTCATCTATATTTTTCTAGTTATTTGAGGGTTTTTTGTGGTAAATTTGTTGTAATAACTAGGTATATTCCTTTATATTTGATATTTTATTCTTGAAAAAGTGTTTTGGAATTTTATTATAGAAAATGACGAACAAACAACAAAACCGTCGGTGGCAGAGCATGGTCGGTGCTGACCGTGACCCACGGAATTAGCGCCGGCCCCATTCTGGAAAGAGGGGAATTTTGGTTAAAAAAACAGAGCAGAATGGGCCGACTAGAGCATGGCCGGCGTTGGTCGTAACCCACAGAGCTAGTGCCGGCTCCATTTTGGCTAATATCGGCGAGCTTTTCCAATTATGCGTGAATTTGATAATTTCTGAAGAATTTTGGTATTTTTCAATCTCCACTTGGCCTAGAACTCTTAGGGGATGAATTTTAGCATCTTGGAAGCTATATAAACAAGAAAAACACAAGAAAAAGTATGAATTCAAGGATCAAATTAGCAAATCACTCATTGAAGGAGGAATTCATCAAATCAAGAAGCATTGTTAAAGAGAGTCTTCAAGGGAGAAGAAAGAGGTTTGTCTATAAGTTCTTGCTTTTACCTTTGTTTTCTTTTTCTAGAATAATGCTGTAATCAATGTTTTTACTGTAATTTTACAATATTTTGGGATTCATAATTTTTGTATTAATTTATCTATTTGATCAATTTTCTATCATTCTTGGTGTTTGATAACTTGTGATCATAGAATAATTGATGAAGTTAGATTTGCTTCTAATTGGAAAACAATGTTAGGAGTTAATTTAATTTTATTAATTTCATATTTCTTATTTCTTAATGGACTTAGAAAATGAAGTTAAGACCAAAGAACCTAAGTAATCAAAGATTAGTTAATTTCGCTTAGAGTATAGGGTTGTTGACTAATTTCATGTTTATGAGGAATTGAGTTTAAATACATCTTTTTGGTTTGGTTTGATTGGAAAATCTACTAATTTAATAAAGAGATTGTGATTCCATGGATTGGAAAAGAAGTAGAGTCGATATAAGTAGATTCATGACTTTGAAAGTGATTAAATTTTACTTTATATTCCTTCATGATGCCAAGATGATGATTAATTGAGATAGTTTTTAAATGGTTCATTGTCATGTTTTCTAGGATAGTTGTCTAAATTGCAGCATATTTCTACATCCTTCAATTATACATATATATTTTTTTATTTTTCTTCATTATCTTATCACTTTATTTGGTTGGTTAAATAATGAATGAAAAGTGATCAGTGTGTCTTTATTTTTAGAAACCAGATTTTCAGCCACTGGTACCTTACCCCACTCACACAGACAAAGCATGAAAAGTTGCACAATTCGAAAAGTTTCTAAGAGTGTTTAACCAACTGTATATAAACATCCCACTCAGTGAGGCGATGATACACATGTCCTAATATGCAAAGTTCCTCAAAAGCATGCTTGTTAACAAAAAGAGGTTGGAGGAATTATTCACTGTAGTTTTAAATGAATAATGCTCAGCTATCTTGTAGGAACAATGGACTTTGTCATGAAAAGAAAGTGATCGAAGGAGTTTTTCTCATCCTTGTCGTGTTGGTACTCTTATATTTTGTAATGCATTAGTAGACTTAGGTTCTGGCATTAACTTTTTGCCATATACAAAAAGCTAGGCCTAGGTGAGCCCAAACCCACTAGAATGAGTATTCAACTTGCGGATAGATCCATTAAATATCCTAGGGGAATAGTAGAAGATGTATTGGTTAAAGTAGATTGATTTATATTTCTAGTGGATTTTGTTATTCACGATATTGATGAAGATTCTAAAGTTTCTTTGATCCTATGTCAACTTTTTCTAGTAATGGCCAAAGCATTGATTAATGTTCATGGGAGAAAATTGACACTAAGGGTTGGGGATGAAGAAGTCATTATCAAAATCCATAAGAACCTACAACATCCTATTTCTTTTGATGATTCTTGTTTAAGAATTGATATTCTTGATGAACCTATCTTTAATTTTGTACAGGAATCATTTATCAAAGGCTCTATAGACTTGATGGAACAATCCATTGCAAATTTCGACGATTCAAATAAGGGTCATGAGTTGGGAGAATTTGAGGAAATTGAAAAAATTAGTTTGGGAAGGATGAAGTCATCTATTAAGGAACCCCTGGAATTGGATCTCAAAGACCTCCCTGAGCACTTAGAATATGAATTTTTGGCTAACGGAGAAAAATTGCTAGTCATCATAGCAAAAGACCTTACTTGTAATCAAAAGACTAAATTGGTAAGTATATTGGAAAAATACAAGGGAGTTATTGCATGGAAAATCAAGGACATTAAGGGAATTAGCCCTTCCCTTTGTAGTTACAAAATTTTGTTGGATGAAGGAGCTAAACCCATAGTGCAACCCTAACATAGGTTGAACCCAATTATAAGTGAGGTGGTAAAAGGTGAGGTGATTAAACTCTTAGATCCCGGCATCATTTACCCTACTTTTGATAGTATTTGAGTAAGTCTAACACAAGTGGTACCAAAGAAGGGAAGAATGATTGTGAGCTCAAATGAAAAAAATGAGTTGATCCCAATGAGATTGGTAACCAGTTGGAGGTTATGCATTGATTATAGGAAATTGAATGAGCCAACTAGGAAGGACCATTTCCTTCTCATTTTCATTGACCAAATGTCAGAAAGGTTAGCCAGACATGAGTTTTATTATTTTTTGGATGGTTTTTTAGGTTACTTTCAAATTCCCATAGCACTAGAGGATTAAGAGAAGACCACCTGTACATGTCCTTTTGGTACTTTTGCATATCGATGTATGCCTTTTGGTCTTTGCAATGGTCCCGAAACTTTCCAAAGATGTATAATGGCTATTTTTGAAAGGCTTGTGGGAGATATCATGGAGGTATTTATGGATGATTTTTCTATTTTTGGTGATTCATTTAACTTGTGTTTAGCTAATTTAGAAAAGGTACTTCAAAGGTGTGAAGAGACCAACGTCATGCTTAATTGGGAAAAATGCCACTTCATGGTGCAAGAAGGTATAGTATTAGGACACAAGATTTCAAGAAAAGGTATTAAGGTTGATAGAGCAAAGATTGAGGTAATTGAGAAACAGCCCCCGCCTATAACACTCCACATTTTTACTTCTGACTGGCTACTACTTGTAATAGAATGAGAATTTGTATCGATGTCCAGGACAAAAGTTGATTGGTGTAATGAGATGAATATTTTGGTGGAATAATATTTTGTCGAGATCCAAATTATTGAATTTGTTTTACCCATACCCTAAATTTTTAGAAAGCTATTATTAATAACAAAATAAGAATTTAAAGGTACTCTGAAAAGAGAAGTTGATCAGTGCAATTGTAACACCCTACTACTACGTACCCATAAAGGGCAGGGATGTCGCCCCATCCCGAGGAAAAGGGTTTTTAAAACAAGGTACATAATATAAAGTCAAACTAAAGATGTCAAAGCTTAGATAAATAAAGGGGAGCTCTTATTACATCAGAATCAAACTTGAGTAAGACTAAACATATGCAAACATCGGTTCTAAAAACATAAATGAACATCTGTCTCTCAAACCTAAATAAAGTAGCAAAAGCTCCAACTACTAGACATCCCGCTTGCTTAGCAGTATCAGTCCCCTGAAAACATGATATAAAAATAGTGTGAGATTAACATCTTAGTAAGTCCTGTGTGTGCACATGGTACTTTGAACAGTTCGTGTATGCATAGTTGAAAATATTTGCAGAAATATTTGGCAAGTCATAAATAATTTCTCTTTGCAAGGAGTGGAGTTTTCTCATTGTCACCCTTGGTATAAATTAAACCATCCACTCGAATAAACAGTCATGGCGCCACACTTTGGGCCCCATGATAAGAAAATGGTCAAGGCACTACACTTTATGCACCTTGAGAGGATCAGATTACCATACTTTGGGCATTCTGATCAAGGGTGGGTGTACGGCCTACCGGGTGAGATACTCGTCCATCTTTACACCCAACAAAACTATCCGGGTGTCCATGTTGGGAAATAATGCCTTACTAGGTATAAATGCTATCTCGGACCGGCCTGACCCATCAATATTGTCGCCTTTTCAAGCAGAGCTTATCTTCTGGAAGTGGCCTCTTGTCAAAAGACTCACCCAAGCCCTCCAAGACTAGTATTGTTAGCCTACCCTTATTGAGTACTCAATGAACATATTCGTCAATTCCTGATTCACGGTGTTTCTATACCTTGGCTTTGTAAAACGTGATTTTCTTAAAAAAAAAAAAGAGTTTTCTAAAATGTTTAAGAGAAAGACAGTTCTTGATAAAGGCATTAGTTGATAAAACCATTTAGAGAATAAACATCCACGTTTACAACCTAAGTAATCATAGTTCAAGAATAGCTTCACAAAGCTTTACAACATTTGACTTGCCACCACAAGCATTTAACAAAAGGAGTTTATGCAAGGACTTACGTGGTATGCCTCAGATAAACAAGATAAAAATCAACTGCTTGCTTCCTTCAAATAACCTCCTGATCTAGAATCACATAATATCATGATCAGGATCTCAATCATCCCAAGCATGTACATAAACTCACTTATTCCCATAAACAAATCATGATCCATAATCTAACTTCAAATAAATCACCCATTCCTTGAAATAAATATACCATGAACATATACCCATCAAAGACATATGCCATAAACCAAAAAGGTCTCGACTTAACCCTCAAGATTCACATCCATTATTATCACAACAAAACATAGCATCGCTATCCATTGAACATGCTTAACACATTACTCATCTCAAAATATACATCTATCCCCACTAAACGCATTCATTATTCCATTATACTCCCACAGGCATCATCAATCACATTAAACCTTATTTACGTCACCAAGGATAAGAATTCTTTTACCTTACAACAACCGGATTCACAAGATTACGATGCCCCTATGATGATCATCACGAGTTCACTTGAGAAGAAGGGAAAGCTATCTTCTTTAATTCCTCTTAGGGAGCGTTTTGATTTTTACCTCGATTGCTCTTGTGGTTTTTCGAAAATTGTAGAGGAGAGTTTGCTGGAAATTTTTGTGTAGCAAGGATGGAATAGACGGCTGCTTTGGCTTAGGGTTAGGAGAGCTTGATTTAGGGTTTAGAAGTTGATGCTATAAAGGACTCCTAATGGTTCTAAACCTCTTTAGGCAGCAATGGCGGAAAACAGGCAGTTTGCTATACCCTTTTGCGGGCCGAAATTGGGAGTGGTTGAGGGGAGAAAAGCAGTCTGGAATTGCACTCTCAAGCTGGCCGAAAAAAGTGCACAAGGAGAGGTTGTGCGTGTTTAGTTTTTTGACCAAGACAAGAAGGAGTTTGTGCGGGCTTTGACAACTAAAATTTTGTGCAAGGTGGGTGTGTTTGTGCTGTGCAAAAAATATAAGAAAAAGAGAGAGAAATTCTGGACTGGTTTTGGCTGCTGTTTTGACGCAAATCAAAGAGGGAAAGTTGAGAGTTTTAGGAGTTGTAATTTGGCTAAATTAGTAAAGAGATTTGGTATGCTTTGGAGTGTAGATTTTCGTGCAGTATTTGTGTGTGCAATGCTGGCCGAAATTCTGGAAATAGAGGGAACAAAAATCTGGTTTGTTTAGCTAAAATAAATCTGAATTGGTGAGAGGTGTTTTAGATGATTTGAGCTAGGTTTAGAAGAGTTTGGATATACTTAGGAGTGCAGCATTTCGTGTGGCATATGCATGCCCAAGGCTGATAAAAAATCTGCAAGAAAAGAGGAACAAAACCTGATTTATTTGGAAATAGAATAAAATCTGATTTGCTAGAGGATTTAGGATAAGCTTCCTTAGCTTGGAAGAATTTGATTTGAGCTAGGATTGCTCCTAAAGGTGGTGGCAACAAGGCTGGAAAATTTCCCGATTTTTTGCTAGGGTTTTTTCTCAAAATCAACAAATTATTTTACTAGGGAAAAGGAAAGAAAGAGAAAAATAGATTTAATTCAAACTAATTAAATTCCTATCAAGACTTTAAACATAAAATCTGATTGATTAAATAAAAGCTGGAATTTATTTGCTCTTAGCTAAGACTTTCAAAAATTAAAGGAATAAAAGCTAGAATAAAATTAGTCTATATCTTTATCAAAAATCTTTGAGTTTGGAAGATAAATATGGAGATTTATCTCTTAAGAAAATGGTGGCTGAAATTCAAAAGAGTAGCTAGGGTTTTAGCTAAAATATTTCTCTAAGAATAATTAAATAAATAAAGGGTTAAACCAGAAATTTTCCTTGAGAATTAAAATAAGTTCTTTACCCAATATATTATCCATCTCTAATATTTACCAAGGAGAGTCTTATACCACTTAAAACTCACCAAAGTGGTGGCTAACTAGGGTTTTCGGCCAAAAGCATGAAGAACCCCTAGAAGAAGAATTCAAAAAAAAAAAAAAAAATATGCTAAGATTCGCAAGAGGTAAGATTCGAACTCAAATCACCAAGGGATAATCACCAGACCTAACCATTAATCCAAATAAACTCCGATGTTAATATAACTCTAAGAAATTCCTTTCACGCTAATTCTCATCCCTCTTTCTCCTCTACTAAATTTCACTTAAAACGACTCTCAAGTAATGCAAGCAACACAACTATTTCTCATTAAATAAATTAATGCAAGAACAACCTTGCAAATCACATGCACCCATAAAAAAAAAAAAAAAAATATTTTAAAATAACACATGAAATGCAAAAGGCTCTGCAATGCATGACTTTTTCCCCCATAGGTCAAATGTGGTTTTGGGTGGGTATTACATCCCTCCCCCTTAAGAGAATTTCGTCCCGAAATTCAGATTCCATACCCCTAGAGCATATCTGGATACTTCCGTCTTAACCATTTTTCAGTTTCCCACGTTGCATCTTGCATTCCATGATGATCCCAAAGTATTTTTACCATGGGTATCTGCTTGTTTCAAAGAGTCTTGATACTCTGCTCCAAAATCTTGACTGGTTTCTCCACATAACTCAGATTCAGATGCAATTCCAAAGGTTCCTCATTATGTACATGGCTTGGATCGGGGTTGTACTTCTTTAGCTGAGACACATGGAAAATATCATATATCCCAGTTAATCCATAGGGTATATCTAATCTATAGGCGACTGGCCCAACCTTTTCCATTATCGAAAATGGTCCTAAATACCTAAGACTCAACTTTTCTCCTTTTGGTTGCTTTAGTATTCCTCTGTTAGGAGTCAACTTCAAGAACACGCAATCACCCACTTGGAACTCCAGTTCCCTTCTCCAGTATCTGCGTAACTCTTTTGTCGGCTTTGCACTGCTTTTAGTCTTTCTCTAATGACCTTAACCTTGTCCATTATTTCTTGTATACATACCTCACCAGTCCTCCTAATATGCCCCTTTTTTGTCCATCCCCAATATATCGGTAGTTGACATTTTCATCAATATATCGGGAGCCATCCCAGTCGATGTTTGATGACTGTTGTTATATGCCAATTCTGCATACGGCAAACACTCAATCCACTTGTCTCTAAAGTCTAAAATACACGCTCGGAGCATATCGTCTAATATCCGAATGACTCTTTCGGATTGACCGTCGGTCTGCGGATGTGCAGAGGTACTGAATTTCAACATAGTACCTAAAGACTCTTGAAACTTATTCCAGAATCTTGAAGTGAATCTGGGGTCCCTATCTGATACGATACTTGATGGTACGCCATGCAACCTTACAATTTCCCGGGTATATGTCTGAGCTAACTTTTCCATAGAGTCTCTTACGTTCACCGGTTTAAAATGTGCTGTCTTGGTCAATCTGTCCACTACTACCCAAACCGCATCCTTGTGCAATTTTGTTCATAGGGAGGCCAGTCACAAAATCCATAGTCACCTCTTCCCATTTCCACTCAGGATTCGGTAACGGTTGCAATAGACCCGTAGACTTCTTGTGCTCTACCTTAACTTTCTGGCACGTCAAGCACGTTGATACATACTGAACCACATCCTTCCAATATTTCTTCTTCAAGTCATGATACATCTTTACTTCCCCAGGGTGTATTATATTCTTGCTTCTGTGAGCTTCATCCAATATCCTCTTCTTTAAGTCCTGGGTGTTAGGTACACATATCCGGTCCCGAAAATATAGTATACCTTCCTAGTCGATTCGAAAATCTTTACCTCCCCTCCCAATCTCTTTTTCTTTGAGAACCTGAAACTCCACACTATCCTGCTGGGCTGCTACAATTTCTTGCTCTAGATCGGGCCTATGGTCAAGTTACTTACACAGATCTTCCTTTCTTGAACTTCTGTTTCATGCTCTAGGATTTCCTGCACTGCCAACACTTCCTATATTCTCAAGTGCGCTATCTTCACTTTACGACTCAAAGCATCAGCTACCACATTCGCTTTGCCAGGATGGCAGTTAATAGGACACCTATACTCTTCCAAGAACTCCATCCATCTACGCTATTGAAGATTCAAGTCCTTCTGTGTGAAAATGTACTTCAAACTCTTATGGTCAGTGAAGACTTCATACTGTGCTCTATACAGATAATGTCGCCACTTCTTCAAGGCAAATACTATGGCTGCCAGCTCTAAATCATGAGTCGGATAGTTGACTTCATGCGGTTTTAGCTTCCTAGACGCATAAGCGATGACCTTCGCATCCTGTATTAGCACAGCTCCTAAACCTTCCTTGGATGCATCCGTATAGAGTGCATAGGGCTTGTCGGCCTCGGGTAAGCTCAGCGCTAGCGTGGTAACCAATCTCCTTTTAAGCTCTTAGAAACTCCTCTCGCACTTCTCGCTCCAAACAAAAGTAACATCCTTCTTTAATAGTCGTGTCATCGGTGAAGCCATAGTGGAGAAATTCTTAATGAAACGTCGGTAGTAACCAGCCAATCCAAGAAAACTTCGTATCTCAGTAGTATTCTCCAGTTGCTTCCAATTTGCTACGGCGTCCACCTTGGCAGGGTCCACCTTGATTCCATCCTTGGATATCACACGGCCGAGGAAGGATACCGAGCTTAACCAAAACTCATATTTGCTAAACTTAGCAAAGAGTTTGTATTCCCTCAGCTTTTCCAAAACCAACCTTAAATGCCCTGTGTGATCCTTTGGATTCTTGGAATAGATTAATATATCGTCAATGAAAATGACTACAAACTTGTCCAAATATGGCTGGAAAACTCGATGCATCAAGTCCATGAAAACTACTGGTGCGTTGGTTACACCGAACGGCATTACCACAAATTCATAGTGGCCATACCGCGTGTTGAAAGCAGTCTTGGGAATGTCTTCTTCCTTAATCCTCACTTGGTAGTATCCTTACCGCAGGTCCAATTTCAAAAAGCAAGCCGAGGCTTGAAGTTGATCAAATAACTCATCGATCAAGGGTAAAGGGTACTTGTTCTTGATCGTTAAGTTGTTCAATCCCCAGTAATCGATGCATAATCTCAAAGTACCATCTTTCTTCTTAACAAACAACACCGGTGCTCCCCATGGTGACGTACTCGGTCGAATATGGCCTTGCCTCACCAACTCTTCCAGTTGCTCCTTTAATTCCTTCAGTTCTGTCGGTGCCATCCTGTATGGGGTTCTTGACACGGGTTCTGCTCCAGGAATCAGATCCACGATAAACTCAACTTCCCGCTCAGGGGTTAGAGATGTGAGCTCAGCGGGGAAAACGTCTAGAAAGTCTTTTACCATCTCCGTACTCTCCAAGGTACACTGATCCTTGGGTTTGTTCAGAAGATATGCCAGATATCCCGTACATCCTCTCTTAAGCAACTTCCGAGCCTTAGTACCAATAATCAAGAATTTCAGTTCCTTTACCCGCTTACTGTCAAATTCAATCACATCTCACCCGGGTCTCACAAATTGCACCGTCTTGACCTTGCGGTCAACACGAGCTCCATGCTTCGACAACCAATCCATGCCCAAGATCAGGTCATAATCGTCAATGGGTAAAACTATAAGATCCACTTCCAGAATCTCCTTCCCTACCTTAACTTCATAGCTTTCCATTAATTTACCCGCTTCTACTACTTTTCCCGAGGGTGAGCTTATTGTTAAGGTATAGGGCAATTCCTTTCCTTCCCAACCCAAATGCGATGCACATACTTTACTCACATAAAAGTGTGTGGATCCTGGATCTATCAAAACATTAACAAGATGCCCTTGGATAGAAAGGTTACCTTCAATCACTGCTGCATCTGCTCCAATTTCTGCTCGGTTCAGGGCAAAGACCTTAGCCTTCACTTAGGGTTTCTGACCTCCCATTCCAGTTGCTCCAGCAGCAGCATCTCATGTAACTCCAATCAGCTAAGTCGGGGCCGTCTGCCCAATCCTTAGAGGTTTAGGGCAGACATTTCTTAGATGGCCCGGGTCTCCACAGTTGAAGCACCTCCTTACTCCCCCATTAGTCCAGCAATTCCTCTCGGTGTGGCCATGTTTTCCACAAAGTCGGCAATTAAGGTTACTTTGCATCGGTCCTGTCGCAGGCACTCGAGGTTGCTTTCCCCAGTTTCCCCACTGCATAGGGCCAGCAGGTCACTTGTTACTCGGAGGCCTCATTGGTGGATGAGTCGGTTGGAAAGGCCTGCTCACCGGTCGGTACTGATCTTCATTCTCCATCCGGGATGCTGCATCAACGGCGGCAGTGTATAACGTTGGCGGCGATGGAGCCAATGCCTTCCACAGATCTGGCCTCAGCCCCTTCACAAACTGCCGAGTTCGCTTCTATTCCGCGCCGACCAAGCATTTGTAGTACTTGGACAATTGTGTAAATCGGGCTGCATACTAAGCACCTGTCATTCTTTCTTACTTGAGGGTTTGGAACTCATCCTCCCTCTTCTCAGCTACCTACCGAGGAATGTATTTAGCACGAAAAGCTTCGGTAAAGTTATCCCATGTCCATTCCTGCTCTTCTCTCTCCCAATCACTCTGTATTCGTTGCCACCATACTCCCGATGGTCCCCTTAGATGGAAAGCAGCAAACTTCATCATTCTCTCTTTCGTGTATTGTAAAGTAGCAAAGATATCCTCCATCTGTTCGATCCACTGCTCCACCTCTCCCTGAAATGTGGGAGGTTGGAATTTCAGAAAATGCTCCAGGGCCTCATCCTCTCCCCACGGTGATCTCTTGGCCACCTTGTCCACTTTCTCGGTTAAATTCTGAAGGATCGAAGCCATCTTGTCAAAATCCTGTCCCATAGTCACGTCCCGAGGTCTCTCAGAAGCTAGTTCTTGCTCCTGCTGCAAGTGTTCCTCCATGTCGGGTGTGGAACGATGCATCTGCTTAAATTTTGGAGTTGAAGACTCACTTTCCTGAACGGTTCTGCTATGGATGACAGTCCTGCGTCTTGGTGCCATCTTTGATCACATTCACTCAAAGTTAGATAGTTACCAAGGGAAAAGTATGCTCATGTACATGATCAGATAATAATAATGATATCTACTTATTTCAAAAGAAAATTTGATGATATTATTCAAGAAAAGAACAAAGCAATAAATAAAACTTAGGCTTTTCATAAAAATCATACTTTCATAAAGAAGGGGTTATAGCGTGCGATACCCTTTTATTCAGTAAAATAATTAAACCTTACATGCAACATGCTTCTTCGAAAAGAATAAATGAACAAAAGAATGTAAATCCCAAAAGAGAGAGAGTAAATACTGCTAGTCTTCTATACTCTACTCGTCTCTAGAGTTAGCAGAGGCATCTGGATCTTCAGAGGCTGGTTCCACGAGTCACCCCACAGAGCTATCGGGTTTCCCTACATAATCCCTCACAAAACCAATCGAATCAGCACTCTCACTTGGCTGACCTAAATCAACCTCATTGTCCCTCTTAGTTCCCATAGCTATCTCATAAAGCTCATCCAAAGCTAATTTAATTGCACCCTTAGGTGCAGGCCTCCCATCCTTCGAGTCACATAAGTCAAACAATCCATCTCTCCTCAACTTAGCATCTATCCCCAGTCCATATTGAAGTTCGCTTCTCTTAGGACCCTTTTCTAACTTCTCTTTCCCCCTTATCTTCCATCCATAAAGCGGGCTGCCTAAGTTCCCTCGCTGCTAGGGTAACTCCGTCCCTCTGCCTATATCCCTCATCACTGGACTCCTTGAGGTCATAGTAAGTAGGAGTGTTATCAAACTTACCTATTTGTGGGGTTTGAGGAGCTTTCATCGCATCCTCCTCCTCCTCCTCTATCCCATCCATCTCTCCCTCACTTATATCATCACCCTTATCCTCAAACTCATCTGCCTCTCCTTCATTCAGCTCAGCCATCCCCTCATCTTCTTCACCCTCACTAACAAGCTTATCTGCCTCAACCTCATCATCCCCATTGTACTCACCTATACCTACATCAACCTCTGGCTTAGGTGACTTTGGTACGGGATCCTCTATTTCTGCCTCAACAACTGGGTCATCTACCATAGGCGGCACATGCTCCATCTCGTCCTCACTCAAAAATCAACCTCCCTCAAGCTCTGTTTCTGAATCAGATAAGTGTGGATCTGCTATAGGTAATGGGGCAGGTAGATTCCCGCAACCAGTGGGCCAGTCTCTGATAGCCGATGCAACTCTCTTGACCATCCTATAAACAAAATGCACAGTTTAGTACCATATCAAAATACTTAAGGAATAAAAATCCAGTAAGTCAAGTATTTGCCTAGACCTAGTCTCTGATACCACTTGTAACACCCCGCTACTACGTACCCATAAAGGGGAGGGATGTCGTCCCGTCCCGAGGATAAGCGGTTTTTAAAACGAGGTACATAATATAAAGTCGAACCAAAGATGTCAAAGCTTAGATAAATAAAGAGGAGCTCTTATTACATCAAAATCAAACTTGAGTAAGACTACACATATGCAAACATCAGTTCTAAAAACATAAATGAACATTTGTCTCTCAAACATAAATAAAGTAGCAAAAGCTCCAACTACTAGACATCCCGCTTGCTTAGCAGTATCAGTCCCCTGAAAACATGATATAAAAACAGCGTGAGATTAACATCTTAGTAAGTCATGTGTGTGCACATGGTACTTTGAACAGTTCGTGTATGCATAGTTAAAAACATTTGCAGAAATATTTGGCAAGTCATAAATAATTTCTTTTTGCAAGGAGTGGAGTTTTCTCATTGTCACCCTTGGTATAAAATAAACCATCCACTCGAATAAACAGTCATGGTGCCACACTTTGGGCACCATGATAAGAGAATGGTCAAGCCACCATACTTTGTGCACCTTGACATGATCAGATTACCACACTTTGGGCGTTCTGATCAAGGGTGGGTGTACGGCCCACCGGGTGAGATACTCCTCCATCTCTACACCCAACAAAACTATCCGGGTGTCCATGCCAGGAAATAATACCTTACAGGTATAGATGCAAGCTCGGACCAGCCTGACCAATCAATACTGTTGCTTTTTCAAGCAGAGCTTATCTTCTGGAGGTGGCCTCCTGCCAAAAGACTTACCCAAGCCCTCCAAGACTAGTATTGTTAGCCTACTCTTATTGAGTACTCAACGAACATATCCGTCAATTCCTGATTCACAGTATTTCCATACATTGGCTTTGTAAAACGTGGTTTTCTTAAAAAAAAAAAAAAAAGAGTTTTCTAAAATGTTTAAGAGAAAGACAGTTCTTGATAAAGGCATTAGTTGATAAAACCATTTAGAGAATAAACATCCACGTTTACAACCTAAGTAATCATAGTTCAAGAATAGCTTCACAAAGCTTTACAACATTTGACTTGCCACCACAAGAATTTAACAAAAGGAGTTTATGCAAGGACTAACGTGGTACGCCTCAGATAAACAAGATAAAAATCAACTGTTTGCTTCCTTCAAATAACCTCCTGATCTAGAATCACATAATATCATGATTAGGATCTCAATCATCTCAAGCATGTATATAAACTCACTTATTCCCATAAAAAAATCATGACCTATCATCTAACTTCAAATAAATCACCCATTCCTTGAAATAAATATACCATGAACATATACCCATCAAAGACATATGCCATATACCAAAAAGGTCTCGACTTAACCATCAAGATTCACATCCATTATTATCACAAAACAGCATAGCATTGCTATCCATTGAACATGTTTAACACATTACTCATCTCCAAATATACATCTATCCCCACTATACACATTCATCATGCCATTATACTCCTATAGACATCATCAATCACATTAAACCTTATTTACGTCACCAAGGATAAGAATTCTTTTACCTTACAACAACTAGATTCACAAGATCAAGATGCCCCTATGATGATCGTCACGAGTTCACTTGAGAAGAAGGGAAAGCTATCTTCTTTAATTCCTTTTAGGGAGCATTTTGATTTTTACCTCGATTGCTCTTGTGGTTTTTCAAAAATTGCGTAGGAGAGTTTACTGGAAATTTTTGTGCAGCAAGGATGGAATAGACAGTTGCTTTGGCTTAGGGTTAGGAGAGCTTGATTTAGGGTTTAGAAGTTGATGCTATAAAGGACTCCTAATGGTTCTAAACCTCTTTGGGCAGCAATGGCGGAAAACAGGCAATTTGCTATACCTTTTTGCTGGCCAAAATTGGGAGTGGTTGAGGGGAGAAAAGCAGTCTGAAATTGCACTCTCAAGCTAGCTGAAAATAGTGCACAAGGAGAGGTTGTGCGTGTTCAGTTTTTTGACCAAGACAAGAAAGAGTTTGTGCGGGCTTTGACAACCAAAATTCTATGCAAGGTGGGTGTGTTTGTGCTGTACAAAAACTATAAGCAAAAGAGAGAGAATTTCTGGACTGGTTTTGGCTGCTGTTTTGACGTAAATTAGAAAAGGAAAAGTGAGAGTTTTAGGAGTTGTAATTTGGCTAAATCAGTAAAGAGTTTTGGTATGCTTTGGAGTGTTGATTTTTGTGCAGTATTTGATTTGTTTGGAAATAGAATAAAATATGATTTGCTAGAGGATTTAGGATAAGCTTCCCTAGCTTGGAAGAATTTGAGTTGAGCTAGGATTGCTCCCAAAGGTGGCGGCAAGAAGGCTGGAAAATTTCCAGATTTTTAGCTAGGGTTTTATTCTCAAAATCAACAAATTATTTTGCTAGGGAAAAGGAAAGAGAGAGAAAAATAGATTTAATTGAAACTAACTAAATTCCCCTCAAGACTTTAAACATAAAACCTGATTGATTAAATAAAAGCTGGAATTTATTTGCTCTCAGCTAAGACTTTCGAAAATTAAAGGAATAAAAGATAGAATAAAATTAGTCTCTATCTTTATAGAAAATCTTTGAGTTTGGAAGATAAATATGGAGATTTATCTCTTAAGAAAATGGCGGCTGAAATTCAAAAGAGTAGCTTGGGTTTTAGCTAAAATATTTCTCTAAGAATAATTAAATAAATAAAAGGGTTAAACCGAAATTTTCCTTCAGAATTAAATAAGATCTTTACCCAATATATTATACATCTCTAATATTTGTCAAGAAGAGTCTTATACCGCTTAAAACTCACCAAAGTGGCGGCTAACTAGGGTTTTTGGCCAAAAGCATGAAGAACCCCTAGAAGAAGAATTCAAAAAAGACAGCTAAGATTCGCAAGAGGTAAGATTCGAACTCAAGTTACCAAAGAATAATCACCAAACCTAACCATTAATCCAAATCAACTCCGGTGTTAATATAACTCTAAGAAATTCCTTTCACTCTAATTCTCATCCCTCTATCTCCTCTACTAAATTTCACTTAAAATGACTCTCAAGTAATGCAAGCAACACAACTATTTTTCATTAAATAAATTAATGCAAGAACAACCTTGCAAATCACAAGCACCCATGAAAAAAAAAAATAATAATAATAAAATAAATAATAATAATAATAATAATAATTTTAAAATAACACATAAAATTCAAAAGGCTATGCAATGCATGACTTTTCCCCCCATAGGTCAAAGGTGGTTTTGGGCGGGGTATTACAACAATGAAACACACGTTTTGTTGCGAATTACGCTACCCGTGGTATCGGGGGCATTTTCGTCATTTTGACTGGGCCCGTGAATTTAACCTCAAATTTGACCAAGTAGAGAGGGAATTGAAGAATTTAAGTGTTACCAATGGATTCGGCGGAATTTTTAGAGTTGAATAGTGAAATAAAATATTTTTCCGTTACGGATCCAATTTTGGTCGTTTCTGAAGAAAATAGAAAATTGCGGTTAAAAATGGACGTGTGGCATTGTGTGAATGGTGGATGAAAATAAGTGTTAAAATACCAATGGGGGAGTAAAACATTTGTGGGACTATTAAATTGCAAAAGCTTTTTGAATAAGCTTAAGAATTATCCATTTAAATTAAATCTACCAATAGGAATTTAACTTTAAAATGGATAGCCCACAATGTAATTAATGTTGGTTGACTATGGACACTAGAATGGCGGTGGAAGGGCTGTAAAACAGGCAGAAATTCATCCAAGAGAAGAACAAAAGGAAGGAGTGGAAGAAAAGAAAGGAAAAGGAAAGAAAAGGTAGAAAAAAATAGAGAAAAATGGGAAAAGTGAGAGAAAAAGAGTTCTTGGAGGAAGTAATCAAACTGTATGAGTATCCTATAGTATTGTGTCAGATCGAGATCCTAGATTTACCTCAAAGTTTTGGACTAAGCTGCAGTAGAGGTATGGGACCACAATAAAGTTTAGTATAGCAGCACACCTACACACAGATGGATAGACAAAACGAGTGAATAGAGCTTTATAAGACATGTTGAGGACTTGTGCTTTGGATTTTGGAACTAAGTGGATTGATAATTTAGCGTATGCAGAATTTGCATACGAATTGGAATGGCCCTATTTGAAGGTTTATATGGAAGAAAATGTTAGTCCCCATTATATTGGGAAAATTTAGGATGGAGAACGGGTGAACAAGATACTTTTGATCTTTAGAAGGTCCGATAGGCTATATAGATGATCAAAACCAAGTTAGAAGTAGTGCAGAGTAGATAAAAAAAGTTATGCGGATCGACGTAGGAGAGATTTGGAATTTACTGAAGGGGATCATGTATTCTTGAAGTTAGCTCCACTATGACCATTGGGAACTAAAGAACAAGAAAAGAAATTGGCATTTAGGTACACTGGATCATTCCCTATTGTCAAGAGGATTGGGAAAGTAGCATATCGATTGGAGTTACTAGTAGAACTTCAAGTTATTCACGGCATATTTTATGTACCCCAACTTTGAAAGTATGTGGCTAATCCTACCCACAATTTGAATGAAGAACCCATCAAATTGACTCTAAGCTTGAAGAATGAGGAAAAGCCTATTAAGATTGTGAAGTATGTTGAAAATGAATTGCAGAATGAGAAAATTCCACTTGTTCAAGTACCATGGAATCATCATGCTGTGTAAGATGCAACTTGGGAAAATGAAAGCGATGATGTTGAAAAAGTATCCAGATTTATTCCAAGTATAGGCCAAATTTCGAGGACGAAATTTTTGTGAGGAGGGGAGAATGTAACACCCCACCTTTTTAGTTCTGATTGGCTCCTATTTATAATAGGATGAGAATTTGTACCGATGTCCAGAACAAAAGTTGATTGGTATAATGAGACGAATATTTTGGTAGAATAATATTTTGTCGGGACCCAAATGTAATTATTTAATTTGTTTTACCCGTACCCTAAATTTTTGGAAAGCTATTATTATTAACAAAATAAGAATTTAAGGGTACTCTCAAAAGAGAAATTGATCAGTGCAATGAAATGCACGTTTTGGTGCGAATTATGCTACCTGGGGTATGGGGGCATTTTCGCCATTTTGACTGGGCCCACGAATTTGACCAAGTAGAGAGGGAATTGAAGAATTTAAATGTTACCAATGGATTCAGTGGAATTTTTGGAGTGGAATAGTGAAATAAAATATTTTTCCGTTACGGACCCGATTTTGGTCGTTTCTGAAGAAAATAGAAAATTGCGGTTAAAAATGGACGTGTGGCATTGTGTGAATGGTGGATGAAAACAAGTGTTAAAATGCCATTGGGGGAGTAAAATATTTGTGGGATTATTAAATTGCAAAAGCTTATTGAATAAGCTTAAGTATTATCCATTTAAATTAAATCCACCAATAGGAATTTAGCTTTAAAATGGATAGTTCACAATGTAATTAATGTTGGTTGACTTTGGACACTAGAATGGTGGTGGAAGGGTTGTAAAACAGGCAGAAATTCGTCCAAGAGAAGAACAAAAGGAAGGAAAGGAAGAAAAGAACGGAAAATGAAAGAAAAGCTAGAAAAAAATAGAGAAAAATGGGAAAAGTGAGAGAAGAAAAGTTCTTGGAAAGAAAAAGGGAAACTTGAAGCATTTTTCAGCATAATCAAGCTACAAACAAGGTAAACATTCAAGCTTCAAGAACTAAAGTTGTAGATTAAAGCTTGAGGATTACTTTCATATAAATGTTGTTGGTAAATTCATGCTATTTATGAATTTTTCTCAAGAATTCAAGTTTGTTTACGAGCTTGTGTGTGTTGTGTGTGTGTCGGTTGTTGAGGAGGATTTTATGCTATGTTTTATATGGTGATTAAAGATGTTTTCATGACAATTTTATTGGTGGATCATGGCTGCAAAAGAATCATGTGAAATAGGAAGGAAAGCTAGACTAATTGTTAAAGGAAAATGAATAGTTATTGTTGTTGTTTGAGAATGTTAAATTTGGTATTAGAAAATATGGTTTACTGAGCTAAATGTGTCTGAAAATCAGAGGTATGAAGGCTTTTTTAGTAACATTTGAGGAGGATTAAGTGATATATAAGTGTTTGGATTGAAGGAGAACAAAGGAAAACATGAATAGTGAAATTGAGGTAAAACTACTGGGGCTGTTTTTTCCCAGTACTGTGCCACGAAAACAAGAATTCCGTAAAAAAGCTCAAACAGAATTAAATTTAAGAGTCTTACGGTCATTTTGGTATATCATAAAGCCAAAACAAAGTTGTGGATTGAAAGTTATGTCCAAAACAAAATCATGTGTCAAAGCTGCAAATTTTCAGAATTTTGCTTGGAACATGGACGAAATTAAGGATGGTTAACTGTGAGATTTTGGATGAAATAATTGGGGAAATATAAAGTGAATCCCTTTTTTATGAAGGGAGAAAGGATGTGGAAAAAGGAAAATGAAAGAATCGAACAAACGATGGAAAAACGACGTGAACGAAAGTTGAACATTTTTCTTAACCGTCGGCTAAATGTCGATTGAACGTTGGCTAACTGTCGGGCACGTCGGCTAGACGCCGGCTACTCGTCGGGCACGTTGGCTATTTTTTAGCTGAACACGATTTGATCCGAAAATGATGTTTGGTGTTGGTTTGTCGGTAAACGACCAACAGAACGTTGAAAATGGTAGAAACGATGGTTGAACGGGCATAAACGGAAAGAGTTTAGTTAGGACACGAGGTGAGTCCCTTTGATTTCTATAACATTTTGAAAGTTAGTGTGCTTCACTTTTCCATGAAATGCTATGTTTTATACTGTTTTTGAAATCTTTGAATATGTTTAAGGTTTATCTGAGCAAGAATTATTTTATGTTGTTTTGGGCTCGATTGAACATCATAATTGGCTTAGAAATCCTATTGGATGATTAAAGTATGAATTTTGTGAATTTAGTCTTCTTTAGATTAAATATTTGGGATTTTTAGAAAATGGTAAACTTTGGAATCGGGTATTCATAAATTGACCGGAATGCCCTTATTGGAACATTTTATGGAAATTTGTTGGAAACTTTAATTTTAATCCTCTTTTGGGATTAGAATTCTGGATTTTTTGAAATGAGTTCCTTTTGGAATCGGGTATTTGAAAAATGATCCAAATGTCCTTATTGGAATATTTATGAAAGCTTTTGGAATCGGGTATACGGTAAATGATCGAAATACCCTTATTGGAACTTTTGTAAAACTTTTCAAATCAGGTAAGGGTAAAATGACCTGAATATATTTGGAAATGACTTTTGTGATTGAGTACGGGGAAAATGACCCGAATACTCTTGGAAACATGTTTTGATGTGTGAACAGAACTCTTTATCCCGTTTCAATATGATTTTGGAAAATAATCTCTCGTGATGAGATTGACTTTTGAAAAATGGTGTTTTGATCCTTGAAATTGTTTTATTAGCTTGATGTGCCATGGAATGAATTGATTGGCTCTACAGAATCTATGTGAATAATTATCTGACTTGTGAGTCAGTAGGATCAAATTCTAAAAAATGTTGTTTTGCCCAAAAAATATCTTGATTTGAGAATCTTGTGGGATCAGATAACCTTCTGGCCTGATAAGTTAGACGGGGTTGGTATTGTTAACGTTGAGTGCTCAGCAAGGACTTTGATCTTTGTACTAGCTCATGTTAGAGGTAGACAACCCCAAGTAACCTAGCTAGTTCTGGGGATTATCTTACTTAAAACAGGGTGATAGGACATTGAGATGAGTCATCCTGGCTAGCCATTTAGCACTTGGTAGTTGCCGCGTCTGCAAGTATTTCTTATTTTGAATCATTCGCTGGATGCCAGGTAAGGACACTCGGTGCGTCTGACTCCTGGTTGCCTCGATGGTAATTGACGTCAAGATTAAGACCCTTGGCTTATGGTGGCAAGTAAAAGATTGTGTGATGCAGTACACTAGGTATGTTGCTATATACCTGAGCAGAAGTACACTACGGTGTACTTATTCCGGTGATGCACTGTTGAGTACTAGAGGCTGCGGTCCCAGTAAAATGATACATGGCATCGAAGGCAAGGACTATGGGACTTACATGTGGATACAGGCCGACCTTCTATTGGAGAAGTGTCTGTGATTTGAAAATTGGGATAATAATTTGAAATTGAAATACAGTTTTTCAAAAATGATTGAGTTCTAAATAAACTATTCGTTAAAGATTTTTGGAATCATTTCTAATGACCAAATGATATGCTATTCCACGAAAAGTTTTGTGTACTCTGCCTCTTTGATAAAGCACTAGCACACACAGGACTCATTGAGTGATTTTTCACTCACACGTGTCTTTTAACTTACCTTTTTGTAGGATCTGGAGTTGAGCGGACCTACAGATAGAGGACGATACCACAGTGATAGCAGAATAGGTCCGGACGTTTCCCTTTTGGATAATATACCTTATTACTGATGTTAAATGGAAATTTTCATGTATAAGATTCTTTATTATATATGTGCACGTAACCATTAGTATGGGTTGTTGTTTGGATCTGGACCTTACATATTCTATTGGTTTTTCATTATAAAAACCCCTTGTCTGGGTAACTGGACAGGGCGACACCCGGTGTTGATATGCTTCCACTATTACCTTTAGTAAGGTTGTTACACTTGCAACTTCCGAGAAGGCTATTTGAAGCTTTCTTAGTCATGTAGGTTTTTATAGGAGGTTTATCTTGGATTTCTCAAAAATTTCTAAACCTCTTACTTCTTTATTTGAAAAAGATGTCGTTTTTTATTTTGATGAAAAATGTCTCAATGTTTTCAATGTGCTTAAAAAGAAATTGATCAATTCTTCTATTTTAATTGCACCGGATTGGTCATTTCCTTTTGAATTAATATGTGATGTAAGTGATTATGCAGTAGGCGAGGTGCTTGGACAAATGAGGACTAAGCATTTTCAACCAATTTACTATGCGAGTAAAATTCTTATGGCAGCACAAGAAAACTGCAACACAACGGAGAAAGAGTAACTTGCCATAGTGTTTACTTTCAATAAATTTCGTTTGTATCTTATTTTGTCCAAAGTTATTGTGTATTTGGACTATTCCACCCTTAAATGCTTACTAACCTAGTATGATTCTTAACCAAGATTGATAAGATGGGTTTTATTGTTGCAGGAATTTGACTTGGAGATTAGGGACAATAAGGGAGCAAAAAATTTAGTTGCAGATCACTTATCTAGATTGGAAAATCCCAACTTAGAGCCTTTGGTCAAAGAAGACATCAATGACACCTTCCCAAATGAACAACTTCTACTTGTTGATGGTGAGATTTCTCCAATACCTTGGTATGTAGATTTTGCTAATTACTTAGTTGCACGAATTATTCCAAACGACTTCACTACGCAACAAAAGAAGAAATTCCTCTCCAAAATAAAGCACTACTTTTGGGAAGATCCCTACTTGTTTCGTTGTTGTGCTGATCAAATCATTCGAATATGTGTGGATTCTGTAGAAAATGCAAACATCTTGAAACAATGTCATGAAGGACCCGCGGGAGGCTACTACCAAGCTAACAACACCACAAGAAAGGTGCTTGAGTCTGGATTTTATTGGCCAATACTCTTTAAGGACTCTTAAAGGTTTGTTAAAAATTGTGATAGGTGTTAATGTACATGTAACATTTCTAAATCCAATGAGATGCCATTGCAAATTTTTCAAGCTTGTCAAAATTTTTTATTGTTACAGGATTGATTTCATGGGCCATTTTCCTAATTCTTGGGTAACAAATACATCTTGATCACAATTGAGTATGCATCTAAGTAGGTTGAGCCACCTTGTTGACAAATAATGCTCGGGTTGTGGTTAAATTTCTTAGAAAACTTTTCACTCGGTTTGGCATACCTAAGGTACTCATTAGTGATAGGGTATGCATTTTTGCAATACCCAATTGGACAAAGTTCTCAAACATTTAGGGGCTACTCAGAAGTTTGCTTCTCCTTATCATCCCTAAACAAGTGGCCAAGTTGTTGTTAGTGTTGTGCTCTAGAGGTAATCACTTGTACTATATATATTGCATAATAATTAATAAAAGAGGTATTCTTTATCCTTCAATTTGATTTTTATATGTAAATATGTGTATAAACTGTTTGATAAAGTCCCTAGTACAACACAGTGTTAAGGAAATCATGATAGAGATCATGATGTGAGATTCCTACTACACTATATAGTGTTTGTGCTTGAATAATCCCTAGTCATAGTATTAATGAGATAGGACATTATTAATATGCCAAGACTAGCACATGTTATATCCCTTGATTGGATCAAGCGGTGATTCTCATGACCGTGAGTATTGTGATGCTCAGGATTAATATGTGGATGCTTGTTATATGAACAAGTTCATTGGATGACCTAGCTATGAGATAATCACTTGGATAAGCTATTGAGTGTTAGTAATAGAATTTCATTATAGTAAGAGTGCAAGTATCTTTAGACTTGAGATCTCTAAAGTATTTTGTTTATTGAGCATTGTACTTTGATTCTAATTTTTAGAGTCTTACAAGGACCACCTATGGGATAGATATTGGGTACAATGTAAAGTAAACAAAAATAGCTGAGAGGGTCAATAAAGAATTTGCCACTCCTAATAGTAGGAGAGTATATCTTAGGGCCACTTGTAGAAATCAATACTTATAAAGTCCTTGGCTAAGGTGACTATATGTTGGAAATAGTTCTAAATTTGATACACATATCGAGTAATGGATTTCTTAAATAAGTACTAAAATATTCGTGCCAGAATTAATAATATTCTGGATAGAGTTGGCATTAATTCCATTCTCTAGATCGAATGAGATATAGTATATTGAAAGAAGTTTATTGCATTGGTTATTTGCTATTGAAAGGTTCACGTCAAGCCACTTGACTTTTTGGACTTTTGGATGATCAAGAGTCATTGTTAGATGTCGCTCTTGATTTTCTAAATGTGGATTTATTAATTAGAGAATTAATAAATTAATTTTTTAATTTTATTTAGGGTTATTAATTTTAAAATTATTAGAATTAATTCATATTATGCTAGCAATAAGACCAAGAAACCTAATGGGTCACACACAATAAAGGTTTGAATGCTTAATATATATTTTTTGATAATATTGTGGGGTTAATTAAGAGAAGAAAATATATTTATAAGTGAATTATAAGTTTTTTATAATTCATGGGACTTGGTTGAAATTATATAAACTTTAACGGTCCAATTGCAGATATTGGATCTTAGTGGACTTTATTACAATTAACATAAATCTTAAATCTATAAGTATGGGAAATGTTCCTTGTTGCAGGAGTAAGAAAAGTGTTGGAAAACCAGAGGAATCTCGGACGTTCCTCTTCACCCACTTTCTTCTCCAATTAAACCTAGCCACTTCTCTTCTACTAGTATAGATTTGAGTGAGCTTGTGAGCGATTCAACCTTGTGTGGATTACCACTAGAGATAATCCTACTCTTGGATTGTAGTGGTGCAAGGTGGATGATCAAAGCAGAGGAGTTGGTGCAAGAAAAGTTTTTGTTTTATACCATAGAAGCTAATCCATGATTTCTTCCTCTATTCCCATTTTAATTGCAAATGTGTGATCCTTGGGTATAGATTTCATAGTTATTTTCGCTGCGTTCTTATTTGATAAGCATGATGAAATCCCAACTGTTGAGGGGTAAATAAAGAATTGAAAAGATTTTTGGAAAATGTGGTAAATTATACAAGGAAGGATTGGAGTTTGAAATTAGATGATACTTTTTGGGTTTATAGAACTACTTTCAAAACTCCTATTGGTACAACCTCCTATAGATTAGTGTATAAGAAGTCATGCCATCTACTAGTAGAAGTTAAACATACGACACATTGGGCAATTAAGCTTATCAATTTTGATTTTCAACTTGCTGGTAAATGGAGACTGCTTCAAGTTAATGAATTAGATGAGTGGCGTAATGATACTTACCATAACTCTTGACTCTACAAAGATAAGATGAAACAGTGGCATGATAGACATATTCATTCCCCTCTAGAGTTCAAAGAAGGGGATAATGTGCTATTATTTAACTCTAGGCTTAGACTCTTTCCGGGTAAGTTGAAGTCTAGATGGTCGGGGCTATATGAGATATATCGTGTTTGTCTATTTGGAGTTATTGAGGTGTCTCATCCAACCAAGAGGATCTTTAAGGTTAATGGAAGTTAAGTGAAATCATATTAGGTGAAGAACTTGGCACTTTAGAGCATCTCGATGTCACCCTCTATGATTCATGATTTTCTTTTGGTCCTTTTTCCTTCTTTTTTCTTTGGTTTTTTTTTCTATTTCTGTTTTCATTTTTTTCCCTTTAGGTACAATTTCCCTTATGCTTCCTTGTGATGAATTCAAACATGCTGAAGTTAATTTGCAGTGAGAGTATTTTCTGTTCTTGATTCTTCATCTTTAATTATTTTGGTCCCTTGGCATTACTTTCTTTGTCATATTTTTTGCTATTGAGGACAATGCCCACTTTAAGTGTGGGAGAGAGTTTAGTTTTGAAAGTATTTTCAATATATTTTCTGAAAATTTTCAAAAATTTTTATGGTTTCATGGCCTTAGCAAGGTTGTGATTATCTTTCTTCCTTGGATATGAGATGTGGCATTCATTTGGTGGGTTTTTATTACTAAAAATGGTTTATTGGATAGGATGTGTTAAGACTTGAGAATTTGGGTTAATCTTGTTTATGCATTAGTGTTTGAGTATTATTTGACTCATCTAGTTTAAATATGGATAATGTAAGGAATATGGGAAAGGTTGTTGGCTAACTCTTGTATTATGGGATTAAACTTTACTTGAATTTGAGTTTTGTTGTGGAATGTGAGGAGACAAAAGCTGTAAGTGAACATATTATGGAAAAATTGTGGAAACTTTTTGTAAGTTAACAATTGAGAAAAAAAAAAAATGGGTTGATTGTGATTGTTGAGAAACATGTTTTTACTTAATTATAGGGGCCAATATGGATAGTAAATAGAAATTCACTTTGTTGAGTCTATTAATTCCCAAAAGTAAAAGACAAGAGAGAAAAAATGTTGGGAAAAAAATGATGAGTGGTGACTTTAAGGGGGCCAATACGGTGTGTGAAGAGAAATTCATGCACTTGAGGCTATCAATTCCCTAAGTCATTGAAAAAAAAGACAAAGAGTTGAGAAACTTGAAAATTTGGAGTGTTTTCCTCAAAACATGACTTGAGTCATGCAATTTTCGGACTTATAACACTTGACTTGGTAGATAGCTTGATTTGTATAATTCATATTATCCATGTTTTTACTTGAAGGGTGAAATAATGTTTCTATACTAGTGTATAAACTTGTTTAATTCAGCTCCAAGGGCCTTGATATATCTTGTTTAGTACTATGCTTTGTGAATGATTTCAAAGGATTCAAAGAATGACAAGGACAAATCAAAAGTTTGAAAGGTAATTACAATTTTGTTCTAAGTGAACTTTTTGAAAGGATGTCTTGTTTTTCTTTGTTTAAGGGCTTTGCTTGAGAACAAGCAAAGGTTTAGGTATGGGAGAATGTGATAGGGGCAAAATTCATCTATATTTTTCTAGTTATTTGAGGGTGTTTTGTGATACATTTGCAGTAACTAGGTATATTATTTTATATTTGCTATTTTACCCTTGAAAATGTGTTTTGAAATTTTATTGCAGAAAATGACGAAAAAATGACAAAACCGTCACCATCAGAGCACGTGTAACACCCCACTACCTAGGCCCAACAGGGTCGGGGATGTCGCCCCGTCCATAGGACAAGGGGTCTTTATAATTAGGTCACATAAAAGAAAATAAAGGCAATACTTTAAAATTAAACTTATTACAACCCAAAAATACATGAACAAATCCAAAATAAATTGTTTGCTACAATCTCTCAAAACAATACATAAGGAAAATAACATAAAGTCTTCAAAGCATAGGCAACAAATATAGCTATTGACCTCCACAGCAAGATCGACCTGAAAACATAGTATAAAAGGTGATGAGATAAAAATCTCAGTAAGCCCGCGTGTGCTTTGAGTGTTCAGGTAAAACAATTCATGTATACAAGTCACAAAAATTTCATAAGAGAAAGTGCTGGCAAGCATTAAATAAATGTTAAAAATAAAGAGTGGCATTTTGCTTTTCAAACCATATATGTGCACATTTTGCTTTTCAAACCATATATGTGCACGATAAATACAACCACTCAAAGAGGTAGCCATGGGTTACCACACGTTGGGCCCCATGACCATATGGTCAGTATGCCACACGTTGAGCATACTATCGGTCAGACTGCCAAACGTTGATCTGGCTGACAAAAGGTAGGGGTACGGCCTACCGGGTGAGATTCTCCTCCATCTTTATACCCAAACTTACCGGTTGTCTACTCCGAAAATACACAGTCCATATGACAGAAACTTGCTAGCTCAGATCGGCATGACCTACCAGACTGGCATCTTATCCGGGAAGGACTCGCCCTCAGAGGTGGCTACCTACTGAGAGACTTACCCTAACCCTTCAAAAACTAGTCCTAGTAGTTTACATTTATTGAGTACTCAACGTTGATTGTCCCTCTTGGGAGAAAATTGATCAAACCTTAATTTACTTGGAAATAGCAACTAAGGGTTTCTAAAATTCTTGTCAAAGTTGGGTTTAGAAAGAGTTTAGCATTTTGTGTAAAACTGTTGTTTGATTTTCAAATGATTTGCTTGACTGAAATTAAAAGGAAAATAGTCCTCAATTGCCTTTACGAAATCAATGTCCATACACATCACATTTGCCTTGCCACAACAAGTTTTGGTCTCCAAATAATTCCATGCAGGAGCTTACCTGATCTTTTGCTTTCTTGAATTCAAAAATCCTCCAAGGCTGACCTAACCCGGCCTGGGGTAAACACAAGGCATAAGGTTATAGTCGAGCTATACTCGCTTACATAAATAATCCCTAGTTCAACTAATTACAATCATGACCTTAATGTCCTAAGCTTTAAGGCTAGATGATAAAAGATTTTAAAAAATAAATCTGGCTTAATAAGTAAAAATAGCTAGGGATTGTAAAATAATTACTAATAAGTTATAGGTTCAAATAATAAATCTTGAGTGTTATTATTTATTAATAAACTAGTGTTTGAATATTGAATAATACTAAGTCCTAAATAATATTAATAAATGGTAATTTTTAAATAGTATTATTAAAATAAATAATAAATTAAAATTAATTTTTATTTAATAATTGATAGATAATAAGTATTTAGTAAAAAATAAAATTAATAATAAATGAATTATATTAAATTTTTGATTAATAGATAACAACTAAGTTTTAACATAAATAATATTTATAGGTAAATGTCTTAACCATGGTCTACAAGGTCATCAATATTTTATTGACTATTATTATTTGTATAAAAGATTTTATTTACTATTGTGTGTGTGTGTGTGTGTATATTATTTTTAATAAAATATATCATTTATTTGACTAATAAAATATCAATATTTCATTTAATTTTTTATTTCCAAAACTTACCTAGGCATTTCGAAACCTTTAGAGAAAATATAGTAATAATTTTAATTAAGGTCATAAAATTTGTTAATTAAAATAACCTTAGATCAACAAGAACATACTCATGGTTTTCCTATTGCTAAACAAGAATCATGAACACATTCTCCAATATCGAACAATAAACTAATCCATTCATGAACATAGGCTTAAATCAGCATATACTATCACGTGGCCAAATCTCTACTAGACATAATCATAAAAACGGCTTCAATGGAGATAAGAACATAAAAATCCTATTCACCAAAAGTGTCATAATATCTAGCATGCTTTAAACATCCATAATTCTCTTAAGACAGGATGAACATACATTGGTTCTCAAGAAAATCCACATAGCGTAAACATGATTAATCATTCTCATGTCCTAATCTCAATCCCTTCATTCATATGCATATACTCAATTCCCCATTCATATTCTATTCTTCTTATCAATATCCAAGAGACATGAATTCAGAATTAAAAGGAAGGATTAAGGAGAAATACTTATTTGACGATTACTTCGATGAAGATTTAAGAAGGTCTATGCGATTGAGAGTCTTAAATTGTCCAAGAGGAAGGAAAAACAGCCATGGTTGTTGATCAACCATTTCAGCTGAGAGAGAGAGAGAGAGAGAGAGAGAGAGAGAGAGAGAGAGAGAGAGAGAGAGAGAGAGAGAGAGCATTAGTAAGATACATTGAAGGTTTAATGGAAGAAGATGAACAAAGGAGTTGTTCTTAGTTACCTCGATGATGTTCTTGAGACCTTCAAGAAAAAACTGGTTTTTGATCCGAATGCACTTTCTTGTTTCCAAGATTTGGTGTTATAAATTCTAGAAATGAACTCTAGGGAGTATGTAGGAGTAATATGTAGTATTTGAGGGGGGTTGAAGGTGTTTAGAGTGGGTTTTGGCTTGAAGAAAGGTAGTGTGTGTTATTGGTGAAAATTGAGAAAGTTTGAGGGAAAAATGCTGCACAAAATCTGGGAATGCTGGCCGAATGGTATAGGGAGTTTAGGAATTTTCATTTTCATCTTAGAGAGGAAGAGAAAAATCTGATTTTTTGAAATTCAAATGGAGAGATTTGAGGAGTGGTTTGAGGTATAGGATATGTTAATGGTGTTTGATTGATGGAGGTTTCTTGGAGCTGCAATGGAGCCGGTTGGACTGTTATGTTTTGCTGAAATGAATGAAGATTGATGGAGCTTTAAGGCTGGCTGAAATTCAGAGCTCAATGGTAGAGGAATTTCTAGTTATGAAGCTTAGTACAAGAGTGTTTTCATGGAGCAAAATGCTGGGAATTTTGTGAAGTTCAAATTGTTGTTTGAATGGAGTGATCTTAGGAGATATTTGAGGCGGGGTTATGGAGTGCAAGTGTGCAAGGTAAGTGGAGAGGTTAATGGTGTTCAATTCATGGCTGAACAAGGGTCATTTTACAGGGGTTTGAGGGTGGCTTTTTGGCGAAGGCTTAAGGGAACAAAGCTAGAAATTTTCTGGTTTCATGGTGTTCAAGGTTCGAATGGTTGTTGCAATTTTCTATGCAGTTTTTCTGCAATATTCCAGCCCAATTTGCAGAGGTTTTTGAGAGGTGTTTGATGGTCTTTTAAGGCTGGTTTCCATCCTTCTTTATGGAGGAAAAGTAGAGGAATTTTGCTAGCTTGAAGGCAGAAGAAAACAGCTTCGTTTTCTGGTTGAAGATTAGCGAAACTGCTCAGAATTTTTTCTTAGTTTGTGCAGTTTTGTGCAATCCCATTTTGCACAGGAATTTCAGTCTTCAAGTTGAATAAATTGGTCATTTTGCTGAAGCAAATGAGTAAGAAAGCTGGCTGTGTTTTTCGAAGGTTAGGCTGCTCAAGAATTTAGAAAATTTCCAGGTTTCTTTCATGAAGAACATGATCACTACGAAGATGAGCTTGAAGGTTTAACCATGGTGATTAATTTCTCTTGGGAATCCTTCCTAACTCCTCTCTTATTTTCAGTCAATCCTCCAACTTTCAAGATCCATTTTCAAAATTCAAAGCCAAAAAATCCTTACTGAATTTTCTGAAATTAAAAAGATGAATTTTGATAAATTTTGAACAAATTTAATTTATGAAGGTGTTAGGACAAGGTAGAGGTAATAAAATGACAAGAATTCCTCTAGAATTCTTTTTAAGACATGATGATAGGATTAGGACATTCTCTTCATGTCTCCCCCTAGGACAACATTCCTATCTTTATGGAATGTAAGAAAACAAAAATTCAAACTTAACTAAGATAATCTTAATTAAAACTTAAGTGATGGAATTTGAAGTAGAGATTAATTCACCAAGCTCTAACCACTTAACCACAACAACTCATTTTTTTATTTTCTCACCCAAATATTCTTCTTATTTAATCCTCAAGCTATCTTCCTATTTTGATCTTAAGCAAAATTACCATTTTACCCTTCCTACTCAATAACCATAACTAAGCCTTTTATCCTATAAATCATAATTCTAAAACACATAGAATCATTCAAAAATATATATATTCATGCAAAATGATATGATATGCATCCCAACCCCCTTACTCTAGGATTGGCTTTAAGCGGGGTTTTATAGCACGACTGGCACGGTCGTGCCCCACGGAACCAGAGTTGGCCCCATTTTGGAAACAGGGGAATTTTGATTGAAAAATAGAGCAGACCGGGTTGAGTAGAGCACGACCGACACCGTCCATAACCCATGGAGCTGGTGTTGGCTCCACTCTGGCCAATGTCAGTGAGCTTTTCCAATCATGCAAGGATTTGGTAATTTTCTATGAGTTTTGGTATTTTTCAATCTCTAATCGGCCCAGACTCTTAAAGGATGAATTTTAGCATTTTGAAAGCCTATTTAAACAACAAAAACACAAGACAAAAGTATGAAATCAAGGATCAAATCACTTATTGAAGGAGGAATTCATTAAATTAAGGAGCATTGTACAAGAGAGTCTTCAAGGGAGAAGAAGAAGGCTTTTCTTTAAGTTCTTTCTTTTACCTTTGTTTTCTTTTTCTAGAATAATGGTATTAGTGTTTTCATTGTAATTTGACAATATTTTGAGATTCATGATGATAGGGGCTAAAATCATCATTATTTTACTAGTTATTTGAGATTATTTTGAGATGTTTTTGTTGTAATAACTTGGCGTATTTCTTCCTTTTTAATATTTTTCTTGTAAAAAGTGTTTTTGATGAATATGTGTAGAATTGAGTAGATTTCGAGTAAAAAGTGAAAGATTCCAGATTGGACCCTGTCTCTTGTCTAGATAATGCACCAAGTGCCAGGTCTACTATGGACAAGAGGAAATTGAGGACAAAAACATATTGGACCCAGCGCTAGGTGGCCCAACTGGAACCAACGCTAAGTTCACTCTGCTTAGAGGCAATTGTGCGAGAATTTAGTATTTTCTGAATTCTACTCGGACTAGACTTCTCAAGCAACAAAATTTAGCATCAATAGGGCTTATAAATACAAGAAAAACACAACAGAAATGTGTGATTTGAAGGATCTAAGCTAGCTACTCAATCACCACTCAAAAGAGCATTGTTCAAAGGAGGTTTTCAAGAGAAGAAGAAGGGCTTATCTATGAGTTTTATCTTTTATCATTTGTTGATGTTTCTAGAACAATGATGTGCTTAATGTTTTGATTGTAATTGGATATTATTTTGGAGATTTTAATTTTGAGTTAATTGGAACTTTTGATCAATTGATTGTTGTTGATATTTGATTACTTGTTTTTCTTATGGAGTTAATTGATTGATTTTTGTTACTAACTTGCTTGAAAAAGAGGTTGGTAATGACTTCAATTAATTAGTTTCATATTTTTTATCTCTTAACTTTCTTGAAAAGAGGGTTAATTGTTTAGAACATTGGTAATCAAAGGTTGGTTAATGATTGCTAGGATATGGATTCATTGACTAATTTCATGTTTTGAATCACCTAGAATATAGGGGTTTATATGAGGATTGATTTTAATGCATCTTTTGACTAATTTAGTCAAGACAGAATATGTTTAGTAATTTAACTAGAAGATAGTGATTTCATGGATTGCAAACGAAGTGGGTCTATATTAAATCTTTCATAATGCCAAGACGACAACTGATTGTTATGGATGCTAATTGGTTCAATCTCATGTTTCCAAGATAATTTTCTAGTTACATGAAATTACATCCTCAAGTTATATATATTTTTATCTTTATTTATTTTCCTTTTTAGCATCTTCTTATTTTATTGGCTAAACAATAAAGATTTGGGTAAAGTAAGGTAGGAGCCTAAGTTCTTCTGGATTTGATACTTGCTATTCCCTATATTATACAATGGGTATACTTGCTCATATGTATGGTTTTAGTGGTTAGCATTTTAATAAAAACTTAAGTAATTTTGTTATTTGTTGGCAATATTTTCTACACTAAAAAGACGCATCAAGTTTTTGGTGCCGTTGCCGGGGATGGTCATTATCAGAAACACTTGAGTCTTATTGATTTAGCCTTTGTTGTATTTGCAAATATCTCTAACTTTTGTATTTAAGTAGTTTGTGAATATTTCTAATTTGTGTATTTTTCTTTTCTTTATTTTTCTGTTATTTTGGTTGGTTTTTATTTTTATTTTTGATTTGTTTTTTATTTTTCTTAGAGTGTGACGTTCAAACCATCATCATGGACAATTATTCATGGGCATAATGTCAAAGAAGCTACAATGATGATAAATTGGCAAGGTTTCAAGCTTGGATTAATGCTTTTTGTGATACGTCACTTGAAGCTTCAATCAAATCCTTTGTTGCCAACACAAACATGTCTATTAGGGGGTACGAAGAATCTTTCCAATGAATGAACCATTAAAGAACACAACTAGCTAAGTTGGTAGAGGATGCCATAAAGACCCATACACTTGAACAAGAGAATTCCCAAGGAAAAGAGAGAGGATATGAGGAACGATTGTACAATGTGGCATGAGAGGTATTCGATTCTACTCTATGTGCTAATAATTCTAATCTCTCTTTGTCACATGAGTTCTTAGATTCTTCTCAATTCTTGAAGAACAATAGTCGAAATGAGGATGTGTTGAGTTTCACATGCCTCAAGAAGAAAGATTTATCCATGCTACATCATACGAAATCCTTGGAGGATGTTGATAAAATCTACCCTTCATCTCAATTTCAGGGAGGTAACTTGGTATTTGTAGAAGCATTGAAATGCAAGAGTTTCTTAATCCCATATTTGATAACTCAAATGCTAAGTTTTAAGGGGAATTCCAATTGTGAAAAAAATCTTTTGAAGGGTTAAGTGGTGAAAACTTAATTTGCATGACTAAAAGAGTGTTATGGAAGGGAGGCCATGTATGTATATTCATTGCAGCTACTATTCTTTATGAACTCTTTATTTTTCAAAAACTTCTTTTATTTATACTACCATCATCCTTACCTTTTTCAATGAGCATTAATTTTTTTTACAAAGGTTTGATGAGAAAGCATAATGAGTGGAAAGAGTTTGTATCTTTATTTTGTATTTACAGTTGTTAGGCATTATTTCCCCTAAAATAAGAAAAACATTTTCCATCTTAAGTGTGGGGGAGTGAGTCATGTCGTTATTTGCTTCCTTAGGATTTTTAGGATTTCTCTTTAGGTTGTTTTCTTTTATTTTGGTGTGTTTTATTTTTGTTATTGTTTTGCTTGTGCTTTTATTTGTGTTTTCTTTTGTTGGTCAGAATAAAGTCCTCTTGGGAAAGCTCTTCTCTCTATTCCTTGTTTTAATATTTAATGAAGCATTATTCCACTTGGGGAGTATTTCTTAACTCTATCCCTCCTTTATCATTTTTGGTATTTTTGGAGATGCTTTCTTGTGTTAATTTTTTGTCAATGAGGACATTGTCCAGTTTAAGTGTGAGGGAGTCGTTTAGTAATATTTTTTGTCCAAGTTTTTATCAATTATCTTGGTGTTTTCTTGGTATCAAAACAATTTTGTTGAAAATTTTGAAAATTTGGCAATTTGAAAATTTGGAGATTTGGTGCTAAATTGAGCTTATTTGTCTATAATGGAGTTGTGATTTTCTTTTTACCTTTGGATATAGATTTGTTATTCTTTATGGTTTGATTTTTATTAAAAGGTAAACTTATGTATTAATTTGAATTTTCCTACGTCTTGAGAATTTAAGTTAACCTAAGTTATATTTGGTATTTGAGTTTTATTTTATTCTTTGAGTTTGAATGAGGATGAAATGATGAAACATGGGAATGTTGTTGATTAATTCTTATATTATAGATTTAAAATTTGATTGACTTTAAGTTTTGAATATAAAAAAGTGAGGAAATAAAAAAAATTGAGTGAAAAGAAAAAAAATGTGAGATGAAAAAATGCGTTTACATTTGAAAAGAAAAGAAATAGACCTTTTGCTGAAAACGGGGCTAATGCGGTGAGTGGAAGAGAATAAACAAAGAAGCATCACACTCTCTTGAGGCTATCCTGAAGGCAAGAATGTAAGGAAAGAAAGAATAAAAAAAAAAAGAAAATTATTGAAAAAAATGATAAATGATGACTATAAGGGGGCCAATACGGTACGTGAAGAGAAATCCATCTACTTGAGGCTATCAATTCCCGAATTTATTGAAAAAAAAATTTGAGAGACAAAAAAAAAAAAAAAAGGAGTGGAGTGTTTCCTTGTTTCACTAACTTGAGTTTTGTAAATTTGAGTTTATAATACTTAAATTGGTTAAACGGCTTGACTTGCATGATTTAATGTATCTATGTTTTTGCTGGAAGAGTAGGATGATTTTTCTTGTACTAGATATAAGCTTGTTTAGCTTAACTTTGATTGCCTTGGGATTGTTTGATTTAATACAAGAGTTTATAAGGTTTTGAAAGGGTTGAGTGAATGACAAGTTTATATTTAAGGTTGGAAGAAGGTTATGTCTTCATTATGCATGAATTTTCTAAAGGAAAGTTTGCTAAATTATTTTATCTTGTTCCAAATGCTCAGTTTTTTAAATCTTATTTGCTGGAGGACAAGCAAATGTTCAAGTGTGAGGGTATATGATAGGGACTAAAATCATTATTATTTTACTAGTTATTTGAGGTTATTTTGAGATACTTTTGTTGCAATAACTAAGTATATTCCTTCCTATTTTATATTTTACTAGGAAAAAGTGTTTTTTGATTAATGTGTTTAGAATTGAGTAGATTTCGAACAAAAAGTGAAGGATTCCAAATTGGATCAGGCTTTAGGTCCACATAATGCAATAGGCACCAGGTCTACTTAGGAAAAGAGGAAATCCCAGCACCAGGTCCACTCTGCCCAGAGGTAGTTGTGTATGAATTTAGTATTTTTCAAAGGATTTTGATATTTTATGAATTCTACTCGGACTAAACTCCTCAAGCAACAAATTTTAGCATCAAGGAGGCTTATAAATACAAGAAAAATATAAGAGAAAGGTGTGATTCGAAGGATCTAAGCTAGCTACTCAATCACTACTCAAAAGAGCTATGTTCAAAGGAGGTTTTCAAGAGAAGAAGAAGGGCTTGTCTATGAGTTTTATCTTTTATCCTTTGTTTATTTTTCTAGAACAATGATCTGCTTAATGTTTTGATTGTAATTGGACATTATTTTGGAGATTTTTATTTTGAGTTAATTGGAACTTTTGATCAATTGATTGTTGTTCTTGATATTCGATTACTTATTTTTCTTACGGAGTTAGTTGATTGATTTTTGTTACTGACTTTCTTGAAAAAGAGGTTGGTAATGACTTCAATTAATTAATTTCATATTTGTTATCTCTTGACTTACTTGAAAAAGGGATTAATTATTTCGAACATTGGTAATCAAAGGTTAGTTAATGATTGCTAGAATATAGATTCATTGACTAATTTCATGTTTTAAATCCCTAGAATATAGGGGTTTATATGAGGATTGATTTTAATGCATCTTTTGGATTGGTTAGTCGAGACAGAATATGTTCACTAATTTAACTAGAAGATAGTGATTCCATGAATTACAAATGAAGTGGGTCTATATTAAATCCTTCATGATGCCGAGATAGCAATTGATTGGGATGAATGCTAACGTGTTTCCAAGATAATTGTTTAGTTACATGAAATTGCATCCTTGGGTTATATCTATTTTTATCTTTGTTTATTTTCCTTTTTAGTCTCTTCTTATTTTATTGGCTAAATAGTAAAGATTGGGTAAAGTAAGGTGGGAGTGTAAATTCTTGTGGATTCAATACTTGTTATTCCCTATACTATACGATGGATATACTTGCCCGTATGTGTGGTTTTAGTGGTTAGTATTTTAATTAAAACTTGAGTAATTGTGTTATTTGTTGGTAATATTTTCTACGCTAAAAAACACGCATCACATGATTTTTGTATTAATTTAGCTATTTGATCAATTTTCTATCATTCTTGGTGTTTAATTAAATGTGATCATAGAAGAATTGATGAAGTTAGATTTACTTCTAATTGACTTGGAAAATGACATTCAGAGTTGATTTAATTTTATTAATTTTATATTTGTTATTTCTTAACAGACTTGGAAAACGAAGTTAAGACCAAAGAACTTAAATAATCAAAGATTAGTTAATTTCGGCTAGAGTATAGGGTTGTTGACTAATTTTATGTTTATGAAGAATTGAATTTAAATTTATCTTTTTGGTTATGTTGGTTTGATTGGGATCTGCTAATTTAATTAAAAGATAGTAATTCCATGGATTGGGAAAGAAGTAGAATCTATATAAGTAGATTCATGACTTGGGAAACAATTTAATTTTACTTTATATTCCTTTATGAGACCAAGATGATGATTAAATTAGATAGTTGTTAAATGGCTCATTGTCATGTTTTCTAGGATAGTTGTCTAAATTGCATATTTTTACATCCTTGAATTGTTCATATTACTTTATTTTTCTTCATTATCTTATCACTTTATTTGGTCGGTTAAATAATGAATGAAAAGTAATTAGTGTGTACTTGATCCTTTGAGGATCGATACTCACGAATTCCCTATACTATGCTTGTGATGAGTATACTTGATCGTATGTGTCTTTTGAGACTAATATTTTAATTAAAACCTGACTAAAGATTAGATTTAAATTTGATGACTTTTTTACATCCTAATTTTACGCATCATAGACCGGGAAGACAAAATTTTAACTAGATGGGCAAGTTAAGGACCCAGCTAGATGGGCTGATCAAGAATAATAGTTGGATAAGTCAGTCATCAATTGGGTGAGTGGGTAGTTAGAAAGAAATATACCTAAATTGGGTCAAACAAATGTGACAGGACCATGCGTAGCCCGGTTAAGTAACATCCAACCGAATCATAGGCAAGTTGGAGAGCAGCCGAACCAATATTTGAATTCAGTCAGAACACTTCCTATTTCTGAGAAAGTTAGATGTGCTTGTGAGTTTGACTTAAAAAACACGTCCTATTTTTAAGGAAGTAAGATATTAAGGAGATAAGGCACGAATTTCTCTCCAAATAACTACCCATATCACCATGAACAAATCAGTGAGTAGAGCAGAATAGCCACAATCGCCATTTTCTCCATGTTTAGTCATAGGAATATGACTAGAAAGCTTGGAAATCAAGAAATTTCGCATATAAAAGCCGTAACATGAGTAGAAGCAAGGGGACAACAAACAATCATCTCAAGAACATATTACATTTCATTAATTTTGAAAGCTTGTTTTATTGCTTTTATTTACAACTTTTGCTCAATTTCAGTCAAGTATTTCTGTCGGAATTATGAGTGTTTGTGCTCTTGGGATTGATAATTTGGTCTCCAAATCTTTGCTTCCAATTCCACTAGAGTATTGCATTCACTTCACAATTTAAGCTTGCTTGGAGGCTTTTTGGAGTGCTCCAGGGAACCTTTTCATTTGATTTTCAGCTTCTTGAGTAATTTCCCAGGCATAATCGTGTATTGAAAGTTAAAAGAAGTGTGAAACTCTTGGCCAGCCAAGTACTACATTTGCCCAGCCTAATCACTTTAAAACTAGTTTGGCCAGTTACTAACTTAACGGCTAGACGGTGAAATTTAGAGTCAACAATATGCAATACGATTTTTCGGCACATTAATATATACAAAAGTATTCCACCTATTTCATGAAGATGGTTACATTTTTCTTTTTTTTTTTAATTTATCTCAAACTATGGGTTTATTTTCGTTTTCAAAGGATAGTTAATTTTCTAATTTTTAATATTCTCTTGATTAATTTATCAATTGATTTAATCAAAAGTGAATTCTACAGGAAATTCACTCGCACATTGGAATTAATGTAGAAAACTGGAATATTATAATTATATATTAGCCATCCTTTTAATATAACTTGATTAAAAAATTTTAAAAAATGTTTGATTCCAGAGATAATTCAGTAATGTGAAATATCTAGTTTCTATAACTAACGTGAGTCATCAAGCATTATTAAAGAAGTCTTTCTAAAAAAAAAAAAGTATTAATGGAGAGGTACATGAGAAAAATACTAAAAAAAAAAAAAACTGATTGTATTAACTATATTAACTAGATTTATTAATTTATGTAAAGTTAGAAATAATCCAATCTTTGTAGGTGTCATGAGGTCAAGTTCAAATCTAAATTTTGAGGTCTTGTACCATGAGCAATGATGCGTAAGATTTGGGTGTATAAAAAATCATACAAAGATCCATCCCTAACCAAGTTTTAATTAAAACATTAATCCTCAAATTGCACATATGAGCAAGTATACTCATCGCAAGTACAATATAGGAAATTAATGAGTATCGATCCTCAATGAACAACTACCATTAGTTACTTTTCATTAATTGTTTAACTGACCCAAAAAAGTGATAAGAGAATAAAAAGAAAAATAAAGGAAATTATATACAATTCAAGAATGAAAGAATTTGCAATTAAACAAATAGTTTTGAAAACATGATCATAGATTACTTAGCAATTGTCACAATTAATTATTATCTTGGCATCATGAAGGAAATAAAATAGAATCCAATTGTTTTTCAAGTCATATATTCACTATCTCATGATTAAATTAGCAGATTTCCCAATCAAACCAACATAACTAAATGATGCATTAAACTTATCCTTCAACAATTATCCTTGTACTCTAGGTGATAATGAATATGAAATTAGCCAATAACCCTATACTTTAGGTGAAATAAACTAATCTTTGATTATTTTAGGTCTTTGTTCTTAACTTTTTTTCCCAAGTCCATTAAGAGATAACAAGTATGAAATCAATGAAATTAAATCAACTCCTAACATCGTTTCCTAAGTCAATTAGAAGTAAATCTAAATTCATCAATTCTTCAATAATAACAAGTAATTAAATACCAAGACTGATAATAAATTGATCAAATAACTAAATTAATCCAAAAATCATGAATCCCAAAATAATGTCAAATTACAATAAAAACATTAATCAGATCATTGTTCTATAAATAGAAAACAAAGGTAAAAGAAAAAACTCATAGACCACCCATCTTCTTCTTCCTTGAAGACCTTCTTGAACCATGCTCTTGAGTGATGAATCTCCTCTTTAATGGTTGATTTTAGCTTTTGCTCCCTAGATTCATATGTTTCTCTTGTATTTTTCTTACTTAAATAGGCTCCTAAGATGGCAAAAATCATTTTCCAAGAGTTCTAGACCGAGTACAAGGTGGAAACTACTAAAACTCTTAGGAAATTCCCAAATTCGTGCACAAAATGGAAAATCGCCGATTCTAAACAGCATAGGGCTGGCACCGGCCATGCTATAGCTCCACTAACATTGCTCTATTTTTTGGCTTTTTCCCTTTATTTCCAGACTAGGGCTAGTGCCAACTCCATTGGACATAGTTGGCTTTGGCGACGGATTTTTTTTCCTTTTTCCCATCAATTTTGCATAAAAATACCAAAATGTCTTTCAAAAGGTAAAGTATTAAATATGAAAGAATATGACCAGTTATTACATCAAATGCATCATAAAATATCCTCAAATAACTAAGAAATTAATGATGATTTTATCCCTTATCACATTCTCTCACATTCGTGTAAGAATTCCCCATGCAAAATAGATTTACACAATGGAAAGAAAAATAGGAATTCCAAACAACAAGGATCACTTTTATGCAAAAACAGATCAATACAGGTGAGAAAATACCTTTTTAGTGCTGCCTCTGTGAAACAAAAATTCTCCTCTCAACTGAAGGCACGATCTAGCCAACCAAAGAGAATGTCTTTTCTATTTGTTTCATCAAGGCACTGCAGGCCATGTGTAGGATCGCCTCAAATATAGTCCACAGGAGAATTGCACTCAAGAGTCACTAGAGCTATGTGCTAGCAGAATTAGTTCTGGCAGCTAAGGTTTTCTGTGGTTTTACAAAAAGAAGAAGACGAAGAGGGAGCTATGTTTTTTGTTTTTTTTTAGAAAAAAAAATCTTTATGATTTTTTCAGTCAGAATACCCACGACGTCCATATCAAGATATATATCATGCGTGTAATTTTTGGTAATTAGAATCCATAATGAATATGGATTCTTTAATTACGTATTATGATTATGATTATTTTAATTACAATATGGCCAATGAATTATAACTAATTATAATTCGACCACAATAACTTCTTCTTTTCACAATTAACCCTATAATGCAATCAAATAACATCTTGAGCACTCAATCCTCTATTGTGAGTGACCTATTAGGTTTTTCGATCTATTAGTAGCAAAATATGAATTAATCTAAACATCTTTAGGATTAATAATCCTTAATAATTTTAGAATTAACTTACTAATTTTAATAAGGATTGGTTTATTAAATCTCTAATTAATAAATCCATATTCAGTAGATCATGAGTAGTATCTAGCTACACATTATGACCACCCAAAAGTCTAGAAAGTCCAGTGGTTTGACATGAACCTTTCAATACCAAACAACAGTGCAATAAACTCTTTTCACTATACAATATATCATTTGGTTTGGTGTATGGAATTAGTGCAACACCTCCTAGAAAAATAAATTAATTCTGGCCTGAATATTTTAGTGCTTTTTTCCCAGAATCCCCTACTCATCATATATATAATTTGGAACCATTTCAAATACATAATTGCCTCGGCCAAGGACTTCTCGAGTAGTGGTTCCTACAAGTGGCCGTGGGATATTTGCCCCTACTATTAGGAGTGGTGAATCCTTTATTGATCTTCTCTACTACTTACGTTTGCTTCATGTTATACCCAATATCCATCCCATTGGCAGTTTTGTTAGGACTCCAGGGATTGGAATCAAAGTCTAACACTTAGCAAATAAAGTACCTTGGAGTTCTCAAGTCTAAGGATACTTATACATTTGCTATGATGAGATTCTATCACCAACACGAAATAGTTATTCATGTGATTATCTTATAGCTAGGTCATCCAATGTACTTGTTCTGGTAACAAACATCCATGCATTAACTTTGGGTATCACAATACTCATGGATGTGAGAATAAGCGCCTGATCAAGTCGGGAAGTATAGCACATGCTAGTCTTAATGCATTAATGATGTTCTATCTAATTAATACTATACCTATGGATAATTTAAGTACAAATACTATTCAGTATAATAAGAACCTCACATCATGATCTCTATCATGATTTTCTTAACATAATATTGCACTTGGGACTTTATCTTATAGTTGTTTTATACAAAAACATAAATAAAACAAATTGAAAGATAAAGAATGCCTTGTTTTATTTAATAATACACAATAAATAGAATACAAGTGATTGCTTCTAGGGCATAACACCAACATCTTGAATCTTTGCTTGTCCTCAAGCAAAGTACTTAAGACAAGGAAAACAAGACAACACAAGTTAACTTTCAAAAATTTTTACTATAACAAAGCTACAATTCTCCTTCAGACTTTAGACATGATCTAGTCATTCTTTCAATTCTTTGAAAACATTTGCAAATTGAAGTATTATTTCAAACATATCAAGGCCTTTGAAGTCAAGTTAAGCAAGTTTATACTTTAGTCTAAGAAAATTATTTCACCGCTCAAGCAAAAACGTAGACAATATGAATCATACAAGTCAAGCTGTCTAACTAATTCAAGCATTATAAACTAAAAAATTACACAACTCAAGTAATTATTAAGAATACGCACTCCACCTTTTTTTTTTTTTCAATAACTTAGGGAATTGATAGCCTTAAGTGAATTCTCTTCACGTATCGTATTGGTCCTCTTATAGTTATTATTGCTTCTCTTTTTCATTATTTTTTCAACATTCTCTTTCTTTACTCGTTCTTATCTTTTTTCTTTCAAGATAGTCTCAAAGAGTGAAACGTACAATACTTGCTACTTCTCTCCATATTAATCACCTTTTCTGTGAAAGGTCTTTAATAAAATTTAAAGATGAGAGTATTTTTTTCAACTCAATTCTTTTTCAACTCACATAATAATGATTTTTTTCCACTCAATATTTTTCTAACTTCCTCATATTCCTTATTCACCACTCAAATTAAGCAAATTTCAAATCCATAATACAAGAATTAATCAATAACTTTTCCTATATTCGTCACATTAGCCACATTTAAACTTGATGAGTAAAATAACATTCAAACGCCAATGCATAAACAAGATCAACTTAAATTTTCAAGACTTAACATATCCCATCTAATATACCAATTCATTGTTAATAAAAATCTAACCAATTGAATGACAAATATTATATCGCAAGTAAGAAAGATAATCACAGCCTTATCATAAATTAAAGCAATTAAAACCAGAAGAAATCAAAAAATTTAACAATCGGAAAAATTTTAGCCAATTTAACCCAAAACAAGAGTATATTTCCAATTCTAAACTCTTCCGCACACTTAAACAGGACATTGTCCTTAATGGTCAAAAGTAGAACAATTAAAGCAAAGCCAATGGACCAAAATAAATAGAGGGGAGAAAGATAAGAAAAGAAAATACTTCCATACAAGATAGGTGAATCCATCACAAGGAGCATTACTGAATGATAGAGCATAAATTAGTCATATTTTTTTTAGTTATTTGAGGTTATTTGGTGATACATTTTGTTCACTAACTAGCCATATTCCTTTGTATTTGAGATTTTATCCTTGGAAAGGTATTTTGGGCATTATTTAAGATTTGGGGGGTAAAACAAGGCAAAAACGTCACAAAATAGAACATAAGGGGCGCCAGCCACGCACTGTTGGCATGAATTTTGAGGCGTAAACAAAAAAAAAAAAATAGTAAAACGCCTAGAACAAAACTGAACCGGCACCGACTCCAGTAGCTACAGTGGCGCCGGATATACTCTGCAAAACATTGCATCGAAATAAAGAAAATAAATCGGCGAATAATTGAAGAAACAGAACACAATCAGCGCTGTCTCCAGTAGCCAAGGTAACGCCGACTGTGCCCTGAGAATAAGACGAAACTTTGATTTTTACCCGCGGTTTTTGGTAATCTGAAAAATTTTAGTATATTCCTACTTCTACTAGACTAAGAACCTTACACCAACGAGTTTAGGCACTTTCTAAGCCTATAAATAGATGGAAACACAAGAGAAAGAGGAGAATTCAGAGTGCATAATAGAAAATTACTCAAGTCAAAGGAGGAATTCTTCAATTCAAGAAGGATTGTGCAAGAGGGTCTACAAAGGAAGAAGACGAAGGCTTGTCTATGAGTACTTTCTTTTACTTTTGATTTCTTTCTTGAACAATGATGTATTAATTGTTTTATTGTAATTTGACATTGTTTTAGGTATTCATGATTTTTAGAGTTAATTTGATCTTTTAATTAATTGATTGTTATTCTTGGTATTTAATTACTTATGCTTATTACGAGATTAGTTGGTTATTTCTTTTCATTAACTTTTTTGAAAAAGAAGTTGATGGTGGTTTCAATTCATTAATATCATATTTGTTATCTCGTAACTTACTTGAAAAAGAGGTTAATTGCGAAGAACTAGGTAATTGACGGTTAATTGATGTTTGCCAGAATATAGATTCATTGGTTAATTTCATGTTTTAAGTTTGCCAAAATATGGAAATTTAATCAAGGATTGTGTTTAATGCATCCTTTTTGGTGAATTAGTTGAGATAGAATATGTGATGCTAATTTGTTTAGAAGATAGTGTTTTCATGGTTTGAAAAAGAAGTGAGTCTATGTAACACCCCCGAAGCCTAGGCCCGTCAGGGCTGGGGATATCGCCCCGTCCAAAGGACAAGGGGTCTTTATAACTAGGTCACACAAACAAATTACGGAATAAAAATAATATTTAAATTAAAAAGTTATTACAAACCAGAGAAAACTTCAAGAATAAATCCATGAATTCCAAAACAAAACCATAAATAAAATTATTCACTCTTGCCTCCCCAAAGCAATACATAAAATCAGAAGACACATTCTCTTCCCAAGCAGATATTACTAGCCACTCAACTCCACAGCAGGATCATCCTGAAATCATAATAGAAATGTGATGAGACAAAAATCTCAGTAAGTCCGTGTGTGCTTTGGGTGTTTAGTGAAATCAGTTCATAGATGCAGAGTGTGAAACTTTTATAAGAGAAACATTGGCAAGCATCAAGCATTAGTCAAAAGTAAGAGTGGCGTTTTGGCTTATCTAGCCATACACAAGTAATGAAATCAACCACTCGAAAAAAAGGGATATGGGTTACCACACGTTGGGCCCCATAACCAGTCAGAATGCCGACACTTTGTGCAGACTGACAAAAGTAGGTAATCGGCCTACTGGGCAAGATACTCCTCATTCTCTATACCCAAACAACAACCAGGTGTCCATTCCGGCAAAACACAGTCACTTGACTGAAAACAAACTGCAAGCTCGGACCGGCATGACTCACTGGACTGACATCTTATCCGGGAAGGACTCACCCCTCAGAGGTGGCCACTTGCTGAGAGACTTACCCTAACCCTTCAAAGACTAGTCCTAGTAGTCCACCCTTATTGAGTACTCAACGATGTTTCCCACTTGGGATGAAATGAACAAAGCATTGCTCTTCATGAAACTAGTAATTTGAGGGTTTCCAAAGTTTTGGGAACAATCAGTTTTAGAAAGAGTTTTAAGTTTGGAAAATCTGCTCAGTAACGTTTAAATAATTTAAGTGTTGGAAGTAAGAACAAATTCAACCCTCAATTGCCTTCAAATAAACGAGTGTCCATGCACTCCATATTTAGCTTGCCATAAGGAAAACATTTCACATCGATAGGTTTTATGCAGGAGCTTACCTGATTCTTGCTCACAACAACAAGGTCTCGAACAGCTGACCTAACCCCACATGGGTAAATACAAATCTTAATCAGATTCAAGCTACAATCCACTTCCTCAATTTTAAATCAACTCATTTCACCACTACCATGATCCTAGTGTCCCAAGCTTTAAGGAAAAATAATAAATAAGCAGGTTTATAAGCTAAGTTTAATTTGTTATTTAAAATAATTAATGGTTTGGGAAATAAATTCTAATAAGTTGAAAGTTTAAATCTTGTTAAGGAAAATTTTGAGTTTATTTGATCAAGAGTCATAGGTGGTACTAGGTAAAATAGTGATTTAATGATAGTCTAGTTGTTAGAAAATAATTGATAGTTGAAACTAGTTGAGATTAAATTGAATAAGCCTTTCTTGGAAAATAATAAGTAAATCCTTAGGGGTTTTGATTCAGTAAATATTTTACTAAGCATAAATCTTTTTCATAAAGGCTTAAATTGATTTCTCTATTTTTAATAATATTTATTTATTTTACTTTCTAGCAGAAATCATTATTTATTTGGCTAAAATATCATTTATATACATAATAATTCCAAATCTATCCTTCCTAGGGTTTTTCGAAATTTACTAGCAAAATTAGTATTGAATGCTTTATTCATGAACTAAAATTAGCTTAGGAACAACTAGATCATGATCAAGATTCTATGGCCAACTACAATCAGTAACATACACAATCTTTCGAATAATCAAATCATCCAAATCTTGCATCTAGGCATAGATCCAAATTTATTAAGACATTATTTAACCATTACTAGCATGAACATGAACATGGCTTCAATAATCCAATCATGCATAAACTCCTATTCACCAAATGTGACATAATCTCTAGCATGCTTCTTCACAAATACTACCTATGACATGCATCAACCCTCAAATCATCATACAATCATCCAAGATGAACCTTTCATGCATAAATCCCATCTCCTTCACAATCATACAGTTGCTCATGCTTTAATCTCAACAATAAATATATATACTCAAATCCTATCACCATCCACCTACTCACAACATCATCCTAGAGACATGATTCTAGAGTTTACAAGGAAGATTGAAGGTACTTACTTGATTGATGAATGTCTTGAAGGAGTTTAGAGTAGATCTCCACCCCTAGATGGCTAATCTTGTCTAAGAGAGGTGGGGAAAGCATGGTCATGGAAAAAGAGACCATTCGGCCAAGGGAGGGAATTTCGGCCATGAGAGAGAGAGAGAAAGAGAGAGAGAGAGAGAGAGAGAGAGAGAGAGAGAGAGAGAGAGAGAGAGAGAGAGAAGAGAAGAAGAAGAAGAAGAAGAAGAAGAAGAAGAAGAAGAAGAAGAAGAAGAAGAAGAAGAAGAAGAAGAAGAAGAAGAAGAAGAAGAAGAAGAAGAAGAAGAAGAAGAAGAAGAAGAAGAAGAAGAAGAAGAAGAAGAAGAAGAAGAAGAAGAAAGAAGAAGAAGAAGAAGAAGAAGAAGAAGAAGAAGAAGAAGAAGAAGAAGAAGAAGAAGAAGAAGAAGAAGAAGAAGAAGAAGAAGAAGAAGAAGAAGAAGAAGAAGAAGAAGAAGAAGAAGAAGAAGAAGAAGAAGAAGAAGAAGAAGAAGAAGAAGAAGAAGAAGAAGAAGAAGAAGAAGAAGAAGAAGAAGAAGAAGAAGAAGAAGAAGAAGAAGAAGAAGAAGAAGAAGAAGAAGAAGAAGAAGAAGAAGAAGAAATCATTAGTATGCTTATTCATATAGGTTTTCATTAGAGATCAAGTTTGGAGAAGATGAAGTTGTTAGAATAAGTTTACCTTGAAGATGTTCTTGTCCTTCACAAAATTTTCTGGTTTTTTATCCAAAGTAGCAAGATGATTCGTGGAGTTTGATGTTAATAAGGGTGTTGATGGATTCACAGCAAGGAGTAGATTAAATCTGGAGATTTTTGTGAGGGTTTGAAGTGGTTTGGAGGTGTATTAGGTGTAAGAAGGTAGTAGGTGTTCTTGGTGTAGTGTGTGTGTTCTTGGTAGCTAGAGAAAATAGAGAGAGAGAGAGAAGAAGCAGCCGCCGATTTTCTGTGGAATTGGGGCTGCCGAAATTCTGTAGGGTTTAGGGAGTGATTTCTCTGATTTGGAAGGGAGAGGAAAGGTTAGTTGTTACAATCCTTGAAGAATATTTTTAGGATGAGAATTTGGAAAGTAAATATTCTAGGATATCTTGATTTTTCTGGACAACTTTGAAGTCTCCTATGGACGACTGAATTGTGTGGATTTTCTGAGGAATTGAAGCTGGTTCTACAAGGCTTATGATGGTTGAAACTAAGGGGTACAAAGATGAAGAAGAAGTCTGGTCAATTGATCAAGATATCATGGAAGGTTGCTAAATAAGATGGCTGAAATTTTGGAAGGTGATCAAGCTAAATTGCAGGGATTTGTTGGAGAGATTTTCAGACAGCCATTGATGGAATTTCGTGCAGAAGCTCAAATGAAACAATGGAGCTCTGTTAATGGTGGTTTAAGGGAGGTTTTGACAGAAGTAGGTTGGCATTTTCGGCTGGAGGAGAAATGGAAAGCAAGCTGGAAAATTCCTGCACAACCATTTTCGCTGCACACGAATTTTTTCTGGCAGAATTTCGTCTGCCACTTCTAGCCGATTTGTAGCGAGCTGGGAGGGGGGTTTTAGGGGTATTCAAGGCTGGTTTCCAGCCTTCTTCATGGAGGAAAAACATGGCTAAGGTGCTGCACAAAATCTGAAAGAAAACAGCTTGGTTTTGGACCTCCAAAGCTGCGATTTTGCCCAGAATTTTCACTGGTATTGCACAGCTTTTGTGCAGTCCGAAAATGGCAGAAATAATTCATGTTTCGAGCTGATCTTAAGGCCGTTTTTCTGGCAGCATTTGGAAGGAAATGTCAGCTAAGAAGTTCGACATTTTGAAGGTACACAAGCTGGAAAATTTCAGCTCACTCCAAGAAGGAAGGTGAACTAGCTATAGAGAGAAATTTCAGCTAGCTTTCTGGAGGGATTTTTCCTCTTGAACTTTCCCACAATTCATTCACATTTTCCCGACCATGAGGAGCCTTTTACTAGGACATTTTGATCCTAAAAGACCTCAGCACTTTACTGAATTTTCTGGAAAGGAAAAGGATAGAACACCTTGATCAAACTAAGGGGTTGAAACTTAAGGAAAAACTAAAGATCAAGGGAGAATGAATTTCCTTTTAGAATTTCGAGAAGAACAAAGGGTGAAATGAGAATTCTGCTAACATGTCTCTCCTAGGACATCATCACCACATTGATCTTGGCCCTTATGGACGAAACCAACTCCCCTAAGCAAAAATAAAATTTAATCTAGCTAAAGCTTCTATGCTAGAATTTGATCCCATGACCTCAAGAATTAATTCCAAAGCTCTAACCACTAAACCACAACAACTCTTGTTTCTATTTCCACTAGAAATATTATTTTCTATTCAACCCATAATCTATCTCTCTATTTTCACCTCGGGCAAAAATTACCATTTTGCCCCTCTCACACAATACTCACCAACAAGATTTCGAGACAATAAAACCCGAACCCAAAACACATAGAAATCATATGAAAACATATTTAACCATGAAATAAAATATGATATGCATCCCAACCCCCTTACTCTAAGGTTGGTTTTGACCGGGGTTTCACAGTCTACCTTAATCCTTCATGAGGCCAAGAGAATAGTTAATTAGGATGATGATTAGGTTCTTTAAGATCATGTTTGTCAAAATAATAGTTTAAGTTACATAATTCTCCATCCTTGTTATGTATATATTTTTATTTTATTTTATTTTATTTTTTCGTTTTCAGTTTATTGAGTCGGTTAAACAATGAAAGGAAAGTGATTAATACATACTTGTTCCTTGAGGATCGACACTCATTTAAACGCTATGCTATGTTCATGATGAGTCCGCTTGCTCATATGTGTAATTTGGGGTAGATGTTTTAATTTAAACTTGATTGGGAATGATGTTATTTTTATATGATTTTTATACCTAAATAAATATGCATAATTGAATGTGTTTAAAAATAAATGAAACAAAACAAAGCATAAAACTAGAAAAGAAAAATAAACAAAAATGAAATAAGAAAAATAAACTAAGAAGTAGCCTAAGAAAAGTCATGAAAATATAAAGAGAAAAGAAGACTAGAAAGGTAAAAAGTGAGCAATAGAGAAATGCTCAATCATCATCACCTTCCTCCTCATCATCATCAGCCATAGGGCCACCATCACCTCCTTGTGATCTTGGGAATCGCTGCATCCATTGAGCCCATTGCTTCTCCAGAGCATCTTGCCTTCTATTAAATGAAGTTATGGAATCACGAAACTGATGAAAGATCTCCATCTATGTCTCCATTCCCACTCTTAACTGCTCCAACTAACCCCTCACCTCAGTCTCAAAATCAGTCATTGATTGGGACTATGAACCACTAGCTAGAGCTCTTTATAGGTGGGAGCTTAACTTGGCCCAGGTGCTGCACATTATAAGGTCTCAACCATCGCCTCACCTCAGTACTATACTGATAACTATAGCTAATTAAGGTTTACTCAGTGAATAGATCTCGCTCAGTAGTAGTATCAGTAAGTTCCTCTTCAAGAATAATGCTAAAAGCTTCAAGAATCTTTATGATCACAAGGGAGAAAGCAAAGGCTTCAGAAGAAAGGCGAGAATGGATCACATCCCAAATAGATTGTATGATCAAAGAAGTAAGAGGGATAGGTTAGGTGTGCATCATCTTATGAAAGGTATAGAGGTTAATCACTCGGGACTTATTGAACCCGCTAGCTTTAGGAACAATATTGTAGGAAAAATATAGGATCAAAATATGGAATAAGGTATAGAAAAATAATCCTTGAACCATAAACTCATGCTATTCCAATCATAATGGAGCCATAAATTCATCCAAATTCAACTAACAATTCCAAATTATGCAATTTTTGCCCAAAAACATACCCAAAAATAGTGAAAAATTCATGGTAATAATTTAACCATAAGAATGCAATAAAAATCAAACCTTTATGTTCTCTAATGCTTGAAGAAATCTTCATTTAAAAGAGGAGATTTGAAAGTGGGTTTTTTGAAGAAAAGTTGGGATTTTTGAAGATTTAATCCTTAGATTCAACAAAAACAAAAAGATTTGATGCTCGGTTAGTGTTTTTGAAGGAAAAAATTGATCTGATAGAGTTTGGTGATGAAGAGCCGGTGCAGGGTTGAGAGAAAAATAGAGGGAAATTGGAAAGATTTGAAAACAAATGGCCAAAATCGGCTTTTTTGTGAAGGCTTTGACAGCAGCCGGTGCCAGCTCAGTGTGCTGTCCGGCATCGACCTGATAGGGGCTAAATTAGTCATATTTTTTCTAGTTATTTGAGGCTCTTTTGTGATACATTTTGTTCAAAAACTAGTCATATTCCTTTATATTTGAGATTTTACCCTTGGAAAGGTATTTTGTTCATTATTACAGATTTTTAGGGTAAAATGAAGCAAAAACATCGCAAAACAGAAGAGAGGCGGCACCGGACAGGGCATAGGAATCGGCGTCGGCCATGCACTGTTGACACACACTTCAAGACAACAAAAAATTGTAAAAAAAAAAAAAGAGGAACAAAGTGGAACCGGCACCGGCTCCAGTAGTCAAGGTGGCACCGGCTACATTATGGAATACTTTGTGCGGAATCCGGAAAAAAATCGGCGAACGAGTGGAGAACTAGAACACAACTGGAGCCAGCTTTGAGAGCCAAGGCAGCACTGGCTGGGCTCTGAGGAAAAGGCGGGATTGTGATTTTTCTACGCGGTTTTTGATAATCTGTGGAGTTTTAGTATCTTTCAACTTCTACTCGGCCAAGAACATTACACCAACAAGTTTAGGCACTTCCCAAGCCTATAAATTGATGAAAAACACAAGGGAAAAGAGGAGGATTCATTGATCATCACAAAAAATCACTCAATCAAAGGAGAAGCTCTTCAATTCAAGGAGGGTTGTGCAAGAAGGTCTTCAAAGGATGAAGAAGGAGACTTGTTTATGAGTGCTTTTTTTTCCTTTGTTTTCTTTTTCTTGAACAATGATATGTTAATTGTTTTATTGTAATTTGACATTATTTTAGATATTCATGATGTTTAGAGTTATTTGATCTTTTGGTTAATTGATTGTTATTCTTGGTATTTAATTACTTGTGCCTATTATGAGATTATTTAGTTGTTTCTTTCCATTAACTTTCTTGGAAAAGGGGTTGATGGTGGTTTCAATTTGATTAGTTTCATATGTGTTGTCTTTTAACTCACTTGGAAAAGGGGTTAATTGCTAAGAACAATGTAATTAAAGGTTAATTAATGTCTATCAGGAATGGATTCATTGGTTAATTTCATGCTTTAAGTTTGCCAAGAATGAAAATTTAATCAAAGGATTGTGTTTAATACATCTTTTGGGTAAGACTGGTTGAGACAGGAATGTGATGCTAAGTTATCTAGAAGATAGGGATTCATGGATTGAAAAAGAAGTGAGTTTGCTTTAATCCTTCATGATGCTAAGAGAATAATTGGTTGTAATAAAGATTAGGTACTTTAAGATTATGTTTGTCTAAACAAGGGCTTGAGTTACATAATTCTCCATCATTGACATGTATATATTTTATTTTATTTTATTTTTCTTTTTATTTTTTTAAATTTATTGAGTCGGTTAAACAATGAAAGAAAATGGATTAATGTATACTTGTTCCTTGAGAATTGACACTCGTTTGAACCCTATGTTATGTTAATGATGAGTACGCTTGCTCATATGTGTAATTTAGGGTTAACATTTTAATGTAAAATTGATTGGGAATGTTCTTAGTTTTTATATGATTTTTCATACCCAAATCCAAACACATCACGACCTAGGTCTATCTGGCCTTGAAATTTTTTTAGTTAAAGCAAGAATACTGAAATATGAACATACAATCATGAAGAAAATGTAATTATCCCATAAATTTAAAATACAAAAAGATAAACAAAAGCAAAAATATAAATTACAAAGATGTCCCCAACTAAAAAGAAAACTAAAGCAGTGAAAATTTATCTTTTTCTACGATCTTCATCACGTGGATTCATTTTGGTGTTCCCAAGAAGAGTTTTCGTTTGATGATCTCCAAAAAGCTTGGCTAACTACCTAATTTGATTTTGAAGATTATGCATTGAAGCCTCTAAATTCCTTGTGACAACATCCACACCTTGAAATCGTGCTTCAGTTGAGCTTGCTATTTTGTTAACCAACTCCTCTAATGATGGCTTTGACCATGGTGTATTGTAGGGCAAGGAGGGTTGAGTCCTTTGATTGCTACCAAAATTAGAAAGGTTTTGCCTAGGTTGGTTCTAATTGGTCCAAGAAAAATTAGGATGGTTCCTCCAACTAGGATTGTATGTGGCACTATAGGGGTTATTACTTTGTTGCCTATTACTCATGAAAATAGCCTATTTGAGGATTTGATAGGGGCTAAAATCACTAATATTTTTCTAGTTATTTGAGGTTGTCTTGTGATACATTTGTTATAATAACTAGACATATTCCTTCCTATTTAATATTTTGCTTGTAAAAAGTGTTTTTGGCAAATTTGTGTACATTTGAGTTAAATTCGAGAAAAAAGTGAACAATTCCAAAATAGACCTAGCACCAGGCCTAGCCAAATGACCAGGCACCGGGTCCATTCTGGTCAAGCAGAGGAAATCGAGCAGACCTGGCGTGAGGTTTGGTAAGTGGACTAGGCGTCGGGTCCATTTTGTCCGGCCAGTGAAAACAGAGCAAAAAAATTGGAGGAAGAACAGATTGCACCCGGTGCCAGGTGGATTGAATTGACTCGGTGCTAGGCCACTCTGGAAGGCAAAAATTCTGTGCATGAATTTGGGAATTTTCCAAAGATTTCTATATTTTCTAATTCCTACCCGGCCAAGATTCCTCAAGTAATGAATTTAGCATCAAAGAAGCCTATAAAAGTAAGAGAAAACATAAGAAATTATATAGATAGATATAGAATGGTGCATCCAAGAACATAAATTCCAATCACTCATTGAATGAGGAATTTACCTAATCAAGGAGGGTTGTTCAATAGAGTCTTCAAAGAAGAAGAACGAGGCTTATCTATGAGTGCTTTCTTTTATCTTTGTTTTCTTATTCTTTAACAATGATGTATTCAGTATTTTATTTATAATTTAACATTATTTTAGAATTCATGATTTTGTGTTGATTTAATTATTTGATCAATTCTTTATCATCTTTGGTGTTTGGTTACTTATTATCATTGGTTATTGATACGAGTTCTTCTAATTGACTCGACAAAACGATGTTAGAAGTTTCATTGTATTGATTTCATATTTCTTAAATCTTAATGGACTTGAACGATGAAGTTAAGATTATAGGACTGAGTGATAAAAAATTAGTTGATTTCACCTCGACTAAAAGATTATTAGCTAACAAAGTCATCCATGGTCCTCCTATTATTTCCACCATTATTACCATTTTTGTTTTAGGTAACTTCCATTTCTCCTACCGAACTTGCCTGCTTATCCTATTACCTAAGTGCCCTCGAATCTTTGTTAAAGTTCTTTCAATCTCAGGATCAAAATCCACTGGGTCTTCTTGGAATCGTCGGGTCATACATTAAGGGCTAAGTCTACAAGGAAAATAAGATGATAAGATTATATAATTTACAAGTTGTCAACTGAACATAATTAAAGTACAACATAAACTAAGCTGGTTAATTAAGGTAAACTTATACACATAACAAGATATGACACTTATTTACACGAAGAACATATATACATATAAACACACACACACACACACACACATAAACACTGTTAAATTAAAAAATTCAAGATTTCATGATATTGTTCCTCAGCAACGACACCAAAAATTTGATGCGTAAGATTTGAATGTATAAAAATCATAAAATTTTAAGTCCATCCCTAACCAAGATTTAATTGAAACATTAATCCCCAAATTACATATATGAGTAAGAATACTCATCGCAAGCATAGTATAAGAAATTAACGAGTATCGATACTCAAGGAATAACTACATTAGTTACTTTTTGTTTATTGTTTAACCGAACTAATAAAGAGATAAGAGAATAAAAAGAAAAATAAAAAATTATATACAACTCAAGGATGAAAGAATATACAATTAAACAAATATTCTTGAAAACATGATCATGGATTACTTAGCAATTATCATAATCAATTATTATCTTGGCATTATGAAGGAAATAAAATAGAATCTAATCTTTTCTCAAATCATAGATTCACTGTCTCATGATTAAATTGGCATATTTTTCAATCAAACCAATATAACAAAAAAACTCATCCTTTAACAATTATCCCTATACTCTTGGTGATAATGAATATAAAATTAGCTAATAACCCTATACTCTATATGAAATCAACTAATCTTTGATCACCTTAGCTATTTGTTCTTAACTTCATTTCCTAAGTCCATTAAGAGATAACAAATATGAAATCAATGAAATTAAATCAACTCCTAACATCATTTTCCAAGTCAATTAGAAGCAAATCTAAATTCTTCAATGCTTCAATAATAACAAGCAATCAAATGCCAAGAATGATAATAAATTGATCAAATAACTAAATTAACTAAAAAATCATGAATCCCAAAATAATGTCAAATTGCAATAAAAACATTAATCACATCATTGTTCTAGGAAAAAAAAAAAACAAAGGTAAAAGAAAGAACTCATAGATAAGCCATCTTCTTCTTCTTCCTTGATGACCTTCTTGAACAATACCTCTTGAGTGATGAATATCCTCTTCAATTATTGATTTAAGCTTTTACTCCTTAGATTCATATGTTTCTCTTGTGTTTTCTAGCTTAAATAGGCTTTGAAGATGCCAAAAATCATTCTCCAAGAGTTCTAGACCGAGTACAAGTTTGAAAATACTAGAACTCTTAGGAAATTCCCAAATCTGCACACAAAATGGAAAATTACTGACACTGAATAGCATAGGGCTAGCGCCAACTTAGTCCTATACAGCCGGCACAGGCCGTGCTCTGGCTTCACTGACGTTGCTCTATTTTTTTAGCTTTTTTTTTCCCGTTTCCAGACTATGGTTGATGCTAGCTTCTTTGGACACGGTTGGCGCTGGCCGTGTTCTGGATGGCGATGGACTTTTTGCATTTTTTCCATTAATTCTGCATAAAAACACCAAAATACCTTTGTAAAGGCACACTATCAAATATGAAAGAATATGATTAGTTATTACATCAAATGTATCACAAAATATTCTCAAATAACTAGGATATTAATGATGATTTTAGCCCCTATAAAGTAACCTAAATCGACTTGATTAGGTTACTTAACCTAACCAACACATAATTCAATAGAAGGATGTGTAGAAAATAATAAAGCACAAATAAATTATGGGCATCCCCAACTCGACCCTAAACTTTATATTTGATAAGAATAAGGATTAGAAAAGTGAAGAGATCAAGGCCAACTCTTAGCTAGTCAAGCATCTACAACTTACCTATATTGGAAATATATCATAAAGGTTAAAAAAAAAAATTCTACAAAGACATTCATTTTACAATAATAATATTTTATTTAATAAGTTTGTATTCACATTTTTTTATACATAAATGTCTAACTATGTTAGTAAGTTATCTATGTACTGGATCATGTTTCACAGTAAGGTACACATTTTAGTTACTTAATATACAATTAAAAGGGTTCTTGATCAATTGATAAAATTGGGCATTTCATCAATGTTTGGATCTTTATACTATTATATTCAGGTGGGGAATGGTTTATCTGCAATCAATAAGTAATATGCTCACACCAATAGTGTGAGCATATTTTCAATATATAAAATTGGATAAGATGATAGCAGTCTTTGTAAAAGTGCTATAATAAATAAATACTACATTATTATTGCTATTGCATTAACAAATACTCTTTGTGGTTTGAGTATAAGTTGGCAGTCTAGTAAAACTGAATGTTTATGCATTGATATACTATAAGTGAGATTTCCTGTATAGGATCAATAGCCATGTAGGTTGGATATGGATATTTAGTTAACTAAGATGGACTTTTATAATAGAACTTCTATACTTTTCTTTATGAAAGGAGTAATCACTCCCTTGTGATGGTTAAGATAATCTGTAAAAATTCAGGACCATGGGAAAAGCTTAAGAATATTGCTTTAAGGGTTGCTTCTTTTAGATAAGCAGTTGCATTCTTGGGTGTTACAAATTATGGATTAGAGGTAAAAAAAATGGTATATATCATTAACAAAGGCCATAGTACCAAATAATCTTATCTCAATAATGAATGTTACATAGAGGTATATTTTCATTATTACATCTATAATTCAAAGAAACGCTATGGAAATATAATTTTTAGGGTTAATATCTTCATATGGTAGTGAATGAAGATATTAAAAATGAAAAATACAGCTATTTAATTAGTAGGGGTATTTTAGCTATTTTAGAAGTTAAAGATAATGATGAGTACTCATTATTACAATATTTCTTAGTTATTTATGTCGAGTTATGCTAAATTTGAGATCAGAGGGCTACTCATTTTCCCTATGTTTACCTTGTTTTATGAAGAATACACAAGTATAAGATGATTGGAGAAGTAAGGAGAAAATAGAGAAACAGAGCACCAGATCGACGCCGGGTACGATGCTAAACAGGCCCCAAATTCATAACAAAGAGTTCAGTCCCAACAAGCTAGACCAAATAGGCACCAGTTGGAATACATATAGGTGCCAGTTGCACATGTAAACAATCCTCAGTTCACTATTAATGAGGTATTGGTTATTTCTAGAGAGTTTGGGAATCAAACCAACAAGAATAATAGGCACTGGAGGGAGAAGCAAACAAGCTCTAGTTCAAAGTGGGACTTCAAGATCTTAAATAAAAAGAAAAAGGGCACAATGGCACTAGTTTAGCATTACAACAAGTACTGGTTCATGTCATGACAAGACAATGCGTAACAGATTTTGAGGGTTTTCAAGCTTCACTATAAATACTTCTTTTTGCTGTCTTATCAATAATGAATAGATAGAGAAGCAGCCTCCAAACCCTAGAAGTCCAAGGAGCTACTCCAAAGAGAAGATTCAAGCATTATTTGGAAGAGAAAAATGGTGATCTTTAAGAGAAAATCTCAAGAGAAGAAGAGAGGTCGCTTATCTAAAAGTTCCATTCTTTTCTCTTGTATTTCTTACTTGATTTTTATTTGGGATTTTATAGATTTTTGATGTATTTGAAGGGTTCAACCCTTATTTTGTTAGATCTTAACCCCTATTTTGGTTATTTACAATTTAGTATTTAGTGTTCAATTACTTGCTTTGCATTGTGTATATTGGTTAATTGGATTTTCTTGTCCTAATGATTTTGAAAGATGAGGTTAGGATTGAAAGGCTTAATCGTTTGATTTACTTAATGGGTTTTCCTCCAATTAGCTTGAGAGAGAGGGGTTGGAGGATGAGTATGTGGTTGAAAGGCCATAGGGTTGCTTATAGATAAGGACACTATTTTTTCCAATTTAATGGACAACTAGTCTTAATGTCCCTTGGATTTGATTAATAAAGTAGAGATACCCATTAGGTTGAGGGTAGGAGACTCGAAACTCGGGAGAGAGAGAGAGAGAGAGAGTAGGTTTTGTATATGAGATTACCCATAGGTGCCAATTTTAGGTTGTCAACTAGCTAACTTTGTTGGTTGAGATTTAGCTTAATATTGTGGGATGCCATTTGGATATATTACCTGCACTTTTTCTTACTCTTATGTTCTTGGTAATCTAGGAGGATGTTTTGGTTGTATTTGGGTTGGTTGATTGCTTTACTAATTCGTTATCTTCCCAACTAGGATGATTGACTAAACAATGAACCAATAGTATAGTAAAGGTATTTGTCACATTACCCGGTGGATACGATACTTGCTAACTAGAATTCTATCCTACAGGATGGGTATACGTTCCCATATGTGTATTATGTGTTTGATTTTTGGTATTTTAGATTAAGACTTAGTTATTTTTGTGTGAAATATTGACAATTCTTCCTATGAATGACTATATACAAAAAGCATGCATAAAATTTTTTGCACTATTGCCGGGGATTGAATAATAATATTTTAAATTGCTCAAGTTTTGTTGATTTAGTCTTGTAATTGTACATACTTGTAAATATAATTAACTTGTATCTAGGTAGTTGTCAATATCCTTTATGAATAATTTACATGCAAATAATTGTTTGAAGGTGTACTTTTGATATGGATTGATTTGTGTAATTGTACTTGAGAATTCTCTTGTTGTTGTGTTGTGAAAATTTTGTTTTTGGTTCAAATTTTGAAAATATCATTTATTGATTGATTGGTTGATCGATTCTTTTATATGTTATTTAATGATTTGTTAGGTAATTGTTTATTGCCATTCTTTTATTTTGAGAACACATTAAAGTTTGAATTAATCCTATTCTTTAGAAGATTGTCTTAATCCTGGGAGTAATATTGATTTTGTGTTTTGATTGAAGGAAGATCTTTTCTTATATGAATAGGAGAGTGCATGATAATTGGAGAATTTTAACCCAGAAATAACAAGGACCTTGAGAAGGTTGAGGAGAGAGAGGCAAACAGAAAGTGGTGTATTTCAAGATTTGGAAGAATAAGGTAGATTATTTGTGCTTTTGAAGAACTTGGAAGGTATGAATCCAATTGGTGGACATGTTAGAGTTCATAGAGATAAGTCACAGAATGGAAATGGATATGGGAATGGAAGGAGAACTATGGGTAATTATGCAAAACATTCAATCTATAGGACTGAATCAACTATTGTAAGGCCATAAGTTAATGCTAACACTTTGAGCTAAAAGCTTTATTTATTCAAATGGTACAATAGACAGTGCAGTTTGATGGACTACCTAATGAAGATCTTAATGCGCTTAGTGAAAGCTTTTTCTTGAGATTTACGACACTTTAAAGTTGAATGGAGTATCTAAAAATATGATAAGATTAAGACTCTTACCATTTTCACTTCGAGATAGGGCTAAATCTTGGCTTAAATCCTTTCCTCCTGGTTCGATTACTACTTGGGATGATCTGCCAAAGAAATTTCTTGTAAATTACTTTCCTCCAGCCCATACTACCAAACTTAGAAATGACATCTTTTTTTTTTTTTTTTTTGTTTACATGGAAGCCAAGATATTGTATGATTGTTGGGAATGTAAGAAGGAATTACTGAGAAAATATCCACACCATGGATTAGACTTAGACTTTTAAATGCTTGCTTTTCATAACGTGTTGAACTTTGCTACTAAGTAACTTTTGGATGCATTCTTGGGTAGCTCTATGTCAACCAAGAATCTTGAAGAGCTAAGAGATTTGATTGAGAGACTAGTAATGAATAGCTATTCGTGGGGTAATTCGAAGCCTAAGGCTGCAGTAAAAAAATGCATAGCATTGATGCGATGACAACTACGGAGGCAAAATTGGAAGCCCTTACCAAGAGAATTGAGAAGATGAACGCCAATCCAAAAGCTTAAGTTATGAGCTGTGATTTTTGTGAAGGTGGAAATCCCAACCATGAATGTCAATATATGGACTTAAGTAGTGAGCAAATAGTAGAGCAAGCTAATTTTGTGGCAAATGCTAGACAAAGGAACAACTCTTATGGGAATATCCTAGTTGGCGTAATCATCCTAACTTCTCATGGAGTAATCAAGGACAAGGCCAACCATTCCCTCAAGGTGTTCAAGCATGTCCAATGGCTGGCCTCAAATGCCCTTCCCTTATCATACATCACCTTCTCCTTCTTCTCAACGTTCACAAAGCCATCGTTGGAAGATTTGGTAGAAAAATTGGCATCATCCACCGACTTGCACTTCCAAGGAGTTAAGGTATCAATGCACAATCAAGAAACATCCATCCATAATCTTGAAGGACAAATTGGACAAATGGCAAAGTTTTGGTGATAGATAAATTGGAACTCTTGCTAGAAATATGGAGGCCAATCCACATGACGAGCGTAGAAATAATTGACTCACTTTCCTATTTTACCTCTTTTGTTTCTCAGGGATAATTTTATTTATGCTTTGCTTTTGCATTTGACATTCTACATGCTTTTGGTATGTTTTAGATTATGAACTTATGGTCTGATACGTTGGTTATTTAAACTTAGAATGTTAAATTTGAACTTGTTTATTTTATTTTTATTAATTTAATTTAGCTTGAATCATGATGTGTATATGTTAATATGTGTATTGGTTTATTTCAAGTGTGAGAAAAAGAAAAGAAAAAGTAGAAAATTAGAAAAAAAAATGTTTTTTTTTTAAAATTTTGTATAGGTATTAAAAATAACAAGCGTTTATTACAATTAGTAATAGGTGCCAATTTCATTCAGTAATATTAAGCCATCAAGTTACTAAAAATAACTAGCACCTGTTAAGAAGCAAAACAGACGCTGGTTATTCTTGGTGAAACAAAAGACCCATATCATTTCATTCGCATCGGTTCGAATTCTTTGCATAACATGTGTCAGTTATTTGATGAACAAGCACTAGTTCATGCCGAATTTTTTATTTTTAACAGTCAACTGTCAAGAAATTTTCTCCTATTCCTTCACCTCACTTCGCCGGTTGTCTTGCTTTCTTCTCCCCACTTATTCACTGATCAGTGCCCATTCACCTACTACCCTCAACTCTTTTACATATAAAATCTTTCCCACGTAATCTACCATCCATGACCTAATTTCTTTATCAGTGAAGAGGCATTATCACCCACAATTCATAGCTGGCATATTTGAGAAAGAGCAGTTCTCTATCAGTGATATATTTGAGAAAGAGCAATTCTCTATCAGTGGGCACCTCACCCCTTAACTCCATTACATTAATTTGTGGTTACAACTCTTATCCCCTTTACTCTGCTGTCTCGGTTTTTTTTTTTTTATAAAATTTGTGGATTTTGGTTGGTGTTATCCTAATTTCTTTTAATGATAACTAGTGTTTAGTTGAATACCATTTGTATTGGGCTTGGTGGATTATTATACTCTACCAACTGATTTGTGGAATTGAAAATTGTTGAAGCTAATGTACTAGTGAGATGATGGACTTTATTTTGAGAATTGAGCTGTCTAATTTGATGGGATTATGCCCTGTTATACAATTTATTTTTTATTCAAGTTTTTCTTTGATGATATGGATTAATGACTGAGGATGCATTTGTTGAAAGCGGGGTATTTTATTTTTGCCTCTTGAGGAGGATAAAATGTGTTTGAGTTTTGATGTGCTATGTGTTTCTTTTGGTGATATGGAATTTTTAAGTTGATAGAGTATTTTTCATTTTGTGATCTTGAGATTTAACTTGTATTATGCTTTATTTTAAAAAGGGAATTTTTTGTATACTTTAATTTGAGCTAGGAAATTTATTCTAACCCCTATTGAATGCATGTGCGGGTAGTTTTGGTGGGTGTAGCTATATGGATCATGCTAAATTGGAAAATTTATCTTGCTTTTATATGTTAGGAGAAATTGCGGGTGCTGGACTATAATTTGGTTTTATTTTGTGTTCATTTTCGATAATTCAAAATGCATTGTGCTTTGAGATGATTTTTGGTGAATGTTAATTTGTAGTCTTTTGGTGAATAAATTCGAATTTGGTTTTGCTTTATGAACTTGGATATTTTTTATGTAATCTTTTGTGGGACTATATGTTGTATTTTGTTCACTGACTGTTGTGCTATATACCTTTTGTTTTGTCTTATACTTTCAGATTTTGAATTGAGTTTCTGTGGCTATGTTTTGGATTGAGAGTTGTGCTTATTTGTGGCTTCTGTTAGTGTTATGCGATAAAGGTAATCACATGTATTCTGTATATTGTGCAGTATTAAATAAAACAAGGCATTCTTTATCTTTTAATTTGGTTTATTTATGCTTTCATGTAAAATAACTGTTAGATAAAGTCCCAAGTGAAACACTGAATTAAGAAAATCATGATAGAGATCATGATATGGGGTTCCTACTACACTAAATAGTGTTCATATTTAAATTATCCCTAGTTGTAGTATTAATGAGATAGGACATTATTAATGCGTTAAGACTATCACGCGTTATACTTTTTAATTTGTTCCGGAGGTGGTTCTCACATTCGTGAGTATTATGATACTCAAAGTTAACACATGGATGCTTGTTACATGAACAATACATTGGATGACCTGACTATGAAATAATCACATGGATAACTATTTAGTGCCAGTGATAGATTCTCATTATAGTAAATATGCAAGTATCCTTAAACTTGAGTTGCCAAGGTACTTTATTTGCTAAGTGTTGGACTTTAATTCTAATCTCTAGAGTCCTGACAAGAATGCCTATGAGAAAGATATTAGGTACAACATAAAGTAAATAACAGTAGTTAAGAGGATCAATAAAGGATTCACCACTCCAAATAGTAAGAGCGAATATCTCATGACCACTTGTAGGAATCACTAATCGAGAATTCCTTGGCCAAAGCAATTATATATTGGCAATGGTTCCAATTGATACATATATTGAATAGTGGATTTCAGAAATAAGTACAAAAATATTCAAGTCAGAATATATCCCCCAGTGGATAGTGGAAAAAGGGGAGAACGAGTTCCAAAATCTAAAGCAATGGAGCATGATCGTGGCTCAGTATGTTGCTCATTGTACCTAGTTGTTAAAGTACTGCAATAGGCTAGTAGATATCGAGCAAAACCAAACCAGGCAATTTGTTAAGGGATTGCGACAGGAATTGAGGAAGGCTTTGGCATCTTCTTCACCGATGACTTATTCGAGGGCAGTAGACACGGTGACCTAGAAAGAGAATAAGGATTGAAGCAAGATGGAACCAAAACCATTCTTGCCACCAAGGCAACCACTAAAACCCTTCTAGAGGTAGCAAACCAATAAGTGACATACCCTCCAGCAATGGCAGAACTGAGGGAAGCAAGCATGAAAGGCACCAACTGGTCCTGCACAGAATCTCTCGTCGTGTTGACACTACAGGAAGAAAGGTCATGTAGAGAAGAACTGTTGGTCTAAGGGAACTAAGTGGAAATGTTATAATTGTATAGATCTAATGCTCCTGTGAAATGCCTATGCAAAACTTCTCTGAATCAAGCAAGGAAACCCAGCCTAGACCATGGGAGCCAATCGAGCCAATATTACGGGAGCCTCTGGAAGTGGAACGAAGAAGCCACAAGTGAAAGTGAAGGTTTTCGCTCTTAACCGAGAGAAAGTTGGAGCATATACAGTAGTAGTAGAAGGTACATTTACTATCCAAGGCCGTTCAGTTAATGCATTAATAGACCCTGGATCTACCCATTCCTATTTAAAAAAGAATTGTGCATATCTTTTGGGTTGGGATTGAGTAGAACTACCTTTTACTATGTTAGTGAGAAAGCCCTTGGAAAAAATGGTGCAAGCGGAGGAGTATATGCAGAATTGTGAGATTGAAGTGAGGAAAGAGAGCTTGGAGGGAGATTTGGCAATCTTAGCTATTGGCGACTACGACCTAATTTTAGGTATGGATTGGCTAGCTAAGCATGGTGCTAGAATAGACTGTAAGAATAAGTCTATCCAATTCATTAGACCTGGATGTGACGTGCTGGAATTCAATGGCAAGTGAGTAAAATAGTTGAAGTTTTTCATAGATGGAGCAAAAGCCCAGAAGTTGTTGAAGTGAGGATGCCAAGGATATTTGGCTTACATGATAAATAAGCCAAAGGATCAATGCAACCTAGAAAATACTGAAGTGGTAAAATACTTTCCCAATCTGTTTCCCGTAGAACTCACTTCTCTTCCTCCTACCCGAGAAGTTGAATTCACCATAGATCTAATTCTAGGAGCAGAACCTGTATCCCGAACCTCATATCGCATGGCACCAGCAGAGTTAAAGGAACTAAAGGAGTAGTTAGAAGAATTTGTGAAGCAGGGTTACATTTGACCTAGCACGTCACCTTGGAGAGTTTTAGTGTTATTTGTGAAGAAAAAGGACGGGACCTTTAGGTTGTGCATAAACTATTGGGGGTTGAATAATTTGATCATCAAGAATAAATATCCCCTACCATTAATTCAGGAGCTATTTGACCAATGCAAGGCTCCAGTTGGTATTCCAAATTGGATTTGAGGTAGGGATATTATCAAGTACAGATAAAGGAGGAGGATATTCTCAAGACAGCCTTAAACATAAGATATGGTCATTACAAGTTCGTAGTGATGCCTTTTGGGGGTGACTAATGCACCAGGGGTGTTTATGGATTTGATACATCGAGTTTTTCAACCCTACCTGGATAAGTTCATGGAGTTATTCATTGATGATATACTCATATACTCCAAGAGTCTAGAGGATCATGTAGTGCATCTAAAGCTGGTATTGGAAAAGCTAAAAGAGTACCAGCTTTATGCTAATTTTATCAAGTGCGAATTTTGGCTAGATATTGTGTTGTTTCTTGTCCATGAAGTGACCAAGGATGGAATTAAGGTGTACTCAGCAAATGATGAAGTTTTGGACTAGAAGCAACCAGAGAACATCACTGAGATTAAAAGTTTCTTGGGATTGGCTGGCTATTATAGGCAGTTTATTAAAGGGTTCTCAACACTAGCATCACCTATGACCCAATTGTTGAGAAATGATGTACCCTTTGTCTGGAGTGAGAAATATGAGAAAAGTTTCCAAGAGCTGAAGAGGAGGTTAATGACAGCTCCACTGTTGAGGTTGCTAGAGGGAGATAAACCCTACGCTTTGTATACTGATGCTTCTAAAGAAGGTTTGGGAGTGGTATTGATGTAGGATAGGAAGGTAATAGCCTATGCCTCTCAGAAGTTGAAGCTTCACGAAGTTAATTATCCGACGGATGATTTAGAGCTGGCTACTATTGTACTTGCTTTGAAGAAATGGTGGCATTACTTGTATGCAGTTGAGCATGAGGTGTTCACAGACCACAAGAGTCTAAAATATATCTTTACCCAGAAGGACTTGAATTTAAGGCAACAAAGATTGATGGAATTTCTGGAGGAATATCGTTATCCTATCAACTACCACCCCGGAAAGGCCAATGTTATTGCTGATGCCCCGAGTCGTAGTCAAAATGGCCAGATTGAGAGTACAAGAGATTCAAGCAGTCCAAAAGGTATTGGATAGAAGGATGAAAGTGCAAGAAGAAAGGATTATCGTCAGTAATCTGAGATTGATACCGGATCTCATGTAAGAAATCATTAAAGCACAGTAAAGCAATGCGGAGTTTCAACATTTCAAGGATAAAGAACTTAATTGAGAAGGCAGTGAATTTTGGCAGGACGAGATAAGAGTGATGTATTTTTGAGGTCATTTGTGTATGCCTGATGAGTAACAGCTAAAAGGTAAGATTTTAGAAGAGGCGCATAGAAGTAAATACACTATTTATCCGAGAGAGGTAAAAATGTATCAAGATCTAAAGAAAGCTTATTGGTGGCTCGGAATGATGAAAGGCATGGCGAAGTATGTCTCCACGTACTTGACCTGTCAAAAAGTTAAAATAGAGCACAAAAAGTCAGCAAGATTGCTGCAACCATTACCGATACCTAAGTGGAAATAGGAAGAGGTGACCATGCACATAGTTACCAGACTCCCTATGGTAAGGACAAAAAATGATGCTATATGGGTAGTGGTAGACAGATTGACCAAGTCAGCACATTTCATACCGGTGAACGTAAGGGATTTAATGAGAAGTTAGCTCAAACATATGTGCAAAAAATAGTCAAATTGCATGGAGTACCTTCAAGTATCATGCCCGATCGAGACCCGAGGTTTACATTCTGATTTTGGGGCAAGTTTTAAGAATCAATGGGCTCTAATCTAAAGTTCAGTAGGACGGCACACCCGCAATCCAATGGTTAGTCAGAAAGTGTTATTCAGATATTGAAAGATATATTAAGGGCTTGCGTATTGGGTTTTAGGGATAAGTGGATTGAATTTATACTGTATGCAGAATTGGTTTACAATAATAGCTACCAATCTTCGAATAGAATGGCCCCGTATGGAGCATTATATAGACGTAAGTGTTAAGTATCTCTATACTGGAGTTGGTCAAAAGATGGCCATATAAGCAAGCTGGAGAATTCTACGTTCAGAAAATGTTAGATAAGATGAAATTGATTAGAGAAAGGTTGAAAGCGGCTCAAAGCCAACAAAAAAATTGTATGGAGAATAGGTGAAGGGAGTTGGAATTTCAAGTAAGAGACAGTGTGTTTTTAAGGTTGATTCCAAGTACAGGAATTTTGAAGTATCTAAAATGTGGAAAACTGAATCTGAGATATTTAGGACCATTTCCAATAACATAAAGAATTGGACGGCGTATAGACTGAATTTGTCGGATGGTTTGATGGGAATACATGCTATATTACATGTGTCTTAGTTGAAGAAGTACAATGCCAACCCTGGATATCTTTTGAATGACGAATTGCTGGTATTGCAACCCGACTTAAGCTACGTGGAGAAACTCGTGAAAATTTTAGACCGAAGTATCAAGACTCTCCGGAATAAGTAGATTCCTATGGTGAAGGTACAATGGGAGCATCATGGCACTAAAGATGCCACGTGGGAAACGGAAGAATGGGTGAAGCGAAAATAGCCTGACTAGAGATAAAGGTACATCTGAATTTCGGGACAAAATTCTTCTAAGGAGGGGAGGATATAAAACCCCACCTAAACCTACCCTAGATTAAGAAGGATGGTATGCATATAATATCATCATGCATAAAATATATCTCTTAAATGATTTCGTGTGCCTTAGAATTGTGGTTTATGGGTTATTTTATTTTTTGTGCTTGTTGAGTAGAAAGGGTAAAAAGGTAATTTTACTTTTGGTTAAAATAGGAAGATGGCTTGAGGCTTAGATAAGAGTAAGAATTGGGTGAGAAAATAAGAAGAAGAGTTAGTGTGGCTAAGTGGTTAGAGTTTTGTGATTTAATCTCTAAGGTCTGAAGGAAGAATATGAAGAGGTTTCCATCAAACCACCATAGCTATTTCTTCAAAAACTCCATCTTCTTCTTGTTCTTGTTATTGGTTAAAAATCTGAAAAATTTTCTAGATTTTCTTCAAAGATGGTTTTCAAAAAATTGCAGCAAGCTTCTCTACCTAATTCTTGCAAAAAACCAACCATCTTGTGTGAGGATGAAGGCTGATATTCTTTGAATTTTAGCATCTTCACAAACAATGCCAAACCAGAATTTTTTTTTCCAGCAAACTAATTGTGAGACCCCAGTTAAAACCAACCTTAGGTTAAGGTGTTGGGATGCATATCATAATTTATTACATGTTTAAATATATTTTTAAATGATTTTCTATGCTTTGGATTTGAATTTTATTGTCTCAAAGGCTTGTTGGTGAGTATTGAGTGAGAAGGGCAAAATGGTAATTTTTGCTTGAGGTGAAAATAGGAAGATAGCTTGAGGATTGAATAGAAAATATTGTGTTTGGAGGGAAAATAAGAACAAGAGTTGTTATGGTGTAGTGGTTAGAGCTTTGGATATTAATTCTTGAGGTCTTGGGTTCAAATTCCATCATAGGAGCTTTAGCTTGGTTAAATTTTGTTTTTTCTTGGGAAGTAATAATTTCGGCTTTATGGGCTTGGAGTAGGGTAGTGATGTTGTCCTAAGAGAGTCATGTTAGGAGTATCTTCATTCTATTCCTTTGCCCTACTCAAATTTCCTAAGAGGAATTCATTTTTTCTTGATATTTGATTTTCCTTATTTCTCAACTCTTTAGTTTGATCAAGTTGTTCTAGCCATTTTCTTTCCAGAAATTTCAGTAAAGAGCTGTAGCTTTGTAGGATCAAAATGTCTTAGTAAAAGACTTCTTATGGTCTGAAAATGTGGAAGAGTTGTAGGAGATTCCAAGAGGATAAAACCCTATAGTGAACTTGCTAAAAATTCACTCTAGCTAGGTTCATCTTCTTTCTTGGAATGAGCTGAAATTTTTCAGCTTATTGTGCCTTCAAGGTGTCGAGAATCTTAGCTAACATTCCCTCCCAAATGTTGCCAGAAAATTGGTCTTTTGGATCAGCTTACAACCTGAATTTCTTGGCCATTTTCGGACTGCTCAAAGATGGAGCGATACCAGGAAAAATTCCTGTACAAATCGCAACTTTGAGAGTCCAAAACCAAGTTGTTTTCTTCCAGATTTTATTCAGCACCTTAGCCATGTTTTTCCTCCATGAAGAAGGCTGGAAACCAACCTTGAAAGCCCCTGAAATTCACCTTCAAATCCTCTGCAAGTTGGCTGGAAAATGGCAGCCGAAAAACTGTCCAGAAATTTCAGCTCAGTAAAAATTCTGTGCAGTCCACTGTCCAGCTTTGTTTCCTAATTCTCTTCCAGCTGAAACACCATCCTTGATCTGTATAAACTTCCCTTAAACCTCTAGTAACTAAGCTCCATTATTCAGCTTAAGCTTCTGCACCAAATTCAGACATGGCTGCTCGAAAATCTCTCCAACAAATCCCTGCAATCATGCTTGATTGATTACCAAATTTCCAGCCACCATAGTTTAGCAACCTTCCATAATATTTCCCCCAAAATAACCAGACTTTTTCTCCACCATTATGCACCTTGTTTTTGGCCACCATAAGCTACCTTAAGCCAGCTTTCATCCCACCGAAATTCTGCTCAAAACAGTCGGCCATGGCAAACTTCCAAAGCTCTCCAATAATCAAGATATTCTAGGATATTTAGTTTCCAAATTTGCTTCCTAAAAATATTCTTCAAGGATTTTAACAACTAGCCTTTCCTTTTCCCTTCCAAATTAGAGAACCATCTTCCTAAACCCCACATAAAATTCGGCAGCCCTAGTTCTCATAGAATTTCGGCAGCTGCAAATCAAATTCTCTCAAATTCCTTCAACCTTCAAGAGCACACACAATACACCAAGAACGCCTACTTCTTCCTTTCACATAATACCCCTCCAAACCACTTCAAAACTTCTCTAAAATCTCCAGACTCGACCTACTTACTACCGTGAGTCCACCAACACCATTCTTAACATCAAACTCCACAAACCAACTCGCTAGTTCGGATCAAAAATAGAAAATTCTGTGAAGGTTCAAGAACACCTTCAAGGTAGGTTTGTTCAAACAACTTCATTTTCTCCAATTTTGATCTCTAGTGAAAAAAATATATGACTAAGCATGCTAATGCTCTCTCTCTCTCTCTCTCTCATGGCCGAAACTCTCTCTCTCGGCCGGATGGCTTCTTTTTCCATGGCCATGCTCCCTCCACCTTCCTTGGACGATTTTAGGCATCTAGGAGTTGGGATCCATTCTAAACTCCTTCAAGGTATTCATCAACCAAGTAAGTGTTGGGATTCGTGGACTCCTAAACGCGAAAAACATCTACGAATCCCTCCCGAGGACCCAAGCAAACGATTAAGAAGATCTAAGCTTTAAGAATTACCTATGGTTGCTGTAATCGAAATCCTTCGATTCTGGTTGCGCTGTTGTACGTTCAACCCGAACAATCACCAGACGCTGCAGTATGCGAACGTCCTCTATCGGATACACACCGCGAACTCACTCGATACCCGGGGAGTGATAGCGCCTATGGTTTGAGAGGTTTTTTTTTTCTTTCTGGTAGAGAATGGCACGAATGTTCTCAACCGAAAAATTGGACTATTGAAAAGACAGCTAGGGTTTTCTTAAAAACCCTCGAACCTCTTAGAGTCCAACCCTAATAATATCTTATCATATTCTAATTTAAATTCAAATTAAATTAAAACTGATATGATAAGATTCTGTCATTATCTCGGTAATTTAACTAATTATTTTACCGAGTCAGATTCTTATAATCTGGATATCATCCAGATTCATTGAACCTGGTCACCAGAAAAATAACCTAACAAGTTCGCTTATTGTGTGACCCTATAGGTTCATTTGACACTGGCAGTGTGCCTAAAATATACTTAAATGGCCCACAAGTTATAAGCGGTTTCTAGCAAAACATTATCACTATCCAGGTTAAATGAAGATCGGTGATCTGTTTGAACCAAACCATAATTTTATATTTAGTCCTTTTGTCACACGATATCCAGATTAAGCATAAGGCACGGAGCATGTCATCCTTATTAAGCTTAATCAATTATTTCTTGATTTCATATTAGACTGTTCAAACAAATGATATCAATATCTTAGATTGATATATTTGAGCACGGCCATGCATTTTTAACAGTCTAACTTATCAAGGGGCCCATGGATATCTCTCCCATAACTGAGAGGGACAAATTCCTTCACAATAAGTCATATTCTTCTCCCTGATTTATTCTATATCCAACAGTAGTCTAATTTATTATCTGGTTAAAGACAACTTTAGACAATGTCAAAATATAGAATTTATCAAATAAGAAACTATGATGAATTTAGGTCGAAAGACTTTCAATATTATTATGGCTAGAAAGTACTTATGACATATTCCATGAAGTACTCTCACAGTGGGTCATGTCCAATACAATGTTCTCTAACATTTATTTATGTCTTGACTCGATATCACAAATATCCATGGCCAAGAAACATAGCCATCAAGTCACAAACATACTAATCTTAATTTATTATTATTCCAATAATAATAATCGATCAGGGACAGTTTTAGAATAGTCATTGTATTCATTGTAGGGTTTTACTATCAAGTCACGTACTTGATGACCAACAAAACAAAAGTCACTATTCATGGAAAGGAAAGCCTCATATTATTATATAAAACATAATGACAATTGTATAAGTACAAATTGACTCTAGGGCATATCCCCAACAGTCTCTCACTTGCACTAAGTCCAATTTGGCATAAGCCGTAATCCCATTGTTCTGGTATGACTATCATGTTTAGACGATGGGAGAGGCTTTGTCAGTGGATCTGCAACATTGTCATCAGTTGGCACCTTGCATACATTGACATCTCCTCTATCAACAATTTCTCGAATGAGATGAAAACGTCTAAGTATATGTTTGGATCGCTGATGTGATCTTGGTTCCTTAGCTTGTGCAATGTCTCCATTGTTGTCACAATAGAGATCCACTGGGTTCACAATACTAGGAACTACATCTAGTTCCGTAATGAACTTTTTAATCCAAATCGCTTCTTTAGTCGCAGCTGAGCCAACTACATACTCAGACTTCGTAGTAGAATCGGCCACGGTGTCTTGCTTTGAACTTTTCCAGCTTACAAGCACCTCCGTTCAAACAAAATAGAAAACCCGATTGCGATCTATAATCATCTATGTCGGATCGAAAACTAGCATCGGTGTAACCATTTACAACTAGCTCGCCTTGTTGTCCTCCATAAACTAAGAACATATCTTTAGTTCTTCTTAAGTACTTTAGTATGTTCTTGACAACGAGTCCAGTGTGCCTCTCCGAGATTTGATCGGAACCCGCTTGTCGTGCTCAATGCATATGATACATCGAGTCGAGTACATAACATGGCATACATAATAGACCCTATAGCGGAAGCGTATGGTATCTTGTTCATGCGCTCTTCTTCATCCTTCGTAGAAGGACTTTGAGTTTTGCTTGAGCTTAATGCCATGTGACATTGGCAAGAATCCTCTCTTAGAGTCTTGCATATCGAACCTTTTCGATACCTTGTCAATGTATGCACTTTGACTTAGTCCAATTAGCTTTCTAGATCTATCTCTATAGATCCTTATACCTAGAATATAGGCAGCTTCACCTAAGTCTTTCATTGAGAAACAATTTCCCAACCATGTCTTTACACTTTGTAGAGTTGGGATGTCGTTTCCAATGAGTAAGATATCATCAACATAAAGTACCAAAAAGACTATTGCATTCCCACTTGTTTTCTTATAGACACAAGGCTCATCTTCATTTTTGATAAAGTTAAATTCTTTAATTGCTTCATCAAAACGAAGATTCCAGCTTCGAGATGCTTGCTTCAATCCATAAATGGATCTTTGAAGCTTGCACACTTTATTAGAATTCAAAGGATCATCAAAACCATCGGGTTGTGTCATGTACACATCTTCGAGTAAGTTTCCATTAAGAAACGCGGTTTTGACATCCATTTGCCAAATTTCATAGTCATAATATGCTGCTATGGCAAGAAGAATTCTAATAGGTTTAAGCATTACAATTGGTGAAAAGGTTTCATCATAGTCTATACCATGAGTTTGTCTATAACCTTTTGCTACCAGTCGTGCTTTGTAAGTATGCACATTTCCCTCCATGTCTGTTTTCTTTTTGAAAACCCACTTACACCCAATGGTTTTTGAACCTTTAGGTGGGTTAACCAAAGTCCAAACTTGGTTATCATACATGGATTGCATCTCAGACTTCATAGCCTCTAACCATTTTCTAGAGTCAGAACTCTTAATGGCTTCTTGATAGGAAGTGGGCTCATCATTGACCATAAGCTCCACATTGTGATCGTCAGTGATGAGAAATCCATATCTCTCAGGTTGTTGACGAACCCTATCAGATCTTCGAGGTCCTTGTTCTATAGATGTAGGCTCATCTTGGACTTGTGAGCCATCTAATTGAGATTCATTATTTGGTTCGAGCACTAATTGTGGCTCTTGAATCTCATCTTGATGAGGTTCGAGCACTAATCGTGGTCCTTGAATCTCATCAAGATGTATTTTACTCCCACTGATTCTTTTGGAAATAAATTCCTTTTCAAGAAAGAATCCATTTCGAGCAACAATTACTCTATTTTCTTTTGGGAGATAAAATTGATATCCTTTAGTTTCTTTAGGATACCCCACAAATATGCATTTATCAGATTTAGGTGCAAGTTTATCAGATAATAAACACTTTATATAAACTTCACAACCCCAAATCTTCAGAAATAACAAACTAGGTTGTCTCCTAGTCCATATCTCATATGGCGTTTTCTGAACCGATTTAGATGGAACTCGATTTAGTATGAATGCAGCAGTCTCCAGGGCATAACCCCAAAAGGAGATTGGAAGATCAGTTTGACTCATCATTGATCGAACCATATCTAATAAAGTCCGATTTCTCCGTTCAGATACACCATTCCATTGAGGTGTTCCTGGTGGAGTTAATTGGGAAATAATTCCACAATTTTTAAGATGCTCGTCAAACTCGTGGCTTAAGTATTCACCACCTCGATCCGATCGAAGTGTTTTGATACTTTTGCCAAGTTGATTTTGTACTTCATTTTGAAATTCTTTGAATTTCTGAACGATTCAGATTTGTGTTTCATCGATACAGGTAGCCATATCTCGCTGAAATCATCTCGTAAATGTAATGAAGTATCGAAATCCTCCTCTAGCGAGTGAATTCATTGGTCCATATACATCAGTATGTATTAGGCCCAATAAATCAGTTACCCTTTCATTTTGTCTCTTGAAAGGCACTTTAGTCATTTTGCCTAATAAACAAGAATCACATGTTCTGTAAGATTCTAAATCAAACGATTTTAGAAGCCCATCATTATGAAGCTTTGTTATGCGTTTCTCATTTATATGGCCCAAACGACAATGCCAGAAGTAAGTCTGATTTAAATCATTGGATTTCAATCTCTTAGTATTTATATTATAGATAGACATGTCTGAAGATCCACGAAGATTTAGAATATAAAGCCCATTCGATAATGAAGCATCTCCATAAAAAATGCCGTTTTTATTAATGGAGCAAATGTTATTCCTAATAACAAATTCAAAACCTTCTAAATCCAAACAAGAAACTGAAATAATATTCCTACTCATAGCAGGAAAATAAAACAATTGTTCAGCTTCTAAAACAAGCCCACTGGGCAAAATTAATTCAAAAGTTCCTACAACTCATCGCAAGCAACTTTTGCTCCATTCGCAACTCGTAGGTCCACCTCGCCTTTTGCCAAGGCTCTACTCCTTTTTAGACCCTGCACATTTACACAAATGTGAGATCCACAACCGGTATCCAATACCCATGAATCGAAGTAAAAAAATTAATTTCAATAACATAAATACCTGAAGCGGCAGTCTCACTGTCCTTTTTCTTTGCTTCCAAATAGAGCTTGCAATTTCTTAACCAATGTCCTTGTTCTCCACAATGGTGGCAAGCTCCCTCCTTTGGTGTGTTGGCCTTAGGTTTGGGCTTGAACTTGGACTTTGCCTTGTCCTTACCCTTACTAGCCATGACCTTGCCCTTTTGGTTGTTCTTTTTGCCTTTCCCTTTTTGAACCATTAGAACACTAGGAGTATTCTTCTTAATGTTCAGTTCAGCTTGTTTTAGCATCCCATGCAATTCAGTAATGGATTTCTCCATATTATGCATGTTAAAATTCATGATAAACTGGTCATACTCAGCAGGTAAAGAGCCCAAGATCAAATCCGTGGCCATGTCATGATTAACAGGAGCACCAAGCTTATCAAGATGATCTAGATAGCCCTTCATTTTAAGGACATGAGCACTTACCGAGGTGCCAGAAACCATCTTACATGCATTTAACGCCTTGTGAGTTTCAAATCTCTCTTGTCGTGCTTGCTCTTGGAACATTTCCTTGAGATGCACAATCATGTCATATGTCTCTGCTTCTTCAAACTGTTTTTGAAGTTCAGAGTTCATGGTTGCTAGCATGAGGCAAGTAACAACGTTGGAGTCATCTTTGTGCTTACTATAAGCATCTTTTTCAGCTTTTGAGGCGTTATTTGCTGGAGCAGGGGGAATAGGATTTTCAAGAACATAGAGCATTTTTTCTTGCTTAAGAACAATTCTTAAGTTTCGTGCCCAATCAAGAAAGTTAGTCCCACTAAGCTTGTCTTTCTCAAGCATAGATCGCAATGAATTATTCCAACTGTTTGTTGCCATTATCTACATACAAAAATATGCAAAGTAATTAATTTTTTGAGACTCTAACGAAAAACTCCCACTAAAAGCATTTAAACTTTTTGAAACTTCAACATTTTGATGTTTCGCAGTGGGGAAAATATTTTGTTTTAATCATAAGTAAGCTTTGGCTTTAACCTTATAATTAAATAAAATTCTAATTTTAAATGAGATAGACATCAAATGTCCCGGCTAAAAATATCTCATAAAATGCCCTAGGCCCAAAACCATTTTGATAGCCCAGTTAAGTCAAACCATATCAAACATATGGAAAACTATTTTCCATCTTATCTCATTCAGATAATCAAAAGCATCATACTTTGGTAGGAATGACCATATGATGATCCAAGTAATAACAAGTGTTTGATTTTGGAAGGCATTTAACACTTAAATTTTTTTTTCTTTAAAAAAAAATTGATTGGATTGTAGTAAGCAGAAAATAAACATATCAAATATGCATGCAAGACATAAATAAAAGTGACATAGCATGGCCCATAACCTATGTTGATCATCACGAGCAAAGTGAAGATCAAGGTGGTCAATCTAGGTATATGAACTCCTTAAGCATTCTCTAATGCCTTGAGCATACTCCTCCTTGGTTGTAAATGTCGGCTGCTGTCTTCTTTTACATTGGATAGTAAAATTAAAATAATTCCTATTCTAGGAAAGCAGTACAATTTTACAACAATGGATAACGACACGCATGCCGTATTTAAAAATTACAACTTAAAACAACCATAATGTAACCAGCAATCACATTGGGATGAAACGGGCCATGCTATGCACTATTCAAAATAATCCACAACTACAATAAAAAACATTGACGAATAACACACAACGAATAGTTAGTTAGGGTTCCAAGGGGCAACGCCCCTGGCGGGGTCAAGGGGGCAGCGCCCCTTGCGGGGGTCTCCGGGGACAGCGCCCCCGGAAGGAAAAACGATTTTTCCTACTCTCATTGAATGAGATTTTGCCTTCCGATTTCTGAAAATTAATCAAATTAACGTTCGGACCCCTTAATAACCATCGCCGTGAAAATTCATATTACAGACAATATGCGTTCTTTTAATCATATTTATACAGATAACATATTATCATGTCCGATTAATAAAAGCAATTCGCAAATATAGAACGACGGATAGCATGCTTACGATACCATATCATATTAAAACAGACCAATTTACAGACAATCTGCAACTAATTTGGTCTGATCAGGCGACTAAGATGCACACATTAAACATAATTCAGGCAGTCTGCATGCTAAGTATTCTAAAATCATAATCATGCGAACATGCTGATACATACCCGTTAAATTAATATATACATATTATACATGTATTCAACAATACGATTAATACAGATAAATCAACCTAATCGTTTAGCAAGTTGCTCTGATACCACTGTTGGGATTCGTGGACTCCTAAACGCGGAAAACATCTACGAATCCCTCCCGAGGACCCAAGCAAACGATTAAGAAGATCTAAGCTTTAAGAATTACCTCTCGGTTGTCGTAATCGAAATCCTTCGATTCCGGTTGCGCTCGTTGTACGTTCAACCCGAACAATCACCGTACGCTGCAGTATGCGAACGTCCTCTATCGAATACACACCGCGAACTCACTCGATACTCCGGGAGTGCTAGCGCCTAGGGTTTGAGAGGTTTTTTTTCTTTCTGGTAGAGAATGGCACGAATGTTCTCAACCGAAAAATTGGACTATTGAAAAGACGGCTAGGGTTTTCTTAAAAACCCTCGAACCTCTTAGAGTCCAACCCTAATAATATCTTATCATATTCTAATTTAAATTCAAATTAAATTAAAACCGATATGATAAGATTCTGTCATTATCTCGGTAATTTAACTAATTATTTTATCGAGTCGATTCTTATAATCTGGATATCATCCGTATTCATCGAACCTCGGTCACCGTAAAAATAACCTAACAAGTTCGCTTATTGTGTGACCCTATAGGTTCATTTAACACTGGCAGTGTGCCTAAATCATATTTAAATGGCCCACAAGTTATAAGCGGTTTCTAGCAAAACATTATCACTATCCAGGTTAAATGAAGATCGGTGATCTGTTTGAACCAAACCATAATTTTATATTTAGTCATTTTGTCACACGATATCCAGATTAAGCATAAGGCACGGAGCATGTCATCCTTATTAAGCTTAATCAATTATTTCTTGATTTCATAGTAGACTGTTCAAACAAATGATATCAATATCTTAGATTGATATATTTGAGCACGACCATGCATTTTTAACAGTCTAACTTATCAAGGGGCACATGGATATCTCTCCCATAACTGAGAGGGACAAATTCCTTCAGTAAGTCCCTTCAATCTTTCTTTTAAACTCTAGATTCATGTGTCTAGGATGATGATAGAAGGTGGATTGTAATAGGATTTGAGCATGTATTGTTGAGATTGAAGCACGAATATATGTATGATTGTGAAGAAGATGGAATTTATGCATGGAAGGATTATCCTAATTGATTGTATGATGATTTGAGGTTTGATGCATGTTACTATGTCATAGGTAGTATTTTTGGTGAAGTATGCTAGAGATTGTGTCACCTTTGGTGAATAGGATTTATATTCATGTTGGATTATTGAAGCCATGATCATATTTATCCTAGTAGAGGTTAGATCATGTCTTGATAAATTTAGATCTATGCTTGTATGCATGATTTGGATGATTTGATGAATTGAAGGATTGTATATGTTCATGATTGTGAATATCCATGGAAATATGATCATGACCTGTCCCGAAGCTAAATTTTATTTCTTCAAATAAAATATTTAATATTATGATTTTTGGCTAGTAATTTCGAAAAAACCCTAGGAAGGGTAGACTTGGAATATTATATATATTAAGGATATTTTAGTCAAATAAATAATAGCTCTTACTAAAAATAATATATATAGATATTATTTAAAGTAATGAAACAACTAAAGCCTTTTATGGAAATAATCATAATTAGTAAAAAACTTATTATTGTAAATTTAATTATTATCTTTTAATCAAAGCCTATTAAAACTTATTTATTATTTTTCAAGTAAGACTCATTAGAATTCATTTTTAACTAACTTTGGTTATCAATTATTTTCTAACAACTAAATTATTAATAAATCATTATTTTTCCTAAAAACCACCTAAGACTCTTCACCAAATAAACTCTAAACTTTCTTAGCAATATTTAAATCTTTAACTTATTAGTACTTATTTTCCAAAACAATAATTATTTTAAATATCAAATTACCCTTAGCTTATAAACATATTTACTTGTTGTTTGGCCTTAAAGCTTGGGACACTAGGATCATGATAGTAGTGAGTTGAGTTAATTTAAAATTAAGGAAGTTGATTGTGGCTTGAGATTGATTGTGGTTTGTTTTTGCCATGCGGGGTTAGGTCAGCTGTTGGAGACTTATTGTGTGAGCGAGGATCAGGTAAGCTTCTGCATAAAACCTGATTGATGAAAAGTGTTAAATTATGGCAAGCCAAATGTAGAGTGCATGGACACTCATTTTTTTAAAGGCAATTAAGGGTTGTCTCCTGTTTATTTCCGATAAATGATTCATTTGAAAATTAATAAGCAGATTTACTCAAACTCAAAACTTTTTCTAAAACTGGTTTTGACAAAGATTTTGGAAACCCTTAATTGCCATGTTCAAGTGGAACTATGTTTTGTTCATTTTTTCCAAGTGGGATACGTTATGTTGAGTACTCAATAAGGGTGGACTGCTAGGGCTAGTCTTTGAAAGGTTAGGGTAAGTCTCTTAATAGGTGGCCACCTCTGAGGGGTGAGTCCTTCCCGAATGAGATGTCAGCCCAGTAGGTCGTGCCGGTCCGAGCTAGCAGTTTGTTTTATTTCAGTCAAGTGACTGTGTTTTGCCGAAATGGACACCCGGTTGTTGTTGGATATAGAGAAGGAGGAGTATCTTACCCAGTAGGCCGATCACCTACCCGTTGTCAGTTTGCACAAAGTGTCGGCATTCTAACCGGTTATGGGGCCCAACGTGTGGTAACCCATAATCATTTATTTCGAGTGGTTGATTTTATTGATTATGTATGCTTAGAAAAGCCAAAACACCACTCTTGCTTTTGACTAATATTTATTGCTTGCCAGTAATTCTTTTGTAAAGATTTCATACTTTGCATCCACGAACTGATTTCACTGAACACACAAAGCACACACGGACTTACTGATATTTTTGTCTCATCACCCGTTTTACCATGATTTCAGGTCGATCCTGCTGTGAGGATGAGTAGCTAGATTATGCCTGCTTTGGAAGATTTTCTGATGATTTATTTTCGTGTAATGTTTTGGGGAGATGAGAGTGGATAAATTTTTATTACAGAATTTTTTCTTTGGTATTTTGGGATTTATTCTTGGATTGATATTTATTTTGGGATGTAATAAATTTTAAGTTCAAGTATCATTTATATTCCGCTATTTCATTTGTGTGATCTAGTTATAAAGACCCCTTATCCTTTGGACGGAGCGACATCCCCGGCCCTGGCGGGCCTAGGTAGCGGGGTGTTACACTAATAATTGTTGAGCATCATCTTGAAGCCATCCGTTAGTACTCATGAACAGCTAAAAATTTCTCTATTCTTCTTCAAGATGATGGATGGAAAACAACCATTATAGACCTTTAAACACTCTTAGATTCTAGCTGCACAATCATTACAAAGAAGACCAAAAATTCTACACCAAAATCATTTCAAATTCTAAGTGTTCTTAAGCTTCAATTCCAAAATTTATTTTCTAGCTTTTCCACTTCATGCTAATGCTGAATTTCTTAAGCAAACTTGATCAAAATTTCGGCCCTCATACAGTCATGGAAAAAACCTCTTGGCTTGTCCACTTACCTTGATTAATAGGACTCTATTAACATACCTCAAAACACTTATATCTTTACTTTATCCAAACTTATTCAAACTTCAAATAAAATCCAGATTTTTGTTTCCTTAAACATCATCTAGCTAGTTGATAAAACTAGAAAATTCTCTGCCATTCCATAGATAATTTTGGCCAGCCAAAAATTGAAACAACTCTCCATTCCTTGGTTAAATCATAGCTAGTTCAACCATACACCATTGAAGGACAAGAAACATTCCAAGAGCAAACACCATTACCCAATCTTATACATCAAACATCTCCAATTTTCTCTCAATTTGAATTTCGAAAATGTTGAAACTCTCTCTCTCTCTCTCATTCTTGGATAACCAAAAGGCTCCTTTAAGCTAGGCCATTCGACCATCCATCACACAGCACACACGAAATTCCTTTTCCTCTCAATCTCTCTCAAAAACACCAAGAACACCAAGAATATACACTACACATCTTCAAGTCTAAATCACTTTTAAACATCTCCAATAACTCCCAAACTCTCTAAATTACACTACTAGAAAAAAGTGATTTACCAACTGACAAAATCGGTTGGTAATTAGCTAAATTCAGTTGGTAATCATGATTTACCAACCGAATGGCGTCGTATGCAAAAAGCTTAGCTTGTTAATTTTCCAACCGAAATTTTTTGGAGTCGGTTGGTAATTACTAACCGCAATTTTGTTGGTACTGTAAAATCTTTGGTTGGAAATTTGGCATTAAGTTTGGCATTTGAATTGAGTATTTCGGTTGGTAATTACCCACTGAAATTTGGTTGGTAATGTAAAATCTTCGGTTGGAAATTTGGTATTAAGTTTGGCATTTGAGTTGACTTTTGGTTGGTAATTACCAACAAACATTTATGTTACTAACCGATTGTTGCAGGTGGTAATTATCAATTGAAAATATAGTTTGTAAATTTATAATTTTTGGTTGGTAAATTTGTATTTTATATAAGATTGTAATTTACTAATTTACCAACTGAGACATGTTGCTATCAACTGATATATGTGTAGGTAATTACCAACTGACTTTTGGTTGGTAATTATTTTTTTTTTCTGGTTGGTAGCTTTATTTATTTACCAATTGAACATTTAATTGGTTATTTTTCAAATATTTTAGTTATTTAAAATCTGTTAGTAATTTTTTGTTGGTAAATTACTAACTGAGTTGTTCAGTTGCTAATTCTTTTTTTCCATTAGTAGAAACACTTGCATTTGACAGATTTATAAAATAATAAAGCTAAAACACATACACAAACCTAACATAAACATCATCCTTTCACAAATTTACAAATCCAACACAAACATCATCCTTCCACAAACATAAACATCATTCTTCTACAAATTCAAAGCAAATATAATTCCTTCACAAAATACCACAAATCCTAAACAAATATAATCTTTAATTAAACATAAAAGATTATCATAATATGAAAGTGAGATGAAGTGCAGCTCTAAGGTTTAACAACAGTGAAGGAATATTAAGACAATTAAGGAACACAGTGAAGGAATATTAATTTTCTAGTGGATTTGATCCACTTAGGTCCTTAACCTTCTGTGTTAGCAAAGAAACCTCCGCTATCAACTACTCATTTGTCTTTAACACTTCTTGAATTTATGTGTCAACAGCCTTTTGCACCAACTTATTTATACTATTTTGAAAGTCAGTTGTATCCACATATTGCAAAGGATGTGCCGATGAAATGGATAAGAATATGATGACTTGTGTGAAGTAGATTTCTATGGACAACTGGAGCTTAGGGATACCATGTCATAAACTGCATTCCCTTTCTTAGGATGAACTACAACTCACAACCAAATATTAGCCTTGTTTATTAGTGGAGGCTGCTTCCTTTCAACTGTATAGCTAGCAAGTGATGCCATCTCTTTCTTCAATTCTTCTTCGCAGAGACACTAACACATAAACAAATGCAGAAATATCAAAATAAAAAATGGATAATAATTTTGGAATAAACATGATGAAAATCTCAACTATATTAGTGATTGTGAAGCTTAAAACAAAGAACATCCATTAGAATTAAAATTATCTGGTTGTAACATAAAAAGTCAAAAAGTAACACCATTATTTGAATATTTTGCCATCTTTCCAATCAGAAAAGTTTATTTGACTTAGTCCACAATGCACTTCCCAACCCCCCATTTCATAGTTCATGCAAAACAAATACATTTTAACCAAGCTCCCCTGCCTCTCTTTATTTGACTCGGTCCACAATGCACCCCCTAACCCCCTTTCATAGTTCATGCATAACAAACACATTTTAACCAAGCTTCCCCGCCCCTTCCAACCATTCCCCCCCTCCCTCTAGACTCCTACAAAATGGCTATACATATAGAAAGCAATAAATAGGCACGTCAAAGTCTTCTACTTTGGATGGGAAAAAATGGAAGCGGTAAAGCTGCCTTTACTTGAGCTAAATATAATGGATATAGTAGTATGGAATAAAAAAATTGTAACACCCCACTACCTAGGCCCACCGGGCCGAGGATGTTGCCCCGTTCAAAGGACAAAGGGTCTTTATAACTAGGTCACACAAATAAAATTGTGGAATAAAAATAGTACTTTAACTTAAAAATTATTACAACCCAATGATAAATCTAAGAATAAATCCAAGAATACCAAAAACAAATCTATAATAAAATTTATCCACTCTCATCTCCCTAACGCACTACACAAAATAAATTATCAGAAAATCTTCCAAGGTAGGTAATATCTAGCTACTCATCCCCACAACAGGATTGACCTGAAATCATGGTAAAAATGGTGATGAGACAAAAAATCTCAGTAAGTCCGTGTGTGCTTTGAGTGTCCAGTGAAAACAGTTCGTGAATGCAAAGTATAAATCTTTATAAGGGAAATACTAGCAAGCAATAAACATTAGTCAAAATCAAGAGTGGTGTTTTGGCTTTTCCAATCATACATAATTAATAAAATCAACCGCTCAAAAGAAATGATAATGGGTTACCATACGTTGGGCCCCATAACTAGTCAGAATACCAACAAAAGGTAGGTGATCGGCCTACTGGGTAAGATACTCCTCATTCTCTATACCCAAACAACTACCGGTTGTGTGAAACCCCAGTCGAGGCCAACCTTAGAGTAAGGGGGTTGGGATGCATATAATGCTTTATTTCATGATTAAATATGTTTCATATGATTTCTATATGCTTTGAATTTGATTTTTATTATCTTGAAGTCTTGTTAGTGAGTGATGTGTGAGAGGGGCAAAATGGTAATTTTTGCCCGAGGTGAAAATAAGGAGATAGCTTGTGGGTTGAATAGGAAATAATTTTTCTAGTAGAAATAGCAATAAGAGTTGTTGTGGTTTAGTGGTTAGAGCCTTGGAATTAATTCTTGAGGTCTAAGGTTCAAAGTCCATCATAGAAGCTTTAGCTTGAGTAAATTTTATTTCGCTTGGAAAAGGATGGTTTCGGCCATGAGGGCCTAGATCAATGTGGTGATGATGTCCTAGGAGAGACATGTTAGGAGAATTCTCACATCACTCTTTTGTTCTTCGCGAAATGCCAAAAGGGAATTCATTCTCCCTTGATCTTTAATTTTCCTTAATTTCCAACTCCTTAGTTTGATCGAGGTGTTCTATCCTTTACCATTCCAGAAAAATTCAGTAGAGGACTAAGGTCTTTTAGGATCAAAATGTCCTAGTAAAAGGCTTCTCATGGTTTGGAAAATGTAAATGATTTGTGGGAAAATTCAAGAGGAAAATCACTCTTGAAAGCTTGCTGAAATTTTTCCTCAAACTTAGTTCATTTATCTTCATGAAATGAGCTGAAATTTTCCAGCTTGTTGTGCCTTCAAAAGGTCGAAAATTCTAGCTCACATTTCCTCCCAAATGCTACCAGAAAAATGGTCTTTAGGATCAGTTGAAACCTGAAAGTTTCTTGCCCAAATTCGGATTGCACAAGTTAGAGCAAAGCTTTGAGAGTTCAAAACCAAGCCATTTTCTTCCAGAATTTGTACAGAACCTTAGCCATGTTTTTCCTCCATAAAGAAGGCTGGAAACCAGCCTTTAATACCCCTGAAATCCCCTTCAAACCTCGCTGCAAACCTGCTGGAAATGGCAGACGAAAATTCTGCCAGGAAATTTCTGTTCAACGAAATTCCTGAGCAGAATTTTTGTCCAGCTAGTTTCCTATTTTGTTTCAACTGAAAACCCCAACCTACTTCTGTCAAAACCTCTCTTAAACCTCCATTAACAAAGCTCCATTGTTCCCTGAAGTTTCTGCACAAAATTCCCTCCATGGCTAACCGAAAATCTCTCTACAAAATTCCTGCAATTAAGCTTGATTGGTTTCCAAAATTTCGGTCATCTTATTTAGCAACCTTCCATAATATTTTTCTCAATGGACCAGACTTGTTCTTCATCATTGTACACCCTACTTTTAGCCACCATAAGCCTCCATAAGTCAGCATTAATCCCACGAAATTCTGTCCAAACAATCAGCCATGGCAGACTTCAAAGCTGTCCAAACAAATCAAGATATTCTTAGGATATCTACTTTCCAAATTCACTTCCTAACAATATTCTTCAAGGATTGTAACAACTCACCTTTCCTTTTCCCTTCCAAATCAGAGAATCAACTCCCTAAACCCTACTAGAATTCGGCCAAACCTATTCCCTGAGAAAAATCAGCAGCTGCACAAACTCTTCCTCTCTCTCTCGATTTTCTTCAAGCAACAAGAACACACACACACACACTACACCAAGAACACCTACTTCTTCTCTACACCTAATAACCCTCCAAACCACCTCAAACCCTTACAAAAATCTCCAGATTTAGTCTACTTATTGCTGTGAATCGATCAACATCAATATTAACATCAAACTCCTCCAAACATCTTGCTACTTCGGATCAAAGCAAAAATGTCTGGACAAGAACATCTTCAAGGTAAACTTATTCTAACAACTTCATTCTCTTCAAACTTAATCTCTAATGAAAACCTATATGAATAAGCATGCTAATGATCTCTTCTTCTTTCTCTCTCTCTCTCTCTCTCTCTCTCTCTCTCTCTCTCATGGACCGAAAATTCCTCCCTTGGCCGAATGGTCTCTTGTTCCATGACCATGCTTTCGCCACCCTTCTTGAACAAGATTAGCCATCTAGGAGTTGAGATCTTCTCTAAACTCCTTCAAGTCATTCATCAATCAAGTAAGTACCTTCAATCCTCTTTTTAAAATTTAGAATCATGTCTCTAAGTTGATGAATGGCGATGGGGTTGTGTATGTGCTGTTATTGATTGTAGCATGAGTATATGTATGATTGAGATGGAGATGGGATTTATGCATGGAAGGATTATATCGGTGGATTTAATGATGAGTTGAGATTTGATGCATGTCATAGGTAGTATTTGTGATAAAGCATGCTAGAGATTATGTCACCATGGGTGAATAGGATTTATATGCATGATTAGATTTTGAAGCCATGATCATGTTTATGCTAGTAGAGGTTAAATCATGTAATAATAAATTTAGATCTATGCCTTTGTGCAAGACTTGGATGATTTGATGAATTGAAGGATTGAGTATGTTATTGATTATGGTTGACCATGGAATCTTGATCATGATCTAGTTGTCGCTAAGCAAATTTTATTTCATGAATAAAATATTTACTAATAATTTTTGCTAAAGAATTTCGAAAACCCTAGGAAGGGTAGATTTGGAATTATAATATATGTAAAGGATATTTTAGTCAAAAAAATAATGATTTTTCTAGAAAATAAAATAAATAAATAGTATCTAAAATAAGGCAAATTAATTAAAGCCTTATGAAAAAGATTCATACTTAATAAAATATTTACTAGACCAAAAACCCTTAAGGATTTACTTATTATATTCCAAGAAAGACTTATTAAATTTAATCTTAATTAGTTTTAGCTATCAATTATTTTCTAAAAACTAAGCTATCATTAAATCACTATTTTACCTAGTACCACCTATGGCTCTTGATCAAATAAACTCTAAATTTTCCTTAACAAGATTTAAACTTTCATCTTATTAGAATTTATTTCCTAATCCATTAATTATTTTAAATAACAAATTAAACTGAGCTTATAAACCTTTTCAATTATTGTTTTGCCTTAAAGCTTGGGACACTAGGATCATGGTAGTAGTGAATTGAGTTGATTTAAAATTGAGGAAGTGGATTGTGGCTTGAATCTGATTAAAATTTGTATTTGCCCATGTGGGGTTAGGTCATCTGTCCGAGACCTTGTAATTGTGAGCAAGAATCAGGTAAGCTTCTGCATAAAACCTATCGATGTGAAATGTTTTCTTATGGCAAGCTAAATATGGAGTGTATGGACACTCGTTTATTTGAAGGCAATTGAGGGTTGAACTCATCTTTATTTCCAACGTTGGAATTATTCCAAAGTTAATGAGCAGATTTTTCTAAACTCGAAACTCTTTCTAAAACTAATTTCTCGCAAAGCTTTGGAAACCCTCACATTGTTATTTTCATGAAGCACAATGGTTTGTTCATTTTATCCCAAGTGGAAAATGTCGTTGAGTACTCAATAAGGGTGAACTATTAGGACTAGTCTTTGAAGGGTTAGGGTAAGTCTCTTAGTAGGTGGCCACCTCTGAGGGGTGAGTCATTCCCGGATAAGATGCCAGTTCTAGTGAGTCGTGCCGGTCCGAGCTAACAGTTTATTTTGTTTCAGTCAAGTGACTGTGTTTTTGCCTGAATGGACACCCGGTGGTTGTTTGGGTATAGAGAAGGAGGAGTATCTTGCCCAGTAGGCCGATCACCTACTTTTGTCAGTCTGCACAACGTGTTAGGTATTCTGACCGGTTATGGGGCCTAAAGTGTGGTAACCCATATCCCTTTCTTTCGAGTGGTTGACTTCATTACTTATGTATGGCCAGAAGAGCCAAAACGCCACTCTTGCTTTTGACTGAGGTTTATTGCTTGCCAATGTTTCTCTTATAAAGATTTCACACTTTGCATCCACGAACTGTTTCTGCTAAACACCCAAAGCACACACGGACTTACTGAGATTTCTGTCTCACCACATTTTATCATGTTTTCAGGTTGATCCTGTTGTCGGTGAGTAGCTACTTTAGAAGAGAATGTGTTTTTGATTTTATGTACTGCTTTGGGAGACGAGTGTGGATGATTTTAATTATGAGTTTTGTTTTGGAATTTCATGGATGTACTTTGGAAGTATTTATTTTTAGGTTGTAATAAATTCTTTTAGCTTGAGTACTATTCATTTCAGCAATTTTATTTGTGACCTAGTTATAAAGACCCCTTGTCCTTTGGACGGGGCGACATCCCCGGCCCTGGCGGGCCTAGGTTTTCCGGGGTGTTACAAGTTGTCCATTCTGGCAACACACAGTCACTTGACTGAAAAAAAATTGCTAGCTCAGACCGGTACGACCTACTGGACTGACATCCTATCCGGGGAGGACTTACCCCTTAGAGGTGGCCACCTACTGAGAGACTCACCATAACCCTTCAAAGATTAGTCCTTGCAGTCCACCCTTATTGAGTACTTAACGTAACTTATCCCACTTGGGAAAAATGAACAAAATACATTCCACTTGAAAATGGCAATTAAGGGTTTTCAAAGTCTTTGTCAAAATCATTTTTAGGAAGAGTTTTGAGTTTGAGTAAATCTACTTATTGATTTTCAAATAATTTGTTTGACTGAAATAAGTAAGGAGTCAATCCTCAAATGCCTTTACCGAAATGAGTGTCCATGCACTCTATATTTGGCTTGCCACAATAAACATTTTACATCAATCAGGTTTTATGCAGGAGCTTACCTGATCCTTTGCTCGAGATAAAATAAAGATCTTCGATTGCTGACCCAACCCCGCCTAGGGTAAATATAAATCGCAATCAAACTCCAGCCAAAATCTACTTTCACAAACAAGACTAGGTCAACTCACTACTACCACGATCCTAGTGTCCCAAGCTTTAAGGCCAAATAATAAATAAAAAGGTTTATAATCGAAGTCGAATTTAATATTTAAAATAATTAGTGTTTTGGGAAATAGGTACTAATAAGTTGAAGGTTTAATTCTTGCTAAGAATAATTTAGAGTTTATTTGATGAAGAGTCCTAGGTGGTATTAGGTAAAATAATGATTTACTAATAATTAATTATTTGAAAATAATTTCTAACTAAAATTAGTTGAAAATAAATTTTAATGGGTCCTGATTGAAAGCTAATAAATAATTTTTAACAGGTTTTGATTAAAAGATAATAATTGAAAGATAATAAAATTTAATGATATTTATGAATATAAGACTTACAAAATTAATATTTTTACTTATTATGATTATTTATATAAAAGGCTTTATTTGATATTATTATTATATATAATATCTATATATTTTATTTCTTGAAATAAAAGTTATCATTTATTTGACTAAAATATCCTTATATAATAATCCAAATCTACCTTCCTAGGGTTTTCGAATTTACTAGCAAAAATTATAATATTAAATATTTTATTGATGAAATAAAAATTAGCTTAGGGACAACTAGTTCATGATCATATTTCTATTGCTAACCACAATCATGAACATATACTCCCTCCAATTCATCAAATCATCCAAATCATGAATAAAATTAGAGATCTAAATTTATCAAGGCATGATCCAACCTCTACTAGCATAAACATAATCATGGCTTCAATAATCATACATGAATATAAATCCTATTCATCATAGATGACACAATCTCTAGTATACTTGATCACAAATACTACCTATGACATGGAGACATGCATTAAACCCTAAAAATACCATACAATCAACCAAGATAATTAACTCATGCATAAATTCCATCTCCATCATAAACACACATTTATTCGTGCTTCAATCTCTACTCATCACAACAATACAAGCTCAAATCCTATTTATAATCCATCTCCTACCAATATCATCCTAGAGACATGAATTTAGAATTTAAAAGGAGGGTTGAAAAGGCTTACTTGATTGATGAGTACCTTGAAGGATTTTCGAATGGATCTCAACTCCTAGATGTCTAAATCCGTCGAAGGGAGATGAAGAAAGCATGGCCATTGGTGAAGAACCATTTGGCTAAGAAGAAGAGAGTGTTCGGACAAGAGAGAGAGAGAGAGAGAGAGAGAGAGAGAGAGAGAGAGAGAAGAGAAGAAGAGAGTCCATTAGCATGCTTATTCATATATATATATGCATTCATTAGAGATCAAAGATTAGTGAAGATGAAGTTTGTTTGAACAAACCTACCTTAAAGGTTTTCTTATGCCTTCGCAAAATTTCTGATTTTTTATCCAAAAGAGCAAGTTGGATTTTGGAGTTTGATGTTAAAAATGGTATGGATGGACTCACGGCAGTGAGTAGATGAAATCTGAATTTTTTGGAAGAAGTTTGAAGTGGTTTGGAGAGGTATTAGGCGAAAGAAAGGAGTAGGTGTTCTTGGTATTCTATGTGTGCATGAAGGTTGAAGAGAATGGAGGAATTTTGGGTTTGTGGCAGCCAAAATTCTGTTTCTGCAGTGGCCGAATTGTTTGTGTAGTTTAGGAAGATGATTTTTCTGGTTTGAAAGGAAAAGGAAAGGTTGGTTGTTGAAATCCTAAAAGAATATTTGTGGGGATCAAATTTAGAAACAAAATATAGCAAGAATATTTTGATCAATGGAGAGCTTTTTGGACTGCTATGGCCGATTGCTCTGAGTTTCTGCTGGATGAAAGCTGATTGAAGAAGGTTAATGGTGGCCAAAAGGAAGGATTTTAATGGTGAAGGGATGGGCTGGTTGTTTGAGGGACATTTTATGGAAGGTTGCTAAATTAAGTTTGCTGGAATTTTGGTATCCAATCAAAGCATGATTGCAGTGATTTGTTGGAGACATTTTTGGGTAGTCATGTCTGATTTTTGTGCAGAAGCTTGGGAAGACAATGGAGCTCAGTTCATGGCTGTTTAAGAATGGTTTGAACAGAAAGATGAGGAAGATTTCGGACATGGCTGAAGTGGAAACAAGGCTGGAAAAATTCTACAAAGGATTTTCGCAAGTGCTGGAATTTTTCTGGGCAGTTTCGGCTGCCATTTTCTAGTCAGCTTGCAGAGAGTTTGAAGGAGATCTCAAAGGTCTTTCAAGGCTAGTTTCCAGCCATCTTCATGGAGGAAAAATGTGGCTAAGGAGCTGGGAGAAAACTGGAAGGAACAGCTTGGTTTAAGACCATCTAAGCTGCGATTTTGCCCAGAATTTTTTCTGGTTTTGCAGAGCATTTGTGCAACCCGAAATTAACCAGAAAATTTCAGATTTCAAGCTGATCAAAGGGGCCATTTTCTGGTAGCATTTGGGAGGGAAAAATGGTTGAGAATTTTGACACCTTGAAGGCACAAGAAGTTGGAAAAATTTCAGTTCATTACATGAAGGAAAATGAACCTAGCTAGAGTGAAGTTTAGAAGGTTCACTAGGGGAATTAATTCTCTTGGAACCTTCCCCATCTCTTCCACATTTTCGGTCCATAGGATGTCTTTCCCTTAGACATTTTGAATCTTCAAAGCCATAGCACTTTACTGAAATTTCTGGAATGAAATTGGCTGGAACAAATTTGTCCAATCTAATGAATTGAGAATTAAGAAAAATTAAAGTTCAAGGAGGAATGAATTCCCTTAGGAATTTTTTAGTAGGGCACAAGAATAGGATTAGAGTACTCCTATCATGTCTCCCCTAGGACAACACCTCTACCTTATGCTAAAGCACTTAAGGCCGAAAATACCCCTTCCCAAGAAAAAATAAAATTTAATTATGCTAAAGCTCCAATGATGGAATTTGAAACCAAGACCTCAAGAATTAATTCCAAAGCTCTAACCACTAAACTACAACAACTCTTATTCTTATTTTCTCTCTAAAATATTTTTCCTATTTAATGCTCAAGTTATCTCCCTATTTTCACCTCAGGTAAAAATTACCATTCTGCCATTCTTACTCAATAACCATAATCAAGCCCTCTAGACTATAAAACCCAAATCCAAAGCACATAAAATCATATAAAAATGTATTTAAACATGCAAAAAAAGTATGATATGCTTCCCAACCCCCTTACTCTAAGGTTGGTTCCGACTGGGGTTTTACATCCTCCCCTCCTTAGAAGAATTTCGTCCTGAAATTCTCCTAAAATTTAAGCATACCTCTATTTCAGAAAAGGATACTTCCACTTAACCCACTCTTCTGATTCCTATGTGGCATCCTGCATGCCATGGTGCTCCCACTGACCCTTGACCATCGGTATCTGCTTGTTCCGAAGACTCTTGATACTGCAGTCCAATATTTTCACGGGCTTCTCCATATAGCTCAGATCGGGTTGCAACACCAACGGCTCGTCATTCAGAATGTGACCGGGATCAGTATTGTACTTCTTCAATTGAGACACATGAAACACATCGTTAATTCCTGTCAACCCATCTGGCAGGTCCAATTAGTAAGCTACCGGACCAATCCTTTTCTTAATCGAGAATGGCCCCAAATACCTAGGATTCAACTTTCCACCCTTTGGATGCTTCAAGATTCCCCTATTTGGCGCCAATCTAAAAAATACGCTGTCCCCGACTTGAAACTCCAATTCTCGCCGCCGGTTATCTGCATAACTCTTTTGTTGGCTTTGAACCGCCTCCAACCTTTCCCTGATTAATTTCACCTTATCCAACATTTCTTAGACACAGACTTCCCCGGTTCTGCTCACGTGACCATCTTCTTACCAACTCTAATATAACGGTACCTGACACGTACACCCATACAAGGCCTCGTACGGTGCCATCCCAATTGAAGATTGATAGCTATTGTTGTATGACAGTTCCGCGTACGGTACGCACTCTATCTACTTGTCCCCGAAATCCAGAACACAAGCTCTCAGCATATCTTCCAGTATCTGTATAACCCTTTCTAACTGCCCATCGGTCTACGGATGCGCTGTCGTACTGAACTTCAGACTCGACCCCATCGATTCTTGAAACTTTCCCTAAAAAAGAGACGTGAACCTCGGGTCTCAGTCGGACACAATACTCGAAAGCACTCCATGCAGTCGAACTATTTCTCGAATACAAGTCTGAGCCAGCTTCTCCATCGAGTCCCTTACATTCACCGGTATGAAATGGGCGAACTTGGTCAGTCGATCCACCACTACCCATATGGCATTCTTTTGCATCTTTAACATGGGAAGTTTGGTGACAAAATCCATAGTAACCACCTCCATTTTCTTGTGCTCCGCTTTGATTTTTTGGTAGGTGAGACAGGTTGAGAGATACTTGACCACATCCCGCTTCAGTCCAAGCAACCAATAGGCTCTCTTCAGGTCCTGGTACATCTTGACTTCCCCCGGATGAATGGCGTACTTGCTCTTGTGCGCCTCTTCCAAGATTCTCTCCTTCAATTGCTGCTCCCCGGGTACACACTACCGATCCCTGAAATGCAAAACTCCCTCTTCATCTTGACAGAAGTCACTACCTCGCCGCTTGAGTTCCTTGTCCTTGAAAAGCTAAAACTCGGCGTTTCTATGCTATGCTTCCACGATTTCCCATCTTAAATCTAGTACCAACTTTAAATTGCTAATGACAATCCTCTTCTTTTGCCATCAAACTCCAACACATCACAACCCGGTCTAACGAACTAGACCAACTTGTTCTTACAATCTACCCTAGCCCCATGCTTGGCTAACTAATCCATCCCCAATATCAAATCATAGTCTTCAATGTCCAACACTATCAGGTCTCCTTCCAGACTTTCTATCCCCATATCGATTTTACAATTTTTCACATATTGGTTTGCTTGCACCATTTTCCCCAAAGGTGTGCTTACCACTAAAGTAAAGGGTAGCTTTACTCCATCCCAACCCAAATGACATGCACAAATCTTGTTTAAATAGGAATGAGTAGAGCCAGGATCTATTAATGCATTAACGGGTCATCATTGGATAGTAAATATACCTTCCACAACCATTGCATCGGTCCCAACTTCCTCTCTGTTGAGGGCGAATACTTTGGCCTTCACTTGCAGTTTCAGTGCTCTACTCCCGGATGCTCCCATGGTGTTGGCTCTATTTGGCCTCGGATTCTGTGCCGAATTTCCTTGCCCGGCTCGATGCAACTTGGGGCAAGTGTTCCTCAAGTGGTTCGGGCCGCCGCAGTGATAACATTTCCTCTCACCACCCTTGGACCAACAGTTCTTCTCAGTGTGGCCTTTCTTTCCACACTGCTGGCATGTTGGAAGGTTTTGGGCAAATCCTACTGGTGCTATCCGGGCTTGTTTTCCCCGATTCTGCCACTGTTGATTGGCGGGGCGCTTGTTAGATTGCTGCCCTTGGAAGTGCCCTTGCGGCTGCCTTAGCAGCTGGAAAGGCCTTGCCGCCATCCTGCTGCTGTAACACCCCGCTACCTTTACCCGCCAGGGCCAGGGATGTCGCCCCGTCCAAAGGACAAGGGGTCTTTATAACTAGGACACACAAATATAATAGCGGAAATAAAATGATACTTCAACTTAAAATTTATTACAACCCAAAAGAAATAATATAAATCCAAGAATACTCAAAACAAATCCATAATAAAAATTCATCCGCTCTCAGCTCTCCCAACATTACACAAAATAAATCCTCAGAAAATTCTTCCAAAGCAGACAATATATAGCTACTCATGCCCACAGCAGGATGGACCTGAAATCATGATAAAATGGTGGTGAGATAGAAATCTCAATAAGTCCGTGTGTGCTTCGGGTGTTTAGTAAAACAGTTCGTGGATGTAAAGTGTGAAACCTTTATAAGAGAAATACTGGCAAGCAATAACATTAGTCAAAAACAAGAGTGGTGTTTTGGCTTTTCCAGCCATACATAAGTAATAAAATCAACCACTCGAAAGAAAGGGATATGGGTTACCACACGTTGGTTCCCATAACCGGTCAGAATACCGACACTTTGTGCAGACTGACAAAAGTAGGTGATCGGCCTACTGGGCAAGATACTCCTCCTTCTCTATACCTAAACAACAATCGGGTGTCCATTCCGGCAAACCACAGTCACTTGACTGAAAACAAACTGCTAGCCCGGACCGGCACGACTCACGGGACTGACATCTTTTCTGGGAAGGACTCACCCCTCAGAGGTGGCCACCTACTGAGAGACTTACCCTAACCCTTCAAAGACTAGTCCTAGTAGTCCACCCTTATTGAGTACTCAACGACGTTTTCCACTTGGGATAAAATGAACAAAACACTGTTCCACATGAAAATGGCAATTTATGGGTTTTCCAAAGTCTTTAACAAAATCAATTTTAGAAAGAGTTTTAGTTTGAGTAAATCTGCTCATTGACTTTTAAATAATTCAAATGTTTGAAATAAGAAAGGATTTAACCCTCAATTGCCTTTACATAAATGAGTGTTCATGCACTCTACACTTGGCTTGCCATAATAAACATTTTGCATCAAACAGGTTTTATGCAAAAGCTTACCCGATTCTTGCACACATTAACAAGGTCTCCAATGGCAGACCTAACCCCATATGGGCAAATACAAATCATAATCAATTTCAAGCCACAAACTACTTCCTTAATTTTAAATCGACTCAACTTACTACTACCATGATCCTAGTGTCCCAAGCTTTAAGGTTAAACAATAAGTAAATAGGTTTAAGAGTTGAGCCTAGCACAATTATTTAAAATAATTAATGGTTTGGGAAATAAATTTAATAAGTTGAAAGCTTAAATCTTGTTAGGAAAAATTTAGAGTTTATTTGATAAAGAGTTCTAGGTAGTATTAAATAAAATACTGATTTATTAATAATTTAGTTGTTAGAAAATAATTGGTAGCTAAAATTAGTTGAAAATAAATTTAATGAGTCTCACTTGCACAATATTAAATAAATTCTTAAGGAGTTTTGATTAGATGATAATAGTTAAATTTTTAGTAATATATATTCTACTAATTGTAATTATTTTCATAAAGGCTTTAATTGATCTCATTATATTTAGTAATATATACATACATATATATATATATATATTATTTTTCTAGAAAAAATCATTATTTGTTTGACTAAAATATCCTTTATATATATGACAATCCAAATCTACCCTTCCTAGGTTTTTTTTTTTTTCGAAAATACTAAGAGAAATTATTTTATTGAATATTTTATTCATGAAGTAAAAATTTGTTTGGGGACAACTAGATCATGATCAAATTCCTATGGCTAACAACAATCAATACATACACAATCCTTTAATTCATCAAATCATCCAAATCATGCATACAAGCATAGATCTCAATTTATCAACACATGATCTAACCCCTACTAGCATAAATATGTTCATGGCTTCAATATTAATCCGTCATGAATATAAACTCTATTCACCAAAGGTGACATAATGTCTAGCATACTTCATCACATATACTACTTACGACATACATTGTGACACCCCACATAAAACCAACCCTAGAGTAAGGGGGTGTCGGGAATGCATATCATATTATTTTGCATAAATATATATGTTTTTGAATGATTTTATGTGCTATAGAATCGTGGATTATAGGTTTAAATGCTTAGTTATACTTATTGAGCATGAGGGGTAAAATGGTAATTTTGCTTGAGGTCAGAATAGGAAGATAACTTGAGGATTAGATAAGAAAAATATGTGGGTGAGAAAATAAGAACAACAGTTGTTGTGGTTTAGTGGTTAGAGTCTTGGAATTAATCTCTAAGGTCATGAGTTCAAATCCCATCATTTAAGCTTTTGCCATGATTATCTTAATTAAGTTTGAATTTTTGTTTTCTTGCATTCCATGAAAATAGGAATAATTTTCTTAAGGGAGACATGAAGAGAATGTCCTAATCTTATCCTCATGTCCTAAAAGAATTCTGGAAGAATTCTTGTCCAACTTATTACCTCTAGCTTTGTCCTAGCATTTTCATAATTCAAATGAACTAAAATCCATTAAATCTTTTTCTTTGAATTCTAAAAAAATTCTGTGATAATTTCTTCCCCTTGAATTTTGAAAATTATCTTTGGGGAAGGGAGGTTGACCGAAAATAGGAGGGGAAATAGGAAGGGTTCCAAGAGAAAATCAATCACCATGGAAGGACCTTCAAATCTATCTTCATGTTGTTCATGCTTTAGTGGTAAGAAATCTGGAAATTTTCCAGATTTGTTGCAGACCTTTTCTTGGAAAATTCAGGCCATAAGCCCATTCATTTTCTGCCCAGAAAATGGTCATTTCAAGTGGCTTGGAAGCTGGAAAAATTGTGCAATTTTCGAACAGCATAAAACAGCACCAAACCAGAAAAATTTTCTGGGCAATTCGCAGCTCTTCATCAAAGAAATGAAGTTGTTTTTAGTTCATCTTCAAGCCAGCAAACTCCTCTGTATTTTTCCAGAAATGAGGCTGAAAAACCACCCTTGGAAGACCTTCAAACATCCCTGAAGAACCTCTGAAAAACCGAGCCAAGAGAGTGCAAAAATCCTGCACCAAAATTCTGCAATTTTCGGAAAGCCATGAACACTTGAGACCAGAATTTTCTAGCCTTGTTCCTTTCTAGCCTAAGACCGAAAATCACCTTCAACCTTTGTAGAATTGAGCCTTGTTCAGCTATACACTGAACACCATTAAACCCACACTTATCTTGAAGCATAAGGACTCCATAGCCACACCACAAAACACTCCTAAGATCACTCCATTCAAACTCCATTTGAACTTCAAATAATTTCAGCATTTCACTCCAATAAAATCACTCTTGCATTAAGCTGAATTAACCAGAATTTCCTCTGCCTTTAAGGACTGAATTTCGGCCAGCCTTGAGCAACATTAACCTTCAATCATTTCAGCAAGGCAACCTTGTTTCAGCCGACACCATTAAAGTCCATAGACACCTCTCTTGATCGAACACCATAGTTGATCTTTTACCTTAAACATCTCCACCATTTCCTCCATTTAAATTTCAAATAAAATCTGATTTATCTCTCTCACAAAGCTGAAAACCGGAACTCTCAATCACACCCTACCATTCGGCCAGCCTTCTAGCAGAATTCGTGCAGCACTTCTTCTAATTTCTCTCCATTTTCACCTAAAATACCAAGAACACACACTAAACTTCTTCAAGCCTAAACCTACTCTAAACACCTCTGATCACTCTCAAATACTCCAGATCATCTCTACTTAATCCCTAGACTTCATTTCTATCATTTATAACACGAAATCTCGCAAACAAGAATTTTCAACCGGATCAAAAATAAGTTTTTCTTGAAGACCTCAAGAACATCAATAAGGTAAAACAAGAACAACCTTCTTGTTCATCTTCTTCCATTCAATTCTTAATACACCTATCTAATCTCTCTTTCTCTCTCTCTCTCTCTCTCTCTCTCTCTCTCTCTCTCTCTCTCTCTCTCTCACTCTCTTCTAACCGAAATGGTTGATCAAACCATCAACCATGGATGTTGTTTCGTTGGACCATTCAAGTCATTCCATCGCGCGTGGACCTTCTTTTGTCTTCATCAAAGGACTCGACAATCAAGTATTCATTCTTAAATTTCTCTTATTAAATTCTGAAATCATGTCTCCTAGATGATGATAGAGAAATGGAATATGATTGGGAGATTGAGTATATGCATGTGGATTAGGGGGATGAAGTTATGACATGATGATGGTTGTATTTGACTAGGATGTATGTGTTTTCCTTTCAATATATGTTCTTCATGCTTGATGAATTTAATGGGTGTTGAAGCATGATTAGATATTATGACACCAAAGGTGATTAGGCTTTTATGATCTTATTTTCCATGGAAACCATGATTGATGATTATGCTTAGTAGGATTTTTGGCCATGTGATAGTATGAGATAGTTCAAGTGTTTGTTCATGAATAGATTAATTTCTTGTTTGATGATGGAGAATGGGATCATGAATCTTTTCTAGCAATAGGAAGACCATGATGTAAGATTATTTTCTTGTTAATTCTAAGTTATATTCATCAACAAATTTTATTACATGAATTAAAATTACTACTATATTTTTCTTCAAAAAATTCAAAACACTAGGGGATTTGGATTAGAATATTAAATCAAACTATTAATATTTTTATTAAACGAAAATTTAAAATAATTTATTAATAAATTTTAATTATTATTAATTATTTATTATCTCTTCGAAATTGATTAAAAATTATTATTTATTTAATTTATTATTTATTTATAATAAAGCTATTTTTAAATTACCATTTCTTAATATCAAATAAGACTTAATAATATTTAAAATTCAAACCTTGGTTTATTTATTAATAATAACACTCAAGAATTATTATTTGAGTCTATAATTTATTAACAATTATTTTAGAACCCCTAGTTATTTCAACCTATCAAACTAGACTTATTTTATAAAATTCTTCAGCATCTAGCCTTAAAGCTTAGGACATTAAGGTCATGGTTAGACATGGTTGTCACTAGATGAGCTAAGAATTATTTATGTAAGGCAGGTATAGCTTGAATGTGACCTTATGTTTTGTGTTTACCCCAGCAGGGGTTAGGTCAACCTTGGAAGACTTTTGAGTAGAGCAAGCAAAGAAGCAGGTAAGCTCCTGCACGGAGTTTTGTGAAGACCAAAAGTTATTATGGCAAGCAAATGCAATGTATATGGACATTATTTGTAAAGGCAATTAAGGACTGTTTTTCTTTTCTATTTCAGTCAAGCAAATCATTTGGAAATTGAACAAGCAGTTTTACACAAATCTAAATTTTTTCTAAAATCCAACTTGACTAGACTTTTGAAAACCCTTAATTGCTATTTCCAAATAAAGCAAAGTTTGATCAATTTTCTCCCAAGTGGAACAATCAACGTTGAGTACTCAATAAGGGTAGACCACCAGGACTAGTCTTTGAAGGGTTAGGGTAAGTCTCTCAGTAGGTGGCCACCTCTGAGGGGTGAGTCCTTCCTGGATAGGATGCCAGTCCGGTAGGTCATGCCGGTCCAAGCTAGCAAGTTTCAGTCATGTGGACTGTGTATTTCTGGAGTGGACAACCGGTAAGTTTGGGTGTAGAGATTGAGGAGTATCTCACCCGGTAGGCCGTACACCTATCTTTTCTCAGCATTGCACAAAGTGTGGCATTCTGACTGTTGTTGGTCATGGGGCCCAATGTGTGGTAACCCAAGGCTACCCATATGAGTGGTTGTATTTATTATGCACATGTATGATTTGAAAAATGAAACACCACTCTTTATTTTCAACACTTATTTATTGCTTGCCAGCACTTTTCCCTATGAAACTTTTACAACTTGCATACATGAATTATTTTACCTGAAACACTTAAAGCACACACGGGCTTACTGAGATTTTTATCTGACCACTTTTTATGCCATATTTTTAGGAAGATCCTACTGTGGAGATCATTAGCTAGAATGTTGCCTTGCTTGAAGACTCTTGTTATTTACTTTAAGTATTGTTTGAGAGATTGTTGCAAACAATTTATTTTGGATTTGTGCCAGTATTTATCTTTTGGGTTGTAATAAATTTAATTTTAAAGTCTTTTGTTTTATTCTATTTTCATGTAACCTAGTTATAAAGACCCCTTGTCCTTTGGACGGGGTGACATCCCCAGCCCTGATGGGCCTAGGTAGTGGGGTGTTACATGCATCAACCTCAAATCATCATATAATCATCCAAGACAATCCTTCCACGCATAAATCCCATCTCCTTTACAATCATACATATATTCATACTTCAATCTCAACAATATATATATATACATTTATATATATATATATACTCAAATCCTATTACCATCCACCTATGATCATTATCACCCTAGAGATATGCTTCTAGAGTTTAAAAGAAGGATTGATGGTACTTACTTGGTTGATGAACGCCTTGAAGGAGTTTAGAGTAGATCTCAACTCCTAGGTGTCTAACTTTGTCCAAAGGAGATGGCGAGAGCATGATTATGGAGAAGAAGTCATCCGGCCAAGGGAGAGGAGTTTCAGCAGTGAGAGAGAGAGATAGAGAGAGAGAGAAGAAGAAGAGATCATTAGTATGTTTATTCACATAGTTTCTCACTAGATATCATGTTTGGAGAAAATGAAGTTGATAGAGTAAATTTACCTTGAAGATGTTCTTGTCCTTCACAGAAATTTCTGCTTTTGATCCGAAGTAGCAAGATAATATGAGGAATTTGATGTTAATAATGGTGTTGATGGACTCACAGCAGTGAGTAGGTCAAATCTGGAAGTTTTTGAGAGGATTTGAGATGGTTTGGAGGGGTATTAAGTGTAGGGAAGAGGTAGGTGTTCTTGGTGTAGTGTGTGTGTTCTTGGAGATTGAGAAATTTCGAGAGATGGTTCTTGTGCAGCTGCCGAATTTTTGTGAGGGATAGGGCTGGCCGAATTTCTGTAGGGTTTAGGGAGTTGTTTCTCTGATTTGGAAGAGAAAAGGAACGGTTAGTTGTCACAATCCTTGGAGAATATTTTTAGGAAGTGAATTTGGAAACTAAATATTCTAGGATATCTTGATAATTTGGAGAGCTTTGAAGGTCTCCAATGGCCGACTGGTTGAGCAGCTTTTCTGAGGAATTAAAGCTGATTCAAGGTGGCTTATGGTGGCCAAAACTAAGGTGCACAATGATGAAGAAGATGTCTGGTCATTTGAGTAAGATATTATGGAAGGTTGCTAAACAAGGATGGCTGGCATTTTGGAAACCAATCAAGCTAAATTGCAGTGATTTGTTGGAGAGATTTTCGGACAGCTATTGCTGAATTTCGTGCAGAAGCTTGAGGGAAACAAATGAGCTCTGTTAATGGAGGTTTATGGAAGGTTTTGACAGGTTAAGGTTGGGGTTTCGGCCAGAAGAAAAATAGGAAACAAAGCTAGAAATTTGGACTGCCCAGCATTTCGCTGAACAGGAATATTTTGGGCAGATTTTCGGCTGCCACTTCTAGCCAATTTGCAGCGAGTTTTGAAGGGAATTTTAGGGGTATTCAAGGCTGGTTTCCAGCCTTCTTCATGAAGGAAAAACATGGCTAAGGTACTGAACAAGATCTGGAAGAAAACAGCTTGGTTTTGGACTCTCAAAACTGTTTTTCGTACAGGAATTTTTTCCTGTTTTGCTCCAGCTTTGAGCAGTCCGAAATTGGTCAAGAATTTTCAGGTTTCAAACTGATCCTAAAGATCATTTTTCTGGCAGCATTTGGGAGGGAATGTTGGCTAAAAATTTCGACATTTTAAAGGTACAACAAGCTGGAAAATTTCAGCTCATGCCATGAAGGAAGATGAACTAGTTTAGAGTGAAATTTCAGCAAGCTTACTAGAGGGATTTTTCCTCTTGGAATTTCCCACCATTCTTCCACATTTTTCAGACCAAGAGAAGCCTTTTACTAGGGCATTTTGATCCCACAAGATCACAGCATTTTACTGAAATTTCTGGAAAGAAAATGGATAGAATATCTTGATCAAACTAAGAAGTTGAAACCTAAGGAAAACCAAAGATCAAGGGAACAAGAATTCCCTTTAGGAAATTCGGGTAGGGCAAAAGAGTGGAATGGGAATACTCCTAGCATGTCTCTCTTAGGACATCATCCCTACCTTACTCTAAACTCCTAAGACCGAAATTTCCTCCACTAAGCAAAAATAAAATTTAATCTAGCTAAAGCTTCTATGATGGAATTTGAACCCAAGACCGCAAGAATTAATTCCAAAGCTCTAACCACTACACCACAACAACTCTTGTTGATATTTTCACTAGAAAATTATTTTCTATTCAATCCACAGGCTATCTCCCTATTTTCACCTCGGGCAAAAATTACCATCTTGCCCCACTCACACAATACTCACTAACAAGACTTCAAGACAATAAAACCCGAATCCAAAACACATAAAAATCATATGAAAATATATTTAACCATGAAATAAAATATGATATGCATCCCAACCCCTTACTCTAAGGTTGGTTTTGACCGAGGTTTCACATCCTCCCATCCTTAGAAGAATTTCGTCCCGAAATTCAAGCTTACCTCTATTTCAGCTCGGGATACTTCCGCTTAACCCATTCTTCTGAGTCCTATGTGGCATCCTGCGTGCCATGGTGCTCCCACTGAATCTTAACCATCGATATCTACTTATTTCGCTGGGTTTTGACACTGCGGTCCAATATCCGCACAGGCTTCTCCACATAGCTCAGATCTGGCTGTAACACCAATGGCTTCTCCACATTACCGGGATCTGCATTATACTTCTTCAATTGTGACACATGGAACACATAATGGATTCCCGTCAACCCATCCAGCAAGTCTAATCGGTAAGCTACTTGTCCAATTCTTTTCTTAATGAGAAACGGCCCCAAATACCTCGGATTTAACTTTTCACCTTTCGGATGCTTCAATATTCCCCTATTCGGAGTCAGCTTCAGAAATACGCGATCCCCAACTTGAAATTCTAGATCCCTTCACCGATTGTCCGCATAGCTTTTCTGTCGGCTTTGAGTCGCCTTTAACCTTTTCCGGATCAGTTTCACTTTATCCAGCATTTCTTGGACACAGACCTCTCCAGTTTTGCTCACATGACCATCTTCCGTCTAACTCTAATACAACGGTACCTGACACTTGCACCCATACAAAGCCTCATATGGTGCCATCCCAATTGAGGCTTGGTAGCTATTATTATACGATAGCTCGGCATACGTCACACACTTGATCCACTTATCCCCGAAATCCAGGACACAGGCTCTCAACATATCTTCTAATATTTGGATCACCCTTTCTGATTGCCCATCAGTCTGCGGATGCGCCGTCGTACTGAATTTCAAATTCGATCCCATCGCCTCTTGGAACTTTCCCCAAAAACGAGAAGTAAACCTTGGGTCTCGGTCGGATACTATGCTCGAAGGTACTCTATGAAGTTGGACTATCTCTCAAACATAAGTCTAAGCCAGCTTCTCCATGGAGTCTCTCACATTTACCGGTATGAAATGGGCCGACTTGGTCAGTCGATCCACCACTACCCATATGGCATCCTTTTGAGTCTTTGACATGGGGAGTTCGGTGACAAAGTCCATAGTCACCTCCTCCCACTTCTATTCTGGCACAGGCAATGGCTGCAATAGTCCTGCTAACTTCTTATGCTTCGCTTTAACTTTCTGGTAGGTGAGACAGGTCGAAACGTACTTGACCATATCTCGCTTTAGTCCAGGCCACCAATAAGCTCTCTTCAAATCCTGATACATTTTGGCCTCCCCCCGATGAATGGCGTACTTGCTCTTGTGTGCCACCTCCAAAAATTCTGTCCTTCAATTGCGGCTCCCCAGGTACACACAATCGATCTCTGAAATGGAAAATTCCCACTTCATCTTGACGGAATTCATTGCCTGGTCACTTAAGCTCCTTATCCTTGAAGATTTGAAACTCGGCGTTACTTCGTTGAGCCTCCACTATTTCTTGCTTCAAATTCAGCACCAACTTCAATTTGCTAATAACAATTTTTTTATCTCGCACTTCTGCCCTTCTGTCCAATACGTCCTGAACTACTTGCATTTCCTGCACCTTCAGTCTGGCCATTCCAACTTTTCTACTAAGGGCGTCCCCCACAACGTTGGCCTTCCCGAGATGATAGTTGATCGGGCATCGGTATTCCTCCAAGAATTCCATCCACCTTCGTTGCCTCAAATTCAGATCCTTTTGGGTGAAGATATACTTCAGACTCTTATGGTCAGTGAACACCTCATATTCGGCTCCATACAAGTAGTGTCGCCATTTCTTTAGGGCAAACACTATTGCTACCAGCTCCAGATCATGAGTGGGGTAGTTCACTTCATGAGGTCGCAACTTCTGAGATGCATAAGCAATCACTTTTCTGTCTTGCATCAACACCGCCCCTAGTCCTTCCTTCAAAGCGTCGGTGTACAACGCATAAGGTTTGCCTTCCTCCGGTAGACTTAATACCAGTGCTGTCATCAGTCTCTTCTTCAATTCTTGAAAACTTTTCTCGCATTTTTTGTTCCACACAAACGGAACATCCTTCCTCAACAAACGGGTCATTAGCGATGTGACCGTCGAGAATCCCTTGATAAACCTTCGGCAGTACCCCGCCAACCCTAAGAAACTCCAGATCTCGGTAATATTCTTCGGCTGCTTCCAGTCTACTACCGTTTCAACCTTGGCCGGATCTACCTTAATTCCCTCTTTGGTCACCACATGACCAAGGAATGCCACACTGTCTAACCAGAATTCATACTTGCTGAACTTCGCGTACAGCTTGTGCTCCCGTAGTTTATCTAGCATGAGCCTCAGATGCTCTACATGCTCTTCCAAACTCTTGGAGTATATCAAAATGTCGTCTATGAAGACCACCATAAACTTATCCAGATAGGGTTGGAATACTCGGTACATCAGGTCCATGAATACTACTGGAGCGTTAGTTACCCCGAACGACATCACCACGAACTTGTAATGTCCATAGTGGGTGTTAAAGGCTGTCTTGGGAATATCGTCTTCTCTTATCCACACCTGGTAGTAACCTTACCTCAGATCTAACTTGGAATAGCAACTGGATCCTTGCAGCTGATCAAACAGCTCGTCAATCATTGGGAGGGGGTACTTGTTCTTAATCACCAAATTGTTCAGCCCTCGGTGGTCGATGCATAGCCTCAAGGTCCCGTCCTTCTTCTTCACAAATAGTACAGGCGCTCCCTAAGGTGACGTGCTGGGTCGGATGTAACCTTGACCCACCAACTCCTCTAACTGCTCCTTCAATTCCTTCAATTCTGCCGGTGCCATTCGGTACGGAGTTCGTGATACTGGTTCTGCCCCTGGAATTAAGTTGATTGTGAACTCCACCTCTCGGTCGGGAGGTAGAGAGTCAAGCTCCGCCGGGAACACATTGGGAAAGTCCCTCACCACTTCGGTGTCCTCCAGAGTGCACTGGTCCTTCGGCTTGTTTATCACGTAAGCCAGATAACCTTGACAACCTTGCCTCAACAATTTCCGGGCCTTAGCCCCCACAATCAAGTACTTCAGCTCTTTCACTCTCTTGCCATTAAATTCTAACTCATCATAACCCGGCCTGACGAACTGAACTGACTTATTTTTATAGTCTACCCTAGCCCCATGTTTAGCTAACCAGTCCATCCCTAAAATCAAGTCATAGTCCTCAATGTCTAACACAATCAAATCTCCCTCCAGGGTTTCTCTCCCTACTTTAATATTACAATCCTTCACATACCGATCCGCTTGCACCATTTTCCCCAAAGGTGTGCTTACTTCTAAAATGAAGAGTGGCTCCACTCCATCCCAACCTAAATGACAAGCACACAACTTGTTTATATATGAATGAGTAGAGTCAGGGTCAATCAAAGCATTAACGGAATGTCCTTGAATAGTGAATGTACCTTCTACCACCGCTGCATCGGCCCCAACTTCCTTTCTGTTGAGTGCGAATACCTTGGCCTTCACTTGCGGCTTCAGTGCTCCACTCCCGGATGCTCCAGTGGCGTTGGCTCAGTTGGGCCCCGGGTTCTGAGCCGGGTTTCCTTGCCCGACCCGGTGTAACTTGGGGCAGGTGCTTCTCAGATGGTTCGGGTCACCGCAATGATAGCATTTTCTATCTCCGCCATTGGACCAATAGTTTCTCTCGGTGTGGCCCTTCTTCCCACACTGCCTGCACGATTGGAGATTCAGTGCAGGTCCAGTTGGTGCTGTCCAGGGCTACTTTCCTCGGTTCTGCCATTGATGATTGGCAGGGCGCTTGTGGGGTTGCGGCCTCGGGAAATGTCCCTGCGGCTGTCCTGGTGGTTCGAAAGGCTTGGCCGCCATCCTGCAGCGGTCCTCATTCTCCGTGCGAGTAGCCATGTCCATAGCCCCCGAGTAAGTTGTCGGTGGAGCAGGTGCCAATGCTCTCCTCAGCTCTGGTCTTAGCCCTTTGATGAACTGCCACGTCCTATTCTGCTCGGTATCCACCAATCTTCGGCAGTATTTAGACAATTGTGTGAATTACGCCGCATATTGAGCCACTGACTTGCTCCCATGCCTCAGATTCTGAAATTCATCCTCCCGTTTCTCCACAATCCATTGTGGGATGTACTTAGCCCTGAAGGCTTCAACCAAGTTGGACCATGCCCATTCTTACTCATCCACCACCCAGTCCTCTTGGACCTACTACTACCATGCTCGAGCTGGCCCTCTCAATCGAAAAGCTGCAAACTTAACCATCCGCTCCTCCGAGTACTGGAGCGTTGTGAAGATGTCCTCTATTTGCTCGACCCATTGTTCAGCCTTCTGATTTTGTTTGGCTTCACCCATAAAGATGGGCGGTTGGAATTTCAAGAACTTCTCTAACGCCTCGTCTTCCCCTCTAGGGTTCCTCCGCTCGGCCAAAGTCTAAAGAATCTCAGCCATATTACCGAGTACCTGGCCCATTAACACATCAGCCGGGGCATCCGTCCCCATTCCCATCTCAGGATCACTTCGTCCATTACCCGGATTGGGTGATTGCATCTGCTCAGTTTCAACTTCCGGTGCTACATGGTCTGCCTCTGGAATCCTTCTGGCTGAAGAAGCTGCACGACGCTTGGGTGCCATTCTAAACCATACCCCAGATGTCAAGTGAATGCACTCAAGTATCAAATCATTTTAGTTGTGCATACATGCATGGTTAAGTGTGAGTAGAAAGAAATCATATGCAAACTTATTTAAAGGATTGCTCATAATTTTGATTTCAAAAATTGACTTGCATAAATCCAAAATTGTGAACAGAACATAGAATTGAAAATTTTTGACAAACTAGTTCTCGAAAGACAGTAATTAAATAATCATCCAAGAAAAATAACTCCTAACTCTCTAATCCTCATCCAAACCTTCATCATCGGCCTCATACAACTAACCTCCAGTGTTCTTCGAAAAATCCACCCTATCCTCGCTAGCAAATCCCTCTATTGGTTCCTTCCTGGGGCACCTAGAGCTCTCATCGGGCTCAACTCGGCTGAAGGAAGGGATGAAGGAATGCCTAGGTGAAGACTCATAGTCTATCTCTCCCGGGTCATCACTATCTACTGCTAAATCCACCTCAGAATTAGGAGGGTGGGGTTCAGGCTCCACTATCATCACCTCATCCTCACTGTCAGAGCTTATGTCTATCACCGGGATTGGAGGTGGCTCTAGGATCTGGACCTTGTCCTCACTGCAATCCTCCATAAGGTCAATCTCATCATCACTGTTATCCACTATAGGGACAACTGGCTGAGGGGCAGGCTGGAGAACTGGAAGGTCCTCTTGGTCTAGATAGTAAGGCGGGTGCTACTGCTGCCCTTTCCTTGCTGTCCTAAGCAGTCTAACCATCCTACAGCATCAACAAGATAGGTTAGCTAAGATTTAAACTTAAATAAGTAAAACATATATCATCAATATTTGCCTATAACCTAGGCTCCAATACCACTTGTAACACCCCGCTACCTAGGCCCGCCAGGGCCAGGGATGTCGCTCCGTCCAAAGGACAAGGGGTCTTTATAACTAGGACACACAAATATAATAACGAAAATAAAATGATACTTCAACTTAAAATTTATTACAATCCAAAAGAAATAATAATAAATCCAAGAATACTCAAAACAAATCCATAATAAAAATTCATCCGCTCTCAGCTCTCCCAACATTACATAAAATAAATCCTCAGAAAATTCTTCCAAAGCAGACAATATATAGACCTGAAATCATGATAAAATGGTGGTGAGACAGAAATCTCAGTAAGTCCGTGTATGCATCGGGTGTTTAGTGAAAACAGTTCGTGGATGCAAAGTGTGAAACCTTTATAAGAGAAATACTGGCAAGCAATAACATTAGTAAAAAACAAGAGTGGCGTTTTGGCTTTTCCAGCCATACATAAGTAATAAAATCAACCACTCGAAAGAAAGGGATATGGGTTACCACACGTTGGGCCCCATAACTGGTCAGAATGCCGACACTTTGTGCAGACTGACAAAAGTAGGTGATCGGCCAACTGGGTAAGATACTTCTCCTTCTCTATACCCAAACAACAACCGGGTATCCATTCCGGCAAACCACAGTCACTTGATTGAAAAGAAACTGCTAGCTCAGACCGGCACCACTCACTGGACTGACATCTTATCCGGGAAAGACTCACCCCTCAGAGGTGGCCACCTACTAAGAGACTTACCCTAACCCTTCAAAGACTAGTCCTAGTAGTCCACCCTTATTGAGTACTCAACGACGTTTTCAACTTGGGATAAAATGAACAAAACACTGTTCCACATGAAAATGGCAATTTATGGGTTTTCCAAAGTCTTTAACAAAATCAGTTTTAGAAAGAGTTTGAGTTTGAGTAAATCTACTCATTGGCTTTTAAATAATTCAAATGTTTGAAATAAGAAAGGATTTAACCCTCAATTGCCTTTACATAAATGAGTGTCCATGCACTCTACACTTGGCTTGCCATAATAAACATTTTGCATCAAACAGGTTTTATGCAGGAGGTTACCTGATTCTTGCTCACAATAATAAGGTCTCCAACGGCAGACCTAACCCTACATGGGCAAATACAAATCACAATCAATTTCAAGCCACAAACTACTTCCTTAATTTTAAATCGACTCAACTTACTACTACCATGATCCTAGTGTCCCAAGCTTTAAGGTTAAACAATAAGTAAATAGGTTTAAGAGTTGAGCCTAGCACAATTATTTAAAATAATTAATGGTTTGGGAAATAAATTTAATAAGTTGAAAGCTTAAATCTTGTTAGAGAAAATTTAGAGTTTATTTGATCAAGAGTTCTAGGTAGTATTAAATAAAATATTGATTAATTAATAATTTAGTTGTTAGAAAATAATTGGTAGCTAAAATTAGTTGAAAATAAATTTAATGAGTCTCACTTGAACAATATTAAATAAATTCTTAAGGAGTTTTGATTAGAAGATAATAGTTAAATTTTTAGTAATATATATTCTACTAATTGTAATTATTTTCATAAAGGCTTTAATTGATCTCATTATATTAAGTAATATATACATACATATATATATATATATTATTTTTCTAGCAAAAATCATTATTTGTTTGACTAAAATATCCTTTATATATATGACAATCCAAATCTACCCTTCCTAGGTTTTTTTTTTTTTTCAAAAATACTAAGAGAAATTATTTTATTGAATATTTTATTCATGAAGTAAAAATTTGTTTGGGGACAACTAGATCATGTTCAAATTCCTATGGCTAACCACAATCAATACATACATAATCCTTTAATTCATCAAATCGTCCAAATCATGCATACAAGCATAGATCTTAATTTATCAACACATGATCTAACCCCTACTAGCATAAATATGATCATGGCTTCAATATTAATCCATCATGAATATAAACCCTATTGACCAAAGATGACATAATGTCTAGCATACTTCATCACATATACTACTTATGACATGCATCAACCTCAAATCATCATATAATCATCCAAGACAATCCTTCCATGCATAAATCCCATCTCCTTCACAATCATACATATATTCATACTTCAATCTCAACAATATATATATATATATATACTCAAATCCTATCACCATCCACCTACTATAATTATCACCCTAGAGACATGCTTCTAGAGTTTAAAAGAAGGATTGATGGTACTTACTTGGTTGATGAACGCCTTGAAGGAGTTTAGAGTAGATCTCAACTCCTAGGTGTCTAACTTTGTCCAAAGGAGATGGCGAAAGCATGATTATGGATAAGAAATCATCTGGCCACGGGAGAGGAGTTTTCGCCGCGAGAGAGAGAGAGATAGAGAGAGAGAGAGAGAGAGAGAGAGAGAGAGAGAGAGAAGAAGGAGAAGAGATCATTAGTATGTTTATTCCCATAGTTTCTCAGTAGAGATCATGTTTGGAAAAGATGAAGTTGATAGAGTAAATTTACCTTGAAGATGTTCTTGTCCTTCACAGAAATTTCTGCTTTTGATCAGAAGTAGCAAGATGATATGAGGAATTTGATGTTAATAATGGTGTTGATGGACTCACAGCAGTGAGTAGGTCAAATCTGGAAGTTTTTGAGAGGATTTGAGATGGTTTGGAGGGGTATTAAGTGTAGGGAAGAGGTAGGTGTTCTTGGTGTAGTGTGTGTGTTCTTGGAGATTGAGAGATTTCGAGAGGTGGTTCTTGTGCAGCTGCCGAATTTTTGTGAGGGATAGGGCTGGCCGAATTTCTGTAGGGTTTAGGGAGTTTTTTCTCTGATTTGGAAGAGAAAAAGAAGGGTTAGTTGTCACAATCCTTGGAGAATATTTTAGGAAGTGAATTTGGAAACTAAATATTCTAGGATATCTTGATAATTTGGAGAGCTTTGAAGGTCTCCTATGGCCGACTGGTTGAGCAGCTTTTCTGAGGAATTAAAGCTGATTCAAGGTGGCTGAAACTAAGGTGCACAATGATGAAGAAGATGTCTGGTCATTTGAGTAAGATATTATGGAAGGTTGCTAAACAAGGATGGCTGGAATTTTGGAAACCAATCAAGCTAAATTGCAAGGATTTGTTGGAGAGATTTTCGGACAGCCATTGCTGAATTGCGTACAGAAGCTTGAGGGAAACAATGGAGCTCTGTTAATGGATGTTTAAGGAAGGTTTTGACAGATTAAGGTTGGTGTTTCGGCCAAAAGAAAAATAGGAAATAAAGCTGGAAATTTGGACTGCCCAGCATTTCGCTGAACAGGAATTTTTCTGGGCAGATTTTTGGCTGCCACTTCCAGCCAATTTGCAGTAAGTTTTGAAGGGAATTTTAGGGGTATTCAAGGCTGGTTTCCAGCCTTCTTCGTGAAGGAAAAACATGGCTAAGGTACTGAACAAGATCTGGAAGAAAACAACTTGGTTTTGAACTCTCAAAACTGTTTTTCGTACAGGAATTTTTTCCTGTTTTACTCCAACTTTGAGCAGTCCGAAATTGGTCAAGAATTTTCAGGTTTCAAACTGATCCTAAAGATCATTTTTTTGGCAGCATTTGGGAGGGAATTTTAGCTAAAAATTTTGACATTTTGAAGGTACAACAAGCTGAAAATTTTCAGCTCATGCCATGAAGGAAGATGAACTTGTCTAGAGTGAAATTTCAGCAAGCTTACTAGAGGGATTTTTCCTCTTGGAATTTCCCACCATTCTTCCACATTTTTCAGACCATGAGAAGCCTTTTACTAGGGCATTTTGATCCCACAAGATCACAGCATTTTACTGAAATTTCTGGAAAGAAAATGGATAGAACATCTTGATCAAACTAAGAAGTTGAAACCTAAGGAAAACCAAAGATCAAGGGAACAAGAACTCCCTTTAGGAAATTTGAGTAGGGCAAAAGAGTGGAATGAGAATACTCCTAGCATGTCACTCTTAGGACATCATCCCTACCTTACTCTAAGCTCCTAAGACTGAAATTTCCTCTACTAAGCAAAAATAAAATTTAATCTAGCTAAAGCTTCTATGATGGAATTTGAACCCAAGACCTCAAGAATTAATTCCAAAGCTCTAACCACTACACCACAACAATTGTTGTTGATATTTTCACTAGAAAATTATTTTCTATTCAATCCACGGGCTATCTCCCTATTTTCACCTCGGGCAAAAATTACCATCTTGCCCCTCTCACACAATACTCACCAACAAGACTTCAAGACAATAAAACCCGAATCCAAAACACATAAAAATTATATGAAAATATATTTAACCATGAAATAAAATATGATATGCATCCCAACCCCCTTACTCTAAGGTTGGTTTTGATCGGGGTTTCACAATTGCAGTCCTCATTTTCCGTTCTGGTAGCCGCGTCCACTACCCCTGAATAGGTCGTTGGCAGAGAAGGTTCCAACGTCCTCCTCAATTCCGGCCTCAGTCCCTTGACAAATTGCCTCGTCCTGTTTTGCTCGATATCCACTAATCTCTGGCAGTATTTTGACAGGTGAGTGAATCGCGCCGCGTACTGAGCCCCTGATATGCTCCCTTGCTTCAAATTCTAAAATTCATCCTCTCGCTTTTCCACGATCCACTGAGGGTTGTACTTAGCTCGAAAGACTTCAACAAAGTTGGACCATGTCCATTCCTGTTCTCTCATTTCCTAGTCGTCTTGAACTTACTACCACCATACCCGAGCTGGTCCTCTCAACCAGAAAGCTACAAATTTAACCATCCGTTCCTCAGTGTACTGGAGCGTTGCAAATATATCCTCCATCTGCTCAACCCACTACTCTGCCTTCTGATCTTGTTCCGCTTTGCCCAGGAAAACGGGCAGTTGAAACTTCAGAAATTGCTGTAAGGCCTCATCTTTACCCCCAGAGTTCCTTCGCTCAGTCAAAGTCTGCAGAATCTCCGCCATCTTACTAAATGCCTGGCCCATCGACACATCAATCGGAATTTTAGACCTTACTTCCATATCCGGACCACTTCCATCACCCAGCTTGGGTGATTGCATCTGAACTGTCCCGACTTCTGGTGCCTCATGATTGGCTTCCGGAACCCTTCTGCTTGATGAAGCTGCACGACACTTGGGTGCTATTCTAAACCACACCCCAAATGATAAGTATATGCATTCAAGAATCAAGTCATTTTAGGTGCGCATGCATTCACAGATAGATAGAAGTAAAAAGAAATCAAATGAAAATTTGTTCCAAAGATTTACCAATAAATTCTCCTTCAAAATTGATTTGCATAAATCTAAAATTTTGACAAAAACCAGAATTGAAAATTCTTGACATAAAAGTTCTCAAAAAACAACAAATTAAAAAACATCCAATTCAAAATAACTCATAGTCCTCTAGTCCTCATCAGAACCCTAATCATCAGCCTCATACAACCAACCCTCAGAATTCTTAGAAAAATCTACCCTAACCCCAGTGGCAAACCTCTCCATTGGCTCCTCCCCGGGCACCTAAAACTCTCCCAGGGCTCAACTCAACTAGAAGATGGAATGAAAGAAGGCCTAGGTGGAGACTCATAGCCTATCTCCCCTGGGTCATCACTATCTACTGCTAAGTCCACTATGGGACTAGGGGGTGGGGAACAGGCTCTGCTACCATCACCTCATCATCACTGTCAGAGCTTATGTCTATCACCGGAATTAGGGGTGGCTTAGGAATCTAGACCTCATCATCACTGCTATCCTCCATAGGGATAACTGGCTGAGGGGCAGGCTGGGGAACTGAAAGGTCTTCCGAGTAAATGGGGATAGGCGGGTGCCATTGCTGCCCTTTCCTCGCTGTCCTAAGCATCCAAACCATCTTACAGTATCAACAAGATTGGTTAGATAAAGGTTTAAACTTAAACAAATAGAATATATACTATCAATATTTGCCTATAACCAGTCATTGATACTACTTGTAACACCCCACTATCTAGGCCCGCCAGGGCCGGAGATGTCGCCCCGTCCAAAGGACAAGGGGTCCTTATAACTAGGTCACACAAATAAAATTGCGGAATATAAACAGTACTTTAACTTAAAATTTATTACAACCCAAGAATAAATCCAAGAATACCAAAAACAAATCCACAATAAAATTTATCCACTCTCATCTCCCCAAAGCTCTACACAAAATAAATTATCAAAAAATCTTCCAAGACAACCAATATCTAGCTACTCATCCCCACAACAGGATCGACTTGAAATCATGGTAAAAATGGTGATGAGACAAAAAATCTCAATAAGTCCGTGTATGCTTTGAGTGACCAATGAAAACAGTTTGTGAAGGCTAAGTATAAATCTTTATAAGAGAAATACTGACAAGCAATAAACATTAGTCAAAATCAAGAGTGATGTTTTGGCTTTTCCAACCATACATAATTAATAAAATCAACAACTCAAAAGAAATGATCATGGGTTACCACACGTTAGGCCCCATAACCGGTCAGAATGCCGACACTTTATGCAGACTGACAAAAGGTAGGTGATCGGCCTACCGGGCAAGATACTCCTACTTCTCTCTACCCAAACAATAACCGATTGTCCATTCCGGCAACGCACAGTCACTTGACTGAAAAAAAAAATTGCTAGCTCAGATCGGCACGACCTACTGGACTGACATCCTATCCAGGGAGGACTTACCCCTTAGAGATGGCCACATACTGAGAGACTCACCCTAACCCTTCAAAGATTAGTCCTTGCAGTCCACCCTTATTAAGTACTTAACGTAACTTATCCTACTTGGGAAAAATGAACAAAATACATTCCACTTGAAAATGGCAATTAAAGGTTTTCAAAGTCTTTGTCAAAATCATTTTTAGAAAGAGTTTTGAGTTTGAGTAAATCTGCTTATTGATTTTCAAATAATTTGTTTGATTGAAATAAGTAAGGAGTCAATCCTCAATTGCCTTTACCGAAATGAGTGTCCATGCACTCTACATTTGGCTTGCCACAATAAACCTTTTACATCAATCAGGTTTTATGCAGGAGCTTACCTGATCCTTTGCTCGAGATAAAATAAAGATCTTCGATCACTGACCCAACCCTGCCTAGGGTAAATAAAAATCGTAATCAAACTCCAGCCAAAATCCAATTTCACAAACAAGACTACCTCAACGCACTACTACCATGATCCTAGTATCCCAAACTTTAAGGCTAAATAATAAATAAAAAGGTTTATAAGTGAAGTCGAATTTGATATTTAAAATAATTAGTGTTTTGGGAAATAGGTACTAATAAGTTGAAGGTTTAATTCTTGCTAAGAATAATTTAGAGTTTATTTGATGAAGAATCCTAGGTGGTATTAGGTAAAATAATGATTTACTAATAATTAATTATTTGAAAATAATTGCTAACTAAAATTAGTTGAAAATAAATTTTAATAGGTCCTGATTGAAAGCTAATAAATAATTTTAACAGGTTTTGATTAAAAGATAATAATTGAAAGATAATAAATTTTAATGATATTTATGAATATAAGACTTACAAAATTAATATTTTTACTTATTATGATTATTTATATAAAAGGCTTTATTTGATATTATTATTATATATAATATCTATATATTTCATTTCTTGAAATAAAAGCTATCATTTATTTGACTAAAATATCCTTATATAATAATCCAAATCTACCTTCCTAGGGTTTTCGAATTTACTAGCAAAAATTATAATATTAAATATTTTATTGATGAAATAAAAATTAGCTTAAGGACAAGTAGTTCATGATCATATTTCTATTGCTAACCACAATCATGAACATATACTCCCTCCAATTCATCAAATCATCCAAATCATGAATAAAAGCATAGATCTAAATTTATCAAGGCATGATCCAACATCTACTAACATAAACATAATCATGGCTGCAATAATCATACATGAATATAAATCCTATTCATCATAGATGACAAAATCTCTAGTATACTTGATCACAAATACTACCTATGACATGGAGACATGCATTAAACCCTAAAAATACCATACAATCAACCAAGATAATTAACTCATGCATAAATCCCATCTCCATCATAAACACACATTTATTCATGCTTCAATCTCTACTCATCACAACAATACATGCTCAAATCCTATTCATAATCCATCTCCTACCAATATCATCCTAGAGACATAAATTTAGAATTTAAAAGGAGGGTTGAAAAGGCTTACTTGATTGATGAGTACCTTGAAGGATTTTCGAATGGATCTCAACTCCTAGATGTCTAAATCCATCCAAGGGAGATGAAGAAAGCATGGCCATTGGTGAAGAACCATTCGGCTAAGAAGAAGAGAGTGTTCGGACAAGAGAGAGAGAGAGAGAAGAGAAGAAGAAAGTCCATTAGCATGCTTATTCATATATATATATATATATATATATATATATATTCATTAGAGATCAAAGATTAGTGAAGATGAAGTTTGTTTGAACAAACCTACCTTGAAGGTGTTCTTGTGCCTTCACAAAATTTCTGATTTTTTATCTAAAAGAGCAAGTTGGATTTTGGAGTTTGATGTTAAAAATGGTATGGATGGACTCACGGCAGTGAGTAGATGAAATATGGAATTTTTGGAAGAAGTTTGAAGCGGTTTGGAGAGGTATTAGGTGAAAGAAAGGAGTAGGTGTTCTTGGTGTTCTATGTGTGCTTGACGGTTGAAGAGAATGGAGGAATTTTGGGTTTGTGGCTGTCGAACTTCTGTCTGTGCAGTGGCCGAATTGTTTGTGTAGTTTAGGAAGATGATTTTTTGGGTTTGAAAGGAAAAGGAAAGGCTGGTTGTTGATATCCTAAAAGAATATTTGTGGGGATCAAATTTGGAAATAAAATATAGCAAGAATATTTTGATCAATGGAGAGCTTTTTGGACTGCTTTGGCCGACTGATTGCTCTGAGTTTCTGCTGGATGAAAGCTGATTGAAGAAGGTTAATTGTGGCCAATAGGAAGGAGTGTAATGGTGAAGGGAAAGTCTGGTTGTTTGAGGGACATTTTATGGAAGGTTGCTAAATTAAGTTTGCTGGAATTTTGGTATCCAATCAAGGCATGATTGCAATGATTTGTTGGAGACATTTTCGGGCAGCCATGTCTAATTTTCGTGCAGAAGCTTGGGGAAGACAATGGAGTTCAGTTCATGGCTGTTTAAGAGTGGTTTGAACAGAAAGATGAGGAAGATTTCGGACATGGCTGAAGTGGAAACAAGGCTGGAAAAATTCTGCAAAGGATTTTCGCAAGTGCTGGAATTTTTCTGGGTAGTTTCGGCTGCCATTTTCCAGTTAGCTTGCAAAGAGTTTGAAGGAGATATCAGAGGTCTTTCAAGGCTGATTTCCAGCATTCTTCATGGAGGAAAAATGTGGCTAAGGAGCTGGGAGAAAACTAGAAGGAAACAGCTTGGTTTAAGACCACCTAAGCTGCGATTTTGCCCAGATTTTTTTTTTTTTTCTGGTTTTGTAGAGCATTTGTGCAGCCCGAAATTAACTAGAAAATTTCAGATTTCAAGCTAATCAAAAGGGCCATTTTCTGGTAGCATTTGGGAGGGAATAATTGCTGAGAATTTTGACACCTTGAAGGCACAAGAAGATGGAGAAATTTCAGTTCATTACATAAAGGAAAATGAGCCTAGCTAGAGTGAAGTTTAGAAGGTTCACTAGGGGAATTAATTCTCTTGGAACCTTCCCCATCTCTTCCATATTTTCGGTCTATAAGATGTCTTTCCTTTAGACATTTTAAACCTTCAAAGCCACAGCACATTACTGAAATTTTTGGAATGAAATTGGCTAGAACAAATTTGTCTAATTTAATGAATTGAGAATTAAGAAAAATTAAAGATTAAGGAGGAATGAATTCCCTTAGGAATTTTTGAGTAGGGCACAAGAATAGGATTAGAGTACTCCTATCATGTCTCTCCTAGGACAACACCTCTACCCTATGCTAAAGCACTTAAGGCCGAAAATACCCCTTCCCTTGAAAAAATAAAATTTAATCATGCTAAAGCTCCAATGATAGAATTTGAACCCAAGACCTCAAGAATTAATTCCAAAGCTCTAACCACTAAACTACAACAACTCTTGTTCTTATTTTCTCTCTAAAATTTTTTTCCTATTTAATGCTCAAGTTATCTCCCTATTTTCACCTCAGGCAAAAATTACCATTATGCCCTTCTTACTTAATAACCATAATTAAGCCCTCTAGACTATAAAACCCAAATCCAAAGTACTTAAAATCATATAAAAATATATTTAAACATGCAATAAAGTATGATATGCATCCCAACCCCCTTACTCTAAGGTTGGTTCTGACTGGGGTTTCACAAAAATACTAAAGACCATTATTGACTTACGAAACTTATAATTTTTTCCTCGGACCACTTGTCAACAAAGACAAGTTCTGGGCCTCCAAGCTCCACATCTTCACCCTCCAACATTCGGCGTTCCTTCTTAAGCACTTGCCCAACCTCATCTTCAGTGTTTGTTGTGTGTATGAAGACATATATTTCATAGTGTGAGTAGTCCCTATGATATTTCCCCTCCTATATTTGGTTTAATCATAAAATAGTATTAAAGTACGTTACATATATAGATATTAATTCTAAGTATTTTTAGAACAAGTTATTTTCATAAATTTGAACAAGTTACTAGTTTTTTCTTGTACTTTGTCCCCGGTATGGAACTGCCGGAGTGACGTGAGCCTTCTAAACCTCCACAATCACTATTTCTATTTGCCTTTATTATTTTTGAAATCTTCTTGAATTTGTCACCATCCCAAATTGCTCGCAGCTTGTTATAGTCTTCATCCTTCATAAAGTCATGTGAGACTTTCCTTTTACGAACTTGGTCCATCAAATAAGTGTAGATCTTGCCACCATTCTTATCTCATATTGATCTAATGAGTCCATCATGCATCCTATCCTATTGGAACTCTTTTTACATGTAGCTATAAGAATTGTCAAAACATTATATAGATGATTAATATATAACACTTATAATAAAAGCAAGAAAAGAAACAATTACCGTCCACTCGGCAAACCAAACATCCTTAACTGTATTTGGGACCTTTGACCACTATTCATATGGTCCAAGAAACATTGATTGTATGATTGGTCGAATGGAACGTACAGGCTTGCTACCTGGCAACCTCTTAGCTTTATCTTCTTCGCAAAGGATTCTACAATGTAAGAAAAAATTAACAAAAACAACCCTTAGGTTATATAGAAAAGAGGTAAAAAAAAAAAAAAATCAATTTCATCTTTGCTTCCTGTGCTCATTGATCGCAGTAATACTATTTTCTTTTAGGCAATAGTAGTGATTATTCTAAATTTGGAGGTGATCCAAAAATTGAAATTAAAGACACAGAAATTTAAGAACTTGAATCAAATTCTATAATAATTCATTTCATTTCACAAAAAAAAAAAATAAAAAATGAAGGCTTTCAACAAGAAATAAAGTCTTTTGTTAGAGTGTTCTCTTGATTTTTGTTGTCAGGTTCATAATATATGTAGACATACCAAACAAATAGCTGTAAACTACAAAATAATGGTTGATAAACAATGGTTGATTTCTAAAGTATTGCTACTCTCTTCATTAACAATCTTTACTATAGTTGAGGCAGTAGTAGCCTATTTCTGTATGGCTCGCTACTTACCACTTCAATTGCTACCACTGGAATCTTATGCTGATGTTTTTGTCTAAAATGAGTTCGAAAATATTTGTGAACCATTAGCTTGACTTAAATTATTCAGAAATACCTTTTTCTTTATGACCATTTTCTCATAAAATATCATTTGATTCTAAAGCATTTTAATCTAAACAAGAAAAATGCCATCAAAACTAAGTGGCTTCTAGAATTATGTGTGATGCCTATATTTAGTTTGCTATATATTCATGATTAGTGCTATTCACATACTTCAACTTGATAGGTTAAATCTTTAGCAAGATTTATTAATATGATCAGAAGTTATGCCTAGGACAGGATTAGAAAGATAAAGAATTGAGGAAAAAGGAAAAAATAATACTAGGAGAAGAACTTGAGCAGTTATGCATGATTTAGCTACTCTCTCACTATCCACTATTCTTTGCTTTTGTCATTTTAGAGAGGATACCAAAAGCTGACAACATAAGAAGCTCAGCTTTTACTTTCAATATGTTTTCTTCCAGTTTGCTTCATGTACCCAAACTCTTTGTTATACCTCAAAACTTAACAGGCGTTGCTTCTCCCAATCTAAAATTTATAAGCACAGATGCTTAGGATATTTACTGAAGTATTTCAGTCTATTAACTCTATCTCTCATAAACCTTTGCAAGATTTAGTTGAAGTATTTCAGTCTGTTAACTCTGCTTTTCCCAACATTTTATGCATTTATTATGTGAGATAATAAGAGTAACAATGAATTGTCAAAAAAATATTTACTTTCTTTGTAAAAGGAGGATTGAAAACTTTAATGCCTCAAAGGAATTTGATAGAAACCTCCTAAATTCAAAAATGTTTCATCCCTCTTTCCTACATTTTCTTCACAGAAATACATACCAAAAGAGAGCTAAAAACATCTAAAATAAACTCTCAACGATTGGTTCGAACAACAATAGTAAACAGCTGGCAACTAGAAAATTTTCTTATGAACGTTAGCTTTATTTTTGCAAGTTTCTCCAACAAAATGCATAAAGTTGATAGAAACATTCATTGCCATCAAACCTCACCAACAAAGTTGTTGACATTCTAAAGGGTTTACTTGCTCAAACTGAGGCGGTAAAGGATTTTTATGACAGAAATTTACAAGTGTACATAAGAAGTATATCTTCAAATAACAATGGCTGATAAAAAGGTAATGTCAAGTGAAGTCCTCGTAATCTTAGAAAACTTCATTATATGGATCCTTCTTATGTCTTTTCAGTAATTTAATGACACCAAAAATCCCTTGTCAATTGTCGTCTCTGATATTCAAATAATGGTGTTTACTTAGTAGTATTACAAGCAAAGTGGCAGTGTTTTAACTAAAGGGCTTTCTTGTCCAGATTTACTTTTGCTTCTTATCCACTTAAGTTAAGGCCCTTCAACGTAGCATTTAATAGGTTTTAAAAAGTGATAAAAGTTAGATGACATGGGAAAAGTGACATACAAAAACAAAAAGATAGAAAAATCTAAACTTAGGAAAAATAAAAAGACAAAAAAAACTGAACTTAAAAAATAGAAAACTTTGATGCCTCAAAGGAATTTGATAGAAACCTCCTAAACACAAAAATGTTTCAGGCCTATTTCCTGTATTTTCTTCACACAAATACATACCGAAAGAGAGCCAAAAACATCCTAAATAAACTCCAAATAATTAGTTCCAACAACAACCACAAACAGCCAACAACTAGAAAATTTTCTTATGAACTTCAGCTTTGTTTTTGCAAGTTTCTCCAACAAAATTCATATCAAAAGAACCTAAGGATAATTTCCATTTTAAACCATTAAGCTTAAACCCCTGAAGCAAATTCCTAATCTAGTAGCAAAAAAGATGCAGTAAAAGAAAAGAGAAACCACTTACTTATCTCCCTCGATAAAACAACAGATCTTGCCCTGACATGGAGTATTAATTGTAGAAGATGAGGTAGATAGCTGCACCACATCAGGAGTAGAAGATGCTTGGGCATGATTACTAGATGGTGTACCATCAGGTTGACAATTAGATGGTATAGCATCAGCGTGGCCATGAAGAGGAGTATTATCTGCATAGTTTCATCAACACTTTGAGGAGTATGATATACATTGTTAGCATGAGTATTCTGAGCACATTCATAAATAGTAATATGATTCTTCTCATTCTCATCCAAAACAAGTGACAGTTGTTGTTCAGTAGCTGCATTGACTGAAGTAGTAGATTTCAGCAAAGGCGTCAAATCCTTTCGAGCAGATGCTGATGATCATCAACCAACTGAGTGGCCACCAAGAGCTGCTCACCTTTGACAAGGAGAGGATGAGCAGCTCTTGGTGGCCACTCAGTTGGTTGATGATTATCAGCATCTTGGTGGCTCTACCAGTTTGATTTTTTTCTTTCCACGCACCATTTCTGAAAAATACAATAAGTAATGAAAAATATTATTTAAACACTTAATTAAAAGAATACACATAAATAAAAATATTAATTGGAGATAAACAAACCACAAATAATGCAAGAATAAGATAAAATAACTATAGACAATCTAACCCTATTATGCTAGTCGCTACGGTAATTGGAATCACTGCTTAGTTCTTTTTTAGAGTCATCTATTGATTCCTCTAACTCTTCTTCATCAGAACTACTTATGAACTCTCCCTCACTCTTTACTAGATCAACATTGTCAATAGTATCCACTTCATAAAAAATGCCATTAGGATCTCTGAGACTATCTATTTCATCATAGGGTTTCTTCCAGATACGGTTCAAAAGAGTTTAGGGTTAAGTCAAACTTACTCTGTTGATTACATCCGGGTGTTTGAAATATTATATCTCGGGGGATATTGTTATCAGATATCTGAGACCTAGGTTTAGCTAACCATAACACACGCCTCTTGGAAGGAAAAATCCTAATTTTTCCCTAAGCCTTTATCTCCCTCTCGTAGCTCTCTCTCTCTCTCTCTCTCTCTCTCTCTCTCTCTCTCGTGTTCTCCTTTCTCTTGTCTTTAGTTCTTGGTGCTTTACTAATAAATAGCAATAAAACCAAGAAGGATTGAGACCACTACTCCTCACCCTTTGTTTGACCAACAAGGATTGAGGCAATGGAATATTCCATGATCCAGAAAGCTTGGCGTTCATGCAAATGAGGCGAAGTAGGAGGTTAACGGGATTCGAACCGGAAGCTTCATCAAGCGGACAAGAAGGGGCTATTCCTGTGGTTCAATCCGTTCTTTCACAGCCTAGGAGGTTTAAAGCATGCACAGGTATGGTCTAAACGCTTCCATGCTGCTATTAAGCCTTAGTTCTTTTTTTCCTCTGTTTTTTTCGTTCTCGAGCATGCTCTCTGTTTTGTTTTCAAAACCCATCAGCAGCTTCATGGCTCACGATAGAGCAAAAGAAAATGGGAAGAAGAAAGAAAAGCTAAAGGCAGCAATTCGGTGGCTTGGAAAGCCGACAACAAGAAGAAGCCAATTGCCACAAAGCCGAAAACAGAAACAAGAGCAACAGAAGCAAGAAAAGAAAGAGTTAATTCAGTGGGGCCAAGTTGAAGAGAAAGTAAACAAAAGTGGTTGAGCAAAAGGAGAAAAGAAAGAATAGAAAAGAAGGAAATCAGTTAGGTGGCTTGGTTGTGGCTTAATTTAGCCAATACAAATTCAAAGAAAAGGGAAGCTTTTGCACGGCTTATTTAAAGCCAAATTCACCAGATTTCAGCACAACCACAATTTAATATTAATTGGCGTCTCCAGCACAACGCGACAAAGTCCAAATTAAAGTTAAATTGGTTTCCAATTCACAATTCATAAAGGCGGTGGACCCTTAATTTTATTTAGTTTTATTTAGAATTTTATTTTAGACTTTTATTACTCCTTTTTGGTTTTAGATATTTTTTAGTAATTACTTCTTCTTTACTTAGGATTCTTTTAGGAACTTTGTAAGCTTATAAATAAAGGCTAATGTACATAGAAAGGGGGGGTGCACAATGTAGAGACTTAGATTTATTTTAGAGTGCATCACCAATATTTGTTCTCAAGATAAATAAATCAAGGAGGATTGTGCAAGAAGGTCTTCCAAGGAAGAAGAAGAAGACTTATCTATGAGTACTTTCTTTTACTTTGCTTTCTTTTCTTGAACAATGATGTATTAATTATTTATTGTAATTTGACATTTTTTTAGGTATTCATGATTTTTAGAGTTACTTTAATCTTTTGATTAATTGATTATTATTCTTGGTATTTAATTACTTGTGCTAATTGCGAGATTAATTGATTGTTTCTTTCTATTAACTTGCTTGAAAAAGAGGTTAATTGCCAAGAATGAAGTAATTAGAGGTTAAGTGATGTCTGCTAGAATATAGATTCATTGATTAATTTCATATTTTAAGTTTGCCAGAATATGAAAATTTTATCAAGGATTGTGTTTAATGCATCTTTTGGGTGAATTAGTTGAGACAGAATATGTGATGATAATTTGTCTAGAATATAGTGATTTTATGGATTGAAAAAGAAGTGAATCTATCTTAATCCTTCATGATGCCAAGAGAATAATGAGTTATGATAATGATTAGGTACTTTAAGGTCATGTATGTAAAAAAATAGTTTAAGTTACATAATTCTCGATCCTTGACATGCATATATTCTTTTATTTCATTTTTATTTTTATTTTTCTTCTTATTTCTTTTCACTTTATTGAGTTGGTTAAATAATGAAAGAAAATGGATTAATGCATACTTGTTCCTGGAGGATCGATACTCGTTTAAACCCTATACTATGCTTAATGATGAGTACACTTACTCATATGTGTAATTTGGGGTTAACGTTTTAATTTAAACTTGATTAGGAATGTGCTTAGTTTTTATATGATTTTTATACCCAAATAGATACACATCAGGGTTATCATCAATAGCATAGTATTAACTATAATGAAACCTTCTCACCAGTTGTTATGCTGAAATCTATCAGAATACTCCTAGTCATTGTTGCTTATTATGATTATGAGATCTGGCAAATAGATGCGAAAATAGCTTTCCTAAATTGAAATATGACTGAAAATGTAACACCTCGATGCCTAGGCCCGCCAGGGCCGGGGATGTCGCCCCGTCCAAAGGACAAGGGGTCTTTATAACTAGGTCACACAAACAAATTGCGGAATAAAAATAATATTTAACTTAAAAAAATTATTAGAACCCAAAGAAAACTTCAAGAATAAATCCATGAATTCCGAAACAAAAACCATAAATAAAATTATCCAATCTCGCCTCCCAAAGCAATACATAAAATCAAAAGACACATTCTCTTCCAAAGCAGATATTACTAGCCACTCAACTCCACAGCAGGATCATCCTGAAATCATGATAGAAAGGTGATGAGACAGAAATCTCAGTAAGTCCGTGTGTGCTTTGGGTGTTTAGTGGAAACAGTTCGTGGATGCAAAGTGTGAAACTTTTATAAGAGAAACATTGGCAAGCAATAAATATTAGTCAAAAGAAAGAGTGGCATTTTGGCTTATCTAGCCGCACATAAGTAATAAAATCAACCACTCAAAAGAAAGGGATATGGGTTACCATATGTTGGGCCCCATAATCGGTCAGAATGCCGACACTTTGTGCAGACTGACAAAAGTAGGTGATCGGCCTACTGGGCAAGATACTCCCCCTTCTCTATACCCAAACAACAACTGGATGTCCATTCCGGCAAAACACAGTCACTTGACTGAAATCAAACTGCTAGCTCGGACCGGCATGACTCACTGGACTGACATCTTATCCGGGAAGGACTCACCCCTCAGAGGTGGCCACCTGTTGAGAGACTTACCCTAACCCTTCAAAGACTAGTCCTAGTAGTCCACCCTTATTAAGTACTCAACGACGTTTCCCACTTGGGATAAAATGAACAAAACATTGCTCTTCATGGAAATAGCAATCTGAGGGTTTCCAAAGTTTTGGGAGAAATTAGTTTTAGAATAAGTTTTAAGTTTGGAAAATCTACTCAGTAACTTTCAAATAATTTAAGTGTTGGAAATAAGAACAAATTCAACCCTCAATTGCCTTCAAATAAACGAGTGTCCATACACTCCATATTTAGCTTGCCATAAGGAAAACATTTCACATCGATAGGTTTTATGCAGGAGATTACCCGATTCTTGCTCACAACAACAAGGTCTCGAATAGCTGACCTAACCCCACATGGGTAAGTACAAATCTTAATCAGATTCAAGCTACAATCCACTTCCTCAGTTTTAAATCAACTCATTTCACTACTACCATGATCCTAGCGTCCCAAGCTTTAAGGCAAAATAATAAATAAGTAGGTCTATAAGCTAAGTTTAATTTGTTATTTAAAATAATTAATGGTTTGGGAAATAAATTCTAATAAGTTGAAAGTTTAAAACTTGTTAAGGAAAATTTAGAGTTTATTTGATCAAGAGTCATAGGTGGTACTAGGTAAAATAGTGATTTAATGATAGTTTAGTTGTTAGAAAATAATTGATGGTTAAAACTAGTTGAGATTAATTTGAATAAGCCTTTCTTGGAAAATAATAAGTAAATCCTTAGGGGTTTTGATTTAGTAAATTTTTTACTAAGCATAAATCTTTTTCATAAAGGCTTAAATTGATTTCTTTATTTTTAATAATATTTATTTATTTTACTTTCTAACAAAATCATTATTTATTTGGCTAAAATATCATTTATATATATAATAATTCCAAATCTACCCTTCCTAGGGTTTTTCGAAATTTACTAGCAAAATTATTATTGAATATTTTATTCATGAACTAAAATTAGCTTAGGAACAACTAGATCATGATCAAGATTCTATGGCCAACCACAATCAATAATATACACAATCCTTTGATTCATCAAATCATACAAATCTTGCATCTAGGCATAGATCCAAATTTTATTAAGACATGATTTGACCTTTACTAGCATAAACATGATCATGGCTTCAATAATCTAATCATGCATATAACTCCTATTCACCAATGGTGACATAATCTCTAGCATGCTTTGACATAAATACAACATATGACATGCATCAACCCTCAAATCAACATACAATCATCCAAGATGAACCTTTCATGCATAAATCCCATCTCCTTCACAATCATACAATTCCTCATGCTTCAATCTCAACAATAGATATATATACTCAAATCCTATCACCATCCACCTACTAACAACATCATCCTAGAGACATGATTCTAGAGTTTACAAAGAAGATTGAAGGTATTTACTTGATTGATGAATTTCTTGAAAGAGTTTAGAGTAGATCTCCACTCCTAGATGACTAATCTTGTCCAAGAGAGGTGGCGAAAGCACGGTCATGGAAAAAGAGACCATTCGGCCAAGGGAGGAAATTTCGGCCATGAGAGAGAGAGGGAGAGAGAGAGAGAGAGAAGAAGAAGAAGAAGAAGAAGAAGAAGAAGAAGAAGAAGAAGAAGAAGAAGAAGAAGAAGAAGAAGAAGAAGAAGAAGAGATCATTAGTATGTTTATTCATATAGGTTTTCATTAGAGATCAAGTTTGGAGAAGATGAAATTGTTAGAATAAGTTTACCTTGAAGATGTTCTTGTCCTTCACAAAATTTTCTGGTTTTTTATCCAAAGTAGCAAGATGATTTGTGGAGTTTGATGTTAAAAATGGTGTTGATGGATTCGCAGCAGAGAGCAGATCAAATTTGGAGATTTTTATGAGGGTTTGAAGTGGTTTGGAGGTGTATTAGGTGTAAGAAGGTATAGGTGTTTTTGGTGTAGTGTGTGTGTTCTTGGTAGCTAGAGAAAATCGAGAGAGAGAGAAGAGGAAGCTGCCGAATTTCTGTGGAATTGGGGCTGCCAAAATTTTGTAGGGTTTAGGGAGTGATTTCTCTGATTTGGAAGGGAAAGGAAAGGTTAGTTGTTACAATCGTTGAAGAATATTTTTAGGAAGAGAATTTGGAAAGTAAATATTCTAGGATATCTTGATTTTTCTGGACAGCTTTGAAGTCTCCTATGGCCGACTGAATGTGTGGCTTTTCTAAGGAATTAAAGCTGGTTCTACAAGGCTTATGATGGTCGAAACTAAGGGGTACAAAGATGAAGAAGAAGTCTGGTCAATTGAGCAAGATATCATGGAAGGTTGCTAAATAAGATGGCTGGAATTTTGGAAGGTAATCAAGCTAAATTGTAGGGATTTGTTGGAGAGATTTTCGGACAGCCATTGATGGAATTTCGTGCAGAAGCTCAAAGGAAACAATAGAGCTCTATTAATGGTGGTTTAAGGGAGGTTTTGACAGAAGTAGGTTGGCATTTTCGGCTGGAGGAGATATGGAAAGCAAGCTGGAAAATTCCTACACAACCATTTTCGCTGCACAGGAATTTTTCTGGTAGAATTTTGTCTGCCACTTCCAGCCGATTTGTAGCGAGCTGGGAGGGGGGTTTTAGGGGTATTCAAGTCTGGTTTTCAGCCTTCTTCATGGAGGAAAAACATGGCTAATGTGCTGCACAAAACCTGGAAGAAAACAGCTTGGTTTTGGACCTCCAAAGCTACGATTTTGCGCTGAATTTTTACTGGTTTTGCACAGCTTTTGTGTAGTCCGAAAATGGTAGAAATAATTCATGTTTCAAGCTGATCTTAAGGCCATTTTTCTTGCAGCATTTGGAAGGAAATATCAGCTAAGAAGTTCGACATTTTGAAGGTACACAAGCTGGAAAATTTCAGCTCACTCCAAGAAGGAAGGTGAACTAGCTATAAAGTGAAATTTCAGCAAGCTTTCTAGAAGGATTTTCCTCTTGAAATTTCCGAAAATCCATTCACATTTTCCAGACCATGAGAAGCCTTTTGCTAGGTCATTTTGATCCTAAAAGTCCTCCGCACTTTACTGAATTTTCTAGAAAGGAAAAGGATAGAACACCTTGATCAAACTAAGAAGTTGAAAATTAAGAAAAATTAAATATCATGGGAACAAGAATTCCCTTTGGGAATTTCGAATAAAGCAAAGGAGGGAAATGGGAATTTTCCTAACATGCCTCTCCTAGGTCATTATCACCACCTTGCTCTAAGCCCTTAAGGCCGAAACCAATTCCCCCCCAAGCAAAAATAAAATTTAATCTAGCTAAAGCTTCTATGCTAGAATTTGATCCTAAGACCTCAAGAATTAATTCCAAAGCTCTAACCACTAAACCACAACAACTCTTATTGCTATTTCCACTAGAAAAATTATTTTCTATTCAATCCACAATCTATCTCCCTATTTTCACCTGGGGCAAAAATTACCATTTTGCCCCTCTCACACAATACTCACCAAGAAGACTTCAAAACAATAAAACTCAAATCCAAAGCACATAGAAATCATATGAAAGTGTATTTAATCATGAAGTAAAGCATGATATGCATCCCAACCCTCTTACTCTAAGGTCGGTTTTGACTGGGGTTTCTTAGAAAATGTGTATATGACACAAACTGAGGGTTTCGCATTCAAAGGTAGCACAAAAGTGTGCAAGCTGCAAATGTCCATTTAAGGACTTAAGCAAGTGTCTAGGAATTGGAACATCCATTTTGATGAAATAATCAAAGAGTTTAGTTTTGTGATGGCAATACAGATCATGATAGCTTCTCTAGACTTGCCAAAATCATTTTGGAGGTATAGGCTAGCGACTTTTGTTTATATTCTAAATAGAGTTCCGTAAAAAACGGTTGATACCACCCTATTTGAGATGCTTTTTTGGCAAGAAACCAAAGTTCTCTCACTTTAGAGTATGGGGTTGTCTTGCCTTTGTCAAAAGGACAGAGTCAGTCAAACTTGATAGTAAGTCTGATAAGTATTTGTTTGTGGGTTATCCGAAAGAATCTTTCGGGTATTACTTTTATCTCCTATCCAAAAATAAAGTATTTCTTTCGAAGCATACTGTTTTCTTAGAGAATGAGCACATGTTCAACGGGGATAGTGGGAGTAAAATTGAACTTAATGAAGTTCAAGAAGAGCAAACAAACAAAGATCAATCGTCAAATCCTACATGAACCATCTACTATACAAGATCCTCGTAGGTCGAGTAGGATACGTGTAGCACCTGAGAGATATTGATTTATCATAAGTGACCATAATGATGTATTGCTCATAGGTGAAAATGAGCCTACTACCTATAAAGAAGTTCTGAACAGTTCAAAATCTAACAAATGGCTTGAGGACATGATGTTAGAGATGGATTCCATATATGACAACCAAGTATGGACTTTTGTTGATCCACCTAATAGAATCAAACCTATTGAGTGCAAATGGATTTTCAAGAAGAAAATTGGCATGGATGGTAACGTAATTACCTTTAAAGCACGACTAGTGGCTAAAGGTTGTTGTTAACAATATGGTATTAACTATGACGAAACCTTATCGCCTGTAGTTGTGCTAAAATCTATCAGGATACTCCTAGCTATTGCCGCTCATCATGATTATAAGATCTAGCAAATGGATGTGAAAACATCTTTCCTATATAGAAATCTGACTGAGGAGGTGTATATGACACAACCTGAGTGTTTCACATCAAATGATAACACAAAAGTATGCAAGTTGCAAAGGTCTATTTATGGACTTAAGCAAGCGTCTAGGAGTTGGAACATCCATTTTGATGAAACAATCAAAGAGTTTATTTTCATTCAAAACATGGTTGAGCCTTGTGTGTACAAGAAGGTTCATGGGAATGCAATCATTTTCTTATTACTTTATGTAGATGACATATTGCTAATAGGAAACGGTGTACCTGTTCTTTAATTAGTTAAAGTTTTGTTATCCAAGAAATTATGCATGAAAGACCTTGGAAAAGTAACCTATAATCTTGAAATTAGAATCTATAGAGATAGGTTAAACAGGTTGCTAGGTCTTTTATCGTCTACATACATAGATAAAGTGCTAAAAAGGATTAGAATAGAACAATCCAAAAAGGGATTCTTACCCATGTATGATAGGATAGGCCTTTCAATATCGATGTCTCCTAAGACATAAGTTGAAAAGGATTACATGAGTAAGATTCCATATGTTTTGGCAGTCGGATCTATCATGTATGCTATGCTATATACGAGGCTCGATGTATCCTGTGCTCTCAAGTTAACGAGCAGACACCAATCTGACCCTGGTGGGGGTCATTGGGCGGCTATAAAGAACATCCTTAAATACTTGCGAAGGACTAAGGATATGTTCTTGGTTTATAGAAAGGGTGATTTGAAAGTAAATGGGTGTACTGATGCAGTTTTCAATCTAACAAATTTAATTTCAAATCACAATCTCTCTTTGTGTTTTGTGTGGAGGGGTAATAAGTTGGAAGAGTTGCAAATAAGAGACTATTGCCAACTCTATAACTGAAGTTGAGTACATAGCTGCTTCTGAAGCAACTAAAGAAGCCGTTTGGATCAAGAAGTTCGTGACAGAACTGGGTGTGTTCCCTATCATTGATGGTCTGATATCTTTGCATTGTGACAACTACGGAGCCATTGCACAAGTAAAGGAGCCACGGTCTCACTAAAGATTGAAACATGTACTACGACGCATTTATCTGATCTCAGAGATCATAGATAGGAATGATGTAAAAATAGAGAGAGTTCCCACAGATAAGAACATAACTGACTCGCTGACAAAAGCACTATCACACATGAAACATGATAGGCATGTTAAGTTATTTGGTATTAGATACAGAATGATTGGCTCTAATGCAAGTGGGAGTTTGTTAGTGTTGTACCATAGAGGCAATCACTTTTACTCTCTCCATGACACATTTGCTTTATAATACGAGAAATTATTTATCTTTCAGTTTGTTTTCTTTATTTTCATGTAAAATATATGTTAGATAAAGTCCCTAGTACAACATTGTGTTAAGAAAATCATGATAGAAATCATTATGTGAGATTGCTACTACACTGTATAGTCTTAGTACTTAAATAATCCCTAGTTGTAGTATTAATGAGATAGGATATTATTAATGCACAAAAACTAGCATGTGTTAGACTTCCTGATTTGATCAGGCGGTGATTCTCACATCTATCAATATTATGATACTAAAAGCTAACACATTGATGCTTGTTAATAGAACAAGTACATTAGATAACCTAGCTATGAGATAATCATATAGATAACTATTTAGTTCTAGTATAATACCCCGCCCAAAATCACCTTTGACCTATAGGGAAAAAGCCATGCATTGCATAGCATTTCGCATTTCATGTGATATCTTAAAATTATTTTTGCATGGGTCCATGTGATTTTCAATATTGTGCTTGCATTAAAATATTTAAATGTGTTGTTGCATTATTTGAGAGTTGTTTTAAGTGATGTTTAGTAGAGGAGATGGAGGGATGAAAATTAGGGTGAAAAGAATTTCCTAGAGAAATGTTACCATCGGAGTTAATTTGGAATAGCAGTTAGGTTTGGTGATTATCCTACGGTGACCCGAGTTCGAATCTTACCTCTTGCGAATCTTAGCTTTTCTTTTTAAATTCTTTTCCTAGATTTCCTCATGCTTGGCCAAAAATCCCAGCTTTCCTTTTTAAATTTTCAGTGCCATCTTCATAGGAATAAGCCTCCATAATTATCTTCTAAAATTCAAGGACCTCTGCTAAGGATAAAGATTGATTTTATTTTTAGCTTTTATCCTTTTTGAATTTCAAAAATTCCAGCTAGAGTAATTAAATTCCAGCTTGATTTTAATTTATCAGATTTTATAATGGATAGCTGGAATTAAATTGTTATTTTTCTAGTTAAATATTTTGGTGATTTGATCAAGGAACCTTAGCGGAAAAATTTGGAAATTTCTCCAGCTTAATGCCGCCACCTTTGGAGAAGTTCTAGCTCAACTCAAACTCTTCCAACACTAGGAAATCATATCCTAAATCCTTTAGCAAATCAAATTTTATTTCAATCCTAAACCAACTACGTTTTACTCATTCTGTTCCTGCAGAATTTCAGTAGCCTTGTGCACGCACAAGCTGCCCTTAAAATCCTGCACTCCTAAGTGCATTTAAACTCTACAAAACCTAGCTCAAATAACCTAAAACACCTTTCAACAATTCAGATCACCTAAGCTTCAAAAATCATATTTTTATCCACCAAAAATTCCAGAATTTCGGCCGGCTTCTACACAGAAATTTTGACCAGCTTTGCACAGAAAATTTCGGCCAGCTTTGCACACCATATCACATGAAATTCTGCACTCCACAACATATCAAAACTCCTTGTTGATTAAGCCAAACTCTACCACCTAAAACACTCATTTTTCTCACTGAATTGCTGGAAGAATAGCAGCCAAAACAGCCCAAAATTTTCCTCATTTGCTCACAGATTTTGCATAGAATTTCTGGTTACCAAAGCTGCACAAACTCCTTGTTGTTTTGGCCAAAGACCTGAACATGCTCAGACCTATTCTTGAGCACTAGGGGAACAATTCTAGATAAATTTTCTCCTCTTAACCCCTCTGAAATTCGGCCAGCAATAAGAGTACAGCAAGCTGCAACTTTTCGCCATTGCTGCCAAAGAAACCTAGAGCCATTAGAAGTCCTCTATAGCAACAACTTCTAACCCTAAATCAACTTCTTCTAACCCTAAACCAAGATAGTCAACCACTCCCTCCTTACTACACAAAAATTTCAACAAATACTCTTCTGCAATTTTCGAAAACCACAAGAGCAATCCCTAGCCAAAACCGATCACACCCTAAGGCAAGCAAAAACCATCTTAACTTCTTGATTTCTTTCTTCCATTGATTCTTCTCTTTTTCTTCCCTTGAATCATGCCACATAGAGGCTGATTTCATCCTCTTTATCTACTTTCGATCAAAAGGAGGTAAAGAAGATAGATTTTCTTTTCTTCTCAAGCGAACTGACGATCACCATAGGAGCATCGAGATCTTATTAATCCGGTTGTTGCAAGGTAAGGGAATTCTTACCCTTGATATCGAAATTAAGATTTAATGAGATTGATAAGGTCTATGGAAGTATGATAGCATGATGTATGTGCTTAGTTGGGGTAGATGAATATTTTGAGTTGAGTTATTAATTAAGTATATTCCAAGAATAGCAATGCTATGTTTTATTGTGATAATGATGGATGTGAATTGTGATGGTCAAGTTAAGACCTTTTTGATATATTATTCATGTCTTTGATGGATATGGTCATAGTGTATGTACTTTGAGAATTAGATGATTTATTTGAAGGTAGATGATGGATCATGATTTGTTATGGGAATAAATGAGTTTAATGCATGCTTGAGTTAATTGAGACCCTGATCATGATATTATGTGATTCTAGATCAGGAGGGTATTTGATGGAAGCAAGCTGTGGTTTTATCTTATTTATCTGAGGCATATCAAGTAAGTCCTTGCATAAATTCTTTTGTTAAATGTTGTGATGGCAAGTCGAATGTTGTAAAGCATTGGGAAGCTATTGTTGAACTGTGATTATTTGGGTTGTAAATGTGGATGTTTATTCTCTAATGGTTTTGTCAAATTAATGCTTTTATTAGAAACTGTTCCCTCTCATAAACATTTTAGAAAACTCATTTTTCAAGAAAACCACATTTTACAAAGCCAAGATATGGAATTATTATTGTAAATTTGGAATTGATGGATATGTTCATTGAGTACTCAATAAGGGTAGGCTAACAATACTAGTCTTGGAGGGCATGAGTGAGTCTTTTGGCAGGCGGCCACCTCCAGAAGATGAGCTCCGCTCGAAAATGCGACAGTATTAGTTAGTCAGGCCGGTCCGAGCTAGCATTTATACCTGGTAAGATATTATTTATTTTCCCGACATGGACACCCGGATGGTTTTGTTAGGTGTAGAGATGGAGGATTATCTCACCTGGTGCGCTGTACACTCACCTTGATCAGAACGCCCAAAGTGTGGTAATCTGATCCTGTCTTAGTGTGGTGACATGACCGTTTCCTGTCTAGGTGCACAAAGTGTGCCGCCTAGACTGTTTTCTTATCATGGAGCCCAAAGTGTGGTGACATGACTGTTTGTTCGAGTGGATGATTTATTTTGTATAAAGTGTGACAATGAGGAAAACCCACTCCTTGCAAAGGGAAATTATTTATGACTTACCAGATATTTCTACAAATATTTTACTATGCATTCACGAACTGTTCAAAGTACCATGTGCACATACAGGACTTACTGAGATTTAATCTCACACTGTTTTATATCATGTTTTCAGGAGCTTAGTTTTGTTGAGCAGGCAGGATGTTAGATAGTTGAAGCTTTTTTTGTTTTCCATTATGTTTGAGATACAGTTGTTGTTTTATGCCTCTGGATCATATGGTCGTTTTTATTTAGTTTTGCTCTAGTTTTGAGCTTGATGTAATAAGAGTTTTTCTTTATTTATCTAAGTTTGATTTCTTGGATTTGCCTTCATTGTGTACCTCGTTTTAAAGACCCCTTGTCCTCGGGACCGGGTAACATCCCCGCCTTTTTTCGGGTACGTAGTAGAAGGTGTTACTAATGGTATCAGAGTCTAGGTTTAGGCAATTATTTGACTTACTGGATTTTATTTCCCTAAGTATTTTGATCTGATGCTAATCTTTGCATTTTGTTTATAGGATGGTCAAAAGAGTGGTATCGGCTATCAGAGACTGGTCCGCTGGCTGCGGGAATCCACCTGCCCCACTACCTATAGCAGATCCACCCTCACCTGATTCAGAGACAGAGCCGGAGGGAGGTTGGGTTCTGAGTGAGGATGGGATGGAGTATGAGCCGCCTATGTTAGACGACCCGATGGTTGAGGCAGAGATGGAGGTTAACGGAAGCCTAGGAGAGTACGATGGGGATGATGAGGGTGAGGTAGTTGAGCTTGCTGGTGAGTGCGAGGAAGATGAGGAGATGGCTGAGCTGAGTGAATGGGAGGCAGATGAGCTTAGGGATGAGGAGGATGATGAGAGTGGGGGAGAGATGGTTGGGATAGAGGTAGAGGAAGAGGAGGTGATGGAGGTTCCCTAGACCCCACAGATAGGTGAGATTGATAGGACTTCTACTTGCTATGACCTTAAGGAGTCCAGTGATGAGGGACATAGGCCGAAGGATGGAGTTACCCCGCAGTGAGGGAACTTAGGCAGGCTGTCTTAGGAATGGAAGATAAGGTGAAAAGGAAGCTAGAAGAGGATCCTAAGAGGAGTAGACTTCGATATGGACTGGGGATAGATGCCAAGTTTAGGAGAGATGGATTGTTAGACCTATCTAATTCGGAGGATGAGAGGCCGGCATCTAAGAATGCGATTAAATTAGCGTTGGATGAACTCTATGAGGCAGCCATGAGAGCTAAGAGGGGCAATGAGGGTGATTCAGGACAGCCAAGGTAGAGCGCTGATTTTGCAAGAGATTACATAGGGAAGCCTGATAGCTTCGTAGGGTGGCTTGTGGAACCAACATTTGACGATTCAGATGCTTCTGCTGACACTAGAGAAAGTCGAATATAGATGACCAGCAGCATTTACTCTTTCTCTTTCGGGATTTGCATTCCTTGGTTCATTTATTCTTTTCAAAGAAGTATGTTGGTTGTAGGAGTCAATTATTTTATTGAATGTAAGGGCATCGCATGTGATAACCCATTCTTTACGAAAGCATGGTTTTTATGAAAAGTATGAGTTTTATTTATTACTTGGTTTTTCCCTACATAATGTCATCAAATTTTCTTCTAAAATAAGTAGATATCATTATTATTAAATAATCATACACCTGAGCATACTTTTTCCTTCTTGGTAACTATCTGACTTGGAGTGACTGTGGTCTAAGATGGCACCAAGACGCAAGACAGTCGTGCATAGCAGAACCGTGCAGGAAAGTGCATCCTCAACTCTGAAATTTGAGCAGATGCATCGTTCCACACCCGATGTGGAAAAACACTTGTAGTGGGAGCAAGAGTTAGTTTCAGAGAGGTCTCGGGATGTGACTATGGGACAGGCTTTTGACAAGATGGTTTCAATCCTGCAGAATCTAACCGAAAGAGTGGATAAGGTGGCCAAAAAACCACCGTGGGGGGAGGATGAGGCCCTGGAGCATTTTTTGAAGTTCCAACCTCCCACATTTTAGGGGGAGATGCAGTAGGACGAGAAGGTCGAACAGTGGATCGAACAGATGGAGGATATCTTTGCTACTTTGCAGTACTCAGAGGAGAGGATGGTGAAGTTTGCTGCTTTCTGGATGAAAGGACCATCACGAGCTTGGTGGCAGTGGATGCAGAGTGATTGGGACAGAGAGGAGTAGGAATAGACATGGGACAACTTTATTGAAGCTTTCCGTACTGAGTACATTCCCCGGTGGGTAGCTGAGAAGAGGGAGGATGAGTTCCAAACCCTCAAGCAGGGAAGCATGTCAGTTGCTTAGTATGCAGCCCAATTCACACAACTGTCGAAGTACTGCAAATGCTTGGTCGATATGGAGCAAAAGTGCACCCGACAGTTTGTGAAGGGGCTGAGGCCAGATTTAAGGAAGGCGTTGGCTCCATCACCACCAATATCGTATACTGCCACCATGGACGCAGCATCCCAGACGGAGAATGAAGATCGGTATCGACCAGTGAGTAGGTATTTTCAATCGACTCATCCACCAATGAGGCCTTCGAGTGACGAGCAACCTGTGGGCTCTATGCCATAGGGAAATCGGGGTAAGCAACTTCGAGTGCCTATGCCAGGTCCGATGCAAAGTAATCTGAATTGCCGGCTCTGTGGGGGAGTGAGGAGGTGCTTCAACTGTGAAGACCCAGGTCATCTGAGGAACGCCTGCCCTAAACCTCTAAGGATTGGGCAGATAGCCCCGACCCAGCCGATGGGAGTCAACGAAGGTGCTACTGCTGGAACAGCTGGAACGGGAGGTCAAAAGCCCCAAGTGAAGGCCAAGGTCTTTACCCTGAACAGAGACGAAGTTGGAGTGGACGCAGCCGTGATTAAAGGTAACCTTTCTATTCAAGGACATCTTGTTAATGTTTTGATAGATCCAGGATCCACAAACTCTTACGTAAGCAAAGTATGTGCATCGCATCTGGGTTGGGAAGGAAAGGAATTGCCTTATACCTTAGTAGTAAGCTCACCCTTGGGAATGGTGGTAGAAGAGGGTAAAATAATGGGAAGCTGTGAAGTTGAGGTTGGGAAGGAGATTTTGGAAGCAGACCTTAAAATTCTGGCCATAGATGATTATGACCTGATCTTGGGCAAGGATTGGTTGTAGAAGCACGGAGCTCGAGTGGACTATAGGATCAAGACGGTGCAGTTTGTGAGACCCAGTTAGGATGTGATTTAATTTAACGGTAAGTGAGCGAAGGAACTGAAATTCTTGATTGCTGGTATTAAGGCTTAGAAGTTGCTCAAAAGAGGATGTACGGGATATTTGGCGTATCTTCTGAACAAACCCAAAGATCAGTGTACCTTGGAGAGTATGGAGGTGGTAAACGACTTTCCAGACATTTTCCCTGCTGAGCTCACTTCTTTACCCCCTGAACGGGAAGTTGAGTTTACCGTGGACCTGATTCCTGGAGCAGAACCTGTGTCAAGAACCTCCTACCGGATGGCACCGACGGAACTAAAGGAGTTAAAAGAGCAATTGGAAGAGTTGGTGAGGCAAGGCTACATTTGACTTAGTACGTTACCGTGGGGAGCCCTCGTGTTGATTGTTAAGAAGAAAGACGGTACTTTGAGGTTATGCGTTGACTATCGGGGACTGAACAACTTAACAATCAAGAACAAGTACCCTCTACCCTTGATCGACAAGTTGTTTGATCAACTTCAAGTCGCCGCTTGCTTTTCGAAATTGGACCTGTGGCAAGGATACTATCAGGTGAGGATCAAGGAGGAAGATATACCTAAGACTGCTTTCAACACGTGCTATGGGCACTATGAATTTGTGGTGACGCCGTTCAGTGTAACCAATGCACCGACAGTTTTCATGGACTTGATACATCGTGTTTTCCAGCCATATTTAGACAAGTTCGTAGTCGTGTTCATTGACGATATCTTAATCTACTCCAAGAATTCGGAGAATCACACGGAGTACTTAGGATTGGTGTTGGAAAAGCTGAGGGAATTCAAGCTCTTCGCTAAGTTCAGTAAATGTGAGTTTTGGTTAAGCTCGGTATCCTTCCTCAGCCATGTGATATCCAAGGATGGATCACGATGGACCCTGCCAAGGTGGATGTCGTAGCTAATTGGAAGCAACCAGAGAATATTACCGAGATACGAAGTTTTCTCGGGTTGGCTTGGTACTACTGGCATTTCATTAAGAATTTTTCTACTCTGGCTTCATCGAAGACGCGACTATTAAAGAAGGATGTCGCTTTCTCTTGGAACGAGAAGTGTAAGAAGAGTTTCCAAGAGCTTAAGAGGAGGTTGATTACAGCACCTGTACTGAGCCTACCCGAGGCTGACAAGCCCTATGCACTCTACACGAAAGCATCTAAGGAAGGTTTGAGGGTTGTGCTAATGTAGGATGGTAAGGTCATTGCTTATGCGTCTAGGAGGCTGAAACTGCACGAAGCTAATTATCCGACCCATGATTTGGAGTTGGCAACCATAGTGTTTGCCCTGAAGAAGTGGCGACATTATCTGTACGGAGCCCAATATAAAGTCTTCACCGACCATAAGAGTTTGAAGTACATCTTCATGCAGAAGGATTTGAATCTTCAACAGCGTACATGGATGGAGTTCCTGGAGGAGTATAGGTGTCCCATTAATTATCACCCTAGCAAAGCAAACGTGGTAGTTGACTCTTTAAGTCGTAAAGTGAAGATAGAATATTTGAGAATGCAGGAGGTGTCGACAGTGTAGGAAATCCTGAAGCAGGAAGCAAAAGTTCAAGAAAGGAAGATCTGTGTAAGTAATTTGACCATGAAGCCCGATCTGAGGCAGGAAATTGTTGCCGCCCAACAAGACAGTGCGGAATTTTAGGCCTTCAAGGAGAAAGAAATTGTGAGGGGAGGAAAAGATTTTTGGACCAACGAGAAAAGGGTACTGTATTTTTGGGACCGGATATGTGTACCTGACACCCAAGACTTAAGGAAAAGAATAATGGACGAAGCTCAGAAAAGCAAGTATACCATACACCCTGGGGAAGTAAAGATGTATCGTGACCTGAAGAAGAAATATTGGTGGGATGGAATGAAGTAAGATGTGGTTCAGTATGTATCAACGTGCCTGACATGCCAGAAAGTTAAAGTGGAGCACAAGAAGTCTGCCGGTCTATTACAACTGTTACCGATTCCCGAGTGGAAATGGGAAGAGGTGACTATGGATTTTGTGACTGGCCTTCCGATGACCAAGTCGCACAAGGATGCAGTTTGGGTGGTAGTGGGCCGACTGACGAAGACAGCGCATTTTATACCAGTAAACATAAGGGACTCGATGGAAAAGTTAGCTCAGACTTACACCCGGGAAATTGTAAGGTTGTATGGTGTACCATCAAGCATTGTATCAGATAGGGACCCCAGGTTCACTTTGAGATTCTGGAACAAGTTTCAAGAGTCTTTGGGTACTACATTGAAATTCAGCACCTCTTCTCATCCGCAGACCGACAATCAATCTGAAAGAGTCATTCATATATTGGAGGATATGCTCTGAGCGTGTATTTTGGACTTTAGAGACAAGTAGATCGAGTGTTTACCGCATGCAAAATTGGCATATAACAACAGCTATCAGGTATCGATTGGGACGGCGCCGTACGAAGCATTATATAGGCAGAAATATCAAGTACCGTTGTACTGGGGATGGACAGAAGAGGGGTAAGTTAGGAAGACTGGTGAAGTATGTATTCAAGAGATGACAGACAAGGTTAGGATTATCCAAGAAAGACTGAGGGCAGCGCAAAGCCGATAAAAGAGCTACGCAGATTACAGGAGGAGGGAACTAGAGTTCCAAGTGGGTGATGGTGTATTCTTGAAGTTGTCTCCTAGCAGGGGAATTCTAAGGCATTTGAAAGGAGGGAAGCTGAGTCCTAGGTATTTGGGACCGTTTTTGATAATAGAGAAGGTTGGGCCGGTTGCCTATAGACTGGATCTACCCGATGGACTAACTAGGATACATGATGTTTTCCATGTGTCTCAACTAAAGAAGTACAACCTAGATCTAAGCCATGTTCTTAATGAAGAACCTTTGGAATTGCACCCGAATCTGAGTTATGTGGAGAAGCCAGTCAAGATTTTGGAGCGAAGTGTCAAGACCCTTCGGAACAAGCAGATACCTATGGTAAAGATACTTTGGGATCATCATGGTGTACAAGATGTAATGTGGGAAATGGAAGAATGGTTAAGACGGAAGTATCCGGATATGCTCTAAGGGTATGGCATCTGAATCTTGGGGCGAAATTCTCTTAAGGGGAAGGGATGTAATACCCCGCCCAAAATCACCTTTGACCTATGGGGAAAAAGTCATGCATTGCATAGCATTTCGCATTTCATGCGATATCTTAAATTATTTTTGCATGGGTGCATGCGATTTTCAAGGTTGTGCTTACATTAAATTATTTAAATGTGTTGTTGCATTATTTGAGAGTTGTTTTAAGTGAAGTTTAGTAGAGGGGATAGAGGGATAAGAATTAGGGTGAAAAGAATTTCCTAGAGAAATGTTACCATCGGAGTTAATTTGGAATAGCGGTTAGGTTTGGTGATTATCCTACGGTGACCCGAGTTCGAATCTTAGCTTTTCTTTTTAAATTCTTTTCCTAGATTTCCTCATGCTTGGCCAAAAATCCCAGCTTTCCTTTTTAAATTTTCAACGCCATCTTCTTAGGAATAAGTCTCCATAATTATCTCCTAAAATTCAAGGACCTTTGATAAGTATAAAGATTGATTTTATTTTTATCTTTTATCCTTTTTTAATTTCGAAAATTCCATCTAGAGTAATTAAATTCCAGCTTGATTTTAATTTATCAGATTTTATAATGGATAGCTGGAATTAAATTGTTATTTTTCTAGTTAAATATCTTGGTGATTTGATCAAGGAACCTTAGCTGAAAAATCTAGAAATTTCTCCAGCTCAATGCCGCCACCTTTGCATAAGTTCTAGCTCAACTCAACCTCTTCCAATACTAGGAAATCATATCCTAAATCCTTTAGCAAATTAGATTTTATTTCAATCCTAAACCAACTAAGTTTTATGCACTCTTTTCCTGCAGAATTTCGGCAACCTTGTGCATGCACAAGTTGCCCAAAAATCCTGCACTCCTAAGTGCATTTAAACTCTACAAAACCTATGTCAAATCACCTAAAACACCTCTCACCAATTCAGATCACCTTAGCTTCATAAATCAGATTTTTTATCCACCAAAAATTCCTGAATTTCGGCCAGCTTCTACACAGAAATTTCGACCAGCTTTGCACAGAAAATTTCGGCCAGCTTTGCACACCATATTACACGAAATTCTGCACTCCACAACATACCAAAACTCCTTGTTGATTAAGCCAAACTATAGCACATGAAACTCTCATTTTTCTCACTGAATTGTGGGCAGAATAGCAGCCAAAATAGCCTAGAAATTTCCCTCTTTTGCTCACAAATTTCGCATAGAATTTCTGGTTACCAAAGCTGCACAAACTCCTTCTTATTTTGGCAAAAAACCTGAACACGCTCAGCCCTACTCTTGAGCACTATTTCGGCCAGCCTAGGAGAACAATTCCAGACTAATTTTCTCCTCTTAACCCCTCTGAAATTCGGCTAGCAATAAGAGTACAGCAAGCTGCAACTTTTTGCCATTGTTGCCAAAGAAACCTAGAGCCATTAGGAGTCCTCTATAGCAACAACTTCTAACCCTAAATCAACTTCTTCTAACCCTGAACCAAGATAGCCGACCACTCCCTCCTTACAACATGAAAATTCCAGCAAATACTCTTCTGCAATTTTCGAAAACCACAAGAGCAATCCCTAGCCAAAACCGATCACACCTTAAGGCAAGCAAAAACTATCTTAACTTCTTGATTTCTTTCTTCCATTGATTCTTCTCTTTTTCTTCCCTTAAATCATGCCACATAGAGGCTGATTTCATCATCTTTATCTATTTTTGATAAAAAGGAGGTAAAGAAGATAGCTTTTCTCTTCTTCTTAAGCGAACTCGGGACGATCACCATAGAATCATCGAGATCTTATTAATCCGGTTGTTGCAAGGTAAGGTAATTCTTACCCTTGATATCGAAATTAAGATTTAATGAGATTGATGAGGTCTATGGAAGTATGATAGCATGATGTATGTGCTTAGTTGGGGTAGATGAATATTTTGAGTCGAGTAATTAATTAAGCATATTCCAAGAATAGCAATGCTATGTTTTATTGAGATAATGATGGATGTGAATTGTGATGGTCAAATCAAGACCTTTTTGATATATTATTCATGTCTTTGATGGATATGGTCATAGTGTATGTACTTTGAGGATTAGATGATTTATTTGAAGGTAGATGATGGATCAAGATTTGTTATGGGAATAAATGAGTTTAATGCATGCTTGAGTTGATTGAGACCCTGATCATGATATTATGTGATTCTAGATCAGGAGTGTATTTGAAGGAAGTAAGCTATGGTTTTATCTTGTTTATCTGAGGCATATCAAGTAAGTCCTTGCATAAACTCTTTTGTTAAATGTTGTGATGGCAAGTCGAATGTTGTAAAGCATTGTGAAGCTATTGTTGAACTATGATTATTTAGGTTGTAAACATGGATGTTTGTTCTCTAAATGGTTTTGTTAAACTAATGCTTTTATCAAAAACTGTTATCTCTCATAAACATTTTAGAAAACTCCTTTTTCAAGAAAACCACGTTTTACAAAGCCAATGTATAGAATTATTATTGTAGATCTGGAATTGACGGATATGTTCGCTGAATACTCAATAATGGTAGGCTAACAATACTAGTCTTGGAGGGCGTGAGTGAGTCTTCTGGTAGGCGGCCACCTCCAGAAGATGAGCTCCTCTCGAAAAGGCGACAGTATTGGTTGGTCAGGCCGGTCTGAGCTAGCATTTGTACCTGGTAAGGTATTATTTATTTTCCCGGCATGGACACCCGGATGGTTTTGTTGGGTGTAGAGATGGAGGAATATCTCACCCGATGGGCTGTACACTCGCCTTGATCAGAGCGCCTAAAGTGTGGTAGTCTGATCCTGTCTTGGTATACAAAGTGTGGTTCCTTGACCGTTTCCTATCTTGGTGCACAATGTGTGGCGCCTAGACCGTTTCCTGTCTTGGTGCACAAAGTATGGCGCCTAGACCGTTTTCTTATCATGGAGCCCAAAGTGTGGTGACATGACCGTTTATTCAAGTGGATGATTTATTTTGTACAAAGTGTGACAATGAGGAAAACCCACTCCTTGCAAAGGGAAATTATTTATGACTTGCCAGATATTTTTGCAAATGTTTTACTATGCATTCACGAACTATTCAAAGTACCATGTGCACACACAGGACTTACTGAGATTTAATCTTACACTGTTTTATATCATGTTTTCAAGACCTTAGTTATGCTGAGCAGGTGGGATGTGAGATAGTTGAAGCTTTTGTTATTTTCCATTATGTTTGAGAGACAGTTGTTGTTTTATGCTTCTGGATCATATGATCATTTTTATTTAGTTTTGCTCTAGTTTTGAGCCTGATGTAATAAGAGTTTTCCTTTATTTATCTAAGTTTGATTTCTTGAATTTGCCTTCATTGTGTACCTCCTTTTAAAGACCCCTTGTCCTCGGGACGGGGCCATATCCCCGCCTATTTTAGGGTACGTAGTAGGGGGTATTACAGCCAGTGATAGAATCTCACTATTGCAAACGTGCAAGTATCCTTAGACTTAAGATCTCTATGGTACTTTGTTTGTTGAGAATTATACTTTGATTCTAACTTCTGGAGCCAGATCGAGGGCCGCCTATGGGATGGATATTGGGTACAATGTGAGGTAAATGAAAGGAGTGGAGAGGGTTAATAAAGGATTCACCACTCCTAAGAGTAGGGGCGAACATCTCATGGCTACTTATTGGAATTACTACTCGCAAAATCCTTAACAAAGGTAATTGTGTATTGGAAACAATTCCAATTGATACATACGTAGAGTAGTGGGTTCCTAGTACAAGTACTATTATATTCGAGCTAGAATTAACTGATATTCTTGAGGAAATTGGCACTAATTTTGTATTCCAAACCAAATGAGATATTATATGTGTAAGGATTTTATTGCATTGTAGTTTGTTATTGAAGGATTCTTGTCAAGCCACTTAACTTCTTGGACTCTTGGGTGATCATGATGTGTTACTAGATACTGCTCTTGATTTTCTTAATATGAATTTATTAATTAGAGAATTAATAAACCAATCCATATTAGAATTAATAGGGTAATTCTAAAAATTATTAAGGATTATCAATCCTAAAGATGTTTAGATTAATTCATATTTTGCTACCAATAGACCAGGAAATCTAATAGGTCACACACAATAGAGAATTGAGTGTTTATGTTGTTATTTGATAGCATTACTTGGTTGATTGTGAAAAGAAGAAGTTGTTGTGGTCAAATTATAATTAGTTATAATTTGCGGGCTACATTGTAATTAACAAAAAAATCATAATAACAATTGGTAATTAAGAATTCATGATTAGCTATAGATTCTAATCACTAAAATAACAAAGGATATATATATATATATATATATATAGATGAATGATATGTATATACACTTTTTGGGTGATGATTTTTAAAAATTACATAGGAAGTTTTTTTAGAAAAACAGAGAGTTCTTTCTCCTGTAAAAGATCTTCTTCTCAACAACAATATACCTTAGTTGCCAAGTGTTTTTGCTAGCACAGAATCTCAGTGTGTTCTTGAGCACAATTCTTATGTAGATTTCTGCTAGAGAAATCTCTAACCTTGATATTTAGTGACTTCGAAGGAACGAAGGAGAAGAGGTGCCTGGAGTCTTCTAGATCACGCCACAAACAAAGAAGGAAAACTTTTCATTCCCAAAGGCAACGTAAGGTATACTTTCTTCGCTGTTCAATTCTGTTTAAGCACATAAATAAGATCCCTTATAGAATTCTTGATTTTATTCCGCTGTGTGACTTTGATTGCATAACAAGGATTCCTAACAATAATCATATAGATAACTATTTAGTACTAGTGATAGAATCTCATTATAGCAAATATGCAAGTATCCTTAGACTTGAAGTCTCCAAGGTACTTTATTTTCTAAGTGTTGGACTTTGATTCCAATCTCTGGCGTCCTGATAAGACCACTTATGGGATGGATATTGGGTATAATTTGAAGCAAATAAAAGTAGTTGAAAGGATAAATAAAGGATTCACCACTCCTAATAGTATAAGTGAATATCTCATCGCTACTTGTAGGAATCACTATTCGAGAAGTTCTTGGCAAAGACGATTGTTTATTGGAAATTGTTCCAATTAATGTATATGATCAATAGTGGATTATGAGAATAAGTACTAAAATATTCGGGCCAGATTAATTTATTTTTCTACAAGGCGTTGCCACTAATTCTGTACTCCAAACCGAATGCGATATTATATGGTGAAAGGAGTTTATTGCATTGTTATTTTCTATTGAAACGTTCATGTCAAACCACTTGATTTTCTAGACTTTTGGGTTGTTCTGATGTGTTGTTAGATACCACTCATGATCTGCTGAATATGTATTTATTAATTAGAAAATTAATAAATCAATCCTTATTAGAATTAATAAGTTAATTATGAAATTATTAAGGATTATTATTCTTAGATGCTACCAATAGACCGAAAAATCTAATAGATAGCACACAATGGAGAAGTGGGTGCTTAAGATATTATTTGATAACATTATAGGGTTATTGTGAAAAGAAGAAGTAATTGTGGTCAAATTATAATTAGTTAAAATTTGTGGGCTATATTGTAATTAAATATAATCTTAATATTTGTTAGTAATTAAGAATTCTTATATGTAATGGATTCTTATTACCAAATAAACGTGGGATTATGATTATATATAAATACACACACAGACAAAGCTTTTTTTTAAGGAAATTAAAAAATAGTGAACTGCTGCTATATCGGTATTATTCTTCTTCCGGAAAACAAAAAGCCCTAGCCACCATAGTAATTTTGCTAGCACAAAATTCTGGTTTTACCCTTGAGCATCATTCTCATGTGGACTTCATTAGAGACAATCCTACACTTGGATTATGGTAAATTGATAGAATGAAAGCGAAACATTTCTCAGGCTTTGCTGGATCATGCCTCAGAGCAAAGAAAATTTGTTTCGCAGAGGCTTCGCGTAAGGTAATTTTCTTCACCAATTTCGATCCTTTTTTATGCATAAATATGATCCTCGATATGGAATTCTTGTTTTTTTTTTCACTGCACAACAATAATTTTGGCATGAAGAATTCCTAACACTTGCATTGATACATTAATGCAGGTTGCATAATACAAAAACTATATGCCAAAAGGTGTTATGTTCTACTAATAGAAATTTTGGTCACTCGGCTACTAATATACATTAGAGGCACCCTAAAACTCTTGTTAATGACTTACATTACTATGCTAATATACATTCAAAGCAACCAAAAATATCAAAGAAAAAAAAGGAAAATTTACGACTTCTTTGTTGGTGTTAGTGATATTACTTACAGAATGCAATTTGGATACTTTGTGCAGGTAGCTACCGAGAAAAACATGTTTATATTTGAGGGGACTAAATTAGCTAAAATCACGCTTGGCATTGTGTAGAAAAAGTCAAAGCATACTAAACTAATCATATCAAGACCAAACATTCTTCACATTACAAGGAATAAAGTTATTGTTTGTGATGTGTGTAAATAATTTTGATAATAAGTAGTTCTTAAAGCAATATAAAGTAGTAGAAAACACTTACAGAAAATTCCCCAAACCAAACATTCTTTACATCATGAGGTACTTGCTGAATCGTGGCCAACACCCCATAAATCAACTACTTCATTATTGTGATGAAAGTCTTCACACACTCAGACTGATGTGTAAATCTGTAATAATGTATGAAATATTTAAAAAAAAAATGAGCATGATAAGCTATTTTGAGTAGAGAGTAAATCAACAGGAAAAATAAGTAAAATATAAATATAATATTATGTTCAACTTACATATCACCATAGGTCTCAATGTGGTTATTATTCCCATGCTGTGATATAATACTAGTTACTGGTAGGCGTAGCGATAGATTAAGAGGCCTAACATCTTGCTGTAGTTGATTATGCTTAGTATGTGGACACGGTTAAGGTCTAACCACTCTAACCACAGGAAGAGGAGAAGTCTCTAAGTTATGTGGGGATAACCCCTATTGTACAATAGGCATATTGCTGTCTCAAGGTTGCTGACTGGGAGCAGAACTGGATGTCAATTGGTTAGTAGATGTAGGTAACGTAGCTTGAGGAATAGAAGATGGAGTAGCTACATGAGTACTAAAAGATAGGGCATGAGATAAAGGCTACCCTACCCTTTGAGTAAATGTAAACTGAGCAGAACTCAAATGCTTCTTTCCTCTGCCTTTAGACATATCTAAACATTGAACAAATTTGATAATCAAGTTAGATTCTGTAACAATAATAATAAGTCATTTGGCAATAATATAATAACATTGATAAAAAGTACATGTAAATGGATAGCAAATAAAAATAGTTTAAATGATTTTGCATTAGAAGTAATACATGGAAACCATATACTTCAGACATACATATCCTTTGATGATAGAAAATAATAAAAATATACTCAATAAGGATACAAAAATGAGTACTAATTTCATATAGCTATTCTTCTACAAGTAATACTACTAAAATTACTAACCTCTTTAGATATTATCAACTATACTTATTCTGATTCATGGTCTGACACATACTCTTCATCAATGGCGTCATTTTCATGGTCCATTTCCCAATCACTTTCTTCTTGATCTTCATCATGATTTGAGTTATTTTTGCCTATTGTAATAAACTCTACTTCAGTATCCACTATTTTCATTTTACCATATTCGTGCACCAAGGGGCTAATATCATCTCCTATACAAATGATTATTACTTCAACTTCATCTATATCTTCCTGGTAGGCTTTGTTGACCATTTGTGCATCAATTACATATTGTGCTTTTGTTTTGTATACAACCAACCAATTAGACTTTGGTCTTTTGCTACCAAGATATGAAGCAAAGTATACTTATGCTGTGAAACCCCACCTAAAGCCAACCCTAGAGTAAGGGGGGTCGGGATGCATATCATATTATTTTTTATGAATATATATATATATATATATATATATATATTTGAATGATTTTATATGCTTTAGAATTATGATTTATAGGTTAAAAGGCTTAGTTATACTTATTGAGTAGGAAGGGTAAAATGGTAATTTTGCTTGAGGTCAAAATAGGAAGATAGCTTGAGGATTAAATAAGAAGAATATTTGGGTGAGAAAATAAGAATAAGAGTTATTTTGGTTAAGTGGTTAGAGTTTTAGAATTAATCTCTAAGGTCATGAGTTCAAATCACATCATTTAAGTTTTTATCTTAATTACGTTTGAATTTTTATTTTCTTGCATTCCACAAAAATAGGAATGTTGTCCTAGGGGAGACATGAAGAGAATGTCCTAATCCTATCATTATGTCCTAAAAAGAATTCTAGAGGAATTCTTGTCCTTTTATTACCTCTAGCTTGTCCTAACCTCTTCACCAATTAAATTTGTTCAAAATTTATCCAAATTCATGTTCTTAATTCTAGAAAATTCAACAGGGATTCTTGGTCTTTGAATTTTGAAAATGAATCTTGGAGGTTGGAGATTTGACTGAAAATAGGAGAAGAGTTAGGGAAGGTTCCCAAGAGAAATTAATCTCTATGGTTGAGCCTTTAAACTCCACTCCATAGTGTTCATATTCTCCATGAAAGAAATTTGGAAATTTTCCAGATTCTTGAGCAGCGTAACCTTTGAAAATTTCAGCCATCTTTCTTACTCAATTGCTGCCAAAAAAAAAAATGGCCAATTTATTCAGCTCGAGGACTAAAATTCCTATGCAAAAATTGGATTGCACAAAACTGCACAAAAAAAAAAAAAAAAATTGGGCAGTTTTTGCTACATAGCAGCCTGAAATCAAGGCTGTTTCTTCTGCATTTAAGCTAGCAAAATTCCTCTGCTTTTCCTCATAAAGAAGGCTAGAAGCCAGCCTTAAAGGACCCTCAAACACCTCTTAAGAACCCCTGCAAGTCGGGCTGGAACATTGCAGAAAACTGCACAGAAAATTGCAGCAAAACATTCAAATCATAACTAGAAAATTTCCAGCTTTGTTCCCTTCAGGCCTTAGCTAAAAACCACCCTCAAACCTCTGTAAATTAAACGTTGTTCAGCTATGAGTTGAACACCATTACCTCCTCCACTTACTTTGCACAATTGGACTCCATAATCACACCTCAAATTTCTCCTACAATCACTCATTCCAAACTTCTTTTTGAATTTCAAAATTTCTAGCATTTGCTCCATGAAAATACCCTTGGATTAGGCTCCATAACCAGAAATTCCTCTGCTATTGAGCTCAAAATTTCGGCCAACCTTAAAGCTCCATCAATCTTCATTCATTTCAGCAAAACACAGCAATCCTGCCGGCTCCATTGCAACTCCAAGAAACCTCCATCAATCAAACACCAATAACATATCTTCTACCTCAAAACACTCCTCAAATTTCTCCATTTTAATTTCAAACAAAAATATTTTCTCTTCCTCTCTAAACTGAAAACTGAAACCCCTAAACTCCCTCAATCATTCAACCAGCACTCTCCAGAAATTCGTCCAGCATTTTTCCTCAAATTCTCTCCATTTTCACCAAGAACACACACTACCTTTGTTCAAGCCAAATACCACTCTAAACACCTCCAATCCCTCTCAAAAACTCCAGAATACTCCTGCATACTCCCTAAAGTTCATTTCTAGAATTTATAAAATCAAATCTCGAAAACAAAAATTGGCATTCGGATCAAAACCAGTTTTTCCCCTTGAAGTCTCAAGAACATCATCAACGTAACCAAGAACAACTCTTTTGTTCATATTCTTCCCTTCAACCTTTAACATATCATGCTAATGCTCTCTCTCTCTCTCTCTCTCTCTCTCTCTCTTGGCCAAAATAGTTGTTACAACCATGGCTATTTTTGTCCTCCTCTCTTGGGCAATTCAAGACTCTCAAGCACGTGGTCCTTCTTAAATCTTCATCGAAATAATCATCAACCAAGTATTTCTCCCTAACCTTTCTTTTTAATTCTGAATTCATGTCTCTTAGATGTTGATGTTATTGTTGTGCCCTAGAGGCAATCACTTGTACATTATATATGACACATTTTATTTTATAAAAAGCATTGTTTATCTTATAGTTTCTTTTGATTACTTTTGAGTAATATAACTGTTCGATAAAGTCCCTAGTACAACACTGTGTTAATGAAATTATGATAGAGATCATGATATGAGATTCCTACTACACTGTATAGTGTTAGTACTTAAATAGTCCCTAGTCGTAGTATTAATGAGATAGGATATCATTAATGCATTAAGACTAGCATGTGTTAGATTTCCTGATTTGATCGGGCGGTGGTTCTCATATCTGTAAGTATTGAGATACTCAAAGTTAACACGTGGATGCTTGTTAATGGAACAAGTTCATTGGATGACCTAGCTATGAGATAATCACCTGGATAACTATTTAGTGCCAGTGATATAATCTCAATATAACAAACGTGCAAGTATCCTTAGACTTGAGATCTCCAAAATACTTTATTTTTCTGAGCCTTGTGCTTTGATTCTAATCTCCGGAGCTCGACCGAGGGCCGCCTATGAGATGGATATTGGGCACATTGTGAGGTAAACGAAAGTAGTTGAGAGGGTCAATAAAGGATTCACCACTCCTAATAGTATGGGTGAATATCTCATGGCCACTTGTAGGAATTTCTACTCGAGAAGTCCTTGGCCAAGGCGTATGTGTATTGGAAATAATTCCAATTAATACACATCTAGAGTAGTGGGTTCCTGGTATAAGTATAGTTATATTCGGCCAAAATTAATATATATTCTGGAGGGAGTTGGCACTAATTCCGTACTCTAGACTGAATGAGATATTGTATGGTGAAATGAGTTAATTGCACTATAGGTTGTTATTGAATGGTTCATGTCAAGCCACTTGACTTCCTGGACTCTTGGGTGGTCATGACGTATTACTAGATTGTAGGATTTCTATCATGCATAATCAGATTAAGCGCAACGGAAAATAATAAGAAATTCAAGCCGTGGATCACGGGTTTGCAATAGAAACGGGAAAAAGGAGAATATTGCATCTATTACCTCGTGAAGCCGGAATTCAAAAATTTCAGAAACAAGAACGTAGGCGCGATCCAGATTATCCAAAACCGTTCACTGCAGCTCAACTGAAGTCCAAGAAAGAACTCTCTCTAATGATAATCCACACAAGGTTGAATGCTCACAATCTCACAATTCTATGCTAGTAGAATTCGGGAGGCTAGGGTTTTGATCAAGAAGAGAGACGACTAGGGTTTGATCAAGAGAGAGGCAGAGAAACGGTTTCTCTGTTATTGCGTGAATAGTCTGTCTCAAACCCTAAGGAAACCGTTTCCTTATATTTATAGATTTATAATTACCATAAATTGCAACTTAGTCCTTCAACGTCCAATTGTCAACAAATTGGTCCTTGAAGTTTACTTAATTACAATTAGGTCCTATGAATTATAACAAACTTATAATTCACCTATAAATATATTCCCTTCTCTTAATTAACCCCACAATATTATCAAATAATATATTTGAGCATTCAAACCTTTATTGTGTGTGACCCATTAGGTTTCCTGGTCTTATTGGTAGCATAATATGAATTAATTCTAACAATATTAGAATTAATAATCCTTAATAAAATAAAGGATTAAATTTATTAATTCTCTAATTAATAAATTCATATTTAGCATTTCAAGAGCGACATCTAGCAATGACTCTTGACCACCCAAAAGTCCAAAAAGTCAAGTGGCTTGACATGAACCTTTCAATAGCAAATTATCAGTGCAATAAACTCCTTTCAACATACAATATCTCATTCGGTCTAGAGCATAGAATTAGTGCTAACTCCCTCCAGAATATTATTAATTCTGGCCCGAATATTTTAGTACTTGTTCAAGAAATCCATTACTCGATATGTGTATCAATTGGAACCATTTCCATCACATAGTCGCCTTGGCCAAGGACTTCATGAGTAATGATTTCTACAAGTGGCCTTGAGATAACTCTCCTACTATTAGGACTGGTGAATCCTTTATTGACCCTCTCAACTACTTTCGTTTACTTTACGTTGTACCCAATATCTATCCCATAGGCGGTCCTAGATAAGACTCCAAAGATTAGAATCAAAGTACAACGCTTAATAAACAAAGTACCTTGGAGATCTCAAGTCTAAGGATACTTGCACACTTACTATAATGAGATTCTATCATTGGCACTAAATAGTTATCCAAGTGATTATCTCGTAGCTAGGTCATCCAATGAACTTGTTTCAAAACAAGCATCCACACGTTAATCCTGAGTATCCCAATACCCACGGATATGAGAACCACCGCTTGATCCAATCAAGAGATATAACATGTGCCAGTCTTGGCGTATTAACAATGTCCCATCTTATTAATACTATGACTGGGGATTATTTAAGTACAAACACTGCATAATGTAGTAGGAATCTCACATCATGATCTCTATCATGATTTCCTTAACACTGTGTTGTACTAGGGACTTTATCTAACGGTTTGTACATATATTTAGATATAACAATCAAACTGAAAGATAAAGAATGCCTCTTATTAATTTAATATGCAATATACATGGTACACATGATTGCGTCTTGGGCACAACACTAACATAGATATCACTCATGATCTGAGAATATGGGTTTATTAATTGATGAATTACTAAACCAATCCTGATTAGAATTAATAGGATTAATTCTAATTAATTAAGGATTATTAATCTCAAATATGTTTGGATTAATTCATGTTCGCTACCAATTGATCGGAAAACCTAATAGGTCACACACAAAAGAGGAATATATTCTCAGGATGTTATTTGATAACATAGTCGGGTTTATTGCGAGAAAGAGAAGTTGATGTGGCCAAATTATAATTAGTTATAATTTATGAGCCAGTTTATAATTCTGAGAACTTGATGGGTTCCTATTGCAATTGGAGAATTGTTTTGGAATTTTCAGATGTGGTTTTTGTAGAGGATTTTTGGTTATATGAGATATAACCCTAGTGGTATATGAAGCGTTTTTCAGGTGAACCAAGGGACACATGAAATAACTCTTAAAACTACAAAAACCAAAGGGCACACAAGAAAAGATGGGATGTGATCTTTTGTTCTTTTCACCCTCTCTCTTTCGTGTGCTTCTTCAAGGAGAACACAACTCTTCTTCTTCTTCTTCTTTTTTCTCTGGTTTTTGTTTAACAAGAAGAACAAGAAAAACCCCAACCACCATTGTTGTTTTCTGCTAGCACAGAAAAATCTTAGTGCTTGAGTGTATCCTATGTGTGGATTTCTGTTAGAGATAATCACACACTGTGATTATAGTAGTTGGATATTCAACTCTCGTGGTGATTCTTCAAGAGGATTGCTAGATCGCACCACAATTATTATATTTGAAGAAGGAAAGTTTTGTTTTCCACCCAAACAAAGAAAGGTAAAAGCTGTTATTTTTGTTTCTTTGTTTTCTATATATAGGTCTTGTTTTCCACACATATGCGGATCCTATGATGGTATCTCCTTCTTATTCTTCCGCTGCGCCGTATATGATACACGAGAGATACCCAACAGTTGATAGGTAGGATAGAATATGAATGGAGGTTTAAGTATATGCATATGCATATGTATGAAGGGGTTGAGATTAGAACGTGAAAATGGATGATCATGATTAAGCTATATGGAATTCCTTGAGAATTGATGTGTGTTCATCATGCTTTAAGAAATTATGAATGTTTAAGCATGCTAGATGTTATGACACCTTTGGTGAAAAGGATTATTATGTTCTTATTTTCATTGAAGCCATAAGTATGATTATGCTTAGTAGAGATTTGTCCATGTGATAGTAGGTATGGATTTAAGCCTATGTTCATGAATAGAATAGTTTGTTGATTGGTGTTGGAGAATATGTTCATGAATCTTGTCAGCAATTGGAAATTTATGATCATAATCTTGTTGATCCTATGCTATTTTAATTAGCAAATTTTATTACCATAATTATAATTATTACTATATTTTTCCTCTAAAGATTTCAAAATTCCTAGGAAGTCTTGGAAATGGGGTATTAAATGAAATATTAATATTTTACTAGTCGAATAAATAATATTTTTCATTAAAAATAAAATATGTATATGTATAATACTAAATAAGATCTTTTTATATAAATAATAATAATAAATAAAATATTAATGACCTTGTAGGCCTATATTCATAAATATTATTCATACTAAAATTTGTTTGTTATTGATTAAACAAAAATATAATAGTATTCACTTATTATTAATTTTATTTATTACTAATTATTTATTATCTATTAAAAATTAATTGTATTTTATTAATTATTTATAATAAAACTATTTTTTTAAATTTCCATTTGCTAATATTTAACAATTAAACCCTAGTTTATTTATTAGCAATAGTACTCAAGATTTATTATTTGAACCTATAACTTATTAGTAATTATTTTATAACCCCTAGTTATTTTAACGTATCAAACTAGACTTATTTTATAAAATCCTTCATCATCTAGCCTTAAAGCTTAGGACATTAGGGTCATCATTGTAATAAGTTGAACTAGGATTATTTATGTAAGTGAATATAGTTTGAGTGTAACCTTATGTCTTGTGTTTACCCCAAGCGAGGTTAGGTCAGCCTTGGAAGATTTTTGAATTTGAGCAAGCAAAGGATCAAGTAAGCTCATGCATGAACTTATTTGAAGATAAAAGATTACTATGGCAAGCCAAATGCGATGTGTATGGACACTCATTTTGTAAAGGCAATTAAAGACTGTTTTCCTTTTTATTTCAGTCAAGAAAATCATTTCGAAATTGAAACGAGCAGTTTTGCACAAATACTAAACTCTTTCTAAAACCTAACTTTGACAAGAATTTTAGAAACCCTTAATTGCTATTTCCAAGTAAATCAATGCTTTATCAGTTTTCTCCCAAGTGGGACAATCAACGTTGAGTACTCAATAAGGGTAGACTACTAGGACTAGTCTTTGAAGGGTTAGGGTAAGCCTCTCAGTAGGTGGCCACCTGTGAGGGGCGAGGCCTTCTTGGATAGGATGCCAGTCCAGTAGGTCATGCCGGTCCGAGCTAGCAAATTTCAGTCATGTGGACTGTGTGTTTCCGGAGTGGACAACCGGTAAGTTTGGGTATAGATAAGGAGGAGTATCTCACCCGGTAGGCCGTACACCTACCTTTTGTCATATTACCAAAAACCACGTAGAAAAATCAAGATTCTGTCTTATCCTCAAGGCATAGCCGGTGTCGCCTTGGCTACTGGAGGTGGCGCCGATTGTGTTCTGTTTCTTCAATAGTTCACTAATTTTTCTAGATTTCAGTACAGTGTTGTCCAAAGTGCAGCCGGCACTACCTTGGCTACTAGAGCCGACGTCGGTTTGGTTCTATTCTAGTCCTATTTCAATAATTTTTTGTTGCTTTGAAGTTCATGTCAACAACTCATGGCCGGTGCCGGTTCCTCTGTCCTATCCGACGCCGCCTTGGTCCTGTTTTGCGATGTTTTTGCTTTGTTTTACCCCTAAAATCTAAAATAATGAATAAAATACATTTCCAAGGGTAAAATCTCAAATATGAAGGAATATGACTAGTTATTGAACAAAATGTATCACAAAAGAGCCTAAAATAACTGGAAAAAATATGACTAATTTAGGCCCTATCATCAACCAAACTTTCACCCAACTCTTGCGGACCATGATCAAGAAGAACTTGAAAAATTGAGAGGAGTGCTTGTCACACAATGAGTTTGCTTACAATAGGGCTGTTCACTCTATAACTTTTCCTTTTGAAATTGTATATGGTTTTAATCCTCTAACTTCTTTAGATTTGGTTCTTTTGCCTATATGAGAACGGTTGAACCTCGATGGAGCTAAGAAGGCAGAAATGGTGAAGGTACTCTATGAGAAGGTTAAAGCAACCATTGCAAAATGCAATAAAGAAATCACGTATACGAGCAATCAAGGAAGGAAAAATGTGTCATTTGAGTCGGGCGATTGGATATGGGTGCACCTTTGCAAAGAGAGACTCCCCACATAACGACGGAGCAAACTAGATCTAAGAAGAGATTGTCCATTTCAAATTCTTGCCAAAGTTGGAGATAACGCTTATAAGATAGATTTACCCAGTGAGTATCATGTTAGCACCACTTTTAATATTAGTGACATCTCTCCCCTTGATGTAGATAATGGCAATGATTCGAGACAAATTCTTTTCAAGAAGGGGGAGATGATGAGACTCCGCTTCATCATGGAGGTCAAGATCAAGGAGGGGGAGGCGTGACCATGCAAGAACAAGGACCGATGACAAGATCTAGGTCCAAGAAGCTTCAAAAGGATTTTCAATTGCTCATAAAACCATGCTTGAGGATGGAAGAGGGTTGGAAGGTTAAGGAAGCTAGCCAAGAGTTCATTTTAATGACTATCTAAGAACGACCCCAACAAGAACTCAAGCCGGCAACAAAGGCGAATGAAACTTGACCAAATGAGGCCTTCTAGAAGACAGCCGGCACCGGCCCCAAGTAGCCAAACCGATGCCGGCTTCAACCTACCCAACAACGGCTTCATTCTGCACGGACCGGCCGAAGATAGAGCCTAACCGGTGCTGGCTTGAGGGCCCTAGCCGGCATTGACTCCATCCTGGACAGCCGTTGCTACCCCGTATTTTTTATGTTTTCTCCAGTTTTCTCCAATTTTAAGTGTTTGTAAAAACTTTTTAAGACCCTAAACTGTAATAGAATCTCAAGGATTACTTAGCTAGGGTTAGGATAGTATAAATAGAACCTTTAGTAACTTGACAATACAATTCACACACTTTAATTTAAAATTTGAGAGAGAATCTTGAGATGCCCTAATCTCCTTGTTCATCTTGTGCAGGACCATGCTTAAGGGTTAGTTCTCCTTATGAATGAGTCTATAAATCTTTTGGATAATCCAATGTGGTTTCTTTGAATGGGTCTTAGTTGCTTTGTTCTTCTAAGGTTTGTTTGAATTCCATTACTTGGGTGCCTATTTTCTCTATTCTATTTGTTCTTATTTTCCTTTGTTGCTTCAATAATTTTGGGGTGAGATTATAGTAGAACTTTCTACAATTCTTGAGGGCCTTTGAAGCTTAGTTCTTCAACGGTTTGATAGAGGGTAGGTTGTTATTTCATTTTCTCCTTTTTGTCCCAATAAGAATCTCTGTTTTTGGTCCCATTGATTGAGCTGAAAACATAACCAACTAAACCACTCACAACACCAAGGAAAAGCCCACACAATGTCATATCAGAACATCACCTGAAATAGACCATGCACACAGAATCAGCTTGAAAAGAACCATACGCATAGAATCAGCTTGAAAAAATTCTATACACACATAATCAGCTTGAAAAAATCCATAGGATAAATTCAATTCATTATTAATATAGTACATGGTCTAGTAAGGTGACGAAGTAGGGTAATAGGGCTTCATAGTGTTGATTTTTTTGTTTACATTTCCAAGTTCAAAAGCTTCTCTGTTATGTTTTGCAGCGATAGATTCTACTTGATTTTCTTCAAAGCTAAACAAAATTCATACTGGAAACTTTAACCTTAATATAGTCCATTATGTAAAGTCCAATTATTCTCAAGATAAAGTAGTGCAAAAGCCAATCAGTGCCATCCTTTTAACGACCATAAAATATTATGTGGAACCTAAGTTATAGATCCTAATCCGAAGTAATGCACATGAACAACAGAAAACTTTCATTGTTTCACGATCAAGTGTACTAGAAATTATGCACATGAACATGAGTTGACCCCTAATAAGATGTGGCATTGTGTACTTGCTCTGTATGATATTTCGTACCTCATTACGTTCAAAAGTTGATATGGGCTAAAATTACCATTATTTTTCTAGTTATTTGAGATTTTTTTGTGATATATTCATTATGATAACTAGGCATATTCTCACCTATTTGACAATTTTCTTGTAAAAAATGTTTTTTGTAAATTTATGTAGATTTAACTTGATTTCGAACAAAAAGAGGATAATTCCAGAATGCACCAGGAGCCAGGCCTAACTAATAGACAAGGCACCGGGTCCATTTTGGTCTAGCAGAGGAAATCGAGCCAACTTTCAAGGAAAATCCAAAATAGACCTGGCACTAAAACTAGCAAGTGTACCTGGCGGTGGGTCCATGCTTTCTGTCAGTGATAACAAACAAAAAACTAAGAAAAATAGGGAAAGCATAGAGTGCACCTAACGCCAAGTGGTTCAAAGGTACTCGGCGCCAGGTATGCTATGGAAAGCAAATATTTTGTGCATGAATCTGCGAAATCTCTAATGATTTTGGTATTTTTAGAATCCTACTCGGCCTAGACATCCTAAGCCACAAATTCTGCATCCAAGAGGCCTATAAAAGAACAAGAAAACATAAGAGAAATATGTGATTTGAAGGATCCAATCTAGCTACTTATTACTCAAAGACAAAATCACTACTCAAAGGAGGTTTTCAAGAGAAAAAGAAGGGCTTTTCAATAAGTTTTTTATCTTTCATCATTTGTATACTTTTCTTTAGAAATGATGTGCTTAATGTTTTTGTTGTAATTGGATATTATTTTGGTGATTATAATTTTGAGTTAATTAGGATTTTTGATCAATCTATTCTTATATTTGGTATTTTGATTACTTGACATCATTGTTTATTGATACAAGTTCTTCTAATTGACTTAGATAAAATGATGTTTGGAGTTTCATTGGATTAATTTGATATTTGCTAAATCTTAATGGACTTGAATGATAAAGTTAAGATTATAGGACTAAGTGATCAAGGATTAGCTGATTTCGCCTTGACATAGGGTCATTAGCTAATTTAATGTTTTTAAAAAATTAAGATTCATGCATATTTTGGTTAGAATAGCACGACTAACAAATCTATTAATTGAATCAAAATATAGTGTTAAGCTTAATGAATGTTTTGCTTATGTTAGCTTGATTGACAAATTTGTTAATATGAATCAAAATATAGTGATTCCATGGATTGACAAATGAAGTGGAATTTATCTTTATATTCCTTCTTGATTCCAAGATGACAATTGATTGTGATGAATGCTAGTTGATTCAATATTGTGTTTTCAAGATAATTGTCTAGTTAGATGAAATTGCATCCTTGAGTTATACCCATTTTTATCTTTATTTATTTTTCTTTTTTTATTCTCTTATTATTTTATTGGCTAAAAAATAAGGATTTGGATAAAGTAAGGTGGGAGCCTAAGTTCTAGTGGATTTGATATTTACTATTCCTTATATTATACGATGGATATACTTACCCACATGTGTGGTTTTAGTGGTTGGCATTTTAATTAAAGCTTGATTGACTATGTAATTTGTAGGTAATATTTTCTACACTAAAAAACACCCGTTAGAAGACATCTAACATTAACCAGGAACAAAAAAATGGGCAGGCTAAAGGAACGTGAAAATGACCGTTGTACTTGTTTTAGTCTCACATATAGATAGGCAAATGGAATCTAGAAATGCAGCAAGTTCTTGTTTCATGGAAATGAATTATTATCTTAGAAAAACTAGCCAACTCCTTGGTCTTTACTCATACTAAAAATAGAAAAAGATATACCAACATTTGGGGCAACAAGTCAAGGGAAATTCGTTGTAATCAAGCTTATGAAACTTAATGTGTATTTCATTATCTTTTACAATGTGTACTGCTTTGTGTGCTTAATTGGGAGGACAAATCAAAGGAAATAAACTGTATTCATACTCGTGAAACATAAAGTGGATTTCAATATCTTTTACAAGGGCTACTGTTTTGCATGTTGGTCCCAACAACAACAACAACAACAACAACAACAACAACAACAACAACAACAACAACAACAACAACAACAACAACAACAACAACAATAATAATAATAATAATAATAATAATAATAATAATAATAATAATAATAATCACAATAAAGCAAGCGACATCTAGAGGTTACCCATTCCTTTCTTTTATGGTTTTCCTTCCATTTAACATAAAGCTTCATAGATAGGGATATGCATAAGGCAGAAATATCATCTTTGTTTTTAATTGTTGAGAAGCAGCAGTCGTACCACTCTCAGCAATCTCTTATTATTCAATAGGTAGTAGTCCATGTTGCTCAAATTATCAAAAGTTCCCAACTAATCTAAACAACATATTTTCCGGAAAGCCAAAAATGGTAAGCAGAAAAACAAGTCAAGCAGTATTTTGCTATTGAAGTTTGTGCATTTGATGTTTTTGGCGTGGTCAACCAATCACTCTTTCCATATATTAGCTCCCTTTTTTTTTTTTGCTAAACTCACTGAAATAGCATTTCAGAAAAGAAATTGCATCTCCGCTGCAGAAATGTCTCTTACTTTCTATGTAGGAAACACTATGCAATGACAACTCATAGTAGAGAAACTCGATTCATAATGGAAACTCAAACCACATTGAAATTCAATCAGTAAGGATAGCACATCGCAAAGCATATTGCAGAGCATATTTTATCCTAAAAAGATTAGGAAAAATAAATTTTAAATGGATTCTTAAATGACTAGGGCCAAACTTTTGAAAATTTACATGTCAAATAAACTAAAGAATATCTATAACTGCTCATCAAACATCAAACATCACCTGATATAGACCATACGCCCATTATCGGCTTTAAAAGAACCATACGCACATAATCAGTTTGAAAAAATCCATAGGACAAATTCCGTTCATTATTATTTTAGTACATGGCATAGTACGATGACAAAGTAGGATAACAAGGCTTCATGGTGTTGATTTTGTTCTTTATGCTTTCAAGTTCAAAAGCTTCTTTGTTATGTTTTGTAGCGATGCATTCTACTTGGTTTTCTTCAAACCTTAGCGGAATTCATACTAGAATCTTTAACCTTAATATACTCCATTATGTAAAGTCCAATTATTCTCAAGACAAAGTAGTGCAAAAGCCGATCAGTGCCATCCTTTTAACAACCTTAAAACATTATATAAAGCCTAAGTTACAGATCGTAATTAGAAATATTGCTCAAGAATAGCAGAAGGCTTTAATTGTTTCACGATCAAGTTAACTAGAAATGATGCACATGAACACAAGTTGACCCCTAATAAGATGTGGCATTTTGTACTTGATCTGTTTGATATTTGGTACCTTATTGGGTTCAAAAGCTGTCTAACATTTACCAGGAAAAAAAAGGACAGGCTAAAGGAACGTGAATATGACCGCGGTACTTGTTTTAGTCTCACATATTGGTAGGCTCAGAGAATCTAGAAATGCAACCAGTTCACGTTTCACTGAATTCAATTATTATCTTAGTACAACTGGCCAACTCCTTAGTCTATACTTATATTGAAAACAAGAAAAAATATACCAATATTTGGGAGAACGAATCAAAGGAAATTTAGTGTATCATGTTCATGAAACTTAATGTGTATTTCATTCCCTTTTACAATGGGTACTGCTTGGTTTGTTATTCTAAAAAAATAATTGAACCACAACAAAGTTATAGCATCTAGAGGTTATACATTACTTCCTTTACTGGTGTTCCTTCTATTTAACATATAGCTTCATAGATAGGGATAAGCATAAGACAGACATATCATATTTGTTTTTAATTATTGAGAATCCACAACTATACCAATCTCAGCAAGCTCTAAATATTCAATGGTAGTAACCCATATTGCTCAAATTATTAAAACTACCTAAGTAATCCAAACAACATGTTAAGGGGAAAGGGAAAACAGTTTGTAAAAAAATAAGTCGGCCAGTATTTTTCTACCAAAGTCGATACATTTGAAGTTTTAGATGTGTTCAACCAATTACTCTTGCCATATATTAGGTCCATTTTTAAAGCTAAACTCACTGCAGTAACATTTCAGAAAGAAATTGCATCTTCAGTGCTGAAATGTCTCTTACTTTTTATGATGAAAAATACATGCATTGACAACTCAAAGTAGAGAAACCAGACTAATAATATAAACTGAAACCACATTGAAATTCAATTACTAAGGATATCACATCGCAAATTACATTGCTAAGCATATATCGACCTAACAAGATTAGGAGGAGAAAATTTTAAATGGGTTCTTAAATAACTAGGGCCAAAATTTTGAAATTTTACATGTTCAATAAACTAAAGAATATCTCAAAATCCTCATCAAACATCACTTGAAATATATGATACACGTAGAATTAGCTTGAAAGAACCATACGCACAGAATTAACTTGAAACAATCCATCGACCAAATTCAGTTCAATATTATTTTAGTACATGGCCTATAAAGGTTACAAAGTAGGATAGCATGGTTTCTTGGGGTAGATTTTTTTCTTTACACTTTCAAGTTTAATTGCATCTCTGTTATGTTTTGTATTGATAGATTCTATTTTTTTTTTCTCTTCACAGCTTAACAAAATTCACAATGGAAACTTTAACCATAGTGTAGTCCATTACGCAAATTCCAATTGTTCTCAAGACAAAGTAGTGCCAGAGCCAATCAGTGCCTTCCTTTTAACAACCTTAAAATATTATGTGGAACCCAAGTTATAGATCCTAATCAGAAATAATGTAGAAAAACAACAAAAGGCTTTAATTGTTTCACGATACAGTTAACCAGAAATAATGCACATGAACATGAGTTGACTTCTAATAAGATGTGGCATTCTTTCCTTCATCTATATGACTTTTGGTCCCTTGCGGGGTTCAAAAGCTATCTAACATTAGCCAGGAAAAAAAAGGACAGGATAAAGGAATATGAATTTAACCGATATACTTGTTTTAGTCTCACGTATAAGCCGAAACATGGAATCCAGAAATGCAGCTAGTTCATATTTCACAGAAATGAATTATTGTCTTAGTAAAATTGGCCAACTCCCTGGTCTATACTCATGCTGAAAACAGAAAAAAATGTACCTACATATGGGAGGACAAATAAAAGGAAATTCGCTATATTCATACTCATGAAACTTAAAGTGGATTTCAATATCTTTTACAAGGGCTATTATTTTGCATGTTGTTCCCCAAAATAATAATAACAATAATAATAATACTAATAATAATAATAATAATAATAATAATAATAATAATAATAATAATAATAATAATAATAATAATTAGGATCACAATAAAGCAAGCGACATCTAGAGGTTACCTATTCCTTTCTTTTATGGTTTTCCTTCCATTTAACATAAAGCTTCATAGATAGGGATATGCATAAGGCAGAAATATCATCTTTGTTTTTAATTGTTGAGAAGCAGCAGTGGTACCACTCTTAGCAATCTCTAATTATTCAGTAGGTAGTAGCCCATGTTGCTCAAATTATCAAAAGTTCCCAACTAATCTAAACAACATGTTTTGTGGAAAGCCAAAAATGGTATGCAGAAAAACAAGTCAAGCAGTATTTTGCTACGAAGTTGGTGCATTTGATGTTTTAGGCGTGTCCAACCAATTACTCTTGCCATATATTAGCACCCTTTTTTTTCCGCTAAACTCACTGCAATAGCATTTCAGAAAACAAATTGCATCTCCACTGCAGAAATGTTTCTTACTTTCTATGTAGGAAACAATATGCAATGACAACTCATAGTAGAGAAACTCGATTCATAATGGAAACTCAAACCACATTGAAATTCAATCAGTAAGGATAGCACATCACAAAGCATATTGCAGAGCATATTTTATCCTAAAAAGATTAGGAAAAATAAATTTTAAATGGGTTCTTAAATGACTAGGGCCAAACTTTTGAAAATTTACATGTCAAATAAACTAAAGAATATCTAAAACTCCTCATCAAACATCAAACATCACCTGATATAGACCATACGCACATTATCTGCTTTAAAAGAACCATACGCACATAATCAGTTTGAAAAAATCCATAAGACAAATTCCGTTCATTATTATTTTAGTACATGGCATACTAAGATGACAAAGTAGGATAACAAGGCTTCATGGTGTTGATTTTGTTCTTTATGCTTTCAAGTTCAAAAGCTTCTTTGTTATGTTTTGTAGCGATGCATTCTACTTGGTTTTCTTCAAAGCTTAGCGGAATTCATACTAGAATCTTTAACCTTAATATACTCCATTATGTAAAGTCCAATTATTCTCAAGACAAAGTAGTGCAAAAGCCGATCAGTGCCATCCTTTTAACAACCTTAAAACATTATATAAAGCCTAAGTTATAGATCGTAATTAGAAATATTGCTGAAGTATAGCAGAAGGCTTTAATTGTTTCACGATCAAGTTAACTAGAAATGATGCACATGAACACAAGTTGACCCCTAATAAGATGTAGCATTTTGTACTTGATCTGTTTGATATTTGGTACCTTATTGGGTTCAAAAGCTGTCTAACATTAACCAGGAAAAAAAAGGACAGGCTAAAGGAACGTGAATATGACAGCGGTACTTGTTTTAGTCCCACATATTGGTAGGCACAAGGAATCTACAAATGCAACCAGTTCATGTTTCGCTGAATTCAATTATTATCTTTGTACAACTGGCCAACTCCTTAGTCTATACTCATATTGAAAACAAGAAAAAAATATACCAATATTTGGGAGAACGAATCAAAGGAAATTTAGTGTATTCATGTTCATGAAACTTAATGTGGATTTTATTCCCTTTTACAATGAGTACTGCTTGGTTTGTTATTCTAAAATAATAATAATAATAATAACAATAATAATAATAATAATAATTATTATTATTATTATTATTATTATTATTATTATTATTATAATAATAATAATTGTACCACAACAAAGCTATAGCATCTGGAGGTTATTCATTACTTCCTTTACGGGTTTTCCTTCTATTTAACGTATAGCTTCATAGATAGGGATAAGCATAAGACAGACATATCATATTTGTTTTTAATTATTGAGAATCTGCAACTATACCAATCTCAGCAAGCTCTAAATATTCAATAGGTAGTAACCCATATTGCTCAAATTATTAAAACTGCCTAAGTAATCCAAACAACATGTTATGGTGAAAGGGAAAACAGTGTGTAAAAAAATAAGTCAACCAATATTTTTCTACCAAAGTCGATGCATTTGAAGTTTTAGATGTGTTCAACCAATTACTCTTGCCATATATTAGGTCCATTTTTAAAGCTAAACTCACTGCAGTAGCATTTCAGAAAAGAAATTGCATCTTCACTGCTGAAATGTCTCTTACTTTTTATGAAGAAAACTACATGCATTGACAACTCAAAGTAGAGAAACCAGACTAATAATATAAACTAAAACCACATTGAAAGTCAATTACTAAGGATATCACATCGCAAAGCACATTGCTAAGCATATGTCGACCTAACAAGATTAGGTGGAGAAAATTTTAAATGGATTCTTAAATAACTAGGGCCAAAACTTTGAAACTTTACATGTTCAATAAACTAAAGAATATCTCAAAATCCTCATCAAACATCACTTGAAATATACCATACACATAGAATTAGCTTGAAAGAACCATACGCACAGAATTAACTTGAAAAAATCCTTCGACCAAATTCAGTTCATTATTATTTTAGTACATGGCATATAAAGGTTACAAAGTAGGATAGCATGGCTTCTTGGTGTAGATTTTTTTCTTTACACTTTCAAGTTTAATTGCATCTCTGTTATGTTTTGTACTGATAGATTGTAATTTTTTTTTTCTTCACAACTTAACAAAATTCATAATGGAAACTTTAACCTTAATTTAGTCCATTACGCAAAGTCCAATTATTCTCAAGACAAAGTAGTGCCAAAGATAATAATTGCCTTCCTTTTAACAACCTTAAAATATTATGTGGAACCCAAGTTATAGATCCTAATCAGAAATAATGTAGAAAAACAATAGACTGCTTTAATTGTTTCACGATAAAGTTGACCAGAAATAATGCACATGAACACGAGTTGACCTCTAATAAGATGTGGCATTCTTTCCTTCATCTATATGGCTTTTGGTCCCCTGCTGGGTTTAGAAGCTATCTAACATTAGCCAGGAAAAAAAAGGACAGGATAAAGGAATATGACTTTGACCGATATACTTATTTTAGTCTCACGTATAAGCCGGAACATTGAATCCAGAAATGCAGCTAGTTCATATTTCACAGAAATGAATTATAGTCTTAGTAAAATTGGCCAACTCCCTAGTCTATTCTCATGCTAAAAACAGAAAAAAATGTACCTACATTTGGGTGGATAAATCAAAGGAAATTCACTGTATTCATACTCATGAAACTTAAAGTGGATTTCAATATCTGTAACAAGGGCTACTGTTTTGCATGCTATTCCCCAATAATAATAATAATAATAATAATAATAATAATAATAATAATAATAATAATAATAATAATAATAATAAAGAAAGCAACATCTAGAGGTTACCCATTCCTTTCTTTTATGGTTTTCCTTCCATTTAACATAAAGCTTCGTAGATAGGGATATACATAAGGCAGAAATATCATCTTTGTTTTTAATTGTTGAGAAGTAGTAGTCATACCATTCTCAACAATCTCTAATTATTCAATAGGTAGTAGCCCATGTTGCTTAAATTACCAAAAGTTCCCAAGTAATCTAAACAACATGTTTTGCGGAAAGCCAAAAATGGTATGCAGAAAAACAAGTCAAGCATTATTTTGCTGCTGATGTTGGTGCATTTGATGTTTTAGGCGTGTTCAACCAATTACTCTTGCCATATATTAGCTCTCTCTGTTTAGCTAAACTTACTGTAGTAGCATTTCAAAAAAGAAATTGCATCTCTACTACTTACAGGTCTCTAACTTTCTATGAAGGAAACTACATGCACTGACAACTCATAGTAGAGAAACTAGATTCATAATTGAAACTGAAAGCACATTGAAATTCAATCAGTAAGGATAGCACATCACAGAGCACATTGTAGAGCATATATAAACCTAACAAGATTAGGAGAAGGAAATTTTAAATTGGTTCTTAAATTACTAGGGCTAAAAGTTTGAAAATTTTACGTGTTAAATAAACTAAAGAATATTTGTAAATCCTCGTCAAATATCAAACATCACCTGAAATAGACCATATGTGCAGAATAAGCTTGAGAAAAATCAATAGGCCAAATTTACTTCATTATTATTTTAGTACATGGCCTAGTACGATGACAAAGTAGGATAACAAGGCTTCCTAGTATAGATTTTGTTCTTTACACTTCCATGTTCAAAAGCATCTTTGTTATGTTTTGCAGCGATAGATTGTACTTGTTATTCTTCACAGCTTAACAAAATGCATACTGGAAACTATAACCTTACCGTAGTCCATTGATAGAGGCTAAAATCATCACTATTTTTCTAGTTAGTTGAGATTTTTTTGAGACACTTTTGTTGTTATAACTAGGCATATTCCTTCCTATTTGATATTTTACTTGTGGAAAGTGTTTTTGACAAATTTTTACAAATTTGAATTAATTTCGATTAAAGCTAGAGAATTTCTAGAACACGCCTGGTGCCCAATCTGGTAAGTGGACCAAGCACCAGGTCCATTCTGGTTGGCCTAAGGAAAACAGAGCAAAACTCAGAGGGAAACAGAACACACTTGGTGCCAAGTCTGTCGAAGGGACCTAGCACCAGGTCCGTTCTGGAGTGTGAGAATTTTGTGTACGAATTTAGGAATTTTTCAATAATTTTATTATTTTCTAATTCCTACTCGGCCAAAAACTTCTCAAGCAATGAATTTAGCATCAAAGAAGCTTATAAAAGTTAGAGAAAACACAAGAGAAAGGAGGAGAATCGAAGAGCAAAAATTTTAATCACTTAAAGAATGAGAGATTCACCATTCAAGGAGGGTTGTTCAAGAGAGTCTTCGAAAGTAAAGAAAGAAGCTTGTCTGTGAGTGCTTTATTTTACCTTTGTTTTCTTTTATTTAAACAATTATATACTTAATGTTTCCATTGTAATTTGATATTTTTTTTTTGGGATTCATGATTTATTAAGTAATTTAATCTTTTGATCAATTGATTACTATTCTTGGTATTTGATTACTTGTTTTGCTTAAGGAGTTGGTTGATTGATCTTTATTATTAACTTGCCTGAAAAAATGGTTAGTAATGACTTTAATTAATTAATTTCATATTTGTTATCTCTTAACTTGCTTGAAAAAGGGGTTAATTGTCTAGAATATAGGAAATCAAAGGTTGGTTGATAATTGCTAGAATATGAATTCATTAACTAATTCTATGTTTTAAATCACCTAGAATATAAGGGTTTATATGAGGATTGATTTTAATGCATCTTTTGAGTAAATTGGTTGAGACAGAATATATTCACTAATTTAATTAGAAGATAGTGATACCATGGATTGCAAACGAAGTGGGTCTATTTTAAATCCTTTATAAAACCAAGATGATAATTGATTGTGATATCTGCTAAGTGATTCATTGTCATGTTTTCAAAAACCTCTGTCTAAATTTCATATTTTCACATCCTTAAGTTCCATGTATTTTTATTTTTTTTATTTTATTTTTTCACTTTATTTTGGTTGGTTAAACAATGAATGAAAAGTGTTAGTGTGTACTTATTCCTTTGAGGATCGATACTCGTTAATTCCCTATGCTATGCTTGCGATGATTATACTTACTCGTATGTGTATTTTAGAATTAATATTTTAATTAAAACCTAACTAATGGATGAATTTAAATTTGATACTTTTTATACACCCAAAATTTATGCATCAAGTTTTTTGCGTTGTTGCCGGGGAACAATATCATGAAAGATTGGATTTTGTTGATTTAACCATGTTCATCTGTCTATAAGTCTATTTGTGAATATGTCTATATGTTCCTTGTATGAATAAGTGCCATATTTTGTTTTTCTTGTATATCTATAATTTAATGTCCATACATGTTGTAATTTTTTCTAACTTAATTTGTGAACATGTACCTTAACTAACTTAATTTAATATTACACTATATATGGTGCTAACAATGTCCTTTATGTAGATAGGATGGCCAATTAGAACATGGGATGCTATTCTAACATGTCTCAAGAGATGATATCTCGACCATCCAACTTCAATACTTTGGAAGGGGTATTAGGAAATTTGCCACCCATGTAACCAAACGCTTTCACATGATAGATGAGACATTTAGAAAGTTTGAGGAAATGAATAGAAACATGGAAAGGAAATTTTGGTTTTGAACAGATCTAGTGATAAAATCACTGTTAGGGGTGGAAACACAACATGATTCAGTTGCCATTACATTATGAAGTGGTAAGGAGCTACCCAATCCTAGCACAAAATTAAAACCATCTAAAGAAGATGGGATGGAACCAACCCCTCATGTTGAACCTTTTGAAAAATAAACTAAAATACTAGATTTTCAACCACTAGCACCTTACCCCACTTGCACATACAAAGCAAAAAAATATGCATAATTTGACAAGTTTTTAGAAATATTGAAACAACTACACATAAACTGATATGATCTTGGGGGTGATTTTTCAATGAATTTGGTGGCTAAATTTAGAACAAAATACAAGACTCATCAAACTGCTCAAAATATCGAATTTAGTGATGAAACAAAATACCCAATTTAAATACTAGAACCCTTAAGGCAAAATAAAAAACTTAGAACACTTGAAATGAGAATCAAGCCTTGCAAAACATAACCAAAGCCCCTTAATTCAACAATAAACCAATAACACTTTGAAGAAGATTATTTAGGCTACCAACTTTGCCTTCAACAAGAATCTTAGATTATCTATAACCTAAGACCCAAATTAGCAAGTTAATTGATCTATCCTAAAAGGTTTTATAGACTTAATACATAGGGAATGACTAGGCCCTAAGAATGGTTTTGATGTTCATGGGATTTAATCAAGAGGAATCACCTCTCAAAAGCTCTCAAATGAGATTCTTTGATTTCTTTTAATATTCAAAGTTGTTACATTGAAATGTTATCATGCCATATATATAGGCATATAAACCTAACTAAGGTAAGATGAAATCTTAACCATTCAAGTATTTAAAAGGTCCAAAATATCTCTATTTCTTAATAAAAGTAGTTGTAATTAAATTAGAAAAAAACATAAAACAAAATAGGAAAAATCATCAAAATAGGGTTGTGGCCGAAGTGAACTGGCGCCAGGTCAACTTGATTGGCCTGGCGCCGGGTTGGATCAGCCACGGGCCAAGAGGGCCTGGCGCTAGGTAAGCTTGTTGGGCCAGGCGCCGAGCCCATACTGTTCCCTATATAGTCAGCTTTTCTTATGTTTTCAGCCTCCTTATGCACTCTCTTGGCCCTCCACACTAATTGTTGTTCAAGCTTTATTTTTCTTGGCTCTTCTTTGATCCTCCATCGCTTGACAACTTTCTTGATTCTTGCTTTGTCTTTTTGAAGGTCTTTCAAGCTTCCCTTTGGCACCCACCTCTTTACTATCTTCATATTCCTTGGCTTAATGGCATGTTTTGCTTGAATCCTCCATTGAAAGCCTTCGTAATTTAAATTCTTCCTTAACACCAAGGAATGTGGTTTAAATCTCCATCCCCCTTCTTTAGCTTTAGCATAATGCTTGGGTAGATTCCTATCATAAACAATCCACTTAGTAAGGCTTTGGTAAATATGCTGAAATATGCAAAGTGCATAAAAAGCATGCTTGTTAACAAAAAGAGGTTGGAAGAATTATCCACTGTGGTTTTAAATGAAGAATGTGCAGCTCTCTTGCAGGACCAACATACTTTGCCATGAAAAGAAAGTAATCCAAGAAGTTTTTTTATTCCTTATCTTGTTGGGACTCTTACATTTTGTCATTAGTAGACTTAGGTGCTAGCATTAATCCTTTTCCATACAAAGCTTTCAAAAAGTTAGGCAAAGGTGAGCCCAACCCCACTAGGATGAATATTCAACTTACGGATAAATCTATCAAATATCCTAGGGGAATAGTGGAAGATGTATTAGTTAAAGTGGATAGATTTATATTTCCTGTGAATTTTGTTATTTTTTATATGGATGAAGATTCTAAAGTTCTTTTAATCATAGGTTGACCTTTTCTAGTAACTGCCAAAGTATTAATTGATGTTCATAGTGGGAAGTTGACACATAGGATTAGGGATGAGGAAGTCATTTTAAAAATTCATACAACATCCTATTTCTTATAATGATTCTTGTTTAAAAATTGATATTCTTGATGAACCTATCTTTGACTTTATGCAAGAATCATTTGTCCAATGCTATATGGAACAATATATTACATATTTGGAGGATTCAAATGAAGGCCATGAGTTGGGAGAATTTGAAGAAATTGAAAGAAGAAGTTTGGGAAGGATGAAGTTATCCATTGAGGAACATCCGGAATTAGGCTTAAAAGGCCTCCTAGGGCACTTGGAATATGCATTTTTGGCTAAAGGAGAAAAATTGCTAATGATCATAGCTAAAGACCTTGTGATCAAAATACCAAATTGGTAAGTCTATTGAGAAAATATAAGGGAGTCATTGTATGGAAAATCACGGATATTAAGGGAATTAACCCTTTATTTTGTACTCCCAAAATTTTGTTAGAAAAATAAGCCAAACCGATAGTGAAACCCCAATGTAGGTTGAACCCAAATATGAGTGATGTGGCAAAATGGTGATGATTAAACTCTTAGATTCCAGCATCATTTACCCTATTTCCAATAGTATTTGAGTAAGTCCAACACAAGTGGTACCAAAGAAGGGAGGAATGATTATGAGCCCAAACGAAAAAATGAGTTGATCCCAATGAGATTGGTAAACGGTTGGAGGGCTTACATTCATTATAGGAAATTGAATGAGGCAACTAGGAAGGACAATTTTCCTCTCCCTTTCATTGACCAAATGTTAGAAATATTAGCTGAATATGAGTTTTATTATTTTTTAGATGGTTTTTTCAAGCACTTTCAAATTCCCATAGCACCGAAGGATAAAGAGAAGATCATATTTACATACCCTTTTGGTACTTTTGCATATCAATGTATGCCTTTTAGACTTTGCAATGGTCTCAAAACTTATCAAAGGTATATGACGGCTATTTTGGAAGGGCTTGTGGGAGACATAATAGAGGTATTTATGGATGATTTTTCTATTTTGCGTGATTCTTTTGACTTCTGTGTGGCCAATTTTGAAAATGTACTTTAAAGGTGTGAAGAGACCAACCTCATGCTTAATTGGGAAACATGCCACTTCATGGTTCAATAAGGTGTAATATTGGGACACAAAATTTCAAGGAAAGGTATTGAGGTTAATTGATCCAAGATTAAGGCAATTGAGAAACTTTCCCCTATTTGAAGCTTTCTTGGTCATGCCGGTTTCTATAGGAGGTTCATTTTAGATTTCTCAAAAATTTCTAAACCTCTTACCTCTTCACTTAAAAAAGATGCTATTTTTTATTTTAATGAAAAATGTCTCAATGCTTTCAATGTTCTTAAAAAGAAATTGATCAACTCTCATATTTTAATTGTACTAGATTGGTCTCTTCTTTTTTATTTAATGTGTGATGCAAGTGATTATCTAGCAGGTGGAGTGCTTGGACAAAGGAGAAATAAGCATTTTCAACTAATTTACTATGCAAGCAAAACTCTTGTGATTACACAAGAGAACTACACCACAACGGAGAAAGAGTTGTTGGCAAAAGTGTTTTCTTTTGATAAATTTTGTTCTTATCTTATTTTGTACAATGTCATTGTGCATACGGACTATTACGCCCTTAAGTACCTACTAACCAAGCATGATTCTAAACCAAGATTAATACGATAGGTTTTATTGTTGTAGAAATTTAACTTTGAAATTATGGAAAAAAAGAAAGTGGATAATTTAGTTACGGATCAATTATCTTGCTTGGAAAATCTCAACCTAAAATATTTGGTCAAAGAAGACATCAATGACACCTTTTCGGATGAACAACTTCTACTTGTTGATGGTAAGATTTCACAAACACATTGGTATGCAGATTTTGCTAATTACTTAGTTGCAGGAATTATTCTAGAAGATTTTACTACACAACAAAAGAAGAAATTCCACTTCGAGGTAAAGCATTACTTTTGGGAAGATCCTTACTTATTTCGGTGTTGTGCGGATCAAATCATTCGACGATGCGTGGATTCCATGGAAAGTACAAACATCTTAAGACATTGTCAAGAAGGACCCACGCAAAGCCACTACCAAGCCACCAACATCGTAAGAAAGATGCTTGAATTATTGGCCTACACTCTTCAAGGACTCTCACAGGTTTGTTCAAAACTGTGATAGGTGTCAACGTATACGTAGCATTTCTAAATCTAATGAGATGCCCTTACAAAATTTTCAAGTTTTTGAAATTTTTAATTGTTGGGGAATTGATTTCATGGGCCCTTTTCCTAGTTTTTTAGGAAACAAACAAAACTTTGTTGCGGTTGAGTATGTATCTAAGAGGGTTAAGGTGCAATCCTTACCCACTAATGATGCTTAGGTTGTAGTAAAATTCCTTTAAAAACTTTTCACCCAGTTTGGAGTGCCTAAGGTACTCATTAGTGATAGGATAACCTACTTTTGTAAAACATAATTGGATAAAGTTCTCAAACATTTAGGGGTTACACATAAGTTTGCTACCTCCTATCACCCCCAAACAAGTAGCTAAGTTTAGGTGGTTAATAGAGAATTAAAAAGATTTTTGGAAAAAATGGTTAATCACACAAGAAAAGTTTGGAATTTAAAATTAGATAATATGCTTTGGGTCTATAGGAATGATTTCAAAACTCCCTTTTGTACTATCCCTTATCGATTGATAAATGGGAAATCTTGTTATTTACCTATAGAAATTGAACACAAAGCTTATTAGGCTATCAAACTAGTTAACTTTGATCTTGAGCTTGCTGGACAATCTTAGTTACTTCACTAGAATGCATTGGATGAATTGCGCATGGCTACATATGATAATTCTCTCATCTAGAAAGATCAGGTAAAATGGTGGCATGACAAACATATTGATCAATCTCGGGCATTCAAAGAAGGTGATCAAGTGTTATTGTATAATTCTTGCTTACGCCTCTTTCCGGGTAAGTTGAAATCGAGATGGTCAGGGTCATATGTGGTGACTAATGTTTTTCCTTTCGGTACTCTTGAAGTCTCTCACCCAATTAATGGTACGTTCAAAGTCAATAGAAATAGGGTGAAGTATTATTTTGGTGAAACTTTGGACACCGTGGATCATGTGGATATTTTCCTCTATGATCCGTGAGTTTTCTTTTTAATTGCTTTGTTTTATTTTATTTTATTTTATTTTTCTTTTCTCTTTCTTTTTATATATTTATGTTTTCTTGTTTTTGTTTCTTTTAACATTAGGAATTCTTGTGACTTTTTCACTAACTACTCCTTCTGGTGGTTTCGTACATAGTGGACCTACGATGTAATGGACGTACTTTCTTCTCTTTATTCTTCCTCTTTATTGATTTTAGTCTTTCTAGGCTTTGCTTTTATTATATCGTTGGCCATTGAAGACAATATCTAGTTTAAGTTGGGGGAGGGGGAGAGAATGGTGTTGATGAAATATTTTCCAAATCAGTTTTGTTTGAAAATTTTCAAAATTTTGTTGTTTTCATTGTTTAAGCAATGTTATACTTCTTTTTCTTACTTGGACATGAATTTTTTACATTCATTTGGTGGATTGTTATGAAATTGGTTTATTAGATGGGATATTGTCAAGACTTAAGAATTTTGATTAACTTGTATATGCATTAGTGCTTGAATATTATTTGACTTATCTAGTTTGAATATGAAAGATATGATGAATGTGGGGGAAAGTTTATTGGCTAACTCTTGTATTATGAGTTTAAACTTTTTTTAGTTTGAGTTGTGATGAGGAATGTGAATTAATAGAAGATCTTGGAGAGGAAAAATTGTGGAGAATTGTGGAAAAAATTTATGTAAGTTGAAATATTGAGAAAAATGAGTTGTTTCCTCATTAAAGATAAGAAAAAAATTTATTTTTGCTCGATTATGGAGGCCAACACGGATAGTGAAGAGAAATCTACTTTCTTGAGTTTATGAATTCCTAAAAGCAAAAGGAAAAAAAGAAAGATTGTTGAAAAATGATGAAAGGGGGCTAATACATTGTGTAAAGATCAATCCATGCACTTGAAGCTATTAATTTCCTAAGTTATTGAAAAAACATGAGAGAAAAAATTGGAGTGCTTTCCTTATATCATGACTTGAGTTATGCAATTTTTAAATTCATAATGCTTGAGTTGGTAGATAGCTTGACTTATGTGATTCATGTTATCTGTATTTATAACTTGAAGAGTGAAATAATTTTCTTAAACGAAGGAATACACTTGATTAATTGGACATTAAAGAGTTTTGTGATATCCTTTCAAATGTTTCAAAGTTTGAATTATTTTCAAAGGGTATGAATGACAAAGGTTTTATCTAAAGTTTAAAGGAAAGTTATAAACCTTGTTATGTTTCAAAATTTGTGAAAAAAAATAAAAGCTTGTGTTTTCTTGATATGTCCTTAGCATTAATTGTTTTGCTTGAGGACAAACAAAAGTTCAAGTGTGGGGAATTGATAGAGGCTAAACTAATCACTATTTTTCTAGTTATTTGAGGTTATTTTGAGATCCTTTTGTTGTTATAACTAGGCATATTCCTTCCTATTTAACATTTTGCCTGTGGAAAGTGTTTTTGACAAATTTGAGTAGATTTGAGTTAATTTCGAGCAAAACTGGGTAATTTCTAGGACACACCTAGCTCCAAGTCTGGTAAGTGGACCAAGCACCAGGTTCATTTTGGTCGGCCAAAGGAACACAGAGCAAAACTCAAGGGGAAACAGAACACATCTGGCACTAGGTTGGCCGAAGGGACCCAACGATAGGTCCATTTTGGAGTGCACGAATTTAGAAATTTTCCAATGATTTTAGTATTTTTTTTTTTTAAATTCCTACTTGTCCAAAACTCCTCAAGCAATGAATTTGAAATCAAAGAAGCTTATAAAAGCAAGAGAAAACATAAGAGAAAGAATGAGAATCGAAGAGCAAAAATTCCAATCACTCAAAGAATGAGAGATTCTTTATTCAAGGAGGGTTGTTCAAGAGAGTCTTCAAAGGAGAAGTAGGAGGCTTGTCTATGAGTGCTTTCTTTTCCCTTTGTTTTCTTTTATTTAAACAATTATGCACTGAATGTTTATGTTGTAATTTAGCATTGTTTTTAGGATTCATGATTTATTAAGTAATTTAGTCTTTGGATAAATGGACTATTGTTCTTGATGTTTGATTACATGTTTTGCATAAGGAGTTGGTTGATTGATCTTTGTTATTGACTTGCTTGAAAAAGGTGTTGGTAATAATTTCATTTCATTAATTTCATATTTGTTATCTCTTAACTTGCTTGAAAATTGGGTTAATTGTCTAGAATAGGTAATCAAAGGTTGGTTGATGATTGCTAGAATATTGATTCATTGACTAATTTCATGTTTTAAATCACCTAGAATATAGGGATTTATATGAGGATTGATTTTAATGTATCTTTTGAATAAATTGGTTGAGACAGAATATGTTCACTAATATAATTAGAAGATAGTGATTGCATTGATTGGAAACGAAGTGGGTCTATTTTACATCCTCCATGAGACCAAGATAATAATTGATTGTGATATGTGCTAAGTGATTCATTGTTATGTTTTCAAAAGCCTTTGTCTAAATTACATTTTTTAACAACCTTGAGTTGTATATATATATTTTTTATTTTTTTATTTTATTTTAGCACTTTATTCGGTCGGTTAAACAATGAATGAAAAATGATTTGTGTGTACTTGTTCCTTTGAGAAACGATACTAGCTAATTCTCTATGCTATTCTTGCGATGAGTATACTTGTCATACATGTATTTTGGGATTAATGTTTTAATTAAAACCTAACTAATGGACGGATTTAAATTTGATGATTTTTATACACCCAAAATTTGCGCATCATCCATTAGGTAAATTCAAATTATTCTTAAGACAAAGTAGTGCAAAAGCTAATCAGTGCCATCCTTTTAACAACCTTAAAACATTATGTGGAACCAAAGTTATAGATCCTAGTAAAAAATGATGCACAAGAACAGCAGAAGGCTTTAATTGTTTCATGATCAAGTTAACAAAAAATGATGCACATGAACACGAGTTGACCCCTAATAAGGTGTGGCATTTTGTACTTGATTTGTATGATATTTGGTGCAACACCCCGTATATCCATAACATAGTGGGCTGTTCATTCAGATAAGGGGTCTTTATAACAAACTTTACTCAATAGGTAGCAAAAATTGAAAAGTACAAGAGTTTGGCTTTTGATACCCACACTCATGGGTATAACAGGTCCATGATGTAGTGTGACTTCTGGGAGTCCACCGCATTTTCACTGCGCCTCTGATCCTAAATTTTTCAAACGAAATAACACGCGTGTGAGTGAAAATCACTCAGTGAGTCCCGTGTGTGCTAGTGCTTTAGTAAAGAGACCGAGTGCATAAAACCCTTTGGGAAAAACATTTCATTTGTTTACTAGAAACAATTCCAAAACTCTCTAAATAAGAGTTTATTCAGAACTCAATCCTTTTTCAAAAACTTTGTTTCAATTTCAAACCATTACCCTGATTTCCAAATCACAAGAACTTTTTTTCAACAGAAGGTCGGTCTGTACGAAAAGCTCCCAAGGATTTGCCTTCGGTGCTACATGTTATTGTACTTAGACTACAGTCAACAACGCTTAATTGTGCGTCGCCGGAAGGGTAAGTGCACTGCATCGTAGTACTAAGAATCAAATTAATGCTTACGCCAAGTATTCAAGTTAGTGCATATGCTAAGTATTAAAGTTAGTGCTTACGTGAAGTATCTAAGTTAGTGCATACGCCAAGCATTCAAGTTAATGCATACACCAAGTATCCAAATTAGTGCTTACGCCAAGTATTCAAGTTAGCGCATACGCTAAGAATTCAAGTTAGTGCTTATGCCATGTATTTAAGTCGGTGCATACGCCAAATATTCAAGTTAGTGCATATGCCAAGTATTCAAGTTAGTTACATTTTGGAGTCAAGGGTTGACAAGTTCAAGAAATCAAGAATTCAAGATTCAAATTGTTCATCGTGTTTCCAAATCCATAAAAAGGCTCGTACTTGTGCACATCAGGAAACCATTTTCCATATCAGGAAAACCATTTTTGAGGCAAAATATCATTTTTTAGAATTTAATCCCACTAACTTACAAGTCAGATAATAATTCCCATAGGCTCCGTAGGGCCAATTAGTTCATTCCATAGGCATATCATGCCAATAAATAGTTTTCGGGATCAAAATGTCATTTTTCAAAAGTCAATCTCATATCGAGAGATCATTTCCCAAATTATATCGAAACAAGGTAAAGAGTTCTTTTCATACATTAAAATAGGCTTCCAAGAGTATTCAGGTCATTTTACCTGTACATAATCACAAAAGTCATTTTACCCATGCCCAATTCCAAAAGACTTTTGAAGGATATTAAGGTCATTTTACCCTTACCTAATTTGAAAAATGTTCACAAGAGTTCTAATAAGTATATTTCAGTCATTCACCGAATACCTAATTCTAAAGGTTTTCATAAAACATTTCAATAGGGACATTTGGATCATATTTCAAATTACCCGATTTCAAAAGGAACTCATTTCAAGAAATTTAGAATTCTAATCCAAAAATAGGATTAAATTCAATGTTTCTAACCATGTTTCCATAAAATGTTCCAATAAGGGTATTTCTGTCAATTCATGAATACCCGATACCAAAATTTTTTGTTTCCCAAAAATCCCAAGTTTTTAATCCAAAAGGGATTAATTTCACAAATTCATGCTTTGATTATCTATTAAGGTTTCTAAGCTAAATATGAAGTTCTTCCTAGCCTAAAGTGACATAAGAATAATTCTTACTCAAAAAAAACTGTAAATATATTTGGGATTCCAAAACAGTATAAACATAGCATTTCGTAGAAAAATGAAGCACACTAGCCTCAAAGGGACTCACCTCGTGTCCTAATTAACTTTTCCCGTTCACAGCCGTTCGACCACCATTTCCACCTTTTCCAAGGTACCGCTACCCATTTACTGATAAACCTACACCAAACATCATTTTCAGTTTAAATCATGTTTGGTTGAAAAGTAGCTGATGGTTAGCCAATGTCCCACCGACGTGCCTGACGGGTAGCTGACGTGCCCGATGGTTAGCCGATGTCCAACCGACATTTAGCCGACGGGGCCGACAGTTAAGGAAAACGTTCAACTTTCGTTCACGTCGTTTTTTCGTCATTTGTTCAATTATTTTGTTTTCCTTTTTCCATATCCTTCCTCCCTTTATATACATGGGATTAACTCCATATTTCCCCTTCATTTCATCCCAAAATCACATAATTATTCTTAATTTCATTCACTTTCCAAGCAAAATCCTGAAATTTTACTACGTTGATGCACGATTTTGTTTCGCACATAACTTTCAATCCACAACTCCAATTTGGCCCTATGATATACCAAAATGACCTAAGACTCTTAACTTTAATTTGGTAGAAGCTATTTCCTGAGTTCAAGTTTCTGTGACACATTACAGAGGCAAAAATAGCCCCACTAGTTTGTCCTTCTTCAACCATCTATGTTATGCTTTATTAGCCTTTAACCTTTAACACCTTGAGAACATCAAACTCATTCAATTTTATCTTCAAATCATCTTTGATCCTTCTATTTTCAGATTTCAACAACTCATTAAAGTCATGTTTCTACAACACAACTTTATTTCTTTCAAGCAAAAGCTAGCATAATTCCTTTTTCTAACTAATTAACTTCCATTTCAATTCTTCTTTGGTCTCCATCTCATCAACCTAGATCAACCCTTTAAATCACCATTCAAATACCCTTATTTACCATACAAAATATAGCTTATAGATCCTTCATCCAACTGGTACACACACTTGCACACAAAAAGTCTCACATAGTACACAATAATTATTTTAATAATCACAAATCTCAAGTTTTCGTGTTATAATTCATGTTAAAACGATCGATGTAATGAAATCTACAACTTTAATTATTGAAGCATAGGATTTTACCTCGTGTATAAGATGTTCTAGCTTAACTTTTGCTCCAAAAATCACCAAACTCTCAAGACCGCACACTTTCTTTGTCCTTTTCCAATTTCCTCAATTTTCACTATCTTTTCTTTCATTTTTCTTTCATTTATCTTTCTTTTCTTTCTGCCCTCTTTATGGAAAAAATTCCTTGCTGAAATTCACCTCCTCCACCGCCATACATGGTCAAAATTGGTGACCATTTGGTCACAAATTGTGGGCTATCCGCCATGTGTCGCAATTTCATTTGTACACTTATTTTTTATTTATTTTGTAAAACTTATTTGATAAGCTTTATCTTGTATAAAATCTCATACAACCTCTCATAATGTGACACATGTCCCTATCCACCAATCACATAGTGCCACACGTCCAAGTTTTACCCGTATGTCTAATTGTTCTCAAAAATGACCAAAATTAGGTCCGGAATGGAAAAAAATTTATTTCACCAATAAACTCCAAAAATTCCACTGAATCCATTAGTAATACTTAAATTCTTCAATTCTACCTTAGTTTGGTCAAATTTTTGGTCAAAGTCCCGGGTGTGGTCTAAATGCCGAAAGTGCCCCCGATAACCTGAATAATATAATTCACACCAAAACGTGCGTCTCATCACATTGATCAATTTCCCTTCTCAGTGCACTTTCAAATTCTTATTTTGTTGACAATAATAGCCATTCAAATATTTAAGGTACGGGTAGAATAAATCTAATAATAACATTCAAGTCCCAACAAAATATTTTTATAGCAAAATATTTGTTTCATTACACCGATCATCTGTTGTTATTTCCATTGATATAAATTTCCATCCTATTACAAGTAGTAACCAATCAAAGTTAAAAATGCGGGGTATTACATCCTCCCCTCCATACAAAAAATTTTGTCCTCGAAATTTGTATTTGCCTTAACTCCACTATGTTGGGGATATGCCCTAGAGTCAATTTATACTTATACAATTGTCATTATGTTTTATATAATAATATGAGAATTTCCTTCCCATGAATAGTGAGTTTTGTTTTGTTGGTCATCAAGTACGTGACTTGATAGTAAAACCCTATAATGAATACAATGACTATTCTAAAACTGTCCCTGGTCGATTATTATTATTGGAATAATAATAAATTAAGATTAGTATGTTTGTGACTTGATGGCTATGTTTTACTGGCCATGGATATTTGTGATATCGAGTCAAGACATAAATAAATGTTAGAGAACATTGTATTGGACATGACCCACTGTGAGAGTACTTCATGGAAAATGTCATAAGTACTTTCTAGCCATAATAATATTGAAAGTCCTTCGACCTAAATTCATCATAGTTTCCTACTTGATAAATTCTATATTTTAACATTGTCTAAAGTTGTCTTTAACCAGATAATAAATTAGACTACTGTTGGATATAGAATAAATCAAGGAGAGGAATATGATTAATTGTGAAGGAATTTATCCCTCTCAGTTATGAGAGAGATATCTATGGGCCCCTTGATAAGTTAGACTGTTAAAAATGCATGGCCGTACTCAAATATATCAATCTAAGATATTGATATTATTTGTTTGAACAGTCTACTATGAAATCAAGAAATAATTAATTAAGCTGAATAAGGATGACATGCTCTGTGCCTTATGCTTAATCTGGATATTGTGTGACAAAAGGACTAAATATAAAATTATGGTTTGGTTCAAAGAGATCACCGATCTTCATTTAACCTGGATAGTTATAATGTTTTGCTAGAAACCGCTTATAACTTGTGGGCCATTTAAATATGATTTAGGCACACTGCCAGTGTTAAATGAACCTATATGGTCACACAATAATCGAACTTGTTAGGTTATTTTTCTGGTGACCAGGTTCGATGAATCTGGATGATATCCAGATTATAAGAATCTGACTCGGTAAATTAATTAGTTAAATTACTGAGATAATGGCAGAATCTTATCATATCGGTTTTAATTTAATTTGAATTTAAATTAGAATATGATAAGATATTATTAGGGTTGGACTCTAAGAGGTTCGGGGGTTTTTTTAAGAAAACCCTAGCCATCTTTTCAAGAGTCCAATTTTTTGGTTGAGAACATTCGTGCCATTCTCTACCAGAAAAAAAAAAAACCCTCTCAAACCCTAGGCGCTAGCACTCCCCGGGTATCGAGTGAGTTCGCGGTGTGTATCCGATAGAGGACGTTCGCATACTGCAGCGTCTGGTGATTGTTCAGGTTGAACGTACAATAGCGAAACCAGAATCGAAGGATTTCGATTACAGCAACCAGAGGTAATTCTTAAAGCTTAGATCTTCTTAATCGTTTACTTGGGTCCTCGGGAGGGATTCGTGGATGTTTTCCGCGTTTAGGAGTTCACGAATCCTAACACACTAAACGTATATATCTCAAATCTTCCCATTCATATGACTTAAAATGGAAGAAAATTTCTATTTTGCACATGTAAACATGATCTCTTAAGAAATTCTCATATTCATTTGGCCTCATAATATACTTTACATATATCATTCTCACATGATCTATAATTAAACCTCTTGTATTTATATCATTTTGCATATAGATCGTACTTTCGTTTCCGTAAACAACCTTAATTACTTCATTTCAGCTTTCATGAGTACTTCCCTGGGGTTGCCCATCCTAGAATTTCTCTAACCCAAGCATACTTAACTTCAAATGTCTAATGATTCCTGATACATTAGTATTGATATAATCATATCCTTTGACACATTATGATAAATCAGGACTTTTAACACTCAAATATAATACTAAAATACAATACAAGTGGGCATGTTCTTACCACACAATTTATATCGCACTATACACACACAACTTTTAAGTGTTCAACCTCCTTTATTCATATCTCACTATTACTATTCCCAAAATGGAATGTTCAGAATTAGTAAATAATTCATATATATAGTCTCTCTGACCTCAATCCCTTTACTATTTTTCAAATTCGGGGTCATAGACCTTTTTCAGAGATATTGGATTTGTCTCAAATCACACTTATTCTGGCTTATCAGAGTATATTATACCTCAAAGTCATATGTCACATCTACTCCAATATCCAAACACTATCTCTATAAATTCATATTTACTCATACTATGATGGATTCCCTAATGTTCCATTAGAGGCTCAGCTATATGCCGTCAGAAGCTCCACTGTGATTTCCGATATACTCTGATATTATTTGTAACCCCATATTTCTATAATATAGTGGGCTATAATTTTGTGGGATGTCGCCCCGTCTAATTACTCAGACAAGAGGCAAACAAAAAAAGCAAAAAAAAAAAAAAAAAAAAAAAAGAGAGAGAAATAGGTAGAGAAAGAAGCTCTCAACTCCCTTGAGTCCTCTTCCCAATTCTTGCTACAAATGGATGACTTTCAAGCTCAACAGAAGATTAATGCTTGCTATCCTAGTTAGTATAGTGGACTGTCATTGTTATTTACTTTCTACAGGATTGCAAATTATGTTTTTTCCATGCTTACTTCCGAATATTCTGCTTTGTGGCTACTGTGCTGTCTGAAATTTTTGGGTTCACTACCTTTGAAGTGTTGGAATTTTAAAGATAATAATAGTAGGTGTGTTTGGAAGTGTTTACTGCTTTCCATATATATATATATATATTTTTTTGCTTGTTGACCCAAGCTGCTGTCCACCATTAAGGGTCTGTTTACCATTTGTACCTTAGCTCCTATTAACTACCAAGAAGTTGCTGTTATTGGTTAATAATCATTGGGGGTGTGTGAATGTCACTAGGGATATTTGAATATCCGATGCAATTAGAATTCTGACTTGTGGTCTGACGTACAGCTTGTTTTAATATGTGTTGTTTAATTACTGTGCTTTGGTCCCCTATGAAATTCTACGGTACAACTGCACTGGTCTTGATTGCATACTTTTCTACGAAGCTCTCTCTGCGTTTCTGATCTTCGCAGCTGGGGTGTTCTCTGTTGTCCATTTAGGACCTTTTTCGGTGATTGAAAGGATTGGACCCGTAGCATACCAGTTGGAGCTACCAGAAGGGTTGGCTAGAATTCATGATGTGTTCCACATGTCCCAATTGAAGAAATACAACCCTGACCCAGAATATGTATTAATTGAGGAACCCTTGATCATACAGCCTGACTTAAGTTATGTGGAGAAACCAATTAAAGTTTTAGATTGTAGTATCAAGATGTTAAGGAATAAGCAGATACCTATGGTAAATATCTTATGCGAACATCATGGTACTCAGGATGCAACGTGGGAAACTGAGGATTGGGTGAAGAGGAAGTACCCTAATATGCTTTAGAACCTTAGCACCATGAATTTTGGGATGAAATTCTCTTAAGGGGGAGAGGATGTAATACCCCGTATTAGACCATCTTTAGTATGTGGGGAAAAGTTATGCATGTCATTTAGTTTTATACTACATTTGATTATTTGAACTATTTTCATAAAAATCTCAGCTTGTTGTTACATGAATTAATTTGTTTTTGAAGTGGTCGTGTCATTGGAGTTAGTTGAGTTTTATTTCATTGAGGAGAATTTATTAGGAAGAGGATGGAGTGAGTAGGAATCAAGAAAATTTATTAGGAGAATATTTACCAAGAATTAGTGTGGATTAGTGGATAAAAAATGGAAATTAATTCTTGAAGGGCTTAAGTTCAATTCCTAGCTACTTCAAATCCTTTCCTTTCTTTCTTTTCTTCTTCCCTAACTTTTTTTCCCTTGGCCGAAACACCCTAGGGTTGCCGCCACATTGGAACCAATTTTCTAAAAAATTAGGAGTGTGATTTATCTTGGGAATTATTGTATAAAATATTTGACAATAAATTAAATTTTTATTTCTAATATCTTATCATAATCTTTTCGAGAATTTTAAATATTACTAATCTAGATTTTTAAAAGCTATATCTAAATATATTAGGAGATAGAATGTAGGAATATATACAATTGGTTTTAATATGGTAGCTACCACACCCTAAGGGATAAATCTCCATATTTTAATTTCCTTTAAATAATTTTTAAAAAGGAAATAAAAGGCTAAAAGATGGATTTTAAATGAAGTATTTATCCCTTGGATAAAGATAATGATTTTCAAAAATTTAGGAAGAAAAAAGAAGAAGGATTTTGGTAGCTTCTAGGAATTAAGAAACCAGAATTTTCCTCACAAAATAATTATCTATTCGCTATTTAAAATTACTCAAATTAAAGTAGGGAATTAATTAAATTATTCCTTAACTAGATAACCTAATTTCTTCACATATTTTTCTAAAGTTGCCGCCACACCTTAGAGCAAATATAGTCTAACTAAAATTCTCTAAAACCTAGCTAGGGTTATCCAAGAAAACCTTAACCAACTAGGACTTTGTTTTAGCCAAAAGATACTAGAAATTTCCCTCCAATTCCTTCAGAATTTTGGCCAAAAACCAGCCCTATTGTGCACGAAATTTTCAGCAAAAAAACCTGCACAAAAACTCTTCTAGTTATCGAGCAAAAACAGCTCAAGCAGCAAGCAGATTTTTCTTCTCTCATTCTGTCTAGATTTTTGGCCCTCACAAGCAGCAAAAACACAGCAGCAACCCCTAAAACACTGACCAGTCTTGGAACCCATAGAAGAACCAAAGCTGTCCAACTTTTCTCTTGTGATCAAGACTCCATAGTAAGGTAGAACTCCTCCAAACACCTAAACACCAAATCCTAGACTTTTCTATCCAGCAAACCACAAAATTCCCTACCCTCTCAGCCCCTTAAACTCATGAAAAAACTAGCATTCAACCTTCTCTAAAATTCAGCCAGCCTACCCCAAGAACAAAGCCAAAAACCGAAACTCACTACAAGGTAATTGATCTTCAACCCTTCTATTTATCTCATACTCCATTTTTTTCCTTCTTTTCTTCCTTAAATCATGTCCATAAGGGACTGATTTTATCCTTTCCTAGGTGAGTCTCGGTCAAGGTCATCCAAGCGGATCAATCTATCCAACCATCGCTTGAACTCAATCTAGTCATCAAGGAATTGTCGTGTTTTAAATCTAGATCGTTAAGAGGTAATTAAGATCCTATCTTTACTGATTTAAATGGCATTAATCCTTAGTGTATTAATTTATGAATGCTTATGGAGTCGAGCATGAAAGTATGAATGAACTAGATTGATGAATATGTTGATGTAAGGCATAGACAAAGCATGTATGAGATAGGACATTGATGTATCTTGCCATGATGAATTTAGCTCTATTCAAGGTTGGCAAAGATGAGATCTTCTAACGTTTATGGGGCTATTTATGATGATTTGATGCTAGATGAATATTAGAATTGCCATATAGTGAATTGATTTGGATAAATTTATGGATATGATCAATAGAATGACAAATGGAAGTTGTATAGGTGATCTAATGAATTAAATCATCTAGATACCACGAATGACATAGGTGATTAGCGAGATCATAAGAATTTATGTTGCATGAAATAGCAGATGAAATGATTGGATCCTAATTATAGAACTATTTGCTCTAGATAAGGAAGAAATGGAAGTAAAGGCCATCAATTAAATTGGGTCTAGCTGTTGATTTATCCAACTAAGTCCCTGCATAACCGTTTTGATAAATGTTACATGTTTGCAAGAAATTTTTATAATGTTGTTTGCAATTGATATCAATATGATGTTTTGACAAGAGGATTGAAACGTTTGCTAAACATAACGAGTTATGCTGTGTTTTGATACTTGGGTTGGAAACATAGACGTTTTACTTTCTAAATGAGTTTAGAAAATTTCAACTATACAAATTTAAAAATGATTTCTTACACTATCACTATACGATTTGAAAATGCTATTACGAAAAACCACGTTTTGCAATCAAGCTAATCAAAGACTTTCTAAAAAGGGAAAAAATGATTTTACCCTTAAATAGGGAGCGTTGAGTACTCAGCGAGGGTAGGCTAGTAGTACTAGTTTTGAAGAGTAAGAGTGAGTCTTCTGGCAGGAGGCCACCTCCAGAAGATAAACTCAACTTGGAGACGCGATAGTACTACTTAGTCAGGCCATCCAAGCTAGCATATTAGTCTAGGTGGACATTGTTGATCTAGATTAGACAACTAGAATGTTGGGAGTAGAGATGGAGGAGTATCTCACCCGGTGGGTGGATCCCCCACTGCCCATTGTTGAAAGAACACATTAGGATGCTATCATGGTCATAACCATGATATGGATTATGATACTGTTGTTTGGATCATTTGCTAATCCCTATCTAATAAATTATGAATATGATGAAATGGTGATTTATTGTGAACTGTTTTGAATTTATTGAGCAAGGTTCCTTTGTATGACTGTTATTAATGAAACTGACTTGCAAACACGATTTTTGTGATTTGGACAAATCTGCATACATGAAATGGTTTCAATTGATATTTGCACACACAGGGCTTACTGAGATGTCAATCTCACACCTTTTATATCACGATTTTAGGGGATTGCTTATACTGAGTAGGGTGAAGCGTTAGGAGATGAACTTCAGTTTATTTATTTATTTATGTTTTGAAGTTATTTTAGGAGACGTTTGTTAGTTTTGATTTTCCAGACTTGTATAAGTTTTGCTTCCGGATATAAAGAGATTATTTCTTTAATTTTGTTTAGCCATCTTTTCCTTTTGTACCTCATTATAAAGACCCCCGGTCCTTTGGAAGGGGTGATATCCTGGCCTATCTAGATACCTAGAGTGTGGGGTGTTACATATACAGCCACTATTGAAAGAGAAGTATGATCAACAATATGTTAGTTGCCTAAGTGGGAACTAGATACAGGCATTTTTCAAGCTGCGTCGGACAAAGACTAATGGCAAAGCTTTTCATCAAAATTGGTTACTAAGTACGATCACCTGTCAAAAGAGGGAAGAACAGGTAGAGAAGATACTTAGCCCATTAAGGCACATGGTAAGCTATGGCATCGATGAGGATATCAACATCTTCAAGTGGTAGAGCTACATTAGTCCTTTAAACCAAGAGGTGTAACACCCCAACTAAAGGTAACAGCGGAAGCATCCCCAATCTGGGTGTCGCCCCGTCCAGTTACCAAGACAAGGGGTCTTTATAACGAAAAATCCAACAGAGTATTATCCAAAAAGGGAAATGTCTAAACCTATTCTACTGTCACTGTGGTATCATCCTTTATCCGTAGGTTCTTCCAACTTCGGATCCTACAAAAAGGTAAGATAAAAGACACGTGTGAGTGAAAAATCACCCAGTAAGTCCCGTGTGTGCTAATGTTTTATTAAAGAAGTAGAGTACACAAAACTCTTATGAAAAAACATATCATTTGTTCATTAGAAATGAATCCAAAATGCTTTAATGAACAGTATATTCAGAACTCAATAATTTTTTTGGAAAACGGTGTTTCAACTTTCAAATCATTGCCCTATTTTTTTCCAATCACAGGTACTTCTCCAACAGAAGGTCGGCCTGTATGCAAGTCCCGCAGTCATTGCCTTTGGCTACACGGTCTCTTGTGCCAGGGACTGCGCCTTACAGCACGTCACCCGTGTCATGCCAGAATGGTGAGCAGGGTACAAATGTACCTCACCTTGCACTTAGGGGTCTTTTACTTGCCACCATATGCCAGGGGTCCTAATCCTGACGTCAATCACCATCGAGATGGCAAGGGACTGAACACACCAAGTGTACCCGCCCGGTATCATGTGAACAATCCACCATCATAATCAATAGGCAATTGCTAGGCTCAAAACGGCTAACCAGGATGATTCAACTCAATGTCCTATCGCCCTGTTTAGAGTAAGACAATCCCCAGAACTGATCAGGTTACTTGGGGTCGTCTATCTCTAACATGGGCTAATACAAAGATCAAAGTCCTTGCTGAGTACGCAACGTTACTAACCCCATCTGATTGATCAGGCCAGAGGGTGGGTTATCTGATCTCACAGAATTTTCATATCAAAACAGTTTTTGGTTAAATTATCATTTTTCCAAAAACATGTTGAAACCAGATAAAGGGTTCTATTCACACATCAAAACATGTTTCCAAGAGTTCCGGGTCATTTTCCCCATACTCGATCACAAAAGTCATTTCCAAGGGTATTCAGGTCATTATATTGATACCCGATTCCAAAAGACTTTCCAAGGATATTCAGGTCACTTTACCCTTACCTGATTTGAAAAATATTTACAAGAGTTCCAATAAGGATATTTCGGTCATTTATCGAATACCCGAGTTCCAAAGGTGTTCACAATATTCCAATTAGGACATTTGGAACATTTACCAAATACCTAATTCCAAAAAGGAACTCATTTAAGGAAATCCACAATTCTAATCTCAAAAGAGAATTAAATTCAATGTTTCCAAACATATTTCTATAAAATGTTCCAAACGATAAATAATATAGCATTTCATGGAAAAATGATACGAACAAAAGTTAAACGTTTTCCTTGATCGATGGCTAACCATCGGCCTCATCGGCTAACTGTCGGCCCCGTCGGCTAAACGACGGTTGAACGTCAGCTAACCGTCGAGCACGTCGGCTATTTTTTGGCCAATCATGAATTGACCCGAAAATAATCTTTGATGTAGGTTTAGCAATAAACAGTCAACGAAACATCGAAAACGGAAGAAACAAAGGTTAAACGGCCATGAACGAAAATTGTAACACCCCTACTAAAGGTAACAGCAGAAGCATCTCCAATTTGGGTGTCACCCCGTCCAGTTACCCAAATAAGGGGTATTTATAACGAGAAATCCATCAGAGTATTATCCAAAAGGGAAACGTTAGGACTTATTCTACTGTTACTGTGGTATCGTCCTCTATCCGTGGGTCCTGCCAACTCCAGATCCTACAAAAAGGTAAGATAAAAGACACGTGTGAGTGAAAAATCACCAAGTGAATCCCGTGTGTGCTATTGTTTTATCAAAGAATAAGAGTATACAAATCTTTTTGTGAAACAACATAACATTTGTTCATTAGAAATGATTGCCAAACACTTTAAGGAAGAGGGTATTCAGAACTCAATAATTTATGGAAAACTTCATTTTAGATTTCAAAACAATGCCCCAATTTTCAAAACACAAGAACTTCTCCAACAAAAGGTCGGCCTGTATGCAAGTCCCACAGTCATTGCCTTTGGCTACACAGTTTCTTATGCCAGGGACTGCACCTTACAGCACGCCACCCGTGTCAGCCGGAACGGTGAGTAGCGTACAAATGTACCTTACCTTGCACTTAGGGATCTTTTACTTGCCACCATAAGCCAGGGGTCCCAATCCTGACATCAATCACCATCGAGGTGGCAAGGAGTCAAACACGCCAAGTGTACCCGCTCGGCATCCAGTGAAAGACTCACAATCAAAGAGCGCCCACAGACGTAGCAATTGCTAGGCTCTAAACGGCTAGCCAGGTACGACTCATCTCAATGTCCTGTCGCCTTGTTTGGAGTAAGACAATCCAAAGATCAAAGTCCTTCCTGAGTAGTCAATGTCATCAACCCGTCTGACTGATTAGGCTAGAGGGTTATCTGATCTCATAGAATTTTCATATCAAAACAGTTTTTTGGGCAAAACAACATTTTTCCAAAATCATGATGAAACCGGATAAAGGGTTCAATTTACACATCAAAACGTGTTTCTAAGAGTAATTGGGTCATTTTCCCCGTACTTGGTCACAAAATTCATTTCCCAAGGTATTCAAGTGGTTTTATCGATACTCGATTTCCAAAAGGCTTTCCGAGGGTATTCGGGTCATTTTACCCTTACCCAATTTGAAAAATATTTACAAGAGTTCCAATAAGGATATTTCGGTCATTTATCGAATACCCGAGTTCCAAAGGTTTTCATAAAATATTCCAATAAGGACGTTTGGAACATTTACCAAATACCCGATTCCAAAAAGGAACTCATTTAAAGCAATCCAAAATTCTAATTCCAAAAGAGGATTAAATTCAATGTTTCTAAACATATTTTCATAAAATGCCCCAAACGGTATATAATATAGCATTTCATGGAAAAATAAAGCACACTAACTTTAGAAAGGGTTTTAGAAATCCCAAGGACTCACCTCGTGTCCTAAGCAATCATTTCCGTTCATGGCCATTTAACCTTTGTTTCTACCATTTTTGACGTTCCGTTGACCATTTATTGCTAAACTTACTTCAAACATCGTTTTTGGGCCAATTCGTGTTTGGCCAAAAAATAGCCGATGGGTAGCCGACGTCCGGCCGACGTGCCCGATGGTTAGCCGATGTTCAACCATCGTTTAGCCGATGGGGCCGACGGTTAGTCGACGAGGCCGATGGTTAGCCGTCGATCAAGGAAAATGTTTAACTTTTGTTCGCGTCGTTTTTCTGTCGTTTGATCAATTCTTTCATTTTCCTTTTTCCACATCCTTCCTCCCTTCATGAACAAGGGATTCACTTCATGTTTCTCCAATTAATTTATCCGAAATCACATAAGTAGTCACCCTTAAGTCCATTCATTTTCAGACTACTTTCTGGAATTTCACTGTTTTGACACACCATTTTGTTTTACACATAACTTTCAATTTACAGCTCCAATTTGGCTCCATGATATACCAAAATGACCGTAAGACTCTTAAATTTAATTTAGTATAGGATGTTTTTAGAGTTCTGGTTCCAGACCACGGTACTGGGAAAAAACAGCCTCAGTAGTTTTGACCTAGTTTCACTATTCATTCTTTCCTTAACATTCTGCAATTTTCCTGTTTGACACCCTAACTTGTTTTGCCCATAACTTTTAATCCACAAATCCAAATGATATCAAACCAATCTTAAAATATCCTTAAGACATTCCTTTACAATTTTCAATTCATGGAGTACCAGTTCTGTTGTCCATTTTGTTCAGTTTTGAACACAAAAATTCAGTAGTAAAATCCCGTTACTGATTTGGCACATTTTACTATTTTCACCATAACTTTTGATCCGTAAATCTGATTAACCTCAAACTTGTTCTAAAATGTCTCATTGATCCTTAGCTACAAAGATATATGCCTTATTTGTTCAAATCCATAAAATTTACAGATTTACGGAACATAAAACCTCCCAGAATTTTCTTCACACAAGGACAGCTTTCACACAACTTCACCTAACTAGTTTCCATAATTCACACATAAACTTCTCTCAATATATATACCAAAATGATCTCCATGCTTTTTATAATAACTTTACTTCAAGTAAGGTAGATATTTACCTTTTCTTTGCCGCGTTTGGTGGCTGAATAGTCCATGCATCTTCTTGCTTTTCTCTCTCTCTTTCTCTCCTCTCTATTTCCGGTTTCTCTCTCTCTTTCTTCTCTATTTCCTTTTCTTTTCTCTTCTCTCTATTCTCTCTTGTTTGGTCCGAAATTCTGGCTATCTAAAGCCATTTTAGTTGGCCTTCATGGCCTATATATAGAAGAATATGGTCTTCAAGTGAAAGGTGCATTAAATGGCCTTAACATTTGGAAGCCCTTGATTGGTCCAGTCAGCTACTTGGGTGTTCTTTGGAATATTCAAGAGTTCTATGGAATTCTTTAGAAATTTCTTACATGAATGTTCTTGTAACCATTCATAGAATCCACACTTGGTGAGTTTTCATTGGTCCAATGGTGATGAAGTGTAGAAATCCCTAGAATTCTCAAGAATTAATAGATATTTTCTAATCTTGCATGGCCATGCATAATCAACCATGGTTAACTTGCTCAAATCAAGATTAGCTTAATTAAGCTTGGTCAAATGAAGTCAAAAGTCAGTCCAACTTGGTCAAGATTGTCATGCTTGTGGGCCATCCTTATTTATTTCTTGTGGGCCCTCTAAATTATCTCAACTTATCGCAACCAATCAAATAGGTACACTTGACCTCATTAACCAATCAAATAGAAGCACTTGTCTTCATTAACCAATTGCTAAACGACACTTATTTTCATCCACCAATCATAAGAAGCCACACGTCCCATTTCCAACCGTAATTTTCTATTTTCTTCAAAAATGACCAAAATCGGGTCCGTAATGGAAAAATATTTTATTTCACTATCCAACTCCAAAAATTCCACTGAATCCTTTGGTAACACTTAAATTCTTCAATTACCTCTCTACCAGGTCAAATTCAGAGCCAAAGTCACGAATGCGATCAAAATGACGAAAATGCCCTCGATAGCCCGTGTAGCACAATTCGCACCAAAACGTGCATCTCATTGCACTGATCAATTTCTCTTTCCAGAATACCCTAAAATTCTTCTTTTCTTGATCTTAATAGCCTTCCAAAAATTTAGGGTATGGGTAGAACAAATCCAATAATTACATCCAGGTCCCGATAAAACTTTATTTCACCAAAGTATTCGTCTCAATACACCGATCAACTTTTGTTCTGGCCATTGATATTAATTCTCATCCCATTACAAGTAGTAGCATATCGGGAATAAAAAGGTGGGGTGTTACATCCTCCCTTCCTTACAAAAATTTTGTCCTCAAAATTTAGCTAATACTTGGAATAAATCTATATTACTTTTTCAACATCCTTGCTTTCGTTTTTCCCAAGTTGCCTCTTACATAGCATGATGATTCCACGATACTTGTACAAGTGGAATTTTCTCATTTCGCGATTCTTTTTAGCATACTCCACGATCTTAACAGGCTCTTCCTTATTCTTCAAGTTTAGAGTCAACTCAACGGATTCTTTATTCAAAATGTGCGCAAGATTAGCCACATACTTTCAAAGTTGAGGTACATAAAACACGCTATGAATAACTTGAAATTCTGCTAGTAACTTCAAACCGATAGGCTACTTTCTCAATCCTCTCAACAAAAGGGTACGGTCTAGTGTCTTTTCTTGTTCTTTGATTTCCTATTGTCATTGTGGAGCCAACTTCAAGAATACATGATTTCATTCTGCAAATTTCAAATCTCTCTTATGTCGATTCGTATGACCTTTTTGTCTACTCTGAATTGCCTCCAATTTAATATTAATTATCTTCATAGCATGTCGGACTTTTTCAAGTCTCAAAGCATCATGTTCACCAATTCTTCTTTTTGGACTTCATTCCTTCCATAAAGAGCTTCAAATGGGACCATTCCATTTGTTAATTGACAATTATTATTGTATATGAATTCTACATACTCTAAATTATCAATCTACTTGACACCGAAATTCATAATGCATGCTTAGAACATATCTTCCAAAATTCCATTTACTCGTTCTGTCTGCCCATATGCATATAGGTGTGCTACTGTGCTGAACTTTATTGTGGTCCCATACCTCTACTGTAGCTTAGTCCAAAACTTTGAGGTAAATCTAGGATCTCGATCTGACACAGTACTAGAGGATACTCATGTAGTCTGATTACTTCCTCCATATAGATTTCACTTAACTGCTCTAAGGAATTTCATTAATTAATAGAAATGAAATGATCAGACTCAGACAGTCTAGCCATCATCACCCAATTGTATCTTGCCACTCCACTTTCATAAGTAATCCTGTAATGGGGTCTATAGTAATTTCATTCCATTTCCACCATAGAGTAGATAATGGTTGTAACCCTCCAGGCCATTGTTGATTTGATTTTCTTTTCTTTCTTTCTTTCTTTCTTTCTTTTTTTTTTTTTTTGATAGATTAAACATTGTTTACAAAGTCTGAATTGTCCTTTTCCTTACCAATCCACCAATAATGCTGTTTTAGGTTCTAATACATCGTTGCGGCTCCTTGATGGGTGGTATACTTACTCTAAGGTGCCTCTGCTAAACATCTTATCTTCTTACATATTATTTCAAAATATAATGCCGACCCCAGTAGCAATAAATCCCATCATCGTCCTTTTAGAACTTATCTCCTTTTTATTCACCTCCGTCGGCACCAACTTTTGCACTCTTCATCTTCATCTTGCTCACTCTCTGACTGTTGTAGGAAGGCAGGTTGAATGGAAGTATTACTCGTCCTTATTTATCCGTCTACTGCAAACACTTCTAATTCTAAAATTTGTAACGTCCGAAGAGCTGATAAAATTGCCTCCCTACTAAGGGCATTTACTATTGTGTTTGCTTTTCCAGGATGATATTTAATTAGATATTGAAATCCTTCCAAAAATTCCATCTATCAACTTTACATTATGTTCAAATCATTTCGAGTAAAAAGCACACTTCAATCTCTTGAGGTCGGTGGAGATATCTAACTCAGCTCCACATAAATAATATCTCTACTCCAAAAGGGCAAACACAATAGCAACTAACTCCAAATCATGTATAATGTAATTCTCTTCATGAAGTTCCCATTTCTTAAAGATATAAGCTATCCCTTTCTTTCCTACATCAATACTCCTCTTAATCCTTCCTTTGACATATTTGTGTATTCCTCATAAGGCTTGTTG